>CM062807.1:290214215-290814215 GCA_031772625.1 Pinus tabuliformis | reverse complement strand
GCAGTAGTTACATGCATGCATGCATTAACTAATTGAACTCACAATCAGTTCCACAAACTGTTGGAACTAATCTAACTGGACTTAACTCAGTTAACCGAGCTAACTAATTACAACTCAAAGTACAACTCATCCTGATCTCCTTAATCAAGGAATAACTTCCTCAATCAAAGGGGAAACTGTTGCATGTCTTCACATAGACTTCATGTTTGATTTTCTACAACTAATTAACTCAAGATGAATTAATTAATTATTTTACAAATAGTTGCTAAGATCAAATTCAAATTTTAATTCTCAATTTTATTTCAAGGATTAACTAAAATTGGAATGTATCTCGAAATGCTATTTATAGCAGTGTTATTTTTAGCACTTCTATTTTTATCATTTCTTGTTGCTATTTTCAACACTCCCTCTCAACAAGAAAGGGATTATCTATCACCCCAATCCTGTCTCTATGGAACTCGAACTTGCATTTGGACAATGCCTTAGTCAAAATATCTGCATCCTGTTCCTCGGTCGAAACATACAGCAACAACATGATCTTCTTCACCACACAATCTCGAAGATGATGATACTGGATATCGATGTGCTTGGAACTATCATGAAATACTGGATACTAAGAGAGTTTGATACAACTCTAATTATCACAATAGATCACAGTTGGATCCATCCTCTAACCAAACAATCCAACTATAATCTTTCGCATCCAAATGGCCTCACATGCTGCCTGACTGGCAGCCATGTATTCAGCCTCTGCTGAGCTAAGTGCAACTGACCTCTATTTCCTGTTGTACCAAGAAACTGCAGTTGAACCAAGGTTGAAGATTCCTCCTGAAGTGCTCTTCCGGTCTGATGGACTCCCTACCCAATCTGCATCTGTGAAGCCCTAAAGCTTCACTCCCTCTATTTGTCTGTACCACAGTCCATACTGAGATGTGCCTCTGAGGTATCTCAGCACATGCTTTGTTGCCTTCCAAAACAGCTTGGTAGGCTGAACCATAGCTTGACTCAGTTGGTTCACTGCAAAGCACAAATTTGGTTATGTGTTTACTAGATACATCAATGAACCCACAAGCTGCCGATAAACAGTAGCAACTACTACCTCACATGAAGTAGCATCCTCCTTCTTCCAGTTACCAGCTAGAGGAGTCTGCATGGGCTTGCACTTATCCAGGTGGAATCACCTGAGTGTCTCATTGGCATACTTGCCTTGAGACACAAACACTTCCCCATCCTTCTGCCACACTTCCATGCCTAGAAAGTAGTGCATAAGACCCATGTCTTTCAACTCGAACTCTCTTGCAAGGTCCTCCTTACAAGACTTGATTAATTGATCATCACCTATTAATATCAGATCGTCAACGTAAAGAACAATGATCAATGGCTTACCTTCTACCATGATGTGGTAAAGGTTCACATCTGCTTCACTCTTGGTGAAGCCCAACCCAGTGAAATAGCTATCGACCCTGGTGTACCAAGCACGAGGTGCTTGCTTCAACCCATACAAAGCCCTCTTGAGTCAGCACACATGCGACTCATGATCAAAGGTCTAAAAACATTCCGACTGCTCAA
Source organism: Pinus tabuliformis (assembly GCA_031772625.1). NCBI lineage: Eukaryota > Viridiplantae > Streptophyta > Pinopsida > Pinales > Pinaceae > Pinus > Pinus tabuliformis. Next base: position 290,812,646 of record CM062807.1, on the reverse strand, counting down.
TGTACACCTCTTCCTCAATCTTTCCATTGAGGAACATAGTCTTCACATCCATCTGATGGATCTTCCAACCCATCTGATCTGATAGTGCCAACATCGATCTGATAGATGAGTACCTTGCTATAGGAGAAAAAGTCTCATCGTAGTCAATCCCCTCGACCTGTGAGAAACCACGAGAAACAAACCTTGCCTTATGTTTCTCAACACTGCCATCAACTGCTTGGTTTACTTTGTAAAGCCATCGGGAACTCACCACTGACTTGTCCTCTGGTCTTGGGACAACATCCCAAACACAGTTCTGAACAATAGAGTTGTACTCCTCCACCATTTCATCAAACCAGACTGGTTGTTGCACTACTTCGTCAAAAGAAGAAGGTTCGATCTCTACACACTCCCCAACCAGGGCCTTGTAACCAGTGTACCGCTTGGGTGACATCCTCTGTCTGTGCTGAGAAGATGGCTGTCCCACATTCTCTCTCGCATCCAGCATCAATCTGTCAGCTTCCCTTGAGCGTTTCCGCCCATCTCTAGAAGACTCAACATGAGTGGATGTCTCCACTCCCGGATCCTCTACATGCAGCTGCTCCGCATCAGTCTGAGGCTCCTCCTCCTTAGGAACTAAAAGTTCCTCCTTTGCATGCAACTTGAGCTCCCTCTCAAGTGATACTCGCATGGCTTTCTACTCGTCAAACTTCAAATCTCTACATACCACTATCCTCTGACTGGTAGGCAAGAACACCCGATAGTTGTGGGGTGTATCAGTGTACCCCACAAGTATCCCCAACTCAGCTGTTGGATCTAGCTTCTTCCGAGCATCTTTGGTCACATGGAAATAAATTGATGATCCAAAGATCCTAAAGTGACTCACATCTGGTCTCTTCCTGAAAAAGACCTCCATTGGTGTCTTCATTCCCAGTATACGATGCAGGCTTCTGTTCTGCAAGTATACTACTGTATTGCATGCCTCAGCCCACAAATGAAGTGGTAGGCTTTGGTCATGCAACATCGCTCGAGTTGCTCCCACAATCGATTTGTTCTTCCTTTTGGCCACCCCATTCTGTTGTGGGTTATGGGGTGTCGTCAACTCCCATTTAATTCCTTCTGCTACGCAGAAGTCCTTAAACTATTAGGAGACATACTCTCCACCATTGTCGCTACACAAGGCCCTTATTTTCTTTCCAGATTCTTTCTCTGCCAAGGCTTTAAACTCACAAAAAATTGAGAAGGTTTGATCCTTATTCAGCATAAAGTAGATCCAACATCTATGAGAAAAATCATCAATAAAAATAACATATTACCTTTGTTTAGTGATGGAGGCTATAGAGAATGGTTCACACACATCTGTATGAACTCGCTCTAGGATTTCTCCAGCTCTACTGTCTCGATCCTGAAAGGAAGATTTCGCATACTTACCCAATGTACAACCTTTGCATGTATCCATTTTCTCTAGTTTTCCCTTGGGAAGTCCGGTAGAAATCTGCTGCATGATCTTCAAGGCCCCATGGTGCAAGTGGCCCAATCTTCTATTCCATAGCTCGCCAACATCTTGGCTCTGCACCAACTCTGTTTTGGAACTCAATGCAGCACAGTCGTCTGCCTCCAGCTTGTAGAGATTCTTTACTCGAATCCCAATCCTCTTGGTTTTTCCAGTGCCGATATGCCTCAGGAATGTCTTTCCTTTACTAAAGACTACGTCATAGGCCTTGTCTTCTAGCATAGTGATAGACACAAGATTATTCTTCAGACCCGGCACATACTTTACATCAGTCAGGGTGAGAGGATCTCCATGCTCCCTCTAAAACAAAACCGTACCTTCACCTGAAACACGGTACTTTCCATCATCGCCCATCTCGATCCGCATCTAGAGGTCCTTCTCCTCCAAAGTATTGAAAAGATTCTTTTCGTCGGTCATGTGGAATGAAGCTCCACTATCGAGGTACCAAACACACCCCACCATTGATGAAACCATACATGCGATGAGGGTGAAATCCAATTCGAACTATGAGGTCAGTGCCTCACCATCTGATCCCTTTGAGGATCCCTTCTTGGATTTCTTTTGTGGACAATTTGTAGCATAATGGCCCACCTCATGACAATGAAAGCATCTCACTTTCAATTTGTCAAACTTCTTCCCACCATGGGAAGAACTGGATTTGGAATGGGATGCCTTCCCTTTCCCTTTCCTCACCTTATCACTAAGGCTAGATTTTCTTCATCATCTTGCTTTGATGAAGATCCATCTTTGGTGCTTCTCCTTATCTCCTCTTGCATCAGATTCGACCAAAGTCGTTCCTAATCTGGCAGTTTCTCTCTTCCATTTATTGAGTCTTGGTAGCTATGCCAGCTCTTAGGAAGATTGAAGAGAGCAAGACTCACCATGTCATCATCGATTGTCGTGATCCCTACACTTCCAAGCTCATCCCTGCTGGTGGTGAGCTTGTTCAGATATGTAGAGATCGTGTCGCCCTTTTCACACTTGATTTTCCGAAGCTTGTCTTTCAGCGCCAGCTTCCTCTAATCGTTGTTGTTCTGATACAGATCCTTCAATGTTTTCCACATTGAAAACAGTGTCTCCTTCCCATGGAGACTCGAGACTATGTGGTCTCGAACTCCCTCCAGAAGGATTCTCCTCGCTCTAGCCACACATTTCTTCCATTTTGCCAATTCTTGGGAATTAGCAGCTACTAGCTTGGGGACTTCTCGATCAATGAAGTCCTTCAAACCGTTGTCCTCTAATACCGCTTCCATGTGATCCTTCCAAGCTATATAATTTGAGCTGCCACCAAGGGCATACTCGAGTCTCAAACCGTTGAACGCCATTGGTGAAATTTGAGATGTGATAAGAATTTGAATTCTATAATAAAAAACTTCAAACTTCGAACTTTTCCCTTCTTTGTATACTATTCTTCGCTTTGATCACGTTTGCTTTGATACCATGTAGAATTTTCCACTATAGATAACTTGATAATGCAATATACTAAAGCAAAATACTTGATCTACTTCTACAAACAAACTTGCGGAAGCTTGATCGATTTTGAGCAAGATCAAATAAAACACATATAACAAAGAATGAGAAATCAATCGCACATGAACACAAAAGAATACTCTAGGGAAAGCCTCAACTAAAAACCCAGATCTCTGTATTATCATACAAGTGGAAATATGTCTGGATTACACAAAGCTTTAGCTCACAAGCTATCCAGCTCTCAGTACAATCCCTCAATACAACTCATAGACTGAATAGACACAACATATGTCTTCCTCCAATCCTCCAAGCCTCCTATTTCCTTGCGCAGTTTCTCCTAGGTCCTCCAGCTGCCACCTGTGTGAATTGACCTCTCACACAACTCACCAAACTCAAAAGTAACTGCGCAATCTCCAAGGAATAAATTCCTTCTGCATGCAAGAGATATCCTCAATGGAATATTCCTGCAACTGATAGTACACTGTCCCATCATCTGATCTCAACTGGGTCTCTGACTGAACGGACATGCATGATTTATTTATGAGAGAATATTCAGTTATCTGAAGTGCAGTAGTTACATGCATGCATGCATTAACTAACTGAACTCACAATCAGTTCCACAAACTGTTGGAACTCACCTAATTAGACTTAACTCAATTAATTGAGCTAACTAATTACAACTCAAAGTACAACTCATCTTGATCTCCTTAATCAAGGGATAACTTCCTCAATCAGAGGGGAAACTGTTGCATGTCTTCACATAGACTTCATGTTTGATTTTCTACAACTAATTAACTCAAGATGAATTAATTAATTATTTTACAAACAGCTACTAAGATCAAATTCGAATTCTAATTCTCAATTTTAGTTCAAGGACTAACTAAAATTGGAATGTATCCCGAAATGCTATTTATAGTAGTGCTATTTTTAGCAATTCTATTTTTAGCATTTCTTGTTGCTATTTTCAACAGTTATGTATACTTGAGCCAAATTATAATTAATAGACAGAGTCTTTGTCTTTAAACCACCAGTGTTGTTGAGAGGTCACTATTTATTTATTTGATTATGTTTCACAGTTTCAATTCTCTAGACACTCTTGAAATCTTGTTATGTGTACTTCCAAATTATAATTATTTTGCTTTATTATTTATTGATATGTAAAACATACAACCTCCATTTATATAGAATCTTCCTTTATATTTTGATTTTGTAGTTATGGAATAATAATCAATCAAAATCTAAATTTGGATCGCTAAAATTAAAATAGAAAACAAAAGCTAAAAAATTTACTTTGGAAATAAATTTTTCCAAATATGTTATATATTATGTAAAGATAATTGGATGCCATAAAATGTTGAATCCATCAGTTTGATGGAAATGTCTCTTTAGGAATGCCTCATGGCTTGTACTTAACAAAAAAGACATCTCTAACAAATACCAATACTAGGCAACAACTCCTATGCCTGCGTTATTATAACGTTAACACAACATCATGAAGGACCTTCAATTGAAGAATTGAATCTAGGCAACCAGTTGGAAGAGGTAGTTTTTGACATGCTCCTTAATTTCCATATTATGTGAAAGTGTCAAATCATCTCCATCCATTTAAAACAACTGCATTATTCTCGAGGTTTCAAAAACCGGTCTCTTGCAACTATCTGGCACATCTCTTGTATTCACAAACTCCTTATTCAAGTCATCAAGAGTGTCATCCATGATAGTATAGACATGTTTGAGAGCTTCTTCTTCGAACATCTTAGGATGGTCCTTCATGTAACATTGTAAGGCAGAAGCCACCTCTCCTTGACCTCTTTCAGCCTGCATTTATATTTATCATCCATTTAATCATGAGAAGCAATTAAAGTATATGAATGGCCTAGCCTTAAATGGTAAATATTAAACATCATGCACTTAATTAATCATTAGTTCCTTTCTTTTCCATCTTTGACCTAGTATATCTGATTTAACTATTGCTTCTTCACATTTTTAGTTGAATATTGTTTCTTCATATTTTCTATTAAAAACCCATTATTTTCTTTAGGTGAATAAGATAGAAAAACAAGAAACCAATGATTGCCTTACCACATAATACTAGTATCAAATTGTAAGATGTTGAAAATATTAAGTACCTGATAATTTTTGGTGTCGTTCACCAAATGCCCTGTCAAACCCATGAGGTGCAAAAATATGGATTCACGACCAATTTTAGAGAGTACACCATCTATAAGAATCTCCCCAATGAAAAGAGTGTTGATGAGAACCATTGTTCCTAGCGCTATCGACACACTCGCGTTCTCTGTGTATTCATCATAGGAGGGCAAGTATCTAGCTACAGACCATTCTACTTATTTGGTATACACTGCTAGCTAGACCTGCCACTGCCATATACCATACCATATCAGTGAATGATGAATCTATAATCAATATTAAACTACATTACTAGAAACACTTAATACATACAACTTTTTGAATGTAGCCTAGAACGTCACGCCCCTACCTCTTATGTCCTTCTTGAGATATTTCATTAAAAGTATTGTAAAAACCCTTGAAACATATGTTCATGTCTTGTGGCATTTGATCTACTAGCCATAGATCCCATATAAAACAAAACCAATATATAGATTAGTTGTATCATAATAATAAATGAAGAGTGTAGCTGAGTTTACACTTTATCTGATTGAGTTTAATTATGTATGAAGTACATATCTTTTTTTTGGGAAGATCTGAGATTAATTTTATTATGGATGACTTTTCAAAGATTCAAAATTTCAAATCAAGAAAATTCAAGTATATATTTCGAATCAAGCACATATATATTAGATAAACAGTTCAAATTTAGAATGATAAAGTACATCAAAATTTCAAAGGGAAAAATGAAAAAGATAAAATGTCTTATTAGTCCCTGCCACAAGCAAGGTAGGGACTATAGTAATCGAAATGGTGACATTTAACATTAATTTAAGTTGCTTATTATGACCAATAACGAGTTATTATCACGAATGACCAAACTTTTTTTACAGAAATCACTTTGATCATCTTATTTGGCCTCTTCCCAAGGTGGGAGGCCAAAACCATAGGTTATATTCTTCTTTTCGGTGGAAATTTCGCTTTGAATCTGGAGAAAGAGTAAACTAATGCTAGTATTAGTTAAAAACATTAAATGCTATATCCATGAGGCTAACTTTAAATCACTCCCAGCTTCAAAAGAAATGTTCACCACTTTATGTTCACTGACTTCTTACATGTAAGTGGCCACTGCTTTCCACATGTTCGTCTATGGAAGGCATATGTCTTGTACGCCTACCACCAATTTCCACCTCTTAAATCTAGGTGCCATACCCCATAATTGTATGATCGATGAACCCTTTGCTACACGCAGCCATCCAATTGGCTACCCAATTGCCCAGATTGGGTACATGTCCTTCTGGCTAGAAATACCTCCTAGTGGCTATAAGCGGAAATGACAAATGGCTCAGGGGTATGTTTAGCATGTAACATGGATGGTAGGTGGGATGCACCTGGGTCTGGTAAGCATGGATGGCATTCTTGTAAGTAATATGCTCGTACTCTTTCCGAACCACTCCCTTTTTGTAGCTTCCTGTTGAATAAGTAGACGCTTCAAGCAGTGGTAGGCATGTATGACATGCTGGTAAGTAATATTCTCGTACTCTTTTTGAACCACTCCCTTTCTGTAGCTTTATGTTGAGTAAGTAGATGCTTCAAGCGGTGGAGGCTTGTTCCGCGAGGCTGCACGAGCTAGGATTTGTTTCTATACTTGCATACCCCTCAAGAATACGGACTCCCTTCGCGTCCTGTGAGTAAGTCCAGGTAGTTAAGCTCCACTCTGCTTTTCATTACCTTATACTCAAGATATCTCTGAAATTGGGGAGATAGAAAGCAGAAGCAACATGAGCATTGTGTGAAGAGAAGACATTGATTTTCTTTAACTAGTGAACCTTATGCTCAGGTTATCTCTAAAATTGGGGACATGGAAAGAAGAAGAAACATGAGCAGTAACATGATCATTGTACGAAGAGAAGCCATCTGAGCACTGCACAAAGAGAAGCCATCAATTTTGAACACTTGAACCTTAAGAAATATGTTTCAAATATCAACAACAATGACAAATATATATGTTTCAAATATTTGTTTCAAACATCAACAAATGATAGTGGAGGGTAGGTTTTGTCAAAAAGATTTCAAAATTTTCAAATATAATAAACTTCATCAAAAATTAATTTTGATTATTTTTCAAATATAGGAATTACTACATATTTACACTTATTGATGCTCTAAGACTCTGATCCTTTGAGTCATTTATTAATATTGTAATTAACAAATGCATTCAGTGTTGATGGTTAACATGCTTTCTTATTTTATTTCTATGGTTATGCCCAGAATTACATTATTTCCTTTCAAAGACTATGGCCCTTTGATGTGCATGATGTGAACAATTGCAAGAGCTTGGAGTTTACTAGGGAATGCATTGTCGATTCTTATTGAGTGCAGGGAACAGAGGATAATTACAGAGCAGGATGGAAAGGCTTCAAAGGTGGTTACAAAGGTTAAGGACATGAAGGTTCCCCCAATCCATTCTTTCTCCTCCCATATCCCATTATCCCATTTGTCTCATGGTTGCAAAAGGGTTGAGACCAGTGAAAGGGGAAAATCTAATCATTCTCTATCTGTGTGAATAGAGAAACATCCAGGAATGTCTCATGTTTATGTTCACTTTATTCCCATTGTCATGGAAATGCAGTTATCATACAATACCCTATATGGTTATGTTGCATTATTCCACACTATGTCTATAATTACAAGTACAATATTCCAATATGTAAAAGAGTCATCTATTACCATTACTTATTACAGGGAAATAAGTAAAAGTTATACGGAGTAGAGTATTACTAAGAACTATCACATTACCCTACATGAAGCTCGTACTCGTTGAATTCTATAATTAAAAAATGCATTCATTGTTGATGGTTAACCTGCTTACCTCGTTTGAGAGAGATTTCTGAATTACCTTTGTTAATGGTTAACATGCTTACCTCTTTTTACAGAGATTTTCAGACTACCTCTTAACTTTGTCCTTCTAGTGCTCAAACCTTCGTATCCAAAAAAATTATTATTATAGAGATGGAAATAGCATCAATCTCTAAGAAATGGCATGTCCCTCTTCCATATTCCCATTGCTCCTCTTGACACAATTGTTCGTTGGTTTTATTGTTTTCAAAATAACGCTCAGACACCTCGCAGGCTAAGTGGTCTCATGCAAGTATACTAATGTACCTTTGATTTTCAGTTTTTTTCATTTTTTCTACCTTTTATGCGCAGGCTAAAACACAAAGACCTAGATTGGAGCAGTCTATATTATAACAACCATTCCCTCCTTGCTCACAAGAGGTTGTCCATCATATACTTCTTATTAAAGCATCCCTTTAGCGCTTCAATGGAATGAACCTTACCAAAGTATTATTATGGTTCATTTGTGTGTCACCTTCAGGGAAAGAGTTTGTCCTCAGAAACACAGGTTCTACAGGCCCAAGTTAGTTACTGCTCTAGAGCTAGTTACCACTACAGAGACCTCTTCCCTATAGAAGTTGATTGCATCATTCTAAAATATTCTAATGCCTCATCCACCAGCGTCATCGACACTCAAGCAATTTTATGAAGCAACATATGGCCAACTTACCAGGATGAAGGTCTTACCAGTTCTCTGCATGAAATTGAAATTTGTCTTTCATATCCAGGCTCAGAGGTTTTCATGCATACAAGTATCTTTGGTAGCCAGCCTCAAGTTTTACCTCAATGTTTAAACACGTATTCACTCACAAAGTCATGTCTTACCTTTTTGTTGCAACTTACCTTAGTATTTAAACATGTATTCACTCACAAAGTCGTGTCTTACCTTTTTGTTGCAACAAACAGTAAAATAAGTTAATTTTCGGAAATGCATTCGTGCTTTTTATATTGGTCATTTTTAATATTATTTTAAATGAATAAAACATGTGGAAATTTGATCATAGCATCTTACTCCGAGTATCTAAGAGTATGACTCACTAGATCTTCGTATTCAAATGCCCCTTGATGACCATACAAAACCAAGAATCATCCCCAACTTTATATTTTGAATCCTTTTATCATAAATATTATTATAAATACGCTTTTTTAAAAGCTTGACTTGTTCTATCATGGAATAAAACTAACAATTTATTTAGCCAAGGATGTCATTATCTAGGCTCTTTTCCTGATTTTGTACTCAAATCTGTTACGTGTTAATATCAATACAGGATTCCGTAGTATGGACTCTGCAACATAATGTTCCGGATCATAAATCATTTAATGCGAACTCAGTAACCTGGACTAAATATGTCAATCCACGTTACTTAGCTCTATGTAAGCTCATCTTGGTGTAGACTAGTACATGTTACTCCATGCTCTCAGTAATTAAGCTTTTCATGTAGAAAACAATTGATACAATAGTATCCATGTTACCTCCTGGAGCTCATTAACCGAGTATTAGAAACGCAGTGACATATAGCTTGAACATGATACCAATAGTTTTTCAACATTGTGGAGTATGTCAATGTTTATATTTCATAACTATTATATAAGAACAAAGTGGTTACTTCAATACAACTTTGAGCACGTCACTGCTCTTAGTGAGCTATTAATCTAAGTGCGGTCATAGGCTTGCAGCCGTACTCGTGCATGTGAGCATATCAAGCATTACTCACTTCATTAAGAGATCCATAGCAGGAGTATCCATGAGCTTACTCATATTCACCACTATACTGAATTGGAATAGGTGCAATTTTTCGAAGTAATGTTAAGGGATGCCACTCTATCAAAAAAGTTACAGCTAGTAATGCATACTTACAACCATGAATTACGTATTATAACATAGTTGTAGAACCACTTGCTTAAGAAACCCTAGTGTATGCCTAATAATGAGCTTTCTTGATTACTAGTATATACTATTCTTTTGATAGGTTAATGGAATAAGTTCCTGATGTACTCTATAAAACTATGTCATGTGGCATTCCTAAATAGTGACACTTAACCAGCGAATGATTAATTTCTTCTACCATTGACTAGAACTACTGGATCTTGTAATCATTTCTAACGCTTAACACTAAATAACATGCAACTTAGAACAATAAGAGGACTTGAATCCATATATTATTACATAAATCATGTCTTTCGTTGCTTCATGTTACTCTAATACTCTATCGCTTTGTATCCATATATTACATAAAACACGTCTTTCGTTGCTTCATGTTACTCTAATACGCTAGCTCTCCTGTTTCAGGAGCTCTGATTTCTTATCCTGGTACACATGTAATGAGGCTCTACTGCTTAATCGATGAATCACTTAAGCACCTTATTGCAGACATAGAATTAATAATGTTTCATTCCTTTCACCTACAAGAATGAAAACCTGTAAGTCCTAGATTTCTTCCACTCGCTAAAAGAGACTGAGACACAACAAGCATGAACCTGCTACCTCTGCAGCCCTTCTTGTGTTTATATATTCTAATAATCAAACCCATTTACAAATTCCCAAAAAAAGATAAAGTATCTTTCTTTATAGATTTTACAGATTTCAATAAATTATCTATTTCTTTATAGATTTTACCTATTTTAATAATCAAGCCAATTGGTAAAGTATATACAGCTTGGCAATAAAGTACCTTTCCTTTGAGAAAGACTTGAAATAAATAAAACGTTTAGCTTTTCACATATTCTGAAAACAACTTAAGATTGTCCAAATTCCCATGACCGTCATAAATATCATCTAATATAAATGAAATTAGAAGTTTTTGTGTAAACTGCTCTGCAGGTAGCATACTCTAGCTCAAACAAAAATGATGCTGGTGAAAAATATATTTCAGCCACACGTTCTCGAGTGAAGCCCAGCTCCGAGAAACCCGATAAACTCCACCACCTTTGAACAATGCAATACAAAATATATTGTTAGTTATGAGTAAGGAAAACAGACTTAACATGAATGAAAAATCAAATGCAAATGTGGAGTATGTAGCACCTTCGAATATCTTGAAGCTCCTGTCTGTAAACATTGCACACGATTGAAGTCCAATTTTGCTAATTCCAAATATTTTTGGTTAGAAATGTTTGGCATCCTAGTAGAGGGAGTTACAGAGGGAAGTATATATTAATGGAGGTTTTACAGAGATGAAAAAAATAAAAATGATTTTTTTTTTGTTTTTTAATAATTTATTTCTGTATATTTATTTTTTTTGTTACAAACCGGAGTTGAACGAGTATATTTATTTTTCCATAATACTAATGGAAAAAAACTGAAAAACTCAATAATACGATCTTGAAAATGAAAATTGCAAAAGGGTTTTATTAATCTTACATCATTTGGTACATAATTTTCAATGTAGCTTCTAGCCTCAAGCCTTGGCATACTTCTATGCTAGGATATTTGAGTGTGTATTCCACCTCGAAAATTAATTGTCAGACACCAATGAAAGATTCTTCCCCTGTTAGGAGATTTTTTCATTTTTTTCTAGACTCTTTCCTGTACTCTTTTGCGGTTTTTTTCTAAACAATTTCTCCTTTGCTATCAATGTTGCCTGATAAGCATTGTCCACCATATTCAGGGGTAAAAGCTTAATTTCATCTTGTATTTTATATCTCAGGCCATTTATGTACTTGGTCATCATTTCCACATCTTCCTTGATGTGGCCTACTTTGATATTCAACCTATAGAATTATTTTGTATATTTTTTCACTGTCATGGACTTTTGCTTCAAATTTTGTAGCCATTTGAATAAGTTTAATTGGTAATTCATGGCATAAACTTGCTCTTGAATTTAGCCATCATTATTTTTTAGCTTTTAATTATGATTTTCCCTTTTTTTTCTTTAATCTTCCTATAATTCATCCCACCATAGTGATGCATGTCCCGCCTACTTAACCTTTTGGTTCTCATAATCAAAATACTTGTCTAAAGTGTTGATCTAATCCAACAACGATTCAACATTCAAATTGTCATTATACAACGACACTTTCATCTTTGGTCTAAACTCAACCTTGGTAACCAACTTTATCAGTTGTTCATCTAGTTTCTCCCTTCTTGGAGTTACCTCCATCTCTTCCATAGAACTTGTGTCCTCGCTCTCACTGACATCTTCCACATCAAGTTCCTGTCTTTGAGGCCTCCATTCTGGTTTAGATACTCCTCAATTCCAATCTCTGGTCCTCGTCCATTCCACCCCTTTCTCAACCTCCTCTTCTAGGCGACAACAGAATCCTTAACAACTCCTCAAATTCTATTACCAATTACAGGGCTTGCATAGCTCAATTGCTTGTTGGAGAATCTAATCCCAACAACATGTTAGGTGTCAAAACCATCCCTCCAAGTGTCACAGTTTAGTTTGATTTAGTCGAGTTTAACTCGAGTCATTTATTATTGATGTTTCCAATGTAATCTTATTTAAGTGATTCGTAATACTCAGAAGAGAAAGTCCTCTGCTCCACATTTTGTTCTCTTCAATTTTTGTCATGGTATCAGAGCTCGGCCTGTGTAAGACTCCTTGAGAGCAACAGAGAGAGATGAGTTTGCATAAGACTCCATGAGAGAATAGCAACGTGATTGAAGAGAAAGCGTAAGCCTATTTGAGAGAGCAGTAGAAGTGATTGAAGAAAAAGCGTAAGCCTCTTTGACAACAGAGGTTTAGCATAAGCCTCTTTGAGAGAGCAACAAAAGTTCGAAAAAGCTTGCAAAGAAGCAACCAGAAAACCAAGACGCCAGTGAAAGCAAGCCAAGGGCGAAACACATTGAAATTTTAATGCTTTCCATGTGTTAAAACTAGTGTGTTAGTAACGTTACTTAACATTGAGAAGTCATAGAAGAAAGCGCGTTAATCGAGCTTTCCTTGCATCATTTTCAAATTGGCACGGGTTGGTTGTGATGAACAGTGCGTTACTGCACTAACACCGGCTTTCAGTCTCGACAATGGCTTTAGCACGCGGAATAGTGGCACCTGCAGCTGCCTTATACCTCACCGAAAAAATCAATGGTATCCGCCGGTGTGGTATAGATCTACAGCAAAACGAGCCGTCGAGGTTGTTTTCAAACGTGATCTACTTGAGGTCGTCGAATTTTGAAGCAGAGTCTTCCTACGAAAGAAGCATTCCAATCGGGATTGAAATCGAGTCTTTATACGGAATGAGCATTCCAATTGGAGCGCAAATAAAAAGGGTCAAAGGAGTATAATCGTATTATTTTGAATGGGATTATTTCAAAATATTAAAATACCTTTTATGAATTTGAATGTGAAATGAGATTCATATTATTTATGAATGGCTCATGTAATCTTTTTAAATAGACTCCACGAGATTTGGAAAAGGGATCATGCAATGTTTCTAAAAGGGCATTATATTGTTTAAAAGAGGTGTTTTTAAGAGGGAATTAAAAAAGAGATTTGTGAAAGTTTTTGAGAAACTAAGGTTTTTGTAGAGCAATTCGTAGACTTTTTTGTTTGTGAAAGCCAAGAAGCATTTGTTTTGTTTGTTGAGTTGTAGTCAGTGAATGTTCAAATGGGAAAAGCCAAGAAGCTGAGAAAGTCAAAGAGATTACATGAGATGTTTGAGATCTTTTTAGATCTGGAAGTGAAGAGGCAAAATGATGCCTTTGCATTGAAATGCATAAAAGAATTTGTTGATGACAACATTCTACCCTTGATTTCAAAAGCCAAGACAGCCAAGGAGGCTTGGGATACCTTTGAAAGGTGTTTTGGTCCAAGGGGGAGTATTGAAATTGAAGATGAAGGTGGATCTATAGCAGCAGATCTACATCTAGATGAATGGATTGTTGAAACCCATTGTGCAAAGCCACACGTGGATGATGTTTGTGAAGAAGTCGCAGAAGCGAGAGAGAAGGAGCACATAAATGCTCGTGAACCCCACTGTGCACAGCCACAGGTGGAAGGAAACTTGGTGATTCCAGCAACAGAGCTTGCTCGGGACAATGAAACTGCCACTGGAGCAGTGAATGCTATAATGAATCCAACAATTAATATTGTTGATGTGAAGAATTTTTGGCTAATGATGAATGGTTACAGGGGATGCAACATAAACATCATATTGACATGATGTTATTTGGTGAGAGAGTTGAAGACAACCTATTTGCAGTAGTACAGGTTAGTACAGAAACAGAGGCAAAAGCAAAGAAGGAAGCCCAAAAAGAGAAACAGAGATAGATGCAGAAGCAGAGCTAGAAGTACAACAAGAAAAAACTCTCATTGCAGAGAAAAAAGAATAGAGCCAATGTGGTTCTGTAGATGTTTTTAAACTTACCATTGATTTCAAATGTGCAGGTACACAGAATGACGATGAAGAAGAATTAAATTTTCTTGAAGCATGACTTGCAACACCATGTCTAGATGAAGTATGCATAGATGCTGCAGAAGTGACCCTTGAAGAATGCTTGGATGGTGAAAAAATTAATGAAATATTCAGGTATTGGAGTCCTGAATAGATGAAATTATATTATGGTCCAATGTTGCAACAGATTGAAGATGAAAAGCACACTACAGAAGATAATATGTGGCAGCAGCCCACATACAACTCGTTTTTTGAAGAAGTTCAAGATAAAATGTGAACAGAATTGAAAATGAAGGAGATGTAGCTCACAGGTGAGGCCTGCATCTGGAGACTACACTCAAAACAGAGAGATCACTCTCATACACTCTATTATTCATGAATGAAAGATTACATCATTTAAGTACAACACTAGGAATTAGGAAGTTGCAACCAAACCCCTAAACTCTAGCAACTAATCCTAAACTAGGGAGATACATTACAACTATGTAACCATTTTTTCCATTAATACAAAATAATATAATTATTTTCAACTCCCCCCCTTAATGGAGAAAGGGTTGTCCTGGACTCCTAGCATCCTTCTAAACAATTCAAACTTCACACGTGCAAGAGGCTTTGTAAAAATATCAGCCATATTGTCACAAGTTTTACAATATTCAACAGTAATTTCTTTTGACTGTATCTTCTCTCTGACAAAATGGAACTGAGTGTCTATATGTTTGGTGTTTTTGTGAAACACTGGATTGTATGCCAATTTAATGGTGCTCTGGTTGTCGCTTTTGATGGAAGTGGAATTCTTCTGTTCTTTTCCTGCATCATTGAGAAGCCTTCTCAACCAGATCGCTTCACACGTCACTGCACACAATGCTTGATACTCAGCTTCACATGAAGACAAAGCTACAGTACTCTGCTTCTTGCTGCTCCATGCTATGACCCCAGATCCTATGCTGAATGCGTAACCTGTGATGGACCTTCGATCATCCAAGTTACCTGCCCAGTCTGAATTTGAAAAACCTGCTAGAATAACATCAGATGCGTCAAAATGCCATAGTTAACAGTACCACAAAGATACCTCAACACACTTTTTGCTACTACCCAGTGACTTTCAAGCGGTTTTGACATGAATTGGCTCAACACACTAAGATATATCAAGCTACAGGTCTGGTTGTTGTAAGATATATCAAGCTACCAACTAGTTGTCTGTACATTGTAGCATCAACCTCTTTAGTGCCATTGTCACTGCTCAACTTCATATTCTGCTGCAAAGGTGTCGCTGCTGATCTACACTGATCCATACCAAACTTTTCTAAAAGATTTCTGGCATACTTCCCTTGGGTAAGAAAAGTTTGCCCAGTATCTCTGCATACTTCTAATCCCAGACAGTAATGAAGTCTTCCAAGATCTTTCATCTCAAAAACTTGTGCCATAAGCCTTTTGATTCCTTTGATTAAATCATTTGCATCTCCTGTTATAATCATGTCATCTACATACAAAGAAATCAGAATAATCTGACCCTGCTTATTGTACTTGGTATGCAAATTTGGGTCATTCAAACTTCTATGAAAGCCATACTCTAAAAATAAAGAATCAACCTTTTCATACCAAGACCTGGGTGCTTGTTTTAAACCATATAAAGCCTTTTTCAATCTGCAAACAAGATGTTCCTGCCTTGCTTTACAAACCCTTTTGGCTGTACTAAGTAAATTTCCTCTTTTAATTCACCATTTAAAAATGCAGATTTGACATCAGGCTGGTGTAGCTCCCAATTATATTTAGTAGCTAAAGCAATAAGCATTCTGATTGTATTTAACTTTGCTACAGGTGCAAAAGTATCATCAAAATCTATACCTTCCTGCTGTGAATATCCTTTTGCAACCAGCCTAACTTTTAATTTCTCTATACTTCCATCTGCATTCGTTTTTGGTTTAAACAGAAATTTACATCCTATGGGTGTTTTATTCTTAGGCAATTCAACTAAATCCCAAGTGTCATTTCTAAGAATTGATTCCATCTCTTCATTCATTGCAGCTCTCCACTCGTTAAATTGACTAGCTTCTTTGTAATTAGTGGGCTCTACAATGTTCAAAACATTTGACATCAAAGCATAGTCTCTCAATTTTAATGGTTTTTGAGTCTTCCTACCAGATCTCCTTGGTAGGGGACTTACCTCAAATTTCTTTCCTTCAGCTCTAAATGGGCTTGCTTTATCACCTTCTTCCTGTTCTTCTTTTTGCTCTTCTTTCTGCTCCTGCTCTCTTTCATCCTCGCTATTTTCATCCATCAACAATGGAATGTGCCAATCATCACCAATGTCATCTTTCCCTTCCTGTACCTTTTCATGAAACACTACATCCCTGCTTGCAAATATCTTATGAGTCTCAGGATTGAACAATTTATATGCTTTAAATTTTGTGCCATAACCAACAAAGATGCATTTCACAGCTTTAGGATATAATTTCCTCCTATCAGCTTTGGGTATATGGGCAAATGCTTTTGACCCAAATACTCTTAGATGATTTACTCCTGGTTTGAATCCATATAGAGCTTCAAAAGGAGTTTTGAGGCTAAGATACTTGGTAGGACTTCTGTTCTTCAAATATACAGCTGTGTTAATAGCTTCTGCCCAAAAACTATTAGATAGATCCTTACCTTGTAACATGCTCCTTGCGCACTCCACTAAGGTTCTGTTTTTGCGTTCTGCAACTCCATTTTGCTGTGGTGTGTGTGGCACTATAAACTGTTGAACAATCCCGTGAGATTTGCAGAATTTCATGAATTCCCATAGCTTGTATTCTCCCCCTTGATCGGATCGGAGAATTTTTATACTCTTACCAAATTGTTTTTCCACCAAGGTTTTAAATTCTCTAAAGCCCTGGAAAGTCTTACTTTTCTTACTCAGAAAATAAACCCATGAGTATCTAGTGCAGTCATCAGTAAATAGCAAAAAATAATACGCTCCACCTAGCGACCTTGTCTGCATAGGTCCGCATATATCAATGTGCACTAGTTCTAAAATATCTGTTTCCTTCCTCCTATCATGCACAGGAAACTGTTCTCTATGCATTTTACCTAAGGCACATCCATCACAATTTAACTGAATATTACGAAAGATAGGGAGCCCCTCAACCATACCTTTTCTCTGCAATAGCATGAGGTCCTGCAAATTCAAGTGACCGAATCTCTGATGCCAGAGTTGTTCGGCTGTCGATCCTCCTGCAACCATGGCTCGCTTTGATATACTCTTCACATCTAGTCTATATAGGCTTCCAACACGCACGCCTGTTGCAACTATTTCTTCCCTGCAATCCTTTATCACACAATGAGTCTTGAAGAACTCGACTTGCATATCTTGATCAGTTATCATGGATACAGATATCAGATTTTTCTTAATTCCAGGTACATATAAAACATTTTGAAGATGACTAATTTTTCCATTTGGTAACTTGACTGGAATAACCCCATAACCTTTAATCTCATATCCACTATCATCTCCTAAATAGATTTTTGATCCGTATGTACTTTCTTCAAGACTATCAAAAAATTCCTTTTTACCTGTCATGTGAGAGGATGCTCCAGAATCAACATACCATATATCATCCTCATCAAACGCTGAAAGGGCATGGTCGACTATGAACAGTCGAAATTCATGACTGAAATTTTTATCTTCTTCAACATCTTCTTCAATAAATTATCCTCTGTGCTTTGCCCGCTTCCTCTTTGCATCATCAGCCTGCTTCTTAAAGCATACATTCTGCACATGGCCCTTCTTTCCACAATAATAACATTTCTTTATAGAATTATTTGCAATCATACCTTTATGTGGACTCTTCTGCGATGTTCCTTCTTTCTGTTGTGATTGCTGTTGTGGCTGCTTCCCTCTGAATGATCGTCGTTTCGGCATCAGCGCAAGATCATCACTCTGGGGGTTCAAGTTCTGCCGCCGCTCCTCTTGCAGCAAGATCCCTGTCAAATCATCAAATGTGGGAGCTTTCTCCCTTGCCGTCAATCCAGTGATGAACATTTGAAATTCATCTCGCATCCCGTTCAATGTGATTAAGAGAAGATCAGAGTCAGACACCACCTCTCCGATGTTTCCCAATGCATCTTTCACATCTTTGATTCACGCAACAAATGCAGCAGCAGTCTCATTTTCGTTCATCCTCATCGAAAATAGCTTGCTTTTAAGTGCCATAACTCGGCTTGTGTTCTGGGTCTGATACAGATTTTTAATGGTCGTCCAGATCTCCGCAGACGTTTTACAATCTCTGATGTGCGGAATAATGTTGTCCTTCACAGACATTTTCAACAAAACTTTCGCCTTGTTCTCTCGCTTATCCCAGTCTTGCTCCTGCGTCCCCGCATTCACCCTCTGCTCATCACCTGTAACTATGGACCAAGCATTCACACCTTCAAGCAAGGTCTGGATCTTAAACTTCCAGTTCATGAAGTTAGATCCATCGCGTTTGCCAAACTCATGGAGGTAAGATTCCATCGTATTACTCATTCTGATCAGATTTTAAAAAATAAATCTACCCAATAGTAACAAAAAATCGATACCTTTCAAATCGATCTGTCACCGATCTGCTGATCTCGTGATCTACTCACTGATTCAGATCCGGCAATATCTGACAACTCAGAAAGATCAATTCTTCTCCGATGAGCAAATTCACCGTTTTTCAATACAGCCAAAAAATCGATCTGATCAAAACTGATCCGATCTGCCTCTCCCAGATAGATCTGCAACTTCTCCGATCTGCACCTTCGCAAATCACCAAACGAAGATGAGGCTTCCCGCAGATCTCCTTAAAGGTAGGTTGGTGCGTTCCTGAGCAAAAAATCCCCGCCAAGAAATTTGCTGGCACGATTTTTCCGTGATTTTCCGCGCCAATCGGGTAATTTGGCGCTCTGGCGTGATTAATAGACTAACAGTCGCGCCAATTCTGCTCCTGGCACTATTGTCAGCGCGAAAAGCGCGCCAATCTCCTTTTATTCAGAAAAAATAAAAAACATCTGAATCCGAGCCAGGTGTTCTGCAGTCCACCTGCTCAATTGAGCACAAAGCTCTTGTGTACATGCGGCCACAGAGGCACCTCAAACCACACAGGCAATTCTGCCACAAGGCAAGCTGGCCACAAAGGCACTTCAGTCACAAGAGGTGATACAAGATCAGGCTCACCCAATCTGAGCTCTGATACCAAGATAAAATGTGAACAAAATTGAAAATGAAGGAGATGTAGCTCACAGGTGAGGCCTGCACCTAGATACTACACTCAGAACAGAGAGATCACTCTCATACACGCTATTATTCATGAATGAAAGATTACATCATTTAAGTACAACACTAGGAATTAGGAAGTTGCAACCAAACCCCTAAACTCTAGGAACTAATCCTAAACTAGGGAGATACATTACAACTATGTAACCATTTTCTCCATTAATACAAAATAATATAATTATTTTCAACTGTTCAAGATATGCTTAGACAACCTAGAAGAATAGAAGACATGCACCTGCAAATGAAGACTAGCGTGTATCTTAATTGAATTTTTTATGTGGTTCTAATTAAAGGGGAGTGTTGGAGAATCTAATCACAACCACATGTTAGGTGTCAAAATAGTCTCTCCAAGTGTCCCAGTTCAGTTTGAGTTATTCGAGTTTAACTCCAGTCATTTATCACTGATATTTTCAATGTAATCTTATTCAAGTGATTCGTAATATTGAGAAGACCAAATCCTCTATTTCACATTTTGTTCTCTTCAATTTTTGTCATTAATCTTATACCACTTTGACACAATGTAAGCGTGGCAGCTCACTTCCCCACAAACCCATTTATTCCTCATTTCCGTTGTGCCTCCTTTTCTCTTTCTAATAATTTTATATTTGAAATTGTTTTACTCAAGCGCGATGCCCACTTTTATTAAAAGTAGGCTAGTTGAAGGTAGGGTAGTCGGCTTCGTTGACTTTCTGAACCTGCGTCACCCCCGACTACACCTACAGGGCTCACGCAGGGCCGAGATCAACACTCCAAATTTGGTTGGGGTTGGGACCTCTGTTCTATTCTTATTTTATTTCACCCGACTCCTCTTACGTGTGACTATACGATGCCCGACCATTAAGGTTTTTGCACTCCGCGCTTGGTTTGTACAGTGGATTTGAACCAATTAATACATCAATACGAGATTCCAGTGAGAACATTCAACTGCACAAAGACACTGAAACGTATATACATATTTTTTTTCTCGTTCCCCTGAGGCCTTTGGACATAAATGTATATATACACAACAAAGGAATGATATTCAAAATAAAACACGGAGACATTGGCTGATAACACCTCCCTAAAGTAATAGTTGGCTTCTCTAGAAGGTTTCTACTAACAACAAAAATAGTTTTGGCTTCTCTAGAAGGTTTCTACTAACAACAAAAATAGTTGTTACAGACAAAGGCGCATGTAAATAAATAGAAAAAAGACATTTTCTTATAATTATCTTATAAGGAACACATATGCAAACCAAACAACAAACTTTAAGAGATATTTACATCAAAAGAGGTTTGTTTTTTAAAACAAAATGCCTAAGGAGGCTAGCACTCATTGCATTTACAAAATGTAATTTTTTATTTTTTTTGCATGAAAAATACATTTTTATATATTTGAGTGAAAATTACACTTTTATATGTAAAAAAAACAATCAATTTAAATTATTTTGTATTTTTTTTAATGAAAAATCCATTTTTATATGTAAAAAAAACAATTAATTTAAATCATTTTGCATTTTCTTAATGAAAATTACATTTTTATAGCCTACATGGGGTGGCTCAAGTGGCACTGGCTGTGGAAATGAAGTCTCACTAAACCGGAAGTCTTGGGTTCAAATCTTCAGCTACCCTTCCCCCTAGCTAGGTGTGTAATGGACTTGAAAATAGGAGAGTCCTACCAAGCTTACAAAAAAGAAATTACATTTTTATATTTAAAAAATAACAACTAATTTAAATTTAAATTTGGCAATTTTTAAAATATAAAACAAAAGCTAAAAAAATATTTTTATTTTTTATTTTTTTATTTTTTTATCTAAAAAAATAATTAGACATATAAAAACAATTAGATTTCATAAAATGTTGAGTACATCCGTTTCATAGAAATGTCTTTTTAAAAACGCCTCATGGCTTGTACTAAACAAACTAGCAAATACCAATTCTAGGCAATAGCCCCTATGCCTGAGCCTATGCCTCCGTTATTTTTTCTTTTAAAGAAACTTTATTGTTTAAAGGACTAAAAAAAGTCTTTCCCTTTTTAAAATATTTTATTGTTTTAAAAGGGTAAATATATATACTTCAAATTTCAACCATAAGTAATTAATTTTTTACAATATTATAATATTGTATCATAAAGTTTACGGTTTATAGGTTGATGTTAATGATAAACATTCAATGTCAATAATAAATATATTTTGTTTTAGGAATTTAACAAATATAAGTATATTTTATTTTAGGAACCTAATAAAAATATATTTATTTTAAATAAATTTTTATTTTAAGAATAATTTATTATTTCAAATAATAAATATATGGTATATAATTTGTCTACAGCTCTTAGAGGGATCAATCCCTTTTTATTCTAAAAGAGGTTTGTGTTTGATCTTTTCATTTTAAAATAGGTTTGCATATCAATAGATTTGATCCCTATAAGAGATCGGGAGTTAAGATGTATCTACGCTGGCTTAATTCCCCCCTTTAAATAGGCTATAGTCCACATGAATACCCAGTGTCAATACAATAGGTCATTTTTATTTTTATTTTTATTTTATTTTTATAAAGTTATTTTTATTTTTATCTTATTTTGATTGAGTTAAAAGTTTTACATTACATTACGCTACAACACTTAAGAGCACCTACTTTAAATGCCAGCGCTAAGAGTTTAGCTCATCAGATTGAGTCTTTGTCTTTAAACCACCTCTAATGTTGAGAGGTCACTAGGTATTTATTTGATTATGTTTCACAGTTCAATTCTCTAGACATAGTCTTTGTCTTTAAACCACCTATGTAGGTCACCATTTATTTATTTGATTATGTTTCAAGGGTTCAATTCTTTAGACACTCTTAAAATCATGCTATGTGTACTTGAGCCAAATTAGACACTCTTGAAATCATGCTATGTGTACTTGAGCCAAAATATAATTAATACACAAAGTCTTGAAATCATGCTATGTGTACTTGAGCCAAAATATAATTAATACACAAAGTCTTTGTCTTTAAGCCACCTCTGTTGTTCAGAGGTCACTATTTATTTATTTGATAGTCTTTGTCTTTAAACCACCTCTGTTGTTTAGAGGTCACTATTTATTTATTTGATTATGTTTCACGGGTTCAATTCTCTAAACACTCTTGAAATCATGTTATGTGTACTTCAGCGCAATTATAATTATTTTGTTTTATTTTTTATTGATAGGTAAAACATACAACCTCCATTTATGTCGAATTTTCCTTTATATTTTGATTTTGTAGTTATGAAATAATAATCAATCAAAATCTAAATCTAAATTTAGAGTGCTCAAAAATTAAAATATAAAACAAAAGCTAAAAAATTTACTTTGGAAATAAAATTTACCAAATATGTTATATATTATGTAAAGATAATTGGATACCATAAAACGATGAATCCATCTGTTTGATGGCAATGTCTCTTTAGGAACACCTCATGGCTTGTTGATGGGACCAGCCCCTAGTTCCACGCAATAATGCTTAACAATAAAACAATAACGCACTAATCAATAATTAAACGATTAAGCAAATGATTCTGTGACTTAAAAGTGGTGATTAACAGTTAATTGTTGGATGGTTCTAGACTTTGTTTGGGTGGCATTTGTGACTAACATTAATTTTTTTGTGCTGGCGGTCCTTGCTTTGGTTATTGTTTTCCCACTCCTCGGTCTACGGCAAAACCCTGTATTCTTTTGTCATTCTTTCATTTTTTTGTTCTGCGACTCTGCTGCACTGAGGGTTTGATCTGGGAACAAGGTTTTCGTGTTGTAAGTGTCTAGTGGTAAGCCAAGGCTCTGCGTGCGTCGGCTATGGGCTGTGCTGCTTGTGAGTATGGAACCTGCGTTTGTCCTGGTGACTTATGGACTCGGTTCCTTGGACACAGAGTGACGGTTCTGCTCATTTGTGTAAGAGAAAGGCTATTGTATGTTCTGTTTGGTTGCTCGACTTGTATTTGCTCTGCTGTTATTGTGTTATTGTGGTTCTCCTGCTTGTTAGATTTGATTAATGGGTGTGCATGCTACAGATCACAGCTGCGGTGGCATCCTCCTGCTCGCAATTCTCTTCAAGTAAGTTATCTCTCCATGATTCGTATTTCTCCTCTGTCTTCCTCCGACTCTAACAAGAACGGCTCCTTGGTCTCAGGTTATCACCGTGGACTGTGGCTCAGTGGGTTTTCATTCCTCCCATGCGACTAAACCTCCAGGTAATCGATTCATTCACTGTGCAGATAATTCCTTACGCTTCGTTAGCTTCTCACTATTCCTTACTCTTTGTTTCGGCTGACAATGTTGCCATGTTTTGATTGCACAGGTTGGGGGTTCGTTCTTTGGCGTGGCTAGTGTAAACGCTTCGGCTTTGTCCTAGTAGGCTCTATTACTGTTGTCATTTTGCTTTTAATAGTTAGTCTCTGCCGGTTTTTGTTGGGCAGAGTCCCGGTTCTGGTTCGCCTGTACCTCTCTGTCGTCGCTATGCGACCTAGGTTATTTGATACAAACCCTTGTTTGATTCCACAAAATTTGTAATTATAAAACCCTGTGTTGGAGGCCGTCCAAAACCCTCGCCTTAGGGTTTTGCTAGTTCATTAGGTTCTTCCATTGTTCGATGGATTATCTGTGGACTATAATATGTATACAAATATTTTTCTATTTGGAATGAAAATAAATACAGTGTATTCGGTTGTATTTGTTACCTCTGTCCCGGGTTTTGTTATTCAGCGATTATATGCTTGTTCTCGGTCGAACAGTTCGTAATGTGTTTGGATCTTCTGATCATGGTCTCTGTTTGTCGATTGCCAGCCTTCGTGCTAGAAATTCCCGTGCAATTTTCTTTGTCTGCTTACTGTTTTTTTTAGGAGAGAAAACAAATGAAAAAGGATAGACATGCACTGTATTTGCTTATTTGGG
Source organism: Pinus tabuliformis (assembly GCA_031772625.1). Classification (NCBI taxonomy): domain Eukaryota; kingdom Viridiplantae; phylum Streptophyta; class Pinopsida; order Pinales; family Pinaceae; genus Pinus; species Pinus tabuliformis. The sequence goes on along the minus strand of CM062807.1, from coordinate 290,788,166 downwards.
TTTATTTAATGATTAGGAAAAAGTAGATAAACATTTCAATGACTGTTACAGATGGACTCGAATGAATGAAAATTATTCTCTGTATTCTATCATTGTTCTCATATGCTAAACCCCTTCAGAATGATTTACATTTTATATTTGTATTGTTGCGATTGGGCGAGTCGTTGTAAGCGAACTCTGCCTAGGCAAGTACTCGATCCCACATCCGCGAATTTTCACCAATCAAACTTCGTAGCAGGTTCCCCAGACTTCTGTTTACCACCTCTGTTTTCCCGTCAGTCTGCGGGTGATAAGCAGAGCTAAAACTTAACTGTGTGTCCATCTTCTTCTACAGGCTGCGCCAAAAGTGCCGTGTAAACTTCATGTCCCTGTCAGAAAGGATGGACTTAGGTAGACCATGTAGCCTGACAATCTCTATAAAGAACAAGTGGGCCACGTGAGTGGCATCGCTGGTTTTTCTGCAAGGGATGAAATGCACCATCTTCGAAAACCGGTCCACTACTACCATCACCGAATCATAACCCCGTTGTGTCCTTGGTAGACCCAAGACGAAGTCCAAGCTAACTGAGTCCCACGGTCTACTTGGAATCAGAAATGGTGTGTAAAGTCCCGTATTTTGACTGTGTCCTTTTGCCAACTGACACACTTTACATCTGGTCACAAATCTCTGCACATCCCTTCGCATTTTTGGCCAATAATAAAAATGGCTAAGATGCTCTAATGTCTTGTCTATGCCGAAATGTCCAACTAGACCTCCACTGTGCTTCTCCCAAATGATATTCTCTCTCATTGAGCAGTCAGGAATGCATAATTGTCACCCTTTAAACAACAGCTTCTCCTGCAAATTATAGTCCAACCACAGACTATTATTTCTTACCAAAGGATTTTGACATGCTTCGTAAGCCTCCTTGAAATTCGTGTCAGTCTGATATAAGTCTTTCAAGTGCTCAAAGCCCAGCACTTGTATAGTACTCTCCTGCAATAGTAAGGCTCTTTTGCTCAACGCATCGGCCACCTTGTTGGCCTGCCCGCTGATGTGTTTCAACGCAAAGGTGAAACTCTGCAAATATTTAACCCACTTAGCGTGTTTGTGATTCAGCTTGTGCTGTTGCATCACATACTGCAATGCAGAATTATCCGAGAATAAGACAAACTCATTCCCCAGTAGATAGTGTCTCCAATGCTTCAGTGCTTGGACGACAGCATAGAATTCCTTGTCGTAGGATGAATACTTATGCATGCTTTCATTCAACTTCTCGCTGAAAAACGCAACAGGTTTGTCTTCTTGGCTAAGTGCAGCTCCAATGGTTGTATTGCTTGCATCACAACGAACTTGGAAAAACTTTTTAAAATCTAGCAATCTTAGGATCGGTCTCTCTGTGATCTTATTCTTCAGTAGCTGAAAACTCCTCTCTGCTGCCTCGGTCCAATGAAAAGGTTGGCTTGCCTTCTTTATAGTATCCAACATAGGTGCGCAGATTTCACTGAAATTTCTTATAAATTTTTGGTAAAAACTTGCCAGCCCATGAAAACTACGTACCTCAAACAGAATTTTCGGGGATGGCCAGTTAACAATTGCTGCAATCTTCTCTAGGTCCATCTTCAACTCGTTTTCTGCAATCACAAAACCCAGATAAACCAATTCTTTTTGCAGAAAAGTACACTTTTTCAGATTTATCAGCAGCTTATTATGCTGTAATTTTTCCAGCACTTTTCGAACATGTCGAAAGTGTTCCTCTCTCGTCTTGCTGAAAATTAATATATCGTCCAGGTACACTATTACAAACTTCCCAATGTATTCTTTCAGCATTTCATTCATTAATCGCATAAAGGTACTGGGTGCATTGCTCAGTCCGAATGGCATTACCAGCCACTCATACAGTCCCTCATTAGTCTTTAAGGCTGTCTTCCACTCATCCCCTTCTCGGATTCGAATCTGATGATACCCACTCTTTAAATCAATCTTTGAAAAATATGCTACCCCGCTCAGGCAGTCCATCATGCCGTCCATCCATGGTAGTGGAAACCTATACCGGATGGTAATCTTATTGATGGCCCTCAAATTTGTGCACATTCGCCATTCTCCTCCTTTCTTGGGAGCGAGAACTGTTGGAACTGCACAAGGACTCAAACTTTCCCTTATCGACCCTTTATCTAGCAATTCCTGCACCTATTTTTTGATCTCCTCGTTATCTTTGGGGCTCATCCGATCTGCTGCCTTATTCGGCAAACTTGCTCCAGGTATAAAGTCAATATGATGACTTATACTTCTTTTAGGGGGCAGTTTATCTGGTAAGTCATCCACCACTATATCGTTGCACTCCTACAACATCTGCTGAATTTCCGAAGGCAAATCTGACACCTCTGTGTGTAGCAGCACCATTTTCGCTCTTCTTACAACAACATAGCTTACTTCGCTATCTTCAATCTGTTTCAAAAACTGTTTTCTGCCCATTAGTAACACTCTCGTCCCACTTGTTTCCGTTGTCTCTTCCTCCTTGATGGGCACAAGCGTGTGCTTGATCCCATCTTTAACAAACTTATAACAGTTTGTCTTCCCGTCATGTACTAATTTCATGTCATACTGCCATGGCCTGCCTAGCAGTATGTGACATACATCCATCGGCATTATGTCACAAATGACCTTATCCTTATATTTTTTGATATGGAACTCCACTTCGCATTGCTCATCCACCAACAATTGATGGCCTTTTTGCAGCCATGATACCTTGTAAGGAGTGGGGTGCTTTAACCGCTTCAACCCCAACTTCTCCACCATCTCCGTGGCAACCAAATTTTTTGTACTTCCACTGTCGATAATAAGCTTACAGCACTTACCGTGTGACTTACAAACTGTCCAGAAAAAAGCTTTCCTTTGAGTTTGTTCAGCTGTTTCTTTGGCTGGTTTCAGTAACACCTTGTTCAAAACTAAGGCTTCCCCTGTTTCCGACACATTTTCAGCTTCCTGGGGAGGTGCCTCTGCTTCCTCTAGCTGTGCGACATACGCACCCCTCTGTCCAGTTTGTTCCGCCTCAAGACACTCAAAAGATCTATTCCCCCACTTATGGCACCTGTAGCACTAATAGTTAGCTCCTCTGCCTCGGCCATTTCCCCTTCCTCGCTAATATGGCCTGCCACCTCTTGTGCTGTCACCTTTTTCTGCTGTCCCAAAAGCTTTGGAACTGTAGCCTTCTTCATTACTGCTAGCAGTTCGTCCTCTACCATAAGATTGTCCTCTTCCTCTGTCAATTCCCCATCCTCTCCTAGCATTTTGTTTTCTAGTGATCTTCTCCTCTGCTTTCATAGCACTTTGATATGCTTCTTCTATGTTTTTCGAGGAAAGAATGCTAATTTCATCTAATATTTCTAACCTTAAACCATTCACATACCTTGTTGTTTTCTCTGGGGTGTCCTCCGTATAACTGGCTCTTAAGTTTACCCGGTAGAATTCTTTAGTGTACTCCCTTACTGTCATCCCTTTCTGCTTCAGATTCTGCACTTGCTGATGTAGTGCAATTTGGTAATCCTTAGGCAGAAATCTGCCTTTTCTTGATTGGCAACTTGTTCATCCTCCTTCTCTCTATTTGGAAATTGTCCCACCATAGGGCTGTGTGTCCCTTCAGCTTCGTTGCAGTGAACTTAACTCTCCGATCTTCACTCACCTCTTCACACTCAAAATATTTGTCCAGTTCGCTGATCCAATCCAATAGGACCTCTGTGGACAAGTTGCCGTCATAATTTGGGATTTCTGGTTTAGGCTTGCTGCTCGCCAATAGGACCGACCTCAACAGTCTCATTTCCGGCCCTTCTTCATCCAAACCATCTATTGTCACTATGGCTTCTTCTTCGCTGTCATCTCCTACCGCTGGATCCTTTCTCCTTCCTACTTCAACTACCTCCAAACGGGCAGTAAGGATCCTGATTTCTTCTCGCAACCCTTCATCTGCTGCTCTCCAAGCACCTCCTCCTCGTCCTTGTCTTCCAACTTCCATTTCTCAAGAAAAAACTAAATCCTGCTCTGATACCACAATGATGGGACCAGCCCGTATTTCCACGCAATAATGCTTAACAATAAAACAATAACGCACTAATCAATAATTAAATGATTAAGCAAATGATTATGTGACTTAACAATGGTGATTAACGGTTAATTGTTGGATGGTTATGGACTTTGTTTGGGTGGCATTTATGACTGACATTAATTTTACTGTGTTGGTGGTCCTTGCTTTGGTTATTGTTTTCCCGTTCCTCAATCTACGCCAAAACCCTGCATTCTATTATCATTCTTTCATTTTTTTGTTCTGCGACTCTGTTGCACTGAGGGTTTGATCTGGGAACAAGGTTTTCGTGTTGTAAGTGTCTGGTGGTAAGCCACGGCTCTGCATGTGCCAGCTATGGGCTGTGCTGCTTGTGAGTATGGCACCTGTGTTTGTCCTGGCGACTTATGGACTCGGTTCCTTGGGCACAGAGTGACGGTTCTGCTCGTTTGTGTAAGAGAAAGGCTACTGTATGTTTTGTTCGGTTGCTCGACTTGTATTTGCTCCGTTGTTATTCTGTTATTGTGGTTCTCCTGCTTGTTAGATTTGATTAATGGGTGTGCATGCTACAGGTCACAGCTGCGGTGGCATCCTCCTGCTCGCAATTCTCTTTAGGTAAGTTATCTCTCCATGATTCGTCTTTCTCCTCTGTCTTCCTCCGACTCTAACAAGAATGGCTCCTTGGTCTCAGGCTGTCACCGTGGACTGTGGCTCAGTGGGTTTGCATTCCTCCCACGCGACTAAACCTCCAGGTAATCGATTCATTCACTGTGTAGATAATTCCTTACGCTTCGTTTGCTTCTCGTTATTCCTTACTCTTCGTTTGGGCTGACAATGTTGCCCTGTTTTGATTGCACAGGTTGGGGGTTCGTTCGTTGGCGTGGTTAGTGTAAATGCTTCGGCTCTCTCCTGGTAGGCTCTGTTATTGTTGTCATTTTGCTTTTAATAGTTAGTCTCTGTCGGTTTTTGTTGGGAAAAGTCTCGGTTCTGGTTCGCCTGTACCTCTCTATCGTCGCTATGCGACCTGGGTTATTTGATACAAACCCTTGTTTGATTCTGCAAAATTTGTAATTATAAAACCCTGTGTTGGAGACCATCCAAAACCCTCGCCTTAGGGTTTTGCTGGTTCGTTAGGTTCTTCTGTTGTTCAATGGATTATTTGTGGACTATAATATGTATACAAATATTTTTCTGTTTGGAATGAAAAGAAATACAATGTATTCGGTTGTATTTGTTACCTCTGTCCTAGGTTTTGTTATTCAGCAATTATATGCTCGTTCTTGGTCGAACTGTTCGTAATGTGTTTGGATCTTTCGGTCGTGGTCTATGTTTTTCGATTGCGAGCCTTCGTGCTGGAAATTCCCGTGCAATTTTCTTTGTCTACTTACTGTTTTTTTTTAGGAGAGAAAACAAATGAAAAAGGATAGGCATGCACTGTATCTGCTTATTTGGGTTTATTCAATGATTAGGAAAAAGTAGATAAACATTTCAATGACTGTTACAAATGGACTCAAAAGAATGAAAAAAATTCTCTATATTCTATCACTGTTCTCATATGTTGAACCCCTTCAGAATGATTTACATTTCATATTTGTACTGTTTACCCACAGTTACCTGAACTGTGCACAGTTACGCTTCAATTGTTTCTTTTATTAGTTACATAACTGTTAACTTATTCGGTCCTTCTTGCGTTGCAAGATTTTACAATTGATATAGATGTCTTTTTTTCTTTGTTCCAAATGGAAGAAACAGTTATTCACTAAAAGATAGGCAATGTTGATGGTGACCCTAACTACCTATACTGTTCCCTAACTAATAATGAAAAAAAAAAAAACAAGTCCCTACATTCTGCTTTGACTAATTAAACATAAAGAAACCAAACACTGATAAATCTTTCCACCTTGGCGGAGACCAACACCCGGTCATGGTGCCCTTAGCTGGATGCTCATGCATCACTTGTACTAAACAAACAAGACAGCTCTAACAAATACCAATACTAGGCAACAACTCATATGCCTGCGTTATTATAACGTTAACACAATGTCATGAGAGACCTTCAACTTAAAAATTGAATCTAAGCAACCGGTTGGAAGAGGCAGTTTTTGACATGCTCCTTAATTTCCATATTATGTGAAAGTGTCAAACCGTCTCCATCCATGTAAAACAACTGCATTATTCTCGCCGTTTCAAAAACCAGTCTCTTGCAAGTGTCGGGCACATCTTTGTTATTCACAAACTCTCTATTCAACTCAGCAAGAGCATTATCCATGACAGTATAGACGTGTTTGAGAGCTTCTTCTTCGGACATCTCAGGATGGTCCTTCATGTAACACTGTATTGCAGAAGCCACCTCTCCTTGACCTCTCTCAGCCTGCATTTAAAGCATATGAATGGCCCTGTGTTAGATGGTAAATATTAAACATTATGCACTTAATTAATGATTGGTTTCTTGTTTTTGGTTTTTCATCTTTTACATTGTATACATGTTATTCTGATCTAACTATTGCTTATTCATATTGTCAATTGAACATTGTTTTTAGATAAACAAAATGGAAAAACAAGAAACCAATGATTAGTTTACCACATAATACTTAGTATCTAATTGTAAGATGTTGAAAATACTAAGTACTTGATAAGTTTTGGTGTCGTTCACTAGACGCCCTGTCAAGCCCATGAGGTATAGAAATCTGGAATCGCGACCAATTTTGGAGAGTATATCATCTGTAAGAATCTCCCCGGTGAAAAGAGCACTGATGAGAACCACTGTTCCCAATGCTATTGAAACACTCGCGTTCCCTATGTATTCATCATAGGACGGCACGTATCTAGCTACAGACCATTCTGCTTCTTTGGTATACGCTCCCAACTGGACCTCCCACTGCCATATGCCATACCGTATCAGTGAATGATGAAACTATAATCAATATTAAACCACAACTAAAATATGACACACTTAATACATACAACTTTTTGAATGTAGCCTAGCACGTCACGCCCTTGCCTCTTCCGCCCTTCTTCAGCTATTTCATTAAAAGTATTGTAAAAACCCTTAAAACATGTTTTCATGTCTTGTGGCATTTGATCTACCAAGGATAGATCCCATCTAAAAACAAAGCCAATAATAATTTAGAATAATAAAGTATGTCACAATTTGAAATAATAAAGTACATCACAATTTCAAATGGAAAAAATGAAAAATCTTTATTTTTATAAATTTCAATAGTTAAACCAGTTCACAATTTCCCATGAAAATGATAGAGTATCTGTCTCTTTATAGATTTTACAGATTTAAATAGAGTATCTATCTCTTTATAGGTTATACAGATTTTAATAATCAGTTTTACAGATTTCAATAGAGTATCTATATCTTTATAGATTTTACAGATTTTAATAATCAAGCCAATTTTTAAAGTCTATACAGCTTGGCAATAAAGTACCTGCCCTTTGAGAAAAAGTTGAAATAAATAAAATGTTCACCTTTTCACAGATTCTGAAAACAACTTGAGATTGTCCAAAGTTCCATGAGCGTCATAAAGATCATCTAATATGACTGTGAAATTAGAAGTTTTTGTGTAAACGGCTCTGCAGGTAGCGAACTCTGGCTCAAACAAAAAGGACGCTGGGGAAAAATATATTTCAACCACACGTTCCCGAGTGAAGCCGAGGTCTGAGAAACCCGATGAATTCCACCACCTTTGAACAATGCAAAACAAAATATATTGTTAATTGTAAGGAAGACAGACTTAATATGAATGAAAAATTAAATGCAAATGTGGAGTATGTGCACCTCCGAATATCTTGAAGCTCCTGTCTGTGTAAAAATTGCACACGATTGAAGTCCAATTTTGCTAATTCCAAGTATTTTTCGTTGGAAATGTTTGGCATCCTGGTAGAGGGAATTACAGAGGGAAGTATATATTAATGGAGGTTTTACAGAGATAAAAATAAAATATTTTTGTTTTTTTAATTTATTTCTGCATATATATATATATATATATATATATATATATATATATATATATATATATATTGTTACAGACCGGAGTTGAACGGGTAAATTTATTTTTCCATAATACTAATTGAAAAATATTGAAAACTCAGTCATACGATCTCGAAAATGAAAATTGCAAAGGGGTTTTATTAACCTTACATATACATAGTTTTTCCTAGCCAGACATCATTTGGTCCATAATTTGTTGGAATTTTCTGATAAATTCCATAACAGACAGACAAAAATTGCTCTGTTTTTTATACTCTGTTTTTGCACAGAAAAACAGAAAATTGCTTGCTGGAAACGGTGTTTCAGCAACAGAGTTGGTGTTGCAGCAACGCTGTTCGTGGTGTTGCAGCAACGTAAATTTTTGACGTCAAGTATTTTTTGAGTTACGGTGTAACAACAACGGTGACGGTGTAACAGCAACATGAAAAATTAACTTGTATTCATCAAAATAAACTAACTGTTACAGATTTGTCTTCCTCATACTGAGGGAATTTCACAACTTCTATTACAAAATAGATTTACCAAGGAATGCTTCTATTCCACACAAATAACATCTACCATTTCTATCAGCAAATAACCAGAAAGCAAATTACATTCAAATTTCTGCACTGTTGTGCATTTCACTGTTCTGAAATTATTCTTCTTCCTCACGCTGCTGCGTGCTCTCCTCTGCTCTGTGTGATTCTTCAGCTGCTGCTGCTACTAACGTCAAAACAGAACTGTTGTGTGGTATTTATATGCTAAAACATATCTGATTAAAACAATAAAATATTACAAAATATCTTCTAATGTTTATCTCTGTATTTAATGCAGCAAGGCGGTGATGCCTTTATCAAAAAACAAGTCGGCTGTCTGCAGGGGAATTCAATTGAAACTTTAATGCATATTTATGTGCAAAAATATCGGGCTTGACTTTGATGCACCGATCAGCCTGGAGTATTTACTGGAGATCAGATTCTTGTCCAGCTGTTCATTGTTGCAGTTGGAATTAAATTCCAACACTCCCCCTTAATTTCAACTGCTGCATACCTAGACATTTTCTGAAATGATCAAAACCTTTCTTTGCTAATGGTTTTGTCAAGATGTCAGCAAGCTGATCCTCTGTTCTGCAGTGCTGCAAAACAATCTCACCATTGTTAACCAATTCACGTATGAAGTGAAATTTGGTGTCTATGTGCTTTGTTCTTTTATGAAAAACAGAGTTTTTAGACAATGCTATTGCTGAACTATTGTCACAGTAAATGGTTGTGCCATTTTCTTGTTCATGACACAAATCTCTGAGAACTCTTCTCAGCCATACTGCTTGGCATGCTGCTGCTGTTGCTGCCACATACTCTGCCTCTGCTGTTGACAAAGCCACAACTGGTTGCTTCTTGGAAGCCCATGAGATGGCTCCCGATCCCATATGAAACACATATCCCGATGTGCTTTTCCTATCATCAACACTTCCAGCCCAATCACTGTCAGTGTAACCTGTTAACATAAAATTTTCAGAAGAGGAGTATAAAATACCAAACCCCTTCGTTCCATTCACATACCTTAGAATCCTCTTGGCTGCCTGCCAATGAGTCTCTTTCGGTCTTTCCATAAATCTGGAGATTAAACTCACAGCGTGCATAATGTCCGGCCTAGTTGCAGTCAAGTACATAAGGCTGCCAACTATGCTCTTGTACATTTTTGGATCAAAATATTTGCTGCTGTCTTCTTTGGTTAATTTCAGCCCCACTACTGTTGGAGTCACAGCAGCCTTGCTGTTCTGCATGTTAAATCTCTTCAACACAGCTTCTACATATTTATCTTGAGAAATGAAAACCCCATTTTCACTTTGGTCTACTTCAATTCCAAGAAAATATCTTAAGAAGCCCAAGTCAGTCATTTCAAATTCACTCTTCATGACTGCTTTAAAATCAGCAATGAGAGAAGCATCATTGCTAGTAAAAATCAGATCATCTACATATAAAACAACAATAATAATCTTACCGTCATTCTGCTTTATGTAGAGTGTGGGTTCGCCATCACACTTATCAAACCCATTCTCAATCAGATAAGCATCAATTCTGCTGTACCATGCTCTTGGAGCTTGCTTCAGCCCATAAAGAGCCTTCTTCAGTTTACAAACTTTATGCTCTTGGCCTTCAACTTCATAGCCCGGAGGTTGATCAACATAAACCTCTTCTTTTAACACTCCATTCAGGAATACAGATTTAACATCCATCTGATAAATCTTCCATTTGTGTTGTGCTGCAATAGACAACACTGTTCTCACTGTTTCCATCCTTGCTACTGGTGCAAAGGTTTCATCATAGTCTCTGCCTTGTTGCTGCTTGTAGCATTTCACAACAAGTCTTGCTTTGTGCCTGTCAATCTTACCTTCAGCATTGCTTTTGGTCTTATAGACCCACTTAACTCCAATGGCATCCTTGCCTTCAGGGAGGTCCACTAACTCCCATGTTTTACTCTTCTCAATTGCACCAATTTCTTCATTCATTGCTTCAATCCATTTATCTTCATTTACAGCATCTTCAAAATGGATTGGGTCATCAATATGACAATACAAAGCGAATAATGAATTCAGACCGGTATTGTTACTTACCTCTCCTTGTTCATAAATCTCATTCAGATTTCTGAATCTTGGTCTTCTTGGTGTGCTTGGAGTTCCATCCGAACTTGAGGGCATTTCAGATCCCCGTGGTGTTTCAGCATCAGCTGTTTGTGGTGTAACAACATCTGTTCTTCCTTGACTTCTCAAGGCTGTTCGGATTCCAGCTTGTGGTGTGGTTTGTTGTACTTGTTGTGGTGTAGGAGGAGCCACCAAGGAAGGATTATTTGCTGCTGTCCCTTCCTCTTGTTCTTCATGAGACACAATTGTCTTCACATTCACTGTTTTTTCCAAGCTTCCATCCCAAGCTTCATCTTCAATGAACTGCACATCTCTACTTACTATTAATTTCTTGGTGGATGGATTATAGAGTTTGTATGCTTTTGACTCATCACAATAGCCAATAAAGACACACTTCTCCCCCTTACTATCAAGCTTTTTCCTTAGCTGATCCGGTACATGTGCATATGCAACACAACCGAATACTCTCATGTGAGTGACAGTTTGCTTTTGACCACTCCATGCCTCTTCTGGTATTCTGTTCATGACAGCTTTAGTTGGGCATCTATTCAAGATGTAAACCGCGCAAGTAACAGCTTCTGCCCAATACTCATACGGAAAATGTTTTGCCTTCATCATACTTCTGACCATGTCAAGAATGGTCCTATTCTTTCTTTCAGCAACACCGTTTTGCTGAGGTGTATACCTTGCGGTAAACTGCTTTTGTATGCCATTCTCTCTGCAAAAACGCAGAAAGTCTTGGGAGATGTACTCTCCTCCTCTATCTGTTCTGAGCACTTTGATATAATGCCCACTCTGCTTTTCAACAAGAGTTTTGAAGTGGCGGAATTTCTCAAACACTTCACTCTTCTGTTTCAGCATATACACCCATGTCTTTCTGGTGTAATCATCAATGAAGGTTAAAACATATTTATTTCCAGCAAATGATGGTATTTGCATCGGTCCACACACATCAGAGTGAACAATTTCCAAGGGTGCTTTTGCCCTTATACTCTTTCCTGCTGGAAAGCTTTCTTTGTGTTGCTTGTCCAAGATGCAGCCTTCACAAAGGCTGTCCGGTTTCTCAATCAACGGAAATCCCTTTACCATGCCCTTTTTGTGCAACAAATTCAGGCCTCCGAAATTGAGACGTCCAAATCTCAAATGCCACAACCAATTCACATCTTTCAGTTGTTCCTGAAAGACTTCTTGTGTAACAGCCGCAATAGTTCTGCCTTCCTTCAAATCTGCCCTGAGTTTGAGAGGAAACATTCTATTGCTGGTCATCTGCACCTGTGCAATGATCTTCTTACTTGGAGGTATGTCTCTGATTGTACACGTATCATCTTTGAAGAACACGTTGTAACCTTTGTCCATGAGTTGTCCAATGCTCAAAATATTACATTTCAGACCAGGTACATAGTATACAGCTTGCACAGACATCTGTTCTCCATTTTTTGCTCGGATATTGACACTGCCCTTACCCTTGACAGCTATCTTATTATCAGTCCCTGTTGTTACCTCAGATTTCACATTTTCATCCAGATTGGCAAACATTGCAATATTTCCAGTCATGTGATTACTACAACCTGAGTCTAAGAACCAAAAATCTTCTTGTTTGTCTTGTGCTATGTTACATGTTAACAGCACGTTCTTTGAGTTCTTATCTTCTTCATTTGCAAAATTAGCATTCTGCCTATTATTCATGTCATTTTGTTTTTTCTTGCATTCATTGGCATAGTGCCCAAATTTTTTACAATAATGACATTAGACTTGGGATTTGTCATACCTTTGTCCATGAGCTTGCTGTTTGCTTGAACCTTCAGCTTGGTTCTGATTGCAGCTCCTTCCGCTTGTGCTAGCAGGATAATTTCTGCCTCTGTTTTGGCTTCTACCACGACCTCTGTTATTTGCTCTGCCTCGACCTTTTCTTTGGCCAAAAGACATCTGAGTCTTGAATGCTTTCTCAAAAGAGGAATCTGTTCCTCTACTCAGTCTGTGTTCATGAGACAACGGAGAAGTACTCAGCTCATCTACCGTGAATTGTGAGAGATCTTTTGTTTCTTCTATTGCCACCACAATAGATTCAAACCTTGAGGGTAAACATCTCAACATTTTCTCTACAACCCTTCTATCTTCAAGAATCTCACCATGAGATCTTATCTGGGTTATCAAGCCAATAACCTGAGTGAAGAATGAATCTATTGTATCACATTCCTTCATGCTGATATTTTCAAAGTCTCTCCTCAACATCTGCAACTTTGCAGTCTTCACCTTCTCCATGCCTTGATAGGCAGTTTGGAGAATATCCCATGCCTCTTTGGACTTTGTTGCTAGTGCAATCCGCGGAAAAACACTTTCATGTACTGATTGGAAGAGGAAAAAGAGGGCTTTGGCATCCTTCTTTCTGTCACCCTTCAACTGGTCTCTTTCTGCTGCTGTCAAAGCAGCCAACGCTGTTGCATCTGCAGGTTCAGCATAGCCAGTTTCAACCAGCTCCCATATTCTTTGAGAAGCAAACAATGCTTTCATTGTTATGGACCAATAACTATAATTTTTCCCATTAAACTGTGGCAGTTGGGGATTTGTCAAACCTGTTCCAGCATCTGCCATCTTAACCTGTACTGGTAAAGAAAAGATATTGACTGTATTTTGAAAACAAGCAAAAACTTTCTCTACTGGGAAAAATTCTGCTCAACAAACTTCTTACAGCTCCTACAGTGAAAAACAATCTCTGTTTTTGACTCACTGAGTGCCTAGACTAGCTCTGATACCATGTTGGAATTTTCTGATAAATTCCATAACAGACAGACAAAAATTGCTCTGTTTTTTATACTCTGTTTTTGCACAGAAAAACAGAAAATTGCTTGTTGGAAACGGTGTTTCAGCAACAGAGTTGGTGTTGCAGCAACGCTGTAACTGGTGTTGCAGCAACGCTGTTCGTGGTGTTGCAGCAACGTAAATTTTTGACGTCAAGTATTTTTTGAGTTACGGTGTAACAGCAACGGTGACGGTGTAACAGCAACATGAAAAATTAACTTGTATTCATCAAAATAAACTAACTGTCACAGATTTGTCTTCCTCATACTGAGGGAATTTCACAACTTCTATTACAAAATAGATTTACCAAGGAATGCTTCTGTTCCACACAAATAACATCTACCCTTTCTATCAGCAAATAACCAGAAAGCAAATTACATTCAAATTTCTGCACTGCTGTGCATTTCACTGTTCTGAAATTATTCTTCTTCCTCACGCTGCTGCGTGCTCTCCTCTGCTCTGTGTGATTCTTCAGCTGCTGCTGCTACTAACGTCAAAACAGAACTGCTGTGTGGTATTTATATGCTAAAACATATCTGATTAAAACAATAAAATATTACAAAATATCTTCTAATGTTTATCTCTGTATTTAATGCAGGAAGGCGGTGATGCCTTTATCAAAAAACAAGTCGGCTGTCTGCAGGGGAATTCAATTGAAACTTTAATGCATATTTATGTGCAAAAATATCGGGCTTGACTTTGATGCACCGATCAGCCTGGAGTATTTACTGCAGATCAGATTCTTGTCCAGCTGTTCATTGTTGCAGTTGGAATTAAATTCCAACATAATTTTCAATGTAGCTTCTAGCCTCCAGCCTTGGCATACTTCTATGCCAGGGATATTTGAGTGCGTATTCCACCTAGAAAAGAAATTGTGAGACACTAATGAAAGATCGAATATATTAAACTGACGAAAATATATATATATATATATATAAAATTAATTTTGCTGAACAATTTATTATAAAATTTGATATGATTTTCGTGATTGTTCGATTAATCACACTAATGAAAGATCGAATATATTAAACTGAGGAAAATATATATATATATATATATATATATATATATATAATTTTGCTGACCAATTTATTATAAAATTTGATATGATTTTCGTGATTGTTCGATTAATCAAATTCTAAAATGTCTGTAACTCCTCTCTGTGTTTGACCCAAGAAGCAGAAGAACTCTCCATTCTCATCTCTAAAAGTTTTTAAAACATCTGCCAAAAATGTTGGTTGCAGAGTTCAACAAACTGAATGAATTCAAAAACAGGGCCATTGGCACAATTCCCAGCAAAATATAACTCTTTACACCATCAATTTACCTGAGGATACATTGTATCCATGCAGTCTCAAGATTCGAAGGCCCATGGCTGTATCATCGATATCAGGGACAGGATTCTCTCTCGCCCATCCAATTCCTCTTTCGTCCCAGTGGCTGCACAACAATTTCACATATAATAATTATCAGGTATTAATGAGCCGATCCAGACCTGACTCGTTTAGAATGCCCAAAGACATGATACCTGTAAACATAATCCAATGCGTCCTTGATCTCCTCTTTGAAATGGTGATCGATCCCTAGCCTCTCAACAGTATCAACAGCCCACAGACGTTCGAATAGATCAAGCGGATAGTGACAAGGAACTGCAAAAACAAATTCTTCATTCTTAGCATTTTTCACAAATTATATAAAATGAAAAGGGCTTTCCTGAAATCATATTGTCATCTTGATACCATGGTTTCCGAATTTCTTCAAGACAAAATTCAAGAATTCCAAGCATTTTTTGTTCCCTGTACGCATGAACGCAGCCGCTGTAGATGCTGGCGAGCTGAGGAATGACCCATCCTTGGATTGAAGTTTCATTATTTTCTCCCACTCTACTATTTCTTGCAGGCCTTCCAAAGAATACAGTAACGTTGTTGGTAAGGCATAGAGAAGATCAGGAGGAAGCCTGATCCAAACACCACCAAGGTAAAAGGTAAAGTTAATCGGTTATCACTTTGAGAGATGGAAAATTTATCAATGACAGAGGAGAATGGTGATCAGATTCTAACCTTTGAAGCTTAGCCTCCCGCTTTTCAATGATTTGCTGGATGAAAGGCCATTCGTAAGGCAGATCCAGACCTAAGGCTTTAGCTTCTTTTAGCATTGCAGGAAATACTATTTCAAATCCACTTGGCCTGTGGCTATCAGCCTCCTCCTCTATTTTTCCAGCTTGTGTCTTGAAAAATTCAATCCCTGAAATATGTACAAGTTAAAAACTCTTCACAGGAAAGAATATACCATAATTTTGTCACTGTGTGAAGACATCGCAAGGTCAAACCTGATATTAACATATTTCTACTCCAATCCACACATAATAAAAAAATTACACAAGGGCCTTGATCGATGTACAAACCTTTTTGTACTTGTGTGTCCCCAGTCTGCCATATAGTAAGAGTAATAATACATGCAAGAGTAGCTAGTATCCTGTCATATGCCAAGAAATAGAATTCTTCACCCCAAGAGCCATCTTTCAACTGATTTTGAAGAATCCATTCTAGTGTCTCAGGAAACTGAGGCTTCTCAGAGCCATCAACTGCTGGAATCCTTGCTACCCAAGCAGTGTCATATGCAGAGGGATTAGTTTCCCCATCGCCCATAGATCGAAACATATTCTTAATCTCGGATATTAATGTCTCGATACGCTTCTCGTCTGATGGTGCAACCTATAATTATTTCACGTCGTCAATAATAACAATGGAGGAAGAGCTGGTACAGTGATGGGCATTTAATGGACAGGAACTGAGATTACTAACCTTGTAAGATGGCATTAGAGATTCGATAACATGATCCTTCCAGAAACCTGGAGGGAATTCTCGTTTGACCAGTGGAGGAACTGAAAACGGATCTGAAGGTATCCAATTAAAACAATCAGGGAAAATGAGACAGTTAACATTTAAATTGAAAAATTATTTGCTGATCCATCACATAAATATTTAAAGATGAATCACATTTATTGGTGTGAAACATCCCTAACAAAATCACACATTTATTGGTTTGAAACATCCTAACAAAATCACTATTGGTTTGAAACATCCCTCACAAAATCACATTTATTGGTTTGAAACGTCTCTAACATAATATCTTCACACTTTGAAACCTCTCAAACAAAATACCTATTTTCTTAAAGATGTATCACATTTGTTATTGGAGACCAAAATATCTTTGAAACATCCCTAACAAAATCACATTTATTGGTTTGAAACATCCCAAACAAAATACCTTCACACTTTGAAACCCCTTTAACAAAATACCTATTTTCTTAAAGACGTATCACATTTATTATTCGAGACCAAAATACCTTCACAATTAATGGTTTGAAACCTCGTAACAAAATACCTCTTTTTTTAAAGATGAATCACACTTATTAATTCAAAACGTAGATAACAAAATGAAGTAATTTCTCGACATAAATCGAATCCAGTCTTTTGAAAAATTTAAATTACTTTCTACCAAATGCGCTATGGCAGTTTTTTCAGTAAACTGGTAAGGAAGAGAGGCTGTACCTTGTCCAACACAAGCAACGATCTTGCTTGGACCTGCATATCAAGATACATTAATCAGTTGAGCTGAAATTAATGTGAGAAAAAAATAACCATAATAGTTCAAGTGGATAATGGATAGTCTAGTTGGTTTGAAGTGTGATGTTTACCCAGTTTTTTTGCCTGGTTATCTGCTGGAGAAGACATGATAAAAGGTTATTATTCTTCGCCTAAGTGCGGAAACATCAAAGGAACTATTTGTGGAAATTATCTACTGACCTTTACTCTCATCCAAAACAGGAAAAGGAGATTATCATTCTTCAGAAAAACGCAATAGAAATTATATACTCAGCTTTACCCCATCGTAGGTACAAGCTTCTTCGTTTGCCAGCGCTGGTTCCTGCATTAAGCGAGCTGTGGAAATGTGGAATGCATTGTGTGGTAGCTCCAGTATGAATCTGGGATGACAATGAAGAGGAAGGCAAGGCCATCTTCACCGAGTTGCAGAGATTGAACTCAATGAGATGAAAAGTCATCTCATGAGGATTTCCTATAAATAATATTGGGGTATACGTCCAGTCATCTCGAGACTCAAAAATGGCGCCCACAAGCGGGTTGAAAGCCTAGTCCATAGATTCCGATATTTTGTCGTGTGTAGGGCAGCCCTTATCTAGATTGCAGATTCACTTAACATTCTTACGTGGCTATTTGGACCCACTTTTCCGCCTCGGTTTATAGAGACGGATGTTGATGTTCATTATCGGAATTATTAAACTCGGAAAACTTTTGGGAGTAGTCTATAGTGCGACGTTTTGGAGTCGACGTTGCATGGATATATTTCGAATCTCAAGAATCGGGCGAGATGTGGTGATAAAAACCATCCACCGATGGCAATACAACATGCCTTTCGTGGAAGAGGATCTGTTAATGCGTGTTCAGTTCTTTTGCATTAACGTGGAAGGAGGGACGAAAAAGGATATGAATGCATTGTTCCAAGGAATGTATCGGAGTGTATCTAGGATATAAGGAGAAGTTATTGAAGATTATGAACACAACCTTCCTAGAGTTGAAGATGGCGGAGTCCACGTCCTTCATCGGAGGGACTGCTAAGTGGAGTAAATTGACAGAAAGATACTATTCCAACAAAGTCCACTTCAAAATTAGGCCTCCAAGGATTGTTCGACATCCTAGAAGGAGTACGTACACATTTTTTTCTCCTCCGGGAGGGATAATGAATAGGATTGCTTCCTTTGCGATGCCCTTCCCTCACAGAGCTGGAAAAATATAGAAAAATCTTTGACATACAAGGCAAAGTGGTTTGGAAGAACAACATCAACCATGAGCACTACCTTAATTATCTGCAAAATCTTTATGTTAATTATTTGGATCTCGATCCCGGAAGTGCAGTCAATGGAACTGCTACAGTCCAAGACGCTGACAATTTAGACACGTAATTGTAAGTTTCTTTGATTGCTAACAGGAGTTGAGCATCGCGTGGAACGTTTGTGCCCTTTGCTTTCATTACACATATACACACTGAAATCATACTCAATGCCAAACACAAGAGTGGAGCATTCATATTCCTTTGGAAAGTCATAATGAATAGAGTCATTCATATGCCAAACACAAATTTTATGAACAAATTTATATGTAGAGATGAACTTTTTTGCTGCAACTGTGGAACGAGTTACATAGGAGAAAAAGATCAACATTAATGGTGAATGGCATAAGCAAAGAAAATGAGTACTTTGGTTAAAGAGATTAGGAAGTTGATTAGGTTATATTGGATTTTGGTTTGCAAATCAATTTCAATGTAATAATCTTTATTACAATGGATTAATATTAATAATCTTCCATAATCTATTTTCTTTTGTGATTTAAAGAGATTAGGTTAATCATTCTTTATTTTAATTTTAAATCTATAAATAAGAAAAAAATTTTATTAGTGTAATTTAAATTTTTCATGTATATTTTAAATTTGATAATAATTTTTTAATACTTAAAATATGTTTTAATCCAATTTAAATTCAATATTTTAAAAAAATCTTTAAAGCAATAAAATGATACACATTCCCTAATTGAAATATATGATTTCACTAAATTATATTAATTTTTGTTGGGAAAAATTCAACATATTAAGATTATGCACATTTCACAATTTAAATATGAGATTCCAACCAATTATATTAAGAAACCCATGTAAATCATAATTATTTTTTTGGGACATATCAAACACATTAACCATTATTCCAATCAATAACACTATTGAAAAGTAAATTAAATATTTAATTTCATATGTATATATATATATATATATATATATATATATATATATATATATGTTTTGTTAGCTTCACTTATAGGGATATAAACTTTGAATCTTATAGTTTACACAATATTCATAATGAAGGGATGCTCAATTGGACAATTTTCATGGTAAATATTATTAAAAGCCAAATTGACATTATTAAAAAAATAATATTGTTTTAAGATAATGTCTAATGAAAAAGGTATGTAATAATATTGGTCTTTATAATAAATATTTTTTAGCTAAGTGGTATGAATTAAATGGTTAATAAATTTTGATAGACATTGATGCATAGTTTGCATTGCCAAAAAAAATCATAAAAATTAATTAAATTAGAATTTTATTTCGAATTATTATTATTATTAATTATAAAAAAATTACAATATGAATTAAACATATATACATTTAAAAACATGAAACAAGAAAATATTCTAAAAACAACCATAAGTAATAAGAAGTGAACAATGTCATAAATTAAAATGAAATGAAAATTGACTTTCTCAGATTCATATTCTTAAATATAATTATAATATTAATTTTTTTAAATTAAATTGAAAAAAAAGTATATCTACTTTTAAAATAAATTATAACTCTTTGTTGATGAATATTTTGTGGAAATTAAATCCTATCATTTACTGATAACTATTAATCATTAAATTAAAATTCTAGAACCTCTAAGATTAATAAGGTTAATAATGATATTCTTATCAAAAATAAATTATAATGACAACAACACCACAATGTTAAATTAAATGATCTATCATAAAGTTTGCATCTTAAAATGAATATGATAAGGTTTTATTGAATAGTTTATCTATATAAATTATTTTGTTTATCTTCATTTTCAATTTGTTATCTATTTTATTTAATTTATGTATATAGAATTAGATTCTTTTTCTTTCTTTTTTAAACTATAGTTATGAAGTTTGTATTAGCATAAATCTTCATCCAAGGCACAAAAAAGTACTAGAATTGTATCAAAATTACCCATTGAATTTGTGTATCTAGAAGAATTAAAATTCCAAATATTATATAGTTGCAGCAAGGAAAAATCTTAAGGGTTGCATATGTGATGTGTGCAATTTAGGAAGGCTAGATGAGGCTAGGTTGCTAGGAATCCTCGGAATTTGGCTAAGTGTGGGATCAATGGAACCGACATGAATAGTGATAGAACTTGACTATGACCACACACTTGGGCACTTAGCGATACAACATAGATCATCTATAGCATATGAAAACATATGTTTCTTAATCCAAAAACCTTTGTGGCAACTTACGATAAGTACGAGTCCAATAATAAAATTTGTGAGGATAATGACGACAATTGTGTAATAGTGCGTGAAAATTTGGAAATGAGTGTGAAACATGTATATATGATGAGAAAAACTCATTTTCACAAAGGTTGCCCCTTGAAGTAAATCAGAACTTCCCTTTGCATGATATGTGATAATTCCCATGCCCGAAGACGACACTTGCTATATAAAGATAAAAGTGTGAACGACTACTTGAGATCCAAGAAGGGAGCTTGAAATTATCAACTAACCAATGAGTGACTAAGGAACGACCAATCACAAGATCCACAGTAGGCTCCAAAATTTAAATGTAGGCCAAAATTTTGGAGTGCGTTGTAGTTGCTACAACACTTGGTGACACACTAGTAGAATCCAGCTTCTCTATTTTGGTTAACTCCTTCTATACAGGGCCTTGGTTCTTTAGGGAGTATTGATTCATCATTTAGATTACCTTGGCCTTCCCACTTACCCCACAAAAAAACATGGTCCCCTCTATAAATTCTTAGTTGAACACGACATAAGATTCAACATAATCACAATGTTTCGAGTTAGGAAGGGTAGTGTAGCTTGTGAGCTTAACATTTTCAAAGTATAATTTTTGTCTCTAGTGTTGCTCCACTGCCAGCAGGCCTGAACAATACCTTGGTGGAGTCATGCAAGAACACAAACATTGCTCTGATATCAACAAGCCTAGAAAGTACCCTGGTGGAGTTGTTTGCTTCACCTCTCTGCACAGGAAGCCTTTCTCTTCTTTCACCTTTATTTATTTACTTAAAGAGAATTGTGCATTGGAACTTATTTATTTTGGGGTGAAAGAGGGATCCCAACTTATTGAGAGGAGAAGGGGTATTCCTTCAAAGAAGCATATAGATACCTTTGATTTAAGTTTTCTCATTTAGATTTCCCCTTCACCATTTCTACTAGTTGGGTAAGCTTGAGAAAACCAAAGAAGAAAAAACCGAGTATAGGCATGAGGTTTCCAAACTAGAAGTGGGTTCATGTTTGGACCAAAACTCTCCTTATAGATGGATCGTATTTTTAGTCGGAACTTCATTTGCCAAAACATGTAACCAACACAAGGAAGACGGACATAAGACTAGCCAAATGTTGAAGTGTCACAAGACTCTTTATAGTTCGGCCACACACATATTTAGAAGCCAAAATAGGTCCAAGCACAATACTTATTCACATGATGAAAACAAAAGGAAGAACTCAATAAGAAAGAAAAGCAACATGAAAAGAAAGAAAACACGCAGTAAGGAAACATAACCAGAAGACAAGAGAAAAAAATGGCTAAAGCAAACATGATATAGAATCAAAATAAGAAAATGAGGATAGACAACAGGAAATGAGTGCATAATGAGTGCAAGAAAGGGAAACTAGGATGCAGCTAATCCTACTCCTAACCTAACAGCTAGAAGGTCGGGGTCACGTATAATGAAATTAATAGTGAAGCCACCATAGTCATTCCTGACCTGCAAACACAAAGATATGAACAATTAAAACAGATAAAAAGTGATGTGCAACAAAAAATATAAAAACCTGAAGAAAAAAAATTGCACAAGAAAAAGGTCTCGCGTGTGTGAAGATAGGTGTGTCACAACCACTACTTTCATCCAATCCACATGTTTACCTTTTCGATGAATACCATTTTCAACAAACCTTGGAATCTTCTTGTGGATGTGTGATCCAGAATTATGCAGGAGTACAATAAAATACAGATATACACATAAACATAGAGATGCAGCAGAAACAAAACTTCATTTCATTAATATCAAAGAAATGAAATATGCTTACATACAAAAATGGAAATAAACTAGCTCGAATGATGGTAGCTTATCTCTGAGAAGAGATGTGGCGGGTACATGCCTCTGAACTATGTTACAATGAGGCTCAAAGGCCTATTTATTATTAAGAAACAATGGAAAATCCTAAACATCCAGAAACCTAACCCTAGGAGATGAAGTGCCAAAATTGTGGGCCCCGTTTGGGTAAAGTGGTACATCAACTTCGCGGGGTCGTAACTTTGGCATACGATCTCCATTTGACTATCATATTACCTCATTTCGAAGATGTTGAAGAGGAGGCTAAAAATAAAAAGGCTACAATGGTTTGAAACTTTTTCTATATCCCCGTTTTCCCTAAAAACGTCTTTTAGTCCCTGAAAACGGCTTCAGAAGTTTAGGACTTGAAAAACTACCAGAAATAGTAAGTGTGTTACAATTAAGGAAATTGAAAGGAAACAACAGTGGGGGTCCAAGTGGAATAAGCAGGTGGCCACCGATATCCACCTGGACCAGTCCTCCCCCCTTAGAAATAAATGGTCCCCATTGCGCTCAGTGCCTCCATGAAATGGGGAAAATTCTGCTGAACTTGGTCCCTAGTGAGCCACTTGCCTTGGTGCAGGAATTGGTCAGCTTTGATAACCTGGTATAGTTGGATCTTCTACTAGCAGGTGTTCTTGATTTGTGTGTCCATGATCCGATCATTTGTGGTATGTTCCATGTAGTCTCGTTTTAACTCTATTGGTGTGATTTGCTCCGCAATGTCTGATTTGTCCAGTAATGGTGGAAAGTATGGTCAAAGGTGGTCCACATTGAACACTAGGTGAAGGCCAAGGAATTGTGGAATGTTGGGCTCGAAAGCATTGTCCCCTACAACATCAACCATGAGCACTACCTTAATTATATGCATTATATGCAAAATCTTTATGTATACATGGCTTATGTTAATTATTTGGATCTCGATCTCGGAAGTGCAGTCAATGGAACTGCTACAGTCCAAGAAGCTGACAATTTAGACAGACTTGTGAAGGAATTTCGACACGTAATTGTAAGTTTCTTTGATTGCTAAGAGGAGTTGAGCATCGCGTGGAACGTTTGTGCCCTTTGCTTTCATTACACATATACACACTGAAATCATACTCAATGCCAAACACAAGAGTGGAGCATTCATATTCCTTTGGAAAGTCATAATGAATAGAGTCATTCATATGCCAAACACAAATTTTATGAACAAATTTATATGTAGAGATGAACTTTTTTGCTGCAACTATGGAACGAGTTACATAGGAGAAAAAGATCAACATTAATGGTGAATGGCATAAGCAAAGAAAATGAGTAATTTGGTTAAAGAGATTAGGAAGTTGATTAAGTTATATTGGATTTTGGTTTGCAATGTAATAATCTTTATTACAATGGATTAATATTAATAATCTTCCATAATCTATTTTTCTTTATGATTTAAAGAGATTAGGTTAATCATTTTCTATTTTGATTTTAAATCTATAAATAAGAAAAATATTTTATTAGTGTAATTAAAACTTTTCATGTATATTTTAAATTTGATAATAATTTTTTAATATTTAAAATATGTTTGAATCCAATTTAAATTCAATATTTTAAAAAAACCTTTAAAGCAATAAAATGATACACATTCCCCAATTGAAATATGTGATTTCACTAAATTATATTAATTTTTGTTGGGAAAAATTCAACATATTAAAACTATGCACATTTCACAATTTAAATATGAGATTCCAACCAATTATATTAAGAAACTGATGTAAATCATAATTATTTTTTTGGGACATATCAAACACATTAACCATTATTCCAATCAATAACACTATTCAAAAGTAAATTAAATATTTAATTCCATATGTATATATATGTTTTGTTAGTTTCACTTATAGGGATATAAACTTTGAATCTTATAGTTTACACAATATTCATAATGAAGGGATGCTCAATTGGACAATTTTCATGGTAAATATTATTAAAATCCAAATTAACATTATTAAAAAAATAATATTTTTTTAAGATAATGTTTAATGAAAAAGGTATGTAATAATATTGGTCTTTATAATAAATATTTTTTAGTTAAGTGATATGAACTAAATGGTTAATAAATTTTGATAGACATTGATGCATAGTTTGCATTGCCAAAAAAAATCATAAAAATTATTTAAATTAGAATTTTATTTCGAATTATTATTATTAATAATTATAAAAAAATTACAATATGAATTAAACATATATATACATTTAAAAACATGAAACAAGAAAATATTTTAAAAACAACCATAAGTAATAAGAAGTGAACAATGCCATAAATTAAAATGAAATGAAAATTGACTTTCTCACATTCATATTCTTAAATATAATTATAATATTAATTTTTTTAAATTAAATTGAAAAAAAAGTATATCTACTTTTAAAATAAATTATCTCTTCGTTGATGAATATTTTGTGGAAATTAAATCCTATCATTTACTAATAACTATTAATCATTAAATTAAAATTCTAGAAGCTCTAAGATTAATAAGATTAGTAATTATATTCTTATCAAAAATAAATTATAATGACAACAACACCACAGTGTTAAATTAAATGATCTATCATAAAGTTTGCATCTTAAAATGAATATGATAAGGTTTTATTGAATAGTTTATCTATATAAATGATTTTGTTTATCTTCATTTTCAATTTGTTATCTATTTTATTTAATTTATGTATATAGAATTAGATTCTTTTTCTTTCTTTTTTAAACTATAGTTATGAAGTTTGTATTAGCATAAATCTTCATCCAAGCCACAAAAAAGTACTAGAATTGTATCAAAATTACCCATTGAATTTGTGTATCTAGAAGAATTAAAATTCTAAATATTATATAGTTGCAGCAAGGAAAAATATTAAGGGTTGCATATGCGATGTGTGCAATTTAGGAAGGCTAGATGAGGCTAGGTTGCTAGGAATCCTCGAAATTTGGCTAAGTGTGGGATCAATGGAACCGACATGAATAGTGATAGAACTTGACTGTGACCACACACTTGGGCACTTAGCGATACAACATAGATCATCTATAACATATGAAAACATATGTTTCTTAATCCGAAAACCTTTGTGGCAACTTACGATAAGTACGAGTCCAATAATAAAATTTGTGAGGATAATGACGACAATTGTGTAATAGTGCGTGAAAATTTGGAAATGAGTGTGAAACATGTATATATCATGAGAACAACTCATTTTCACAAAGGTTGCCCCTTGAAGTAAATTAGAACTCCCCTTTGCATGATATGTGATAATTCCCATGCCCGAAGACGACACTTGCTATATAAAGATAAAAGTGTGAACGACTACTTGAGATCCAAGAAGGGAGCTTGAAATTATCAACTAAACAATAAGTGACTAAGGAACGACCAATCACAAGATCCACAGTAGGCTCCAAAATTTGAATGTAGGCCAAAATTTTGGAGTGTGTTGTAGTTGCTACAACACTTGGTGACACACTAGTAGAATCCAGCTTCTCTATTTTGGTTAACTCCTTATGTACAGGGCCTTGGTTCTTTAGGGAGTATTGATTCATCGTTTAGATTACCTTGGCCTTCCCACTTACCCCACAAAAAACATGGTCCCCTCTATAACTTCTTAGTTGAACACGACATAAGATTCGACATAATCACAATGTTTCGAGTTAGGAAGGGTAGTGTAGCTTGTGAGCTTAACATTTTCAAAGTATAATTTTCATCTCTAGTGTTGCTCCACTACCAGCAGGCCTAAACAATACCTTGGTGGAGTCATGCAAGAACACAAACATTGCTCTGATATCAACAAGCCTAGAAAGTACCCTGGTGGAGTTGTTTGCTTCACCTCTCTGCGCAGGAAGCCTTTCTCTTCTTTCACCTTTATTTATTTACTTAAAGAGAATTGTGCATTGGCACTTATTTATTTTGGAGTGAAAGAGGGATCCCAACTTATTGAGAGGAAGGAGTTATTCCTTCAAAGAAGCATATAGATACCTTTGATTTAAGTTTTCTCGTTTAGATTTCCCCTTCACCATTTCTACTAGTTGGGTAAGCTTGAGAAAACCAAAGTAGAAAAAACCGAGTATAGGCATGAGGTTTCCAAACTAGAAGTGGGTTCATGTTTGGACCAAAACTCTCCTTACAGATGGATCGTATTTTCAGTCGGAACTTCATTTGCCAAAACATGTAACCAACACAAGGAAGACGGACATAAGACTAGCCAAATGTTGAAGTGTCACAAGACTCTTTATAGTTTGGCCACACACATATTTAGAAGCCAAAATAGGTCCAAGCACAATACTTATTTACATGATGAAAACAAAAGGAAGAACTCAATAAGAAAGAAAAACAACATGAAAAGAAAGAAAACACGCAGTAAGGAAACATAAGCAGAAGACAAGAGAAAAAAATGGCTAAAGCAAACATGATATAGAATCAAAATAAGAAAATGAGGACAGACAACAGGGAATGAGTGCATAATGAGTGCAAGAAAGGGAAACTAGGATGCAACTAATCCTACTCCTAACCTAACAGCTAGAAGGTCGGGGTCACATATAATGAAATTAATAGTGAAGCCACCATAGTCATTCCTGACCTGCAACCAGAAAGATATGAACAATTAAAACAGAAAAAGAATATAAAAACCTGAAAAAAAAAAAAAAAAAAAAAAAAAAAAAAATTGCACAAGAAAAAGGTCTCGCGTGTGCGAAGAAAGGTGTGTCACAACCACTACTTTCATCCAATCCACATGTTTACCTTTTCGATGAATACCATTTTCAACAAACCTTGGAATCTTCTTGTGGATGTGTGATCCAGAATTATGCAGGAGTATAATAAAATACAGATATACACATAAACACAGAGATGCAACAGAAACAAAACTTCATTTCATTAATATCAAAGAAATGAAATATGCTTACATACAAAAATGGAAATAAACTAGCTCGAACGATGGTAGCTTATCTCTGAGAAGAGATGTGGCGGGTACATGCCTCTAAACTATGTTACAATGAGACTCAAAGGCCTATTTATTATTAAGAAACAATGGAAAATCCTAAACATCCAGAAACCTAACCCTAGGAGATGAAGTGCCAAAATTGTGGGCCCCGTTTGGGTAAAGCGGTACATCAACTTCGCGGGGTCGTAACTTTGGCATACGATCTCCATTTGACTATCATATTACCTCGTTTCGAAGATGTTGAAGAGGCTAAAAATAAAAAGTCTACAATGGTTTGAAACTTTTTCGATATCTCTGTTTTCCCTAAAAACGTCTTTTAGTCCCTCAAAACAGCTTCAGAAGTTTAGGACTCAAAAAACTACCAGAAATAGTAAGTGTGTTACAATTAAGGAAATTGAAAGGAAACAACGGTGGGGGTCCAAGTGGAATAGGCAGGTGGCCACCAATATCCACTTGGACCAGTCCTCCCCCCTAGAAATAAATGGTCCCCATTGCGCTCAGTGCCTCCATGAAATGGGGAAAATTCTGCTGAACTTGGTCCCTAGTGAGCCACTTGCCTTGGTGCAGGAATTGGTCAGCTTTGATAACCTGGTATAGTTGGATCTTCTACTAGCGGGTGTTCTTGATTTGTGTGTCCATGATCCGATCATTTGTGGTCTGTTCCATGTAGTCTGGTTTTAACTCTATTGGTGTGATTTGCTCCGCAATGTCTGATTTGTCCAGTAATGGTGGAAAGTATGGTCAAAGGCGGTCCACATTGAACACTAGGTGAAGGCCAAAGAATTGTGGAATGTTGGGCTCGAAAGCATTGTCCCCTACAACCTTAGTGATGGTGTAAGGCCCATATTGGAGTGGGTGAAGCTTGTGGTTGGGCCCAACAAGGCACTCCTTCTGCAATTGTAACTAAAATTTGTCGCCCATTTGGAACTTGTGTGGCACCCGATGCTGATCATGAAATTGCATGTATTTAGCATTTTCTTTGTCCAATATGTCATGGAACTGCTGGCGGATTTGATGAATGGACCCAATGAATTCTTTAGCCCTGTCAGCTTCGGACTGGACATGAGCCGAATCTCCTTAAGTAGCCGCAATGGTATGGCCACATCAATGGGACATAATGAATGGAATCCCAACCCCACCTGAAAGGGGTTGTGGCCAATTGAGCTATGGAGAGCTCCATTGTAGCAGTGTTGGACATAGGGGAGCCTTTCATCCCATGTGCATGGATTCTTTGAATCGTAAATATGCAAAATGTGTACACTCATCCTATTGACGACTTATGTTTGGTCATTAGTTTGGCAGTGTAAAGTCATGGACTTAGTGAGCTTGGTATACAACATCAACCAAAGACTTGACCAAAATGTAGTTAGGAAAATGTTGTCCTGATCTGAGATAATGGACTGTGGGATCCAAAATGTACCCACACTCATTCAAAGAGCTTCACAGTGGATTCTGTTGTGATACTCTTCTTTCTGGCTGCTAGAATGGCCATCTTAGAGAATTTGTCAATGACCACGAAAACGCAGTCATTGCCATGATTAGTAAAAGGAAGGCCTGACATGTAATCCATGCATATGGATTCCCAAGGTCAACTAGGAGTAGGTATAGGAGTATATAGGGCTTTCTTCTTGATGGTCGATTTGGAAATGGCGCAAGAAGTGCAAGATTTGATGTACTTCCCAACATCTTGTCGAAGGTTCGGCCAACAAAAATACTTTTGTAGCACTGCCACTATTTTCTCTACCCCAAAATGTCCAGTGACTTGACTGTAGTGCACCTCCCAAATCATTTAGCACGCTCTGTTTAAGGAACATAGAGGTGCCCCAGGTGGCATAACAATGCATCTTAGAGGTGAAAATTTGGAACTTTCTTTCCTTCTAGGAGCGTCTGGTATGCGTTTTCGAATTTTGGATCGCTCTTGTAAAGATGCAGCCACCTCACAGCTTCTCTCCCACAAGAGTCAAGCACAGTGGTCAGCGCCATGACTGGTGGTCAATGTCTTTATGAATAACAGGGGTCCGTGGTCTGTGTGGATGACTGTTTCCTTCCCCAAAATGTAATTCTTACATTGTCGGCAGACCTGCACAAGGGAATACATCACTTTTTCATAGGTGGGATACTTTCAGAATGCGTCTGAAAGTGTCTCACTGTGATATGCCACTAGATGCCCCTGTTGGATAAGAACTGCACCAATAGCATAGTCATAGGCATTTGTCTCGATCTCAAAAGGTTGTTGCAGGTTTGGTAATGTGAGCACTAGTGTAGAGCAGAGGCGATGCTTCAATTCGACAAACGCCCTCTGTTGGGATTCAAACCAAAATAAATTTGCTTTCGCTCCTACCTTGGTGACTTGACTCAAAGGCCAAGTTATATGAGAGAACCCAAACATGAACGTGTGGTAGAAGTTGGCAAGACCTTGAAAGCTATGGAGCTCTGTTAAAGTGGTTGGGGCTGGCCAATACCGAATGACTTGTATCTTGGCTAGGTCCACATGCACACCCCGCTCATAAATTATGTACCCCAAATATTGAACCTAGGTCATCCCAAAAGTGCATTTCTCTAAATTGGCACACAACTTGTGTCGCTGCAAGGTTTGGAGGACCTGTAAAATATGGTGGAGGTGTTCTTCCCAAATCTGGCTAAAGATCAAAATGTCATCCAAATACAACACCACGAATTAGTTGGTGAAGGGTCTCAAGATGTTTTCCATCATCCTCATGGAGGTTGTGGGTGAATTCGTCAACCCAAAATGCATGACCAGCCATTTGAAAAAGACCTCCTTGGATTTGAAGTCAATCTTCTACACATTGGAGGGTTCGATAATGCCTGGTGATAAACAGGCTTCAAGTCAATCTTGATGAAATATTTGAACCCCTTAAGTTGTTCCATAAGGTCATCAATCTGTAGGATTGGATACCTATTCCGAACAGTGATCTTGTTCAACATATGATAATCAATACAAAGTCTCCAAGTCCCTTCCTTCTTTTGTACCAACATGATTAGGCTCCCACAAGGTGATGAACTTGGCCTTATGTGCCCTTTCTGCAACAACTCTTGAAACTGCCTCTTGATTTCATCATTCTCCAAAACATAGTGTCGATAGATCGGTCCATTAGGTAGTGGCACACCTGGGGTTAGATCAATGGAGTGCTTGACCTGGCGATGTAGAGGTACCCCTACGGGTGAGGTGAAGATGTCTATGTGCTCGTCTACAACCTTGTTCATCTGTTGTTGTCATGCGGAGGAGCTGTGTCTAGTGTTCATGGCCACAATCTTCTTCTTTCCTTGAGGGTGAATCATAAGGGAAAAAAAAAATCCTGGTTTGGGAAATGATCTTACTACATTACTTCATAGTGATCAAAGAAACAATGATAGGCGGTGCTACCTCTGGTATCATGTACAACTTATTGCCCAAACTAATAATAATAGTGCAAGGCCTATACTCATACACAACATGACACTTCCATAAGTATGGTTAGACAAATAAAACATCACAAACTTCAGGAGGGGAAACATCACACAACACCTCATATGTGAAGGGCTTGATGTTTTACGAAAGGTGGCACTGTTGGCTGACACAAAGATCTCACCCTTGATGAAGCCACCGGATGGTGTACAACTGCTGGTGTGGTGTGGTCGGTAGGCCCAACTGCTTCATGACCTCTGCTAAAATGAGGTTCTTTTGGCTCCCATTATCAACAATGAACTACAACAGAGAACCCTTCACCCACGTTTGTGAGTGGAAGAATCACTCCCCTTCCTCTGGATGTTTGAGATCATCCTTCTAGATCTTGGTGGTGGCAAGGGTGGCACTAGGCTCCGCATTGATAATCTTCGTCCTTTTGTCATTCCCCTTCTCACTTTCTAACTCAAATTCGGAACATGCATTTGAGTCGGAAGCCTTCAACTCAACTACCAATAACTGCTTGGCTTGACACTCACTTGTGTTGTGAGTGGGGCTCTTATGGAACTCACACCATTTCCTTGTGTCCTTCATTGTCTTCATCATGTTGTACTTTTTTTGCAGCTTTGGTGGGTTGTCTTGGGTCACCCCACCTTGGCTTTTTCCTTTGTTTTGCAGTTTGGGGGCGCCTTTCCCTTGGTTCAGATTCGCATATCCAAAGTCTTGCTTCTTCTATTTAAATTTATGCTTGATCTTTACAACATATCGATAGGTGACACCAAGTAAGGATATTTCCAGGAACTCCATCTCGTCCTGGATATACTTATGTAGACAGTCGCAGTACTTGGGTACCAAATTCTGCTCAGAATCCTTGATACCCAGTTTTGTGCGAAGGGTATGGAAAACATTTATAAAATCTGACACATCTTGGTCTCTTCCCTGTCGTAGAGTGGTCCACTTTATGTATTTATCTTCATAGCTCCCAACAGGGTAATATTGTTCCTTGATGCCGTCTTAGAAAGAATTCCGAGTGGGTCTGACTGAAATTAGTGAGGATTCCCTCTTGTCCTTTTGTTCACAGTAGGTTTCCCACTAGTCCTTGACATGTGGGACGACTTTAAGGAGTGCAAAAGTAATCTTTTGTTGATTGGAAAAGTCATGAACTGAAAAATATCCTTCCAATGGATATAACCATCTATCTACAACATCTACATCTATTTGTCCTTCAAATATGGGAATGTCAAAGTTAACTTGTACCTCAAAAGGAGTGACACCTCCAGAGTGGCTATTGGAAGAAGATGTGTCGCCTATGAGTAGTCACCGAAGGATCTGGGAAGGGTTATCCATCATCGCGTTCCTTTGTCACTTGAGGGCTTCCTCGAGCAATATATTGAAAATATATACTTCCCCCTTGTCTTTCTTTTCTTCCACCATGGGAGGCCATCGGGGTTTGCGAGGTTGGTCTTGCGAAGGTTGAACCAGATTGGGCCATAACTTCTTATACCCTAACCTCGTTGAGGACATGCAAATAAAAACAGAGAAATAGCATACCGCTCTAATACCACTGATCCATAATTATGTAGGAACGCAAAAAATATAGATATACACCTAAACATGGAGATGTAACATAAATAAAACTTCATTTCATTAATATCAAAGAACTGAAATATGCTTACATACATAAATGGAAATAAACTAGCTCAAACGATTGTATCTTATCTCTGAGAAGAGATGTGGCGTCTACATGCCTCTTAATTGTGTTACAATGAGGCTCAAAGGCATATTTATTATTGAGAAACAATGGAAAACCCTAAACATCCAGAAAACTAACCCTAGGAGATGAAGTGCCAAAACTGTGGGCCCTGTTTGCATAAATTGGTACGTCAACCTCCTAGGGTCGTAACTTTGGCATACAATCTCTATTTCGCTATCATAATACCTTGTTTCAAAGAACTCAAAGAGAAGGCCAAAAGCAAATAGGAATACCGATTTGGGATTGTCGGGCCTATGAATTATCCTTAAAATACATCCACTTTCACTCCATTCACACATTTTCTCACCTCTATTCCACCACCATGTCACCACATCAACTTCACTTTCATCATTAAATGGGTTACCATTGTGTTTTCCAAAACATTATTAATTCTTAGTATTTTTAAGTGAATTTGTGGTTAAACTTTAGAAAATAATATCCATATACTTATACCTAACAATTAGAATGAGTTTGTTGACATGTGTAGGTACAAAGGAAGCTTCTAAGGCACCCTTATGTGGCACTCTATGTTCAAATTCGAATTTGAGGAGATCATGGACCTCATGGATAAGATCATGGACCTCATGGAGAAGATCATGGAGGATAGGGTTATGTGTCACCATTGGTTGAGAGATATGTGGATTTGAATAGGGAATAATGGATCCACATTGATGAGTTTGTTATCATAACTTTTGTATAAATAGAAGTGTTATCTCCTCCATTTGTAATTTTGGAACTTAGAATTTTAAATTGAGAAGTTAGAATTTAGAACCTTATGATCTTATAAGTTTGTAATGAGAAGTTAGAATTTGGAATCATTGTAATGGAGATTTTGGAACCTCTTGGAATGTAGAACTTGTAATTGCAATTGAAATTGAAGATAAATAAAATGGAGCTTTTTTGATCTTCTACATTTGACATCTCTTTTGATGTGCTTGTGAATCCTTGGAAGGGCCCCATTGTCTAGCAAGTACACTTTTGTTTTGGTAAGCTTTCATTTTATGTTTATTTGTAAATTTCATTAGGTTCATATGTTTGAAATATTAACGAATGACCTTTCGTAAGAAAGTATTAATGTTTCTTTCAATGAATTTGATTTTTTATTTAATGTTTGATTTCATTAGTTTAAGTTTCTTATTTATATGCTTGAGATATTAATGAACAGTCTCCTGTAAGGGAGCTTTGGAATTTCTTCACCTATCTTAGTTTAGTTTGTCTCTAAGTCCATATATATTGGATGATCCTCGAAGTTTACTTACCCGGATTGATAGTAAATGAAACTCTAATTTGCATCGCATTTTAGACTGAACAAGGATTTTACTAATCTCTCTGGATTCCCTAAAAACGTGTTTTAGTCTTTAAAAATGACTCCGAAAGTTTAGGACCCGACATTAGGGGAGTTTTGAGGTCTAAAATGGGCCTCCTAATGAAATTATAAAATAATAGTGGAAATAAAAGATAATATTAGATTACATCATCAAATTTTAGAGGGAAAAAAGAAAAAACTATTTTTTTCAACTCATATTTTCAACTTATCTCCCGATGTGTTTACTCAAATTTCGAGCGGAAACACTCATTGGATGCATAATTTGATTCCTCATCCAAGTAGTACCCATGCTGCATACTTTCGATGGACCCTACTATATGAAAATGAGAAATACATGAAAAAGGTGATTGCAATATCCAGTTTTTCACCACTCTTCTCAGCTTATACAATCATGCCTCCAGAAGACAAGAGACTAGAAGAACCTATCAGTGCCATCTCCAGCTGGAGCCACTGTTAAGGTCCTATAAATTATAGGATCTCAAGGTGATTGAGTATTTTGTATATGTACTTTTATATTGTACATAAATTTCAATATTCAAATGATTTCCAGAAAAAATAGAAAAAGAAAATGAAAAGAGGGTATGTTAGAAAAATAAATAAATAAATAAATATGAACCCCACAAAAGAAAAATAGAAAATAAGACTGAAAGTGTTGCAAGTTCAAGTGCCACTACTGATAAGTTAGATCTTTTATTTTATTTTCAAATAAGGATTGTGTGCAAATTGTTCTTGAATGCCACAATGACTATTTAGGTCATACAATTTAATCATGATTGAACACATTTAAATTTATGTTAAATAGATTAGTGAATGACGGTTTACCAAACAATTTAAACTTGGTAAATTAGTAGCTAAGTGGAGATAAAATTGACTCAACAGTTTAATTTGAGTCAATGGCAAAATAAGTGATAGGATAAGGTAGATATACATAAAATAAAAATGATTTGCGTCTGCTAGCTTAAGTGCACCTTGAAAAGAAAGAAGAGAAAATGTTAGCTTAGAAAAAGAATGGAATGCAAAAGGGTAGGTAGAATCACTATGGTGGTTAGACGAAAAACATGAAGATTTTATCCTAAAGTCAAAAGTCAAGTATTATTTTCATGTGCAGAAGAAAAAGACAAAGGATTAAAGTTTTATTCTAAAGTTTAATATATCAATTAATTTTTGGTGTATTAACCCCCCTATTCCTAATCTTTATTACCCTGCTATACACTCTAACTATTCCCCACTATGCATTGGATTCATTCCCGCTGACCCCACCAAAATCCCTGTCATGTCACATTAACACTCCGCCACCTCTCCCCTCATCTGCACCCACCTCCCAAGATCCAATGGCCCACGGTGTATTTCGCCCCCCCCCCCCCCCCCACCATCCGAACTTTACCGTCGGGGTGGGGGGGTTCGAAATGGGTGATATTCGAAACCGCACCTACCACTACATGTCAGCACTACATTATTTCGCACCCCCCTCAGGCGAAACTGTTAACCGCCTCCACCCCCTCCAAAAAGCAGTTTCTCCACCTCCCGAAACCACTCCTCTATCCGTTGTGCTCCTGCCACTCACCTGTAACCCTATCATTTGCCTGTTGACTCCGCCAATCACCTCCATTCCCTCCAAAATTAAGTCGTTAAGTAATCAATTTTCTTAATCATTAATTCAACGAACCCGCGCCACCATCAATGGGAAAACTAGAGTGTTATATAATCCCTCCTTTTGATCATTAACTGGTTACTGAGTTTTTTACATTGCCACTACTATCACTCTATTACACGTGTACCATTTCAAATTACAAACACTTGACCAGGATGGGAACATTGCCCACTCACTCAGTTCCAGGCTATTACCTATGTTTTTGTCCACCAATCCTAAGTCCTCTTTGTGTACTATAAGCCTGTTATCTAGTTTTTCACCACTGTCCTTAGCTTATACAATCATGCCTCCAAAAGACAAGGGACCAGAAGAACCTGTCAGTGCTCTAATCCACCCTCCCATTGATTTTCACCACATCCCTTTGGCAGACAGAGACTATAAGATCCATGAAACTCTCTGCGAATTTGAGCTTTTTGAGATGTATTGTTGGCTCGAGGACAAATATATAGATAAATCCGATGACATTCAACTGTGGGAATCCAATTTTCCCTACTATATTTTTCCCCATACCCACAGCACCCAAGAATTTGTTAGGAAGTGACATGCATATTATTTGCCAAGCCAAAGAGCCATCTTTTCCCCCACTGGAGAAATTTTGTTCATTATCACTCCTCAAGCTATAAACCAGATGATGCAAGATCCTACAGTAGAGAATTCCACTCCTTTTTCCCATGAAGCCCTTGTTGAATTGTATCAGAAATTGGACTTTACTAAGAGGGACAAAACCCTTGAGCTTTTCTTGACACAAGATGCCCCATTTCCAAAGAAAATCCTCCCTATCCCTCCTCCATTTTCTCTGAGAGAGCCAAGCAAATTATCATAGCCATCTCTTACCTCCTTGGCTATTACTCAGATCAGTGGGTAGATGAGGCCATCATAGGATTTCTTTCCATTTTCTCCATTGATTCCAAGCCCTCTATCATGTTTAACTTAGCCAATTTCTTGCATATTCTATTCATGAGTAGTTTATCAAATTCCATACTAAGGAGGTATTCAAGTATTCTTCTGTGTTAGTTTATATGTTCTTATATTTTCAGGGAGATCAAGATTGCTTTACAGAAGATGGATGAAGAAGGAAATCAAGAGCCAGTCATCTTCTGGACTACACTAGTGATGAAGGAACAAAAAGAATACTCTTACAAATAGTTCATAGAGATGTTTGTGCATCCAGTAATCAGTCTCTTAGGTAGCAGGACAAAGGCAAGGATCAGTGAGGAAATTAGAAAGGTTTTGCAGATATCAGACCAAGTCCAGATAGGGGATTGGTACCTCTATCAGAATTATACAAATTTGAGAATATTTGGGTGTGAGCTTGCACCTTACAAGCTACCTAAATTCCTCCCAATGAGGATTTTTTGTCTAGAGTATATAAGGCGAATGCTCAACATGGATGAGATCCACTTTGTAGCTTCCAAGAGGAATTCCCACTTCAAAATTAAAACATAGATAGGGCACATCAAATCTTGCATTGCTTGCGCCATTGCCAAACCGACCATCAAGAAGCAAGGACTATATACTCCTCTGCTTACTCCTAGTCAACCTTGGGAATCCATCTCCATGGATTACATGTCAGGCCTTCCTTTTACTAAGCATGGCAATGACTGTGTTTTCGTGGTCATCGACAAATTATCTAAGATGGCCATTCTGGCAGCCTGCAAGAAGAGTATCACATCAGAATCCACTGTGAAGCTCTTCTTTGAATGAATGTGGGTACATTTTGGATCCCACAGTCCATTATCTCAGATCGAGACAACATTTTCCTAAGTACATTTTGGTCAAGTCTCTGGTTGATGTTGTATACCAAGCTCACTAAGTCCATGACTTTCCACCGCCAAATTGATGGCCAAACAGAAGTCGTCAACAGGATGATTGAACATATTCTGCATATTTACAATTCAAAGAATCCACGCACATGGGATGAAAGGCTCCCCTATGTCCAACACTACTACAACAATGCTCTCCATAGCTCAACAAGCCACAACCCCTTTTAGGTGGGGTTGGGATTCCAGTCACTATGTCCAATTGATGTGGCCATACCATTTGTGGCTACTCCAGCAAGTTTGGCTCATGTCCAGTCCAAAGCTGATAGGGTTAACAACTTCATTCGGTGCATTCAGTACATCTGCCAATAAGTCCATGACATATTGGACAAAGGCAATGCTAAATACAAGAAATTTCATGATCAGCATCGGGTGCCATACAAGTTCCAGATGGGCAACAAATTTTAGTTACATTTGCAAAAGGAGTGCCTTATTGGGCCCCACCGCAAGCTTCACCCACTTCGATATGGGCCTTACACCATCACTAAGGTTGTAGGGGACAATGCTTTCGAGCCCAAAATTCCACCGTTCCTTGGCCTACACCTGGTGTTCAATTTGGACCGCCTTTGACCATACTTTCCACCATTACTGGACAAATCAGACATTGCGGAGCAAATCACACCAACAGAGTTAAAACTAGACTACATGGAACATGCCACAAATGATCGGATCATGGACACCTAGATCAAGAACACTTGCCAGCAAAAGATCCAACTATATCAGATTATCAAAGTTGACCAATTCCTGCACCAAGGCAAGTGACTCACTAGGGACCAAGTTCAGCAAAAGTTTCCCCATCTCATGGAGGCACTGAACGCAATGGGGATCATTTCTTCCTAAGGGGGGAGGACTGGTATAGGTGGATATTCGTGGCCACTTGCCTATTCCAATTGGACCCCCACTGTTGTTTCCTTTCAATTTCCTTAATTGTAACACACTTACCATTTATAGTAGTTTTTCGGGGCCTAAACTTTCGAAGCCATTTTGAGGGACTAAAAGACATTTTTAGGGAAAACAGAGAGACCGAAAAAGCCTCATACCATTTTTTTTTGTGGCCTCCTCTTCAACATCTTTGAAACGAGGTATTATGATAGTCAAATGGATATCGTATGCCAAAGTTACGACCTCGGGAAGTTGATGTATCGATTTAACCAAACAGGGCCCACAATTTTGGTGCTTCATCTCGTAGGGTTAGGTTTCTGGATGTTTAGAGTTTTCCATTGTTTCTCAATAATAAATAGGCCTTTGAGCCTCATTGAAACATAGTTCAGAGGCATGTACCTGACACATCTCTTCTCAGAGATAAGCTACCATCATTAGAGCTAGTTTATTTCCATTTTTGTATGTAAGCATATTTCATTTCTTTGATATTAATGAAATGAAGTTTTGCTTCTGCTGCATCTTTGTGTTTATGTGTATATCTGTGTTTTATTGCGCTCTTGCATAATTATGGATCACACATCCCCAAGAAGATTCCAAGGTTTGTTGAAAAATGGTATTCATCAAAAAGGTAAACATGTGAATTGGATGAAAGTCGTGGTTTTGACACACCTTTCTTCCCACATGCAGGACCTTCTTTTTCTTGTGCAATTTTTTTTCAGGTTTTTATATTTTTTGTTGCACATCAGTTTTTATCAGTTTTAATTGTTCATATCTTTGTGGTTGCGGGTCGGGAATGACTATCGTAGCTTCACTAGAAATTTCATTATACGTGACCCTGACCTTCTAGCTGTTAGGTTAGGAGTAGGATAAGTTGCATCCTAGTTTGCTTTAGCCATTTTTTTCTCTTGTCTTCTGGTTATGTTTCCTTGTTGTGTGTTTTCTTTCTTTTCGTGTTGTTGTTCTTTCTTGTTGAGTTCCTTCCTTTTGTTTTCATCATGCAAATAAGTGTTGCGCTTGGACCTTTTTTGGCTTCTTAATATGTGTGTGGCCAAATTGTAAAGAGTCTTGTGACACTTCAACATTTGGCTAGCCTTATGTCCATCTTCCTTGTGTTAGTTACATCTTTTGGCAAATGAAGTTCTGACAAAAAGTAAGATCCATTTGTAAGGAGAGTTTTCGTCCAACCATGAACTCACTTCTAGTTTGGAAACTTCATGCCTATACTCGGTTTTTTTGTTTTGGTAATCTCAAGCTTATCCAACTAGTAGAAATGGTGAAGGGGAAAATATAAATTAGAAAACTTAAATCGGAGGTCTCTATATGCTTCTTTGAAGGAATAAACCCTTCTCCTCTCAATAAGTTGGGATCCCTCTTTCACCCCAAAATAAGTAAGTGCCAATGCACAATTCTCTTTAAATAAATAAATAAAGGTGAAAGAAGAGAAAGGCTTCCTACGCAGAGAGGTGAAGCAAACAACTCCACCAGGGTACTTTCTAGGCTCATTGATAGTGGAGCAATGTTTGTGTTCTTGCATGACTCCATCGTGGTACTATTCAGGCCTGTTGGCAGCGAAGTAACACTAGATATGAAAATTATACTTTGAAAATGTTAAGCTCATGAGCTACACTACCCTTCCTAACGCGAAACATTGTGACTATGTCGAATCTTATGTTGTGTTCAACTAAGAAGGTATAGAGGGGACCATGTTTGTTCGTGGGGTAAGTGGGATGCCAAGGTAATTTGCATGATGAATCAATACTCCTTAAAGAACCAAGGCCCTGCACAGAAGGAGCTAACCAAAATAGAGAAGCTGGATTCTACTAGTGAGTCACCAAGTGTTGTAGCGACTGCAACACACTCCAAAATTTTGGCCTACGTTCAAATTTTGGAGCTTACTGTGGATCTTGTGATTGGTTGTTCCTTAGTCACTTATTGGTTAGTTGATTATTTCAAGCTCCCTTCTTGGATCTCAAGTAGTCATTCACACTTTTATCTTTATATAGCAAGTGTCATCTTCGGGCATGGGAATTATCACATATCATGCAAAGTGGAGTTCTGATTTACTTCAAGGGGCAAGCTTTATGAAAATGAGTTGTTCTCGTCATATAGACATGTTTCACACTCTTTTCCAAATTTTCACGCACTATTACACAAGTGTCGTCATTATCTTCACAAAGTTTATTGTCGGATTCACACTTATCGTAAGTTGCCACAAAGGTTTTTGCATTAAAAAAAGTATGTTTTCATATGTTCTAGATGATCTATGTTGTATCACTAAGTGCCCAACTGTGTGGTCATAGTCAAGTTCTATCACTGTTCACGTCGGTTCCATTGATCCCACACTTAGCCAAAATCCGAGGATTCCTAGCAACCTAGCCTCATCTAGCCTTCCTAAATTGCGCACTTCGCATATGCAACCCTTAAGCTTTTTCCTTGCTACAACTATATAATATATGGAATTTTAATTCTTCTAGATACACACAAAGTCAATGTGAAATTTTGATACAATTGTAGTACTTTTTTGTGCCTTTGATGAAGATTTATGCTAATGCACACTTCCTAACTAGAGTTTAAAAAAGAAAGGAAAAGAATCTTATTTTGTATACATAAATTAAATAAAATAGATAACAAATTGAAAATGAAGATTAAAAAAATCATTTATATAGATAAACTATTCAATAAAACCTTATCATATTCATTTTAAGATGCAAACTTTACAATAGATCATTAAATTTAACACTATGGTGTTGTTGTCATTATAATTTATTTATGATAAGAATATAATTATTAATCTTAGAGGTTCTTGAATTTTAATTTAATGATTAATAATTATTAGTAAATAATAGGATTTAATTTCCACAAAATATTCATCGACAAAGAGTTATAATTTATTTTAAAAGTAGATTATACTTTTTTTTTTTCAATTTAGTTTAAAAAAATATATTATTATTATATTTAAGAATATGGATGTGAGAAAATCAATTTTCATTTCATTTTAATTTATGACATTGTTCACTTCTTATTACTTATGGTTGTTTTTATTATATTTTCTTGTTTCATGATTTTAAATGTATATATATGTTTAATTCATATAGTAATTTTTTTATAATTATTAATAATAATAATTTGAAATAAAATTCTAATTTAATTAATTTTTATGATTTTTTTTTTTTGGCAATACAAACTATGCATCAATGTCTATCAAAATTTATTAACCATTTAATTCATATCACTGAGCTAAAAAATATTTGTTATAAAGACCAATATTATTACATATCTTTTTCATTAAACATTATCTTAAAGAAATATTCCTGTTTTTAATAATGTCAATTTGGCTTTTAATAATATTTACCATGAAAATTGTCCAATTGAACATCCCTTCATTATGAATATTGTGTAAACTATAGGATTCAAAGTTTATATCCCTATAAGTGAAACTAACAAAACATATATATACATATGAAATTAAATATTTAATTTACTTTTCAATAGTGTTATTGATTGGAATAATGGTTAATGTGTTTGATATGTCCCAAAAAAATAATTATGACTTACATCGGTTTCTTAATATAATTGGTTGGAATCTCATATTTAAATTGTGAAATGTGCATAATCTTAACATGTTGAATTTTTCCCAACAAAAATTAATATAATTTAGTGAAATCACATATTTCAATTGGGGAATGTGCATCATTTTATTGCTTTAAAGGTTTTTTTAAAATATTGAATTTAAATTGGATTAAAAACATATTTTAAATATTAAAAAAATATTATCAAATTTAAAATATACATGAAAAAATTAAATTACGCATGAAAAATTTAAATTACACTAATAAAATACTTTTCTCAATTATAGATTTAAAATCAAAATAAAGAATAGAGAATGATTAACCTAATCTCTTTAAGTCATAAATTCAAAATAAAGAAAAATAGATTATGGAAGATTATTAATATTAATCCATTATAATAAAGATTATTACATTGAAATTGATTTGCAAAACAAAATCCAATATAAGCTAATCAACTTCCTAATCTCTTTAACCAAATTACTCATTTTCTTTTCTTATGCCATTCACCATTAATGCTGATCTTTTGCTCCTATGTAACTCATTCGACAGTTGCAGCAAAAATGTTCATCTCTACATATAAATTTGTTCATAAAATTTGTGTTTGGCATATGAATGACTCTATTCATTATGACTTTCCAAAGGAATATCGATGCTCCAATCTTGTGTTTAGCATTTAGAATGATTTCAGTGTGTATATGTGTAATGAAAGCAAAGTGCACAAACGTTCCCCGTGATTCTCAACTCCTCTTAGCAATCAAAGAAACTTACAAGCAAAGTGCACAAACGTTCCACGCGATGCTCAACTCCTCTTAGAAATCAAAGAAACTTACAATTACGTGTCGAAATTCCTTCACAAGTCTGTCTAAATTGTTAGTTTCTTAGACTGTAGCAGTTCCATTGACTGCACTTCCGGGATCAAGATCC
Organism: Pinus tabuliformis; assembly: GCA_031772625.1. Classification (NCBI taxonomy): domain Eukaryota; kingdom Viridiplantae; phylum Streptophyta; class Pinopsida; order Pinales; family Pinaceae; genus Pinus; species Pinus tabuliformis. Next base: position 290,745,484 of record CM062807.1, on the reverse strand, counting down.
AAATAATTAACATAAGCCATGTATACATAAAGCTTTTGCATATATACATAAAGCTTTTGCATATAATTAAGGTAGTGCTCATGGTTGATGTTGTTCTTCCAAACCACTTTGTCTTGTATGTCAAAGATTTTTCCAAATTTTTCCAGCTCTGTGAGGGAAGGGCATCGCATAGGAAGGAATCCTATTCATTATCCCTCCCGAAGGAGAAAAAAACGTGTACGTACTCCTTCCAAGATGTCGAACAATCCTTGGAGGCCTGATATGGGCAGTGGGGTTACTGCCATATCTGACTTTATTTTGAAGTGGACTTTGTTGGAATAGTATCTTTCTGTCACTTTACTCATGTTAGCAGTCCCTCTGATGAAGGACGTGGACTCGATCTAGCTCATTTCACTACACGTTCTCCGCCATCTTCAATAACTTCTCCTTACGTTCAGATACATTCAGATACATTCCTTGGAACAATGCATTCATATCCTTTTTCATCCCTCCTTCTACGTTAATGCAAAAGAACTGAACACGCATGAACAGATCCTCTTCCACGAAAGTTATGTTCTATTGCCATCGGTGGATGCTTTTTGTTGATAGCATAAATAACGATTCTATAACAATCGAAAACTAAATTTAATGCAGAATAAACTTTAATGCCCAAGAAAAATACCTCCATCCATTGATGTTAAACACACTTCAAAACCAAACTTTCTGCTAAGCTTGAGGCAGTCCCTTCTTTTGTTTTCTGGTGTGTTTACATGCATTTGTTGGATCGATCAAAAACCGGTAGTCTCAAAGACCTCCTTGGATGGATGCATGCAGGAAAGAAACAAGAGATTCCAAAACTCACCCGCCAGCCTTCTTCCTTCTAGTATCAAAACTTTACTTGGAAATTAATTGAGCTTCAACACTGAAAAAGTTCCCACTGGCTTGAGGTGTACCCGCAAAAATTTGACTTTGAAGTGTAGAGGATACTTCTTTATAATGTTTATGACCCTACTTATGAATCAATGTGCCAAAATCTGCTCACGATACTTTCTAGATAAATAACAGTGCGACTCGATGCTTGGAATTTCGTGAGGAAGTATTCGCGCAACGTGCTAGCTTTCTAACCAGTACAACCAAAAACACAACTACGTGTTACGTGCGCTCCAAAAACACACCACAACAGAAAAGGAGAATAGACAGACTAGAATGTAGTGAGAAAGGGGAAATTAAAGCCTTCAGGAATATCTGTAATCTTCCAAGATCTACTCACTCTTACTTGAAGGTGTAAAACTGAAGGGAATTTAGTTAGTGAGCTTGGGGACCAAACAGAAGAATTTATAGCCAAGCTTCCATCAAGCTTCTGATGGCTATGTGTCAAGTGGTCCACAGATCATTGTAGAGAACTGCAGAGGGAGTAATGGACCACTCGAGGAGCTCCCAACAAGAAATTAATTAATTGAAGATAGTTTCCGTAAATTAAGGAGATTACTACAGTTGTTTTCCAGAATTTTTGGAATGGGCGGCAGATGGTTTCCTAATCATCAGAGCCGTTAAGGGAGCCGACTCGTGGCAATTACGGGAGCTAACATTTTCCCATTTTGTCCATACTTCCAAACTTAATGTCTCATCTTAAAACCCACTGATAATCTGTATTAAGTAATAGATACATGAATCATGGCGATAAGTCCTCTAATGACGAGTATTACCTTCCATGTATTACTATGTATTTATTTCTACTAGAATTTATGTGGCAACCATTTCTTAATGAATAAACCCTATGTTTATTCTTGGTCCTACACAGATGAATTTTCTCAAATCAAATTAAGGTGCACATAAATATGAGAAAAAACATCACAATAATTAAGAATTTCATTAAAATAACATTGTCGATACAATGAGAAACTACATAATGGAACCAAGTCCCATATTCATTACACGATCCTTGAATTTAAACAGTGGCATGCCCTTAGTCAAAGGATCAGTGATCATCAACTCAGTGCTAACGTGCTCAAAGAACACTTTCTTTTCTTTAACACGTTCCCTTATAGCTAAATACTTAATGTTGATGTGTTTATTTTGACTCCCACTTTTGTTGTTTTTAGCCATAAAAACAGCAGCTGAATTGTTGCAATATATTCTCAATGGATTAGAGATAGAATCCATAATTCTAAGCCCAGAAATGAAACTCTTAAGCCATACACCATGTAAAGTAGCCTCAAAACAAGAGACGAACTTGGCTTCCATAGTGGAAGTGGCAATCAAGGTCTGCTTGGCACTCCTCCATGATACAGCTCCACCGGCCATAATAAAAATGTATCCTGATGTTGACTTGCGTGAATCAACACATCCAACAAAGTCAGAATCTGAGTAGCCAATTACTTCCATATTGTCCATCCGTCTATACATAAGCATGTAGTTTTTGATTCCTTGAAGGTACCTCATTACTTTCTTTCCAGCTCTCCAGTGGTCTAAACCTGGATCACTCTGATATCGCCCCAACATTCCCACAACAAATGCAGACCTGAGCATACATTAGGCTTCTGACAGCAGAAGCATATGGAATGTTCTTCATTTTTTCCCTTTCAAAGTCGTTCTTCGAGCATTGGTTCAAATTGAACCTATCACCCTTCACAATGGGAGCTACACTTGGTGAACAATCCTTCATCCGAAATCTCTCTAAAATTTTATTAATATAGGTTTCCTGAGATAGACCCAAGATGCCTCGAAATCTGTCTCTATGGATCTTAATGCCACTAACATAAGATGCCTCACCCATATCCTTCATATCGAAATTTTTAGAGAGGAATTGTTTCACCTTATGCAGCAAACCCTTATCATTGGTTGCTAGCAAAATGTCATCCACATATAAAACAAGAAAACAAATTTTACTCCCACTAACTTTCAGGTATATACATTGATCCATAATATTTTCTACAAAACCGAAAGAAGAAATTACATTATGGAATTTCAAATACCATTGGTGAGATGCTTGTTTTAAACCGTATAAGGATTTCTTGAGCTTGCAAACCAATTGCTCACCATCACTAGAGGGGAATCCTTCAAGTTGTTTCATGTAAACCTCCTCCTCTAGATCTCCATTGAGAAATGTCGTTTTCACATCCATTTGTTACAACTCCAAGTCAAAATGGGCTACTAATGTCATAATAATGCGCAGGGAATCTTTCTAGATACAGGAGAGAAAGTCTCCGTGTAGTCGATTCCTTCTTTATGAGTGAATCCCTTAGCAACAAGTCTTGCCTTGTATCTCTCAATGTTGCCCAATGAGTCTTTCTTTGTCTTAAAGACCCATTTACATCCAATGGCTTTTGCACCATTAGGCAACTCAACAAGATCCCGAACTTTGTTACTCTTTATAAAATTCATCTCTTCCTTCATGGCATCGTACCATAATTCTAATTCGTTGCAACTCATGGCTTGTGAAAAAGACTCAGGATCATTTTCAGCTCCAATGCTGTAGTCAGGTTCTTGCAGATACACAACATAATCATCAGGAATTGTTGATATCTTTGGTCTAGTAGATCTTCTTAATGTTGTACCATCATCTTTCTGAGAAGTATGTGGTTCAACTCGTTGTTCAAAAGTTCTTGGAAACTCTTGAACTACCTGATGCAGATACACAACATAATCATCAGGAATTGCTGATATCTTTGGTCTAGTAGATCTTCTTAATGTTGTACCATCATCTTCCTGAGAAGTATGTGGTTCAACTCGTTGTTCAAAAGTTCTTGGCAACTCTTGAACTACGTGATCTACTAGAATGTCATCAACAGCTTGTGGAACTTCAACAATTGGTTGTTCAACACTAGTTTGTACTTGAGGGGTGCTGTGAACAATAACCAATCTATCACTTGAAGTGGAAGGTTGAGATTCTGAATGATCCTTCTCATAAACTATGTTCCTGGTTTGATCACTCCCACTGATCAAGTCATTTTCAAGAAACTTTGCGTTTCTTGATTCCACAATCCTAGTGTTGTGAGATGGACAATAAAATTTGTAACCTTTAGACCTTTCAGCATATCCAATGAAATACCCACTAATGGTCCTTGGGTCCAGCTTCTTTTCTTGTGGATTATATATTCTCACTTCAAATGGGCATCCGCAAACGCGCATATGTCACAAAATCGGTTTCCAACCTTTCCATAATTCAAATGGAGTTTTAGGAATAGCCTTGGTTGGAACTCGATTTAATATATACATTGTCGTCTTAAGTGCTTCAACCCACAAGGATTTAGGAACATTGGAGCTGCTAAGCATACTCTGCACCATGTCCAATAATGTTTGGTTTCTTCTTTCTGCTACACCATTCTGTTCGGGTGAACTGGGCATGGTGTATTGGGCAACAATCCCATGCTCTTGAAGAAATTTTGCGAATGGCCTAGGTGCTTGTTCATCTTCTGTGTATCTACCATAATATTCTCCACCTCTATTTGATCTCACGATCTTAATTTGCATGCCGCATTGTTTCTCTACTTCAACCTTAAAGATCTTAAAGGCATCTAATGCTTTGCTTTGTTTATGAAGCATGTAGAGATACACATATCGTAAGTAATAATCTATAAAAGAGATGAAGTATCTTTGACCATGTGAGTCCATGTCTGGACTACATATATCAGTATGTATGATCTCTAATGTGTCCAAACTCCTATCGGCACCTTTCTTTGACTTGTTGGTCTGCTTTCCCTTTATGCAGTCCACACAAGTCTCAAAATCAGTAAAATCCAGAGTATTAAGTACCCCTTAATTTACCAATCTTTTAATTCTTTCTATGGAGATATGACCTAGTCTCCGGTGCCATAATTTAGAGGAATATTCATTAATAACACATCATTTAGTGCCAGTGTGAACATGCATTGAATCATAAGTGACATTGTTTTGTGAATTAATGCAGTAAAGACCATTAGACAAGTATACCATTCCCAACACTATCAAATTTATAAAATAAACTGAAAGATATTTTTGAAAAGTTGAAGGAATATCCAAAAGGTATAAGCCTTGAAACTGAAATCAAGTTTCTAGAAAAACTTGGAACATAAAAGGTCTTTTCTAATTCTAAAACAAAGCCACTACTTAAAGTTAAATAGCATGTTCCTATAGCTTCCAGATGCGAGCCCATCTTGTTTCCTGATAAGATGCTTTGCTCACTTCCCACTGGCTTCCTTAGGTTTTGCAAACCCTGCAAGGAATTCAAAATGTGAATATTTGATCCAGAATCAATCCACCATGTGTTAATATTGACATTAACCATATTATATTCATAACAAACAAACGAGAATGGATTACCTTTGTTCGCAAGCCATTTCTAAAATTTGGCACGTTCCTTCTTCATGTGTCCCTTCTTTTTACAGAAGAAACACTTGGAATCCTTCTTGATATTGGCTTGGGGAGGTGCTTTACCTTTCCCTTTCCGATTGGCTTGAGATTTTCCCTTTCCTCGCATTACCAGCATTGCACTTTCTCCTAGTTCCATCACCAGTCTCTCTTCCTCTTGAACACACATGGTCATGAGTTCATTAATTGACCATTTACCCTTATGTGTGTTGTATGAGATTTTGAAAGGTCCGTATTGGTGCGGAAGGGTGTTCAGGATGTAGTGCACTAGGAAGGACTCTGATATTTCAACCTTGAGTTTCTTGAATTGAACCACAGTGTCCCTCATTTGCATGATGTGCTCGTGCACACCTTTCACACTAGTGAGCCTTAGGGATGAGAACTTCATAATCAAGGTGCTTGCTAGTGCCTTGTCTGAAGTGACGAATTGATCATAATGGCTTTCAGCAAGTCTCAGACCTTTTCATGCTGATCAACGGAACCACGAATACCAGCTGAAATTTTAGTCTTAATAAACATCATGTTTAGGCAATTAGATCGCTCCCATCGTTCATAAAGCGTGATGTCCACTATAGTGCTGGTATCAGTGAGTGTTGGTGGTTCATCTTTCCTAATAGCATAGTCTATGTCCATCCACCCCAAGTTAAGGAGAACTCTTTCCTTCCAGACCTTATAGTTATCTCCCTTAAGTTCAGGGATATCAGAACGAATTTCAGAGAAATTTGCAGGTTGTACAACGGCATAAAATTAAAGATCACATGCTTATGTTAAATTGGAGGCCTAAATAAAATTTCATGCTTTACCAATATAAATCATACTTAAAATTGAATCTAATGACATAAAATTTTTCTGTAGGCTAAATTTTCAATTCAAGCATATTCAATTATTCTTTATGATAGAATTTATCAAATTATTCACTTAATTCATAATTCTAAAGGGTATATTATGATTATAATTCGATATAAATTCTATCTTAGATTTGAAATTTATGATAAAACTATTAATTCATAATTCTTGTGGGTAAGTTATGAATATTTTATCCTAATTAATTATATAAATATAATAAAAATTCCTGTGGGATAAAATTTATTATATTTAGTATAATTAATTACAATTAATGTCTAAATAATCTTTATGTGATCCTAACCAATCAAATATAATATTATTTAATTAGAGATGTTGTGGCTATTCTCTAATCAATTAAAATTATATGGATCACTAGACATTATTTCTTTAAAAAAAAAAAAACTTCATATGAGAATAATGATAATTTGCATAAATAAAACTAAAATATTCATGCATAACATTCTTAAAAAACTTTAATTAGGTTTTGTAATGGGAATTTGTTATGTAATGCATTACGTTTTAGTGAAGAGTCTGGAATTCCCCTGTGTATTCTGAAAATTCTTTATATGTCAAAAAAATTTCACTATTTATAAAGCCACTCATTGATTTCATTATATTCCTCTTTTTACTCAAGTAAAAACAAATTGTACAATCGAGTAAAACACATGAAATCAAGAAACTCTAGAAAACCCTCATTTTAATGGTAAACACCAAGGCAAAGATAAAAGATGGGATCTGATACCAAATGATAGCATAAATAATGATTCTATAACAATCAAAACTAACTTTAATGCAGAATAAACTTTAATGCCCAAGAAAAATACCTCCAGCCATTAATGTTAAACACACTTCAAAACCAAATTTTCTTCTAAGCTTGAGGCAGTCCCTTCTTTTGTTTTCTGATGTGTTTACATGCGTTTGTTGGCTTGATCAAAAACCGGTAGTCTCAAAGACCTCCTTGGATGGATGCATGCAAGGAAAGAAACAAGAGATTCCAAAACTCGTCTGCCAGTCTTCTTCCTTCCAGTATCAAAACTTTTCTTGGTAATTAATTTAGCCTCAACACTGAAAAAGATCCTGCTGGCTTGAGGTGTACCCGTAAAACTTTGACTTTGAAGTGTAGCGGATACTTCTTTATAATGTTTACAACCCTACTTATGAAACAATGTGCCAAAATCTGCTCATGGTCCTTCCTAGATAAATAACAGTGCGACTCGATGGTTGGAATTTCGTGAGGAAGTATTCGCACAACGCACTCACTCTCTAACCAGTACAACCAAAAACAAAACTACGTGTTACGTGCACTCCAAAAACACACCACAACAGAAAAGGAGAATAGAGAGACCAGAATGCAATGCGAAAGGGGAAATTAAAGCCTTCAAGAATATCTATAATCTTCCAAGCTCTGCTCACTCTTACTTGATGGTGTAAAACTGAAGGGAATTGAGTTAGTGAGCTTCGGGAATTCATGGCTATGTGTAAGTGTTCCACAAATCATGGTAGAGAACTACAGAGGGAGTAATAGACCACTCTAGGAGCTCCAAACAAGAAATTAATTAAATAAAGATAGTTTTCATAAATTAAGGAAATTACTGTAGTTGTTTTCTAGAATTTTTGGAATGGGCGATAGATGGTTTCCTAATCATCGGAGCCATTAAGGGAGCCGACTCGCAGCAATTACCGGAGCTAACATTTGTCACCATGTCTCACCCGATTCTTGAGAATTGAAAGGCCACGAGATTGGGGGGAACGCTCACTAGTTTTATTTTCGAGGCAACCACAATGCACAAGTTGCCTCCTCCACTGCCTCTTAGAGCAATCACGACACATCATTACTCATTGTGCTCTTGTCCATGACAATTACAATTTCGACAGAGTTACAATGTGTTTTAGCATTTTTGGGAACATTACGAAACTCAAAGTGTCCGCCCTTTACTGTAACTCTCTGACCGGCACAATCCCCAGATATCCAATGTTAATGATTTTGTGATAAGAACAAATTTCCTCACAAGCTCCCTTCCCCCTGAACTCAATAATATTACCAATGTCCAATACATGCAACTATAAGACAATTTTCTCATAGGAAGTATACCCAACGATTATGGCTGTATAAAATCAATCACCAGTTTATAGTCACAACGCAACGCAACAATTTGAGTTGATAGATTCCTGCAGAGCTAGGAAACTGTTCTAGCTTGGCCCAGCTTTGGCTCCACGGAAATCGGCTTAGTGGGCCTATATTAGAAGAGCTAGGACGCGACTTATTCCTGAGGGATGGGAAATATATTCTTCAATATTCGCTTGAGCACATCTTGATAAGTGAACGCGACTCCTTACGCCTTGAAGGAATGAAACTAATTTAGCCATCCCCAAATTTGAAATCCAAATTTCAGTGTTTAGGTGGGGCAAGTTTTGAAAATTCAAATGAACAACCATTAATGCGTTTGGGGCTTGTACTTGCAGTCGATTCAACTCGAAGCGTGGGGGAAGCAAATTTAAAATTCAAATTAGTCTGCGGAGATCAGGGAAAAATTGATTGCAAATAAGGAGATTTGTATAATGGCCGGAAAATGAAACTGTGAGTTTATCGAGGTTGCCGAAAGTTTCTGAAATACATCCATGCCATGTATGTAACATCATATATAAACATGTAACGTCGACTCCAAAAAGTCGCATTATAGACTACTCCAAACTTTTGCAACTAGAAACTTGTGTTACGTGTCTGACGTCCGTCATTGTCTCAATGCCATCTAGCAGACAGCTCGAGGAATGGAATTAAATTCAACGTACACAGTTACAGCGACGGGCGGATGCCAACCTGTGCAATGGAATAAATGCACAGCAAAATGGTTAACGCATTGAAATTACTTTAAAAATATATATTTATCACACACGATTAAGTTGTTCGCTCATTCACGGTATTCAGAGGTAGAGTCAATTAATTTGTTTTTAATTATTAAAATTTAAATAATTATTAATATTGAATATTGATTTATGGAAAAGTCGTAATTAAAAATAAAATTATAAATATTAGTATTATTTATTGTTAATGAGATTTAATTGTTTTTAATATTACTATTATTTTAGAAACTTTATTTAAATAGTTTTATATTTTTAAAATTTATTAAAAATTATCAATTTAATTTAATTGTTATTAATATTATGATTATTTTAGAAATTTTATTTAAATAGTTTTATATTTTTAAAATTTATTAAAAATTATCAATTAGGAAAAAAAATAATATTATTTTTTATAAAATTTGTATGTTTTTTTTCAAATTTCTCTTAGTGTTACAAAAAAATCTATGTTTAAAGAAATGTGTAATTTGTTTTTTTAAATAAAAATAAAATATTTTCTAAATAAAAAATGGTGGTAACCATAATTAAAAACAAAAATAAATATATTTATTTGGTTAGTGGTTGGTTTTAATTAAAAGCATTATTGTTGAAGGCTTTTTATTTCAACTTTAGGTGGATAAGGATTTGTTGATTTTTTTTAATTGAGGGCCTAAATTGATTCTCAAAGGAATATGCTGAGCATATGCTTAGATTTAATATTTATCATTAGTTATAGTGTATTAAAAACTTCGTTAGGTTGCATTGACTTTTAATTTTTTTTTTTAATTATAATCTTGCCATGTGGCTTCCTGCCCACCAATTTCCTAGAGATTTGAGATTATTCCAATTCTAATAAGTTCTTCTATGATAAGTTTCTCATTATTATTTATAACATTCATTTATATATAAGCAAATTTTATTTAGCAAAATGGTCCATTACTTTTAATAAATTTAAAAAATTATATTCATGCCAAGTGGTTCCCCACCCACCAATTTCCTAGGGATTTGAGATTATTCCAATTCTAATAATTTCCTCCATGTAAGTTCCTCATTATTATTTATAACATTCATTTATAATTCCTTTTTTTCTTAAGTTAAAGTTGACCCATAACCTTTTTATACATGATTAATCAAGTAAATGTGTGCATTAGTAAGACATTCTTGGTGTTGCTATAGTTTTTTTGGTTATATTTATGAAGCCTTTGGCAATATCAACCACATTAATATTTTTAATGTGGTTGTACTAGTAAAATATAAATAATCTCACTCTCACTGTGCTTGCTTAGTTTGTGTCAATATTATAACTCAAAAAGTGTGGTAAAAATATTTCACCATCAATAAATATTCTGATATTCTTGTGAAATAACATAATTTTATATCAACTTAAAAAAATGATAAAAATAATTAAAAGTGAAAAAAATAAAATAAAGACGAGAATGAAATATTTTCTAAATAAAAAAATAATGTCAAATATAATTAAAAACAAAAATAAATATACCTATTTCATTATTTTAAATTACATTACAATTTAGAAGATATAAAAATATTTTAGTCTCACACTCAACTACAAGTAAAATATTTAGATGTTAATGTGAAATAACAAAATTTTATATCAATTTAATATATATATATATAGAGAGAGAGAGAGAGATATATATATATATATATATATATATATATATATACAAGTTTTAAGTGTGGAAGATGTAAAATATAAATAATCTCACTCTCACGGTGCTAGTTTGTGTCAATATTATAACTCAAAAAGTGTGGTAAAAATATTTCACCATCAATAAATATTTCGATATTCTTGTGAAATAACATAATTTTATATCAACTTAAAAAAATGATAAAAATAATTAAAAGTGAAAAAAATAAAATAAAAACGAAAATGAAATGTTTTCTAAATAAAAAAATAATGTCAACTATAATTAAAAACAAAAATAAATATACCTATTTCATTATTTTAAATTACATTACAATTTAGAAAATATAAAAATATTTTAGTCTCACACTCAACTACAAGTAAAATATTTAGATGTTAATGTGAAATAACAAAATTTTATATCAATTTAAAATATATATATATATATATATATATAGAGAGAGAGAGAGAGAGAGAGAGAGATATATATATATATATATATATATATATATATATATATATATATATATATATATATATATATTTCAAGTTTTAAGTGTGGAAGATGTAAAATATAAATAATCTCACTCTCACTGTGCTTGCTTTGTTTGCGTCAATATTATAACTCAAAAAGTGTGGTAAAAATATTTCACCATCAATAAATATTCCGATATTCTTGTGAAATAACATAATTTTATATCAACTTAAAAAAATGATAAAAATAATTAAAAGTGAAAAAAATAAAATAAAAACGAAAATGAAATATTTTCTAAATAAAAAAATAATGTCAACTATAATTAAAAACAAAAATAAATATACCTATTTCACTATTTTAAATTACATTACAATTTAGAAGATATAAAAATATTTTAGTCTCACACTCAACTACAAGTAAAATATTTAGATGTTAATGTGAAATAACAACATTTTATATCAGTTTAATATCTATATATATATATATATATATATATATATATATATATATATATATATATATATATATATATATATATATTTCAAGTTTTAAGTGTCGAAGATGTAAAATATAAATAATCTCACTCTCAGTGTGCTTGCTTAGTTTGTGTCAATATTATAACTCAAAAAGTGTGGTAAAAATATTTTACCATCAATAAATATTCCGATATTCTTGTGAAATAACATAATTTTATATCAACTTAAAAAAATGATAAAAATAATTAAAAGTGAAAAAAATAAAATAAAAACGAAAATGAAATATTTTCTAAATAAAAAAATAATGTCAACTATAATTAAAACAAAAAATAAATATACCTATTTCATTATTTTAAATTACATTACAATTTAGAAAATATAAAAATATTTTAGTCTCACACTCAACTACAAGTAAAATATTTAGATGTTAATGTGAAATAACAAAATTTTATATCAATTTAAAATATATATATATATATAGAGAGAGAGAGAGAATATATATATATATATATATATATAAGAGTGAGATTATTTATATTTTACATCTTCCATACTTAAAACTTGAAATATACATACATAATAATACATACATACATACATACATACATACATACATACATATATATATATATATATATATATATATATATATATTTCAAGTTTTAAGTATGGAAGATGTAAAATATAAATAATCTCACTCTCACTGTGCTTGCTTAGTTTGTGTCAATATTATAACTCAAAAAGTGTGGTAAAAATATTTTACCATCAATAAATATTCCGATATTCTTGTGAAATAACATAATTTTATATCAACTTAAAAAAATGATAAAAATAATTAAAAGTGAAAAAAATAAAATAAAAACGAAAATGAAATATTTTCTAAATAAAAAAATAATGTCAACTATAATTAAAAACAAAAATAAATATACCTATTTGATTACTTTAAATTACATTACAACTTAGAAGATATAAAAATATTTTAGTCTCACACTCAACTACAAGTAAAATATTTAGATGTTAATGTGAAATAACAAAATTTTATATCAATTTAAAATATATATATATATGTGTGTGTGTGTGTGTGTGTGTGTGTATAGAAAATAAATATATTTCCAGTTTTAAGTGTGGAAGATGTATAATTTTTATACTTATTCAAAATATTCCAATACAAGATTTAGATAAACTATTTAAATATCTATACTATTATATATATGAAAGAAAATAAATATATATATTGAAAGTGAAAAAAATAATTTCTTAACAAGAATTCCTAATAAAAACAATAAAAGGGAGGTGTGCAATTCTTTCGATTCTTAATATAAAACTAATATGTGGCATTTAAAAAATATTAATATAAATAAAAAAAATTAGATTATAAATAAAATATTTCAATCATTTTGGTTGTACTATAAAATAAATGTGAATATGGAAAACCTCTTTTAGATTTGAATATTTGTGAGGTGTGCAATTTTTTTGATTCTTAATATAAAATTAATATGTGGCATTTAAAAAATATTAATAATAAATAAATAAAAAATTTGATCATAAATAAAATATTTCAATCATTTTGGTCCACATGGGGTAGCTCAAGCGGCAAAGGCCATGGAAATGAAGTCCCACCGAACCGGAAGTCTTGGGTTCAAATCTTGGGCTACCCCTCCCCCGTAGAGGGGTACATAATGGACATGTAAATCAGAGAGTCCCCCCCCAGCTTACAAAAAAAAAAAAAAAATTTCAATCATTTTGGTTCTACTATAAAATAAATGTGAATGTGGGAAAGCCCTTTTAGATTTGAAAATTTGACTTCCCCAAAAAAAACACATGTCCTTAACCATTAGCTACAATTTAATTATTTCAAAAAATGTAATATACTTTAGATATGTTATTAAATTTATGATTGTAATGTAATAAATAAGTATTATGTAACAATAGTCATATGACTGTTATTATGTAATATAATCATTAATATATAATATTGATTAGTTATAGAACAATCATTACATGATATTTATTTACTGCATTATGATCATATTTTTTATAATATACCTTAGGTATACTACACAAACCTTCTTCAAATTTAAGAAGATTACTTAAATTTAATGAATTTTTTTTAAATCAAAAGGAAAAATTAGTCTTTTTGTATATTTTTCAATTAAAAAGTGTTTATTATCAATGACATTCATTATATTAAGATTCTATCCTTAAATTTGAATGGGTTCCTAGATTTTCAAAAGTTTTTCAGCACGAAAAAAACTATATATTTGTATTCCATGATTGATATACATACAATGACTATGTAACTGCCTATTGATAAACTGTAGATAGAAGACATATCCCAACATTGAAACTGACAAAATAATGAAATATTCCAGGATACATACTCGGAAGCTCAGTGGAAAGCTAAGTGGAAATCAGATGAGATAGAGCTCAAAAAGATTCAAAAAACTGCATCGTATGATGCGAATTAAGGAAGAAGTACCTATGCTACAATAAAACTATCAAATATGCATAAGACAATTATAAGATACCAAAATTTCTACCATATGTTAATGCTGTATGCCCAAAAAATTGAAATCCTGGATCTGGTAAATATTGTTGTCCGCCTTTATCTGCATTCTCCATAAACCTTGGGGCAAAGGTTAGACCCAATTTTGATAAAGCATTAGCCTTTTTGTTTTTGTGCCTATCAATATGAGAGATTGAATAGTCCTTCCCGTTATCATGTTTATCCACATAAAATGTGAGGAACCTTAAATTTGACTTGACCATTGGCTTGCCATTTGTCACTATATGTCTAGAAATTCAAGGCATCACCTAATAGACTAGGTCCTTCTTAAAAGATTATGCATTTCTCTAGATTTTAGCTACTTAATTATGCATCTAAAATATGAGTAACAAATTGCAAGAGTCATCCTTCCCATTGGATAATAGATGCTCTTTTGTGAAATTCCTCGGGTGCAGCTTAAGCAACATATATGCATCCTCCTAAAAATAACAATAATAGTAGAAAGTAGAAACAAATGCATGAATATTATCCATAACAATAGAGTTATTGATGCAATGAAATAAAGTTAGAGAATTGCATATTCCACAATTGAGAAGAATGATTAAAACGAATTCAAATATTCTATAACAAGTTCAAAAAAGTAAGACATGCAACAAGTTAATATGTAAGAAGCTAATGTTTTCATATGAAACTTTTGGGAAACACTTTTACATTAATGTTTATTGTGATTTATATTTTTGTATAAATATTAATTTTACTATTGTGGACTAAGTTATGATGAGGATAATTTGGTTAATATTGATAAATATGTATAACCATTCAAAAAATAAAAGTAAATTGAAATTATATGACTTCATGAATATGAGTAACTTTATGTGAATATAAAGGTTTATTGTTATATTTTAGACACAATGAGGTTTATATAGGTAATTAATTTATGTATTATTTGTCTTTTATACTTGTCCTCATAATAGAATCTTCTGATATGATTAATGAGAGTAACAACTTGGCAATCATGGCCAATATTAACAACTATATTCTAACAATTATTTCCTTATATTAAAATATTATTTATTTAGTCATATCTAACTATTATATTATAACGGATAAATTTTTTCTCTCCATCTATTTAACTTGATGCCAAGATCTGGTTCATCATCTTGTTCTAGCAATGAACCACACTGGATGGTTCGAAACGCGTCAACAAAACTTTGATGATGTTTTTTTACTGAAAGTTTTCTTACTTTTCATGATCATGACAGAGTTTGAAAATGCAATTCCAGTTGATATGAATGATGGGTTCAAATATAAAATGGATTCAAGATGATTGTTGAGCATAACTCCTAATTAATGGTTATTGGATTTTCTTGCTTCGAGGATGTTGCATTTTGAAGATGGGAAGAATGGAGATAAAAGCCTAACCATGGACATTAAGAAAATAACATCAAAGATGAAGTAACATACAATCACATAATATGTTCAATTGATTGACCTAACATGTGGTAGGAAATAAGACACTATTCGTTCATGCAAGATGTGGATATGACCAGTAAATTATCGTGGATATTCTATTGGAACAATTCATCATAATATACCTGATAAATATTGAATTTTTCATTGTGAATATTAATTATTTTAGATCTCAGATTCTTTATTTATTGTTTTTATGCTTAAATATAAATTAGTTGAAATGCGAGCAATATAGAGTGAAAAGAAATACACACACTAATCAAAGTAAGCACAATTTTTCCCTTGGGAAACCCTTATGGGAGAAACCTAGCTAGAAGGTGAGGTTGCTTTGATCTCTATTCTCTAATATGGAAAAATATGTAGATACAAAGAAAGAGGTACTCTGTATAGAGTTACCTAAGACTTATGGCTTATAAAGTTGCTACAAAATCTTAAGCCCTTTTTTTTCTCTCTAACATCCCACTCCCAATTTCTTTGCTCAAATATGGAAGAGAATATAATAATATGAAATGTAACCCCTACTCTTCCTAGTGCCCTAGTATTTAACATAACCCAATAGCTAACTATATGAAACGTTTGACTCCCTCAACCCTCAACTAGAATTACGATTTTGGACCTTCTCGAGTATTTTTTAAATTACACACATGGCTAGCCCCATATGCATGAGTAATGGGGATTAACGTGACATCAACTTGTAGCATGGTGGTCAGTATTGCAGATAAACTTGCGAGAGGCATAAATTTTACATACAAAGTTCGAGTACCAGATGGTCTCGCACAATCTAGAAATTTTTTACCCCAGAAAAAAAATGTTTAATGCCTCAAAATGGCTTTGGAAGAATTCATACCCAAATTAGGACCCATTGATAAAAAAGACTATACAAGTTGATTCATTTAATTCTTCCACTATGGAAACATTGAGATAGATGAAGAATGCTATAATAATTCAATGTAAAACAAGAGGAATTATAAATGTGAAATAGTATCATAATTCCCTAAATTACATATGAATGAAGTCAAAATTGGAAGAAAATTACCCCTCAAAGAATACAAACCTATGAGAAGATAGAAAAATAAGTATAAAGAAATGGGGGTTTTAAGAAATGAATGATGATAACCTATTATAGTGCTCATAACCATGACCAATTTAGAATGATGAGATAAACATAAAAGAGCAATATATAGATACATAAAGTTAAACATGTGGAAGTTTCTCAAACAAGTGTAAGAAATTAACTAGAACATGATGGAGGATTTTTTAATTAGGGAATGGTCATGCTGAAATAACTTAGCACTCTATTGTTATATTGTAAATAAGCATGTGGCAAGTGGTTGTGGAATCACATATGTGTGGAAATGACTTCATATGTTGTAAAAGAAAGAAACTATGTAGACTAATGAGAAAACACCTAGCATGAAGTGTATGAAGGAATTTTGTGAGAAATTCTATGATGAGAGCTTGAGAAGGATTATGCATAGTTGAAAAAGCTAGTGAGAATCAACTAAGGGCACTTGCGCAAGAATGATGACCCCAGAAGTGGAAAAGTGGCTATCTTGAGGAACACATGCCCACAGGAATGTGTACTTGTTCTTATGAATTCACATGTGTTCCTAGTTGTCTAGGCTTAGTAAGGCCCAAGGTACCAACTAGGACCCCAGCAAGGCTACCTACTTAGCATGGCTCAAAAGTGTGTGTGCATTATTAGGAAATATAATTATGCAATTTGAAAACCTTAGTTTTATGCACTATGAAAACCCTTGCTTTGTGGAATTTGAAAACCATAGCAATGTGGAATATGGAAACTCCAACATAGTGAGTTCAAATTTGAGTGCATAATTAGAAAATGTGAGTAAACACACCATATTGACCATGCATCACAAGTTGGCGATGTATGTCGATGTATATTGAAGTGAAATTTGAAGACCTTAGTTTTGTGAAATTGGAAAACACTGCTTTTGTGGAATTTGAAAACCCTCATATTGTGGAATTTGATGGAATGGAATCGTATGGATGTAATTGTTGTGACTAATTTATTCCCAACACTCTATTACTCTATTTCCATTTACACATTTTCTACTCTCTCTCTCTCTCCATCTCTCTCTATTTATATTTCCCTCCCTCTCTCATTTTCCAATAGGCACTTCATCAACTCTCATTGAAGAAATTTTACAAGATTTCTTATGATTGGGATCTCCAACCAATAGAAAACACGACCCACAAGAACTATGAGCATAGTAACTATGACATATAAGAACTATGAACTTGAGAACTTTAACCCTTAGGAATTATGACGCATAGTAATTATGACCTCAAGAACTTTGACCCTCATGAAATATGACCTTAGGAATCATTCCTTTGTTGTTCATAGTTCCCTTGTCAATTAGGAACTATGACTTTATTTTACAAGAATCATGACAACAAGAATTATGATGTGAGAGCTTTGACTATGAAATTAAACTATGATCTTTGCTTTTTATTCATAGTTCTAGGGAATAATTCTTTTGTTAGTTAGGAACCTCGACTCACAAGAACTATAACCAATGTTTATTAGTCATAGTTATAGGGAATTTCTTGATGAGGGAACTATTATGACCAACGAACTATAATCATTTTATTCATTCATTGATCAAAGTTCTTGCCAACTAGAGTCATTGTGGTAATAGTTATCATTGGTTAGAGTTACTATGGGTTACAGTTCCTATTGGCTAGAATTATTAAGGTCATAGTTTTTCTTGAATTAATTCCAAAATCTATATTTTCAATGGATCAATTATTTAACTGATGAGCAATGGGAGAATGATGAGAACTATCCACCAAGATAAAGAGTCCTTAAGACTATGTTATCCAGATGTATGTATGTATGGTATTGATATTCTTGACACTTTTCCAACCTCCTCTTCCTCCCATATTTTGGTCATCCACTTTTCCAAATGGTTGAGTAAGTGATATGGTGAGTTGGCAAGGTAGTTTAAATATTAAATGTGATGGGGCGGTTTGTTTGAGTTTCAAATTTAAATTCAAAATCTAAAAGTTGCAGTATACCACCTCTCATTTGTCTTGGAGATTTCAAGAGGAAAGTGTGTTGGTATCTAAGTTTTATACTAATTTGAATTCTTATAATTTTTTTTACAAATTTTAAACTCATCAATTAAAGCAATTATAGTTCACAATATTTTTTTTAAACAATATGGTAGACATAATTTGAATACTTCACTATTTTAAATACCAATCAAGGTGATGAGTACCAATCAAGATGATGAGTATTTAATTACCAAACAAGAGCTTTACATTCCATTGCCACATAGAACCTTGCCATACAACAATGTATTTACAATTTTTTTTTTTTTTAATGTTCTTTTGAACTTATGTCTTCTTTCTAAAGTCAAACTAAAAAAAAAAAAATTGAGTATTATAAAGTGACTTGGCATATTACAATTAAAAATAGATAAATATTTTACCCTCCTTTAATAGTTAAACTATTTTTCTATTTATTTTATTTAATGAAAAACCTTGTTATTCTTATGACTAGGTATAATGTAAATATTATAACTAAACATATTTGGACACTAAACAAATTTAACTAAGCATATTCTTATGACTATGTATAGTGTAATAAGATCCTTAAAAAAATAGTTTAATTCAACATATTCAAACGACAATTTCAAAATAATATATTTAACAGCGTATTCTTTGTCTGATTAATATATAGGAAAACTATCCAACACAAATTACCACCGACTTCAAATAAGTAATAAATAAATTATTTGATATAGGAAATCTTCATCTTGCTTTTGTCCATTTCATCATAAAAAAAATCTCTTGTTTTATTTAGGGACATAAAGGTCTTACAAGTTTCAGGGAAGAGAAAACTTTTGCATTTTGGAATCCTCTAACTTCAAGTCTGTACTACTATTATTAAAAGTTAAGTTAGTTTTGGTAGTAAATAATAATTTTTTTATTGCATATTTAATTTGTCAAAAATATTACTTTGAAGTTTTGGAATCAAGGAAGTTAGGTTCTTACTCCTATAAGGTTAATTTTGATAAAAAAATAATCTCTTGACAAAAAGAATTAACACAGAATTTAAAGCAACAATTTCAAAAAAATATTGCCAACTAATTTATATCCAAAGACCTATAGAAATTTAAAATATAATTAAAAATGTTACAATTTCAAAAAAATATTACCCCAACTAATTTATAGTCAAAAACCTGTAAAAATTTAAAAAGGTTTTTATACAAATAGATGTTTTTAAAATTTTGCTTTCAAAAATTAAATAGAAAAAGTCCTTCCACATAAGAATATGATGTGAATCGAATAATTTTCAATAGATTCTAAATAGTTTACACATTTCTATTAAGCTCAAAAATTCATCATTGTCCTACTTGTATTCAGAATTAACTTTTGTTTTTAGAATTATAATAGTCAACAAGTTTAATTGGAAATTTATTTATTCAGAATTAGTTTTTGTTTTTAGAATTATAATAGTCAAGGAGTCTAATTGGAAACTTATTAGGAAACCAACTTGTAAAATTAGTCTCGAAAATTCATCATTGTCCTGCTTGTATTCAGAATTAGCTTTTGTTGAATTATAATAGTCAATGAATTGAATTAGAAACTTATGTATTTAGAATTAGTTTTTGTTTTTAGAATTATAATAGTGAAAGAGTCTAATTGGAAACTTATTAGGAAACCAACATGTAAAATTAAAGCCAATTTTATGGATTAAGTGTAATATGGTCTTTCACAATGCAGTTTATCTCAAACGAATTAATAAAATAAGAAAATGATAAAAATAATATGTAAATGCATCCATAGTAAAGCTTTTCCCAACAAGAGCATTTGCTAGACTTGCACATCATGAAAGATTTATTTTTGAAATTGAATCGAGCAACTTAATTTGGTACTCAGTTGGAATTATGTAATCTGTACGGCTACATCATCCTCATATTTTCTATGTACGGCTACATCGTCCTCGTGAAAGTGAAAGTGATGATATGCTAATCTGTATGGCTACATCTGTACGCTAATCATTACGCTCCTTCACAAAACCATACGGTCAATCAAACACCCAGTGCATTTAATTCTTCCAACCACGTTGGAAAAATCAAGCATCATATTATACGGTTCACCTTAGGCTAATCATTCCTTCGCTAACAAATATTTAGGTAAAATTATTTTAACGAGCATGTTAAGCAGCAGTGTTTATAAATTTTTATAACTTTGGTGATTAGTGTGGTATGGGTGTAGATTTTTTTTCATTAGACATTTAATTATTTGGTGTGGAATTTTTTCTTTTTAATATTGGGTTGGTGTTGTTTTGTTTAATAGTAATTGAATTAGAATTTTTTTCATTGAAAATTATGGAAATTCAGATAATATTTTGATAAAATTTCATAAAGATTTTTGTAAATCCAGGTTATAGCTATCAAATTTTAAGACTTTGCCTCAAGGTTTTTGATGGTGCTGAATCCATTTCCACCGTCAAAAATATGATTCAAACACAGCTACTACAAGATTTCTTAAAAAAAAAAATTGATAGGATTTTGGCCACTTTTGGCTATTGCCATAAATAAGAGTGTATTTGCTCTTAAGAAATGAGAGGTTCAAAGAGAGAGATATAGTACTGACCATTTTATTAGTATGCAGATTTTTTTCATTGCAACATTTATAACTGTGCAAATCTTTTTTCATTCAATATTTATTGGTGTGCAGATATTTTTCCATTCAACAATGGAGTTGTCTTTAGTGCAACTTTTTGGATTTTCAAGTGCACGAGCATAAAATTTTGAGGTAAAATCTTGATTTGTGTTGTTTACATTCTTTTTTACTCTATACATAGATTCAACACCCTGAAAACCCCTAGGGCACTTCGATTGTGTAGGGTTTACCCATCAAGCTTGTGATTTCAATAAATTCCTAGTGGATTTGATAGAAATTAGACTCGAAAAACCCACCATAAAAGCTTCCAAAAAGTCTCACTAAAGACAACTCGTTAAACAATGGGGTGGTGTGAGCTTGGTTCAACCTAATAATTAAGAATATGTGTTTCATCACAAGTTCAAAAAGAGGGAAGAATATTCACCATTTTATTGGTGTGCAGATCTTTTTTCATTCCAACATTTATTGTTTGTGTGAAGATCTTTCTCCATTTAACATTTATTGATATGCAGATCCATTTCCATTCAACATTGGGGCTTGCGTTGCCTTGACTCAACCTAATAAGTGAGAGTATATGTTTCTTCCTAAGAAGTCACATGTTCAAAGAGAGATAGAGTATTCACCATTTTATTGGTGTGCTGATCTTTTTTCATTCAACCTTTAGTGGTGTGAAAATCCATTTCCATTCAACATTGGATCTAGCCTTGGCCTAGTTCAACCTAATAATTAAGAGTATATGTTTCCTCCTTAGAAGTTACATGTTCAAAGAGAGTATTCAAAATATATTGGTGTGAAGATCTTTTTCCATTCAACATATGGGGCTAGCTTGGGAATTTTTCAACCTAATAATTAGGAGTATGTGTTTCCTCTTAGGACATCACAGATTCAAGAAAAATGACAAAATATGTTTACTTACTTAAACATGAATAGTAAAATAGCTAAACAGAAATAAATTCTTTAATTGTTTCACTACTAAACAACAAATCTAGTATGTGACTTCACCTTAACTTAACTTAAATATTCATTATTATAAAAATAACTAAGTAAATATTAATTTTACACCATGAATCCTTTAACGGCTAAACAACAAATTTAATATTTAATTTCACCTTTTAACTCAACTTAAATATTTATTATTATAAAAATAAATAAATAAATATTAATTTTACACAATAAATCTTTCAACTACTAAACAACAAATCTAGTATACTTTATCTTAACTTAAATATTTATTATTACAAAAATAAATAAATAAATATTAATTTTACACAATAAATCTTTTAATGGCTAAACAACTAATCTAATATCTAACTTCATCTTAACTTAAATATTTATTATTTTAAAAGTATATATAAATATTAGTTTTACACTATGAATCAGATATACACTACACTCGTTGGTTCGAAACCCATAAAAAAACCAAAATCTTCAGTGTAATTTTTTCCAAAAAAAAAATTCTTATAAATTTAAATACAGTATTGAGAGCCAAATCGGATAACATAAATTTCAACTTGCAAAACCGTTAACGCTCTGTCACCTAGATAACCGTTAACGCTCTGTCACAAAAAGCATAAATTCAATTTCCAATGCATTCAATCGTGTACAAATATATTTATTTTTTAAAACTGAAAAACACTCGATAACCATTTAGCTTAGGTGTCGAGAGTACCGAGTAGCTGTATGACTCATTAATTGTATAACCATTTTCTAATATTTAGCGTAAAGATTCAATAAATTTAAAATATTCTTTTGAAAGTTAAGTTTAGGTTGAGGTTGATCTATATATTGGATAGAAAAATGATATTTCATAAGATTATGTGAAAAGAGATTGGTTGTCTTTTATAATAATGTTTATATTCTATAATTGATTTTTATTCTTAGCCCCTTTTATGAAGTTTGAACATGAAAATTAATGGCTACCAAACACATACAAGTTTATATTTATATATATAAAAGAATTATGCATCTTAGTTTTATTTTATTTCTACTATTTTTAAATTTGCATTATTCATGAAGTAAATAAGCCTAGCATGAAAAGAAATAATAACATGAATGAAACCATATAAAGAATGAAAGAATGTTTCCATTATCTAATAGAAAAATCGAAAGAAAACATCCGAGGAAAAGACTTGGAAGGATCACATCTTGAAGGATCACATCTTGAACTTGATGCATGTGCTAGAAACTTTGTAGAGGCACCAACTATTGGAAAATCTCAAGAAATGTGAGTTTCCATAGTAGTGTTCGGTGTATTTAGTGATCCAGGTAGATATTGGTGGCCGCTTGCCTATTCCACTTGGACACCTAACATTATTTCCTTTAAGTTTCCTTAATTCTAGCACATCTTTCTATTTTGGGCAGTTTTTCGGTTCCCAAACTTTTGGAGCCATTTTGAGGTCCTAAAAGACACTTTCTAGTAAAATGAAGAGACCAGAAAATACCTCATCTTATGGGTCACTCATCATAATTTTTTCAAAGAAGGATGGGGCTTAGCGAATGTGCATAGATTACAATGTTTAACAAATTATGCTAAAGAACAAGTACCCCCTACCTAGGATTGATGACCTATTGGATTATCTATAGCAAGAAAAATGCTTCACTAACTCGATTTAAAATTAGGGTATCACTAGCTTCAAGTTAGAGAAGAAGATACTTGGAAGACTACCTTCAAAACCAAACAATGTTTGTATGATTGGTTAGTCATGTTAGTTGGTCTATGTAATGCACTAGCTATATTCCACAAGATTAATGAATCATGTATTGTACCCTTATCTAGAATAGTTTGTTATTGTTTATTTGAATGATATACTATTTTGCATTAATATCTGCAAGGATCACATCTCCAACTTGATGCATGTGCTAGATACTGTTGAGAATGCAACAAGATGATGGATCTTAGTGGAAAGAAGTCGCCTTCACTAAGTGGGCCCGCAGGCTATTTTTGGCGCAAAGTCTATTTTTAGACATATGGATCATGGTCTATGAGTTGCAGGATGATATTTGTGGATGATTGGTCATGTTGGTAAAAATATATGGACTTCTATTTTTAGACATATGGGTGGTTTCTATTTTTAGACTGTCAGGCTAAAAATAGAACAGTCGAATATTATTAGCTCATAATAATATTTGGACTATAAACATTATCTTATCCTCTTGGAGCACTTCAGTTTGAGCTACAGATGTGGCACATGCAACTGTCAGAAGGAAATATGCTTTTCTTGTGGGTGAGTTGAGCTATTGCATGCAGGACTTCAGTTAGAACTCATGTGGTTGAGTTTGGTGGAGTTGATTGTGGAGTTGATGGAGTTGTGTTCAGTTTGACTTGGTTAAACTAGTTGTATTTAGTCTAACTGCAAATACACTAGTGATGAGTGATGTGAATTAATTGTTAAATTAATTCACTAATTATTAACTCATAAAGCAACTAAAGAATACATCAGTTAACTCAGTGCATGGACAGTTCAGTGGAGACAGGTGTTAGAGGTTGAGATTGCTATCAGTTGTGACTATAGTTGTGCATGAGATCTTGCACAATCAGTGGGATTGAGTAATGCCAATGAGGATTTCATGGTTCAGCCAAGGAAATACGAGTTTGCTTCAGCCATTCATCATTATTCTCTTGTAGGATTGCACAGTGGAGGCAAGCAAACAGTGGAGGAGATTTGAGGCATCAGATTTGAGCTAGTTTGTGTGTAACAGGTGGAGATAGTACTGAGTACTTGTGAGGAGTATTGTACTATGTATTGTTACATGTTCTTAATCAATATAATATACAGATAGTGTGGGGTTTTCAGCTGTAAGCTTTCCCTCGGTTACATACTGTGTTGATGTGTGCATGTGATTGATGTTTCATTGTTTTTAAAGTTGCTAAATTGATGATCAACGTAGAGGAGGTTATGTATTGTGCATGTATTCTGCAATAGTGTATAATCGGGATAATCTCTGTGAATAAGTGTCATATTATTCAAAATTTCTACATGGTATTGGAGCTGTTGATCATCAGATCTATTATTCAGAAAGTGTTTACATTTTATTTCTTCAGGCAGAGTCTGTAATCGAGCCAGGTAGCCTCTGGATTCATCCTTCCTTTGGAAGGTGAGATATCGGTAAAAGCCCATACAATCAATCTCTGTATGAGAAATACTTTGTTCTCACGAATTTTAGATCAGAGGCAGTTGAGTTTTGAGCTGGTGGAATTTGAATTTGCAATAGTGTTTTCTTGGTGTCAACGTTGCAATGTCTTTCAATGGATTGCGATTGGAGTATGCTCTTGAGGGCAGCTCGAATTATATTGCATGGAAAGATAGGATGGAGGCGATGTTAGATGATAATGGGCTGAAGGAGTTCATAGAGGCTGAGGTCCCAAAGCCTACTGATACTGCGCAAGTTGATGCTTGGCAAAAGAAGACAACAAAGTGTCGAAGGATTCTGTTGGAGGGCGTGAAGGATCACATTATGTCTAGCTTGCATGGAAAGGCTTCTCCATACTTGATGTGGAAAGCATTGACAGATCTATTCCAAAGTAAGAGCGATCAGAGGAAGCTAGCGCTCAAGGATAAACTCAGAAACATTAAGTGCGAGAATGGAGACAGTATGCCCAAGTATCTCACGAAGTTCACTCAGTGCAGGGATAAGCTGGGAAGTGTGGGGGTGATTGTCGATGATGAGGACTTGGTGAGCTTGGCTCTCCTTGGTCTTCCAAAGAGTTGGCATTCCTATCAGGACTCTGTCAATGGTTGGGAGAAATTGCCAGGATGGGAGAGACTTTGGTCAGATCTTGTGCAGGAGGAGATCAGGCGGAATACCAGGGACGGATCTTCATCAAAGGCACCTCATGAAGAAAATTGCGCTTTGGCTGCCAAAGAAAAGAAGGGGAAGAACAAGAAAGCTTCTCATTCCGATGCGAAAGGCAAGAAGCAGGACATGTCCAAAGTGAAGTGCTTTCACTGTCACCAACACGGACACTATGCCACAAATTGTCCGCAGAAGAAGAAAAATAAGCAAGCTGCTGGATCTGCAGCAGGAGAGGCCTTAGACTCGCAGTTTGAGCTTGATTTTTCATTGATCGCATGCTTGGTATCAAGTGTGATGGGATCGGTATGGTTCTTGGACAGTGGTGCATCTTTTCACATGACAGGAGATCGAGATTTGTTTTCTGATCTGGAGGAGAAAGATCTTGGAGTGCACATCAAGATGGGTGATGATGGTAGATACAGTGCGACCGGTATCGGTACCATTTCCTTTGAGAGGGAGTCTGGTAAACCCTTTGTATTGAAGGAAGTGATGTATGTTCCAGGATTGAAGAAGAATCTTATCTCTGTGGCGATGTTAGAAGACAAGGGATATGATGTTGTTTTCAGCAAGGGAAAGGCTTTCCTACCCAACAAGACAAATGGAGAAACCCGGAAGATAGGGGTTTGAGTCAGGAACCTTTATCAGTTGCATGTAGATGGCTGCGCAGCAATGGCATGCAAGGCAGAAGGATTGGTGAGCCCGGATGATGGCGAGCCGTGGCACAGGAGATTGGGTCACCTTCACCATGGAGCTTTGAAGATACTGTAGTAGATTACTAGCTTTCACAGGCTATGGTTAAGCCAACCAAGCTCTTCTAGAAGGCAGGCAAGCATGTATTGCGTTATCTCAGAGGCACATCGGGATATGGATTGTGGTACAGACAGGAGGATGAGGTGAAGCTATGTGGCTTCACGGATGCAGATTGGGCAGGGAGTCCAACAGACAGAAAGAGCACATCTGGAGGGGTCTTCAGT
This sequence comes from Pinus tabuliformis, assembly GCA_031772625.1. Taxonomy (NCBI): domain Eukaryota; kingdom Viridiplantae; phylum Streptophyta; class Pinopsida; order Pinales; family Pinaceae; genus Pinus; species Pinus tabuliformis. Next base: position 290,718,471 of record CM062807.1, on the reverse strand, counting down.
ATCGGGTCGACAACAGTTTCTTGGTACAGCAGGAAGCATAGATCCGTGGTACTCAGTTCAGCAGAGGCCGAGTATATGGCAGCAAGTTTGGCTGCATGCGAGGCTATATGGATGAGGAAGATCCTAGTCGGGTTGTTCAGTTCTTACTTGGAGCCTACTATGATTTACTGTGATAACCAGAGTTGTATTAAACTCTCGGCTAATCCAATATTTCATGATAGATCTAAGCACATTGACATCAGGTACCATCATATCAAAGATTGTGTGTAGCGGAGAATCATGTTACTTTCATACATTCCAACGGAGGATCAAGATGCTGATATCTTGACGAAGGCGCTCACCAGGAGAAAATTCGAATACCACCAAGGCAGGATAGGGGTTGCTAATAATCCATATCTTGTTGAGAGGGAGTGTTGAGAATGCAACAAGATGATGGAGCTTAGTGGAAAGAAGTCGCCTTCACTAAGTGAGCCCATAGGCTATTTTTGGCGCAAAGTCTATTTTTAGACTATGTCTATTTTTAGACATATGGATCATGGTATATGAGTTGCAAGATGCTATTTGTGGATGATTGGTCATGTTGGTAAAAATAGATGGACTTCTATTTTTAGACATATGGGCGGTTTCTATTTTTAGACTGTCAGGCTAAAAATAGAACAGTCGAATATTATTAGCTCATAATAATATTTGGACTATACACATTATCTTATCCTCTTGGAGCACTTCAGTTTGAGCTACAGATGTGGCACATGCAGCTGTCAGAAGGAAATACGCTTTTCTTGTGGGTGAGTTGAGCTATTGCATGCAGGACTTCAGTTAGTACTCATGTGGTTGAGTTAGGTGTAGTTGATTGTGGAGTTGATGGAGTTGTGTTCAGTTTGACTTGGTTAAACTAGTTGTATTTAGTCTAACTGAAAATACACTAGTGATGAGTGATGTGAATTAATTGTTAAATTAATTCACTAATTATTAACTCATAAAGCAACTAAATAATACATCAGTTAACTTAGTGCATGGACAGTTCAGTGGAGACAGGTGTTAGAGGTTGAGATTGCTATCAGTTGTGACTATAGTTGTGCATGAGATCTTGCACAATCAGTGGGATTGAGTAATGCCAATGAGTATTGTGTGGTTTAGCCAAGGAAATACGAGTTTGCTTCAGCCATTCATCATTATTCTCTTGCAGGATTACGCAGTGGAGGCAGGCAAATAGTGGAGGAGATTTGAGGCATCAGATCTGAGCTAGTTTGTGTGTAACAGGTGGAGATAGTACTGAGTACTTGTGAGGACTATTGTACTATGTATTGTTACATGTTCTCAATCAATATAATATATAGATGGTGTGGGGTTTTCAGCTGTAAGCTTTCCTCGAGTTACATACTGTGTTGATGTGTGCATGCGATTGATGTTTCATTGTTTTTAATGCTGTTAAATTGATGATCAACATAGATGAGGTTATGTATTGTGCATGTATTCTGTAATAGTGTATAATTGGGATAATCTCTGTGAATAAGTGTCATATTATTCAAAATTTCTACAGATACTTTGAAGAGGCACCAACTATTAGAAAATCTCAAGAAATGTGAGTCTCCACAATAGTCTTTTGGTCTATTGAGTGATTCAGGTGGATATTGGTGGCCACCCGCCTATTCCATTTGGACCCCAACATTATTTCTTCTAAGTTTCCTTAATTCTAGAACATATTTCGATTTTTGGCGGTTTTGCAAGTCCTAAACTTTCGGAGCAGTTTTGAAGTCTTAAAAGATGACTTCTAGTAGAACAGAGGGACCAGAAAAGTGCCAAACTATATTTCACAAATCATTCATTAGAGAAAATTTGAAGTGAAAAATGCGCCTCAAAACAAAATTGTATAACAAAAATAAATTTTCTAAGAATCAATAGGATTTAATATGATGATGTCAACCATGGGGGATGATACACCATTTTTGGAGTAAAGAGGTAAATTTTTTTTTATTACTTTTCAACTCATATTTTCAATTTATCTCCCTATGAATTTACTTAAATTCTAAGCAGGAGCACTCATTGGATGCATAATTTAATATTTCATCCAAGGAGTACCCATGTTGCATATTTTCGATGGACCCTACTACGCGAAAAATGTGAAACACATGAAAAAGTGTAATTGCAATAACATTTTTTCATGTATTTCACACTTTTCATGTAGTAGGGTCCATTGAAAGTATGCAACATGGGTACTCCTTGGATGAAAAATTAAATTTTCCATCCAACAAGTGCCCCTGTTCGAAATTTGAGTAAAATTCTAAGTAGATAAGTTGAAAATATGAGTTGAAAATGTAGTTTTTTCTTTTTTCCCTCAATCTTCACGAGGTAATCTAATATTATTTATTATTTCCACTATTATTTTATAATTATAATATTCCTTAGGAGGTCCATTTTAGACCTCAAATTTTCTCTAATGTTTTTTCCTTCTCATGGAGATCATATGCCAAAGTTACGACCTCAAGAAGTTGGTGGTCCAACTCACCCCAACAAGGCCCAAAACTGTTAGCACTTCATCTCCTAGGGTTAGGGTTTCACACTTCTTCTTTATTATAAAAAGGCCTATGAGCCTCATTTTAATATAGTCCAGAAGGCATGTAGTCATCACATCTCTTCTAAGAGATAAGCTACCATTGCTCAAGCTAGTTTGTTCTATTCTACATGTAAACAATTTTCAGTACTTGTTACTAATTAATTGAAGTTATTTTCTTGTGTTGTATCTATGTGTTATGTTTAAATATGTCTTTCATTTCGTACCTTCATAAATCTGGATCAATGGTATCAGAGCAGTCTGCTCTTTCTCTTTTTTTTGTGCATGTCCCCAATGAGGTTGGGGTATAAAGAGTTGTTGCTTGAACTGGTTGAGCCCTTGCATGACCATCCCTGTCAACACCGACAACCTCCTGTGGTGAAAGAAAATAAATATGAGGGAACAAGGGATCTTATCAAATTATTGCTCGAAGAAGCCCTCGAGTGGCAACGGAAAGAGATGATGGACAACTTTGCCTAGATCCTTTGGTGGATGCCAACAGGCGACGCATATTCATCCAGTAGTCACTTTGGAGGTGTTGCCCCTTCCAAAGTACAAGTTAACTTTGATAACCCTATATTCAAAGGTAAGATAGATGCATATGTTGTAGATAAATGGTTAAGTCTGCTGGAAAGTTTCTTTTCATTCCATAGTTTCTATGATATGGAAAATACTACTTTTTCATTGCTTAAGGCCACCCCCATGTCAACGAAAGGTGGGAAACTTACTATGAGAAAAGGGTTGAGGAACCTTCTTTGTTTACAGTTTCACCCTCTTACAACTCTTTCTGATACGCTATCGAGGAACAATATTACCCCGTTGGGATATACGAAGATAGGTACATAAAATGGGCCACATTACGACAACAAAGGGACCAATATGTGCATGAGATCACAAATATTTTTCACACTTTATACACAAAGCTAGGTATCAAAGACTATGAGTGACATTCGGTGCTCAAGTACTATGACATTCTACATAAATACATTCAGGAATAAACAGAGTTTCTAGACATATCCTCACTTGGTTTAGCATACTGATATGTTTCCAATATTAAAAAAAAAAATAAACAAAAGAAGCGAGACTTTAGATTTGTAAATCCAATGTAGGGCAAGAGCAACCCCAAATTGAAGAACAGAGGATAGAGCCAAGGTGGAAATACCTAAGACAACCCACTGCATCCATAAGCCAAGAATGACATCATGAAGACAAAGAAAGACATAGGAAAGTGGTGTGAATTCCACAAGAGCCCTACCCACATCAAAAATGAGTGTCGTGCCAAGAATTCATGAGTGGCCGAGCTAAAATCTTCTGATTTCGATGCATTTTCTCATTTTGAGCTAGAAACCAGCAAGAGGAATGACAAGAGGAAGAAAATTATTGATGTAGAACCCAGTTCCACCGTTGTGACCACCAAGGTCAAAAATATTGAGCCCAAAGATCTAGAGGAGGGGGAGTGTCTCTTCCACTCACATATGTGGGTGAAGGGTTCTCCACTATAGTTCATTATTAATAGTGGGAGCTAAAAGAACTTCATCTCAATATAGGTCATTGAGAAGTTGGCCTTGCCAACCACACCACACCCATAACCCCTGTGTCAGCCAGTAGTGTTGCCTTCCCTACAACATTAAGCCCTTCATGGATGTGTTATTATGTGATGTTTCTCCTCTTGAAGTTTTTGATGTTCTATTAGGCAAACCATATTTTTGGAAGCATCATATTGTGTATGAACCCAAGCCTCACATTGTTATTATTACTTTGGGTAGGAAGCTATACAGGATACCGGAGATAGCCATGCCTACCACCATCTCTTTGATCTTTGCTAGGAAATGTAGTAAGATCATCTCTCAGACCAGGAAATTTGTTTTCTTTCTGATTTGTTCTCAAAGAAAGGGGAATATTATGGCCACATCCATGGCCCCTAGAAAGGTTCCCTTTGCGCAGTAAAAGATAGTTAATAAGGTCATGGAAGAATACATAGACATTTTCTCCTCACCCATACTAGTACCCTTGCATTGTCAGGTCAACCACTTGATTGATCTAACTCCTGGATCTCCTCTACCTAATGGGCCAATATACCATTTCTCTCTTCTAGAAAATGAGGAAATAAAGTGAAAATTCTAGGAGATACTCATATAGAAGAAGGATGGGACCTGGAGACTCTACATTGATTATTGAGCACTGAATAAAATCACTACCAAGAACAGGTACATGATCCCATGAATTGATGACCTTATTTACCATATCAAGGGGGCTAAGTACTTCATCAAGATTGATTTGAAGTCCAGATATCACCAAGTTCCAATAAAACCCACATATGTATGGAATACCACCTTCAAATCCAAGGAGGGCCTTTTCTAGTGGTTGGTCATGCCCTGCGAGTTGAGAAATTCCCCTGCAATGTTTATGAGGAAGATGGATGACATTTTGTGTCCTTTCACCAATTCATTCGTGGTTGTGTATTTGGATGACATCCTCATCTTCAAAAAGATTTTAGTAGAGTACTTGCAACATATTCGGCAGGTCCTTTAAACCTTATGGAAACACAAGCTATGTGCTGACCCGGAGAAGTTTTCCTTTTGCATGGACCAGGTCCAATATTTGGGCTATGTAATCGATGAGAAAGGCATGCATGTGGATTTGACTAAGATCCGAGTCATTCAAGATTGGCGAGTCCTGATGACTATGAGAAAGATTCGTGGCTTCTTGGGCCTTGCTAATTTATATCAGAGATTTGTGTTGGGGTTCTCTCATGTTACTTGGCCGTTGAGTCAAGTTACCAAGGGTGGAGAAAAATCAAAGTTAATTTGGTCCTACACAACATAAGGCATTAATTTAACTAAAACACTACCTTTTCTCTGCACCATTCCTCACCTTACCGAACCTACAACAACCACTTGAGATTGAGACAAATGCCTCAAATTATGTTATTGGTACAATCCTCACTCAGTAAGGGAACCCAGTGGCCTATCACAGTGAGACACTTTATGATACTATTCTTATGTAACCCACCTATGATAAGGAGATGTAATCTATTGTGCAGGCCTGCTGGTAATGGAAGCATTATATTGTGGGGAAGGAGATAATCATTCACACATATCACTCACCCCTTCAATTTATGAAGACACATGGGAAGTTGCAGAACGATCACCATTAGAAATAGTCCACATACCTGCAACAATTCCATCTGAACATAAAGTACAAGAAGGGAAGCACCATTCATGTCACAAATTGCCTCAATTGTCCCCTGATTTTGGTACTAAGTACAATTGTCAACTCTTGCGGGAACGAGACGTCTAGATGGCCACAACTATATGAAAGTAACTCAAAGTTTGTTGCCACGTACAAGATGTTGATGTATGGAAAGCCAATTCTAGACTTCCACCTTGAGGCTGGACTATTGTGCTATCTAGGACATCTTTGTGTTCTTTCAAGTGATCATGATAAGATAATTTGGGAGGTTCATTACAATAGGGTCACATGACACTTTTGTGTCAATAAGACAGTGGCAGTATTGCAAAAATATTTTTATTGCCCTTTGTGTTCTTTCAAGTGATCATGATAAGATAATTTGGGAGGTTCATTACAATACGGTCACATGACACTTTTGTGTCAATAAGACAGTGGCAGTATTGCAAAAATATTTTTATTGCCCAAAAATCTAACAGGAAGTTGGAAAATATATCAGATCTTGCATTTCCCATGCCATCACCAAGTCAACCATTAAGAAGCAAGGTTTGTACGCTCCTCTTCATACTCCTAGCCAAACTTGGGAATCCATCTCCATGGACTATATTTCTGGCCTCCCTTCTACCAAGCATGGTAATGACTATGCATTTGTGGTCTTCGATACATTTTCTAAGATGGCTATATTGATGGCCTATAAGAAGGTGTTGGGCATGGAATCCCCCCAAGGAATGTTTTTGGGCTTAAAGCCCAAGTTTTGACCCAATATTGTTGTAAAGCTCCACGAACTACGGGCGCAGAGTGCAAAAAGTATGATAGAGTCACAGGGTTGTCCGCCCTAGTTTTGTAATGTAATGTCGGCTGGATAGACCTACCCATGGTCTGCGGACCATGGGATTGTATAAATAGAGTGAGGCTCTAAGTGTAAAAGGGAAGAAGTAGAGGGAGATAGGAAGAGAGTCTGAGTAACTAAGTGAAGTGTGTCTTTGGGTTGTAGAGTAAGAGAAGGCTCCACAGCTGAGTGCGCAGAGGCCTAGTAGTCTGCAACTGAGTGCACAAACCCCTGTAGCTGAGTGCGCAGGGCAGAGTCAAGTCTGTAACTAAAGAAGGAATTAATAAAGAGAAGTTTTACTATAATTCTATGTATCTATTCTTGGGTTAATGCATGTTTGATATAATTTGAAAATATACTATTTATTTACTACATGCACATGTATGAATGGTTTATGTTGTTAATTATAAATTAAAGCATGCAAGTAGGCTGAAATAATCAACTAACATTAGAATACCAGTAAGGACTTGGGTAGTAATGCAGAAGTATAGCGTTCGGCCCTCGAGTAGGGTTGCACGAAGGCTGTATATCAGGCTGTGAGGTACACGAAAGTGCGAGAAGTGACTTGCACACAGGGTCAAACTGAAGACCACTTGAAACTCATCAGACATCTCTAGGGTGTGGAAACCTGGTTCTAGCACCCTCCCATACTACTTCGGGTGAGACCTTAGTCCGCGCTTCGTGGATTGTTGCCGAAAGGGCTAGTAGTACCAGGATTTGTTTGGCTAAATTAACTCTGAACCTGGGTCAGGCCCCAATAAGCTAACAAATGGTTCCGTTGTTGGGACTGGGATCTGCATAAGAGATGTCTGATGTCGTATCAATGGAATTCAACAAAGAAATGAATTTAAGAGTTGTTGGATAGAAAGATTCACGAGTTCGCGACGTAGGAAAACAAGTATCCGCGGTTATCAAAGGAAGAGTGGTTAGATTTCTACTTATATACGGAAATCCACAAAATTTTCTTTGAATCCTTCCCCTCTGAGTTGTACGGGTGGATCACGAAGCTAGCAGACAGTCAAGGAAGGTGTAGGCTCGATAAACATATTGTGTAGACTCCAGATTTGGGGCATAGACTGGAAGCATCAGAAGATAAGACCACACACATTGTGGACCATTGGCTTGATCGAATTATTGGAGGGTTTATCACCGAGTTCGTGGTATATACTTCAGTCAGCTATAGCGAGGTGGAACGACTTTTCCTCGAAGGACAGCGAGGTAAGTACCTTAAATCTTTGAACACTTGGATTAAAATGCTACTGTGTGAAAAGTGGGTTATGCAAATAAATTGATTTTTGGGGTTACGTGAAGTGGGAGGATCGACAGGAATGAAGGTAGCGTAGAACTAGAAACTAGCCCTTTGATTTCACTGCCACGAGAAAGTGAGGAAGAACTCACGAAGGTCTCACCAAGAAGTGTGATCAGTTTGATAAAGAAACAAATTCCGCGCATACCACCCCCACCTACACCACCACCAGTTTCACCATATTCACCCTCGTCTTCGCCCACACCACCTCCGCCACCACCATAGTTCAATATGACGAGTGCGATAAAGTTGCCGGTGTTCAAAGGAGTAGGGAACGAAGATTCAGACCAATTTTGGTTTGTGGTAAAGGTTGTATGGGAAGCACAGGGAGTCACGAGTGATAATATAAAGAAAGCAACACTGGTTAGTGTTCTGCAGGATCGCGCACTAACATGGTACATTAAGCACTCCAATGACAATCTGAACGCAGGGATCACGGATATCCAAGTTGCGCTAAACAGGGAATTTAGGAGGCCAAAATCAGAGACACAGTAGATTATTGGATTTAAGTAAATCATGACGCTTCTAGACAAGACCCCCTGGGAGCTAGATCAGAGACTGAAGTGTATGATTCATGAAGCCAACATGACCTTGATGGATGGGCAACGCCACACATGGTTTGTATCGTCGCTAATGCTGCATCTAAGGAACGCGCTGTCATAGCAGAAGCTATCCACTCAGGTCGAGGCCTTGGTGATCGCAATGAGACTACATGAGACCCCGATACAAGATCCTAACCTGGGAGTCCAACAGATCCGTGTGCAGTTGAAAAAATTGTGCCTTGAGATGCAGAGTTTGAAACAAGACAAGACGACTTGCTTAGAAGTGCATGAGGAGGTATGGTGCGTAAAGTGCAAAGGCTAGAAACATCACAAGGACCATTGTCTAGTATTCGCGAACTACCTGGCGTTAGGAGGAGCAATGCCATTGCAACCAGAGGCACAAGCAGGACCGGGCACGGGGCTTGCCTTATGGTGTGCGATTTTTCAGATGGGATGAAAGCATGCTACAGATAACTGCAATCTGTTATAGAAGTATACGCAGACTTCCCAGCAGTCATTCTGTAATTTCTGCAGGTCAGTAGGCCACGATGACCGCACCTGTAGAAGTTATGAACTAATGATGGATCAAACTCCTACCTACAAAGTTCAGACCGAAACACGGACCCTCGATCAAAATGCAGGGATGGTGCACACTAGATTTCAGGGGCACGGATGAGGTTGAGGTGGAATGGGACCAGGAAGAGGTCGCAGACAACTGATTTGTTACAATTGCGGAGGGCTAGGGAATTATGCCTACGATTGCACAAATTTAACGAGACCATCATGCTTATATTGTACCTAGTTTGATCATGAGACAAAGGACTGTCCCACGTTGATATCAAGGTTTCACGATAAAGGAGCATTCCAACCTCCCCCAACTCAGAACTTGCAAATGATGAGGTCTGAGCTGCACGAGGAAGACCCGAATGTAAATACCGTGCTCTGAAGTGGTATCGCCGCAGGAGATGACAAAGGCAAGTAGCCCAAAGAGAGTGCATGGGTTCGCAAGGCTCCAACAAAGGAACCAGAATTTGATTTAGAGCATGCTAAGGAGACATTCATGGAGGCTAGGAAGAGCATTGTGGATGCCTCCACTTCAAGAAGTAAAGACAAACTGGAACCAGAAATGGACACGTCAATGCTCACTACATTTTTGGAGACATGCATGAAGCTGTTGTGCGATAGCAAAGTGGTGAAGGGATTGAAAGAACTCATCACTAAATATACTGGACCAGGAGAACCACGCGTAGTCCAGAAGCTTGGGAAGCACACAATGAAAACAAGAAGGGAGATGAGATTGACCACGCAGATCGGGGAATATGAAATGGATCAAGTGATTTTGGATCTAGGATCGGATGCGAATGTCCTGCTAAAGCAAACATGGGAGTGCATGGGCAGGTCCGCATTGCAATGGTATCCTATTCAATTATGAATGGCGAACCAGCAAAAGATCCTACCCCTGGGAAGATTGCAGGGAATAATGGTGGATATCGAAGGTGTGAGCACGCTTGCAGATTTCGAAGTGATAGAGATTTTTGATGACAACAATCCCTATCCCGCACTATTGGGAATAGATTGGGCCACTGACATGAATGGAGTGATAAATCTAAAGAAGTGCAAGATGATTTTCCAGAAAAATTCACTACGTGTAGTGGTACTTGTAGACCCTGCGGAAGGATCGCGCTACACAGAGCCAGTGCACGACTGTGAGAGGATGAAGATCTAGACTGTATCTACAAGATAACCATGTCGGAGCAGGACTGGGTGAATCCAAAAGTGGATGGCAGGATTTCGTGGGAGCGGGAAAGCTCCTGCACCTTAGATTCAGACGAGGAGATAGAACAGTGGTAGAACCAGTTACACGAGGTAATCATGCTCAACTGCAACATGATGACAAGGTCATTACGCTGCGTGACAATAGAGGTAAGAGATCTGCCTATGTATGATGGATTGACCGAGGTGGATGATTTCAATTTGAAAGAGAAGTACTGGAAAAAAAATGTTTTGACGCTCTGAAATGGGTACTACACGCTATGCCCATAAGATGGTGGGGTACACATCAAAGAAGTTTTGAGGACTGGCGCGAATTTAGAAGGATGATGCACATGCGGTTTGGAAAGCCTCAGATGCGGATGAAAGCTGGGTATGATGGATGAAACAACCTGTGCATCCACATTTTCAGATGGGTATAGGCATATGGTGCGCAATGTGCAGGAATGAACACGTCCTTGTGATAGGGAACACGATTGACAAGTAGGAGCGGGGAAGACGATGGCGTGAGCGATGACCAGGAAGTATGATAAGACCAAGTGCGCAGAACATTATTTGCATGGAAGCCTTTGACAAAGTATGTGAAGTACTGAATGCGGTCCACCATGTGAAACACACTGACTAGGACATGCATGTACCAGCGGTTCTATGGGCTTATAGGACCATGTGCGAAACCCTGACTGTGCGGGCACTTTCGAAGCTGAAGTATGAAGCAGAAGCTATAATCCCTATGGAGCATGTGAAGCCTAGTCCGTGCACAGTAGCACCTGTAGATACGATGGTTCGCGAAGCCCGGAAAGGAGAGATCACACAACCACATGGAACATAACGCATGTGACTTGAGGAAGAAATCCAACAGGGAAACCTTAGACTCCACGAACTTGAAAAAGAAAGGGTACAGTTAAGGAAGAAAAGCACTTTGATGGACGTGGAAGTCAAGAAGCTGGAGGAAGAAATAACGAAAGATTTTATCGGCAAAAAGACCAGGCTGGTAAGATAGGATGCGTGTGATCCTGATGACAAGGTTAAGACCTATTGCCACGAATTGATCAGTTTGATGCCTTGGCTTGGACCGCATATTGCTAAGCATAGTGACTAGGGTAGCGTGTTGCAAATGGTGAAGTGCGTGATGACGACCGTAACAATACAAGGTGGGGATTCTCCAGGAACCATGATGGAGGACAGGATGGAACTCTACACGGGTGGTGCGGCCACCTGACTAGCCAAGGGAAGGACAGTCTTAGTGCTCTAGGAAGTTGGAAGGGAGCGTCGGACTATAAACTATTTCGCCTGGTAGCTGCACGATATTGGAGATGCACGCAGAAGCAGAGAGTCACAAGGTCTGCGATTGTGCACGGGGGGCTGCGGTGCCGCGCAAATTGGCTAGAAAGTGATCGTTGAAGTCACTATTCACGATGGGATGCTCAACTTGAGGCCAAATGGAGTAGGCGACAAGCATTCAAGATGTGATTTATGGGCAAGATTTGGAAAAATTTGCTGCGAAGAAAGCATTAATGAATCGAAATTGGGGGGAACGGTCGAATTCGAATTCAAAAAGTCCTATAAAATACAAAAGGGCTGCCAAACAAACAACACTTGGTCATTTGTGAATTAAGCGATTGAGTAGAGCCCTGAATATTGTGAGCCGAGCGTTGATTAAGCCCCTAAATTCACGAGTGATAGATTTCTACACAACTACAATGACAGCAACTAAGGATGGTAGGGGGATAGAAGAAGTGACCACTAACGAGGCCGCACAGGCCCTAATTGTGGAGGATGTTCCAGAAGGTTCCGGGATTGTGGTAGAGATCCCGAAATCACCGCCAAGACCCAAGAAGGATAAACAAGTAATGGCTCTCGTATGCACGTCCCCGCGGAACCCGTTGTGCAGAAAACTATCGATGGAGGAGAAAGGGAAAGCTGTCGTGATAGAAACAGATGAATAAGAAGAAGATCTGTATACCCTTATCATCGTAGAGGAAGAAGATGAAGGCATGGAGGTGGATATTCAACCTATGCACTCAGCGACAAAACTGCCTGCGTATGTCCCCCTGTGAAAAGGGAAGGCGAAAGTGCCCAAGGACCTAGACGAGACTAAGATTTTGCTCCAGACCTCACTCCTCCTAGATGGCATTATGTTTGAAGGCACGCACCTAGGCCGCATGCCGACCATGAAATTTGAAGATTGGGACCTCACTGACCGTGAGAAGTTCCCTCACCTTGAGACCGGAAACCTCATGAAGCAAAACACTACGGGGGTGGTGACAACATTAGAGCTGCGGAAGTGGTTGCGCGGTGTGGAAAAGGTTGGGCTGCTGAACCTACTATGGGTGCTACATTTCCACCGCGCCCCAATAACCATTTTCGTCATCAGGAAACTGCTCTACCTGGTGCATGATGGGTATTTATGGCTGGAGGAGCCCATCCCCATCACGGCAAACTTGATTCATCACATTTCCCATCTTCCATACAAAGGAAAGGACCCCGCAACCATATCGGAAGGAAAGGGCAGTGATTTGGCCATCGCAGAGGCCATGAAGACGAAGTACAAGCTGGAAAAGAAGAAGAGGGGTTACACCATCCCCAACATCAATGACAAAGTAGTATGCGTAGCAACCCAAATCCTCATAGGAAAAGTTATGCAGAAGTGTCGCACTGATGAGGTATCTGCGCCGGTGGTCGCACTGGCCGAGCAATGCGCGGAGGGGTTCCAGTTTAACTAGACTGAATTCCTATGCACAAAATTCTTAGATAATTGTCGGGAAGCCCAGGAGCAGGGTAAAACCTTCCACTATGCATGGTTATTGCTGTCCATAGTGCTCGTAGTAGGGGAATTGATGGAGGATAGTCAATTCCCCATAATTGACAAAGAATTACAAGAGGTTGCGAAGTACACTTCGCTCTCGGATATGTGACATCAAGATCTTCTGGGTGCTCATGGAGATGAACATCCGAATGTGGATCAACCATAAACCGTGCTTGTTGCCCACAGTTCAAAATAGTCTGCAAAGTTTTGTAGAATTTAAGGTAGACATGCACAACATATATATCAAGATGCGCAAGGATCCAATGAAGTAGTGGGCAAAGATACCCTTTGTAGCCATTTACAACGCCATATTTAATGTCTTGGAGGCATGGCCTTCGCAATGGCACACCCCAAACATTGCAGAAATCGAGAGGTTAGCAACACAAAAGAAGAAAGACGATTCCAAGCTGTGCATCACACAGTTGGCCGAAAAAAGGCGAAAGGAAACAGCAGCAGCAGAAGTGCGGTCAATGCGGGAAGCGGCACAGAATGCAATCAAATAGGAAAACATCACAGCAGCAGCAGCAGCACAGGGAGCAGCTGTGAAGGCGGCCGAGGTCCAAACATTTCCTTCCCAAGGACAGGCAGCAGAGGAAGCAGAAACAAAAGAAGGAGGCACAGACCCATGGACCGCGTCCACATAGTTGAAGCACTACCACCCGACAGAGCGAGCAGGATTGAGGAAGAAGGTTAAGGCCTCGAAATTGTCCATTTACCTAATCACCCTAACCAAGGGTGATCTGCATGACATCGACGAGATAGTGCGTGATGTCACAAATGAGGCTCTCCAAGATTTCATGCAGGAGAATGAGATTGTGTTGGGGGCCCTCAGAGCACAATTGCAGGAATTATAGGCACACCCCCCTCAGGTTGGTACCCTTTTGACCAACCTGGCAGTTGGATCCATGGCACCAGCGTAGATGTTCCGTGTGTAGATGATGAACACAATAGTGTTGCTGGAAGGGGTTCTAGTGACATCAAATGAGGCTAACAGGTTTTCGGTTAGCACGACGAAAGGTCTCGGTGTTAACCTAGTTGCCCTTTTGCGCGAGACATTATATCTATTACAGGATGGGATAACGGTAGAGCTGCGCACTCCAAGTCCTTAGCGAGCAGAAGGTAAATATTGAAAAACTCAGCTTGCAGCGTGACGAATTGGTGTCACAAAATCAACAGCTGGTGCAAGTGATAGGCGACACTTGTTGAAGCGTCCCAGAGCTGGCCATCCCAGCAGATCTACCAGTGGAGGTGCAGATCCACAGGTTAGTAGCAGGAGTCCACGAGGCTAGGGAGGAGATAACAAAGGTTCAGCTGGAGCTAAATATTCATATCGCCAAGCTGCAGTTAAAGGCGCAGCCATCCACTCCCTCGGAAGTCAGAGAACAGCATGCTAGCGCTATCACAGTGGGATTGGAGGAAATAGGAGGTGTAGTGCGAGACTGTACCAACATGTTGGAAGAAGCACTTGAGGTCCTCACAACTCTATTGGAGGACCCCAACATCCAGTGCTTAGAGACAGAGTTGTAAGAACTCCAACAACAGTATGACAGTGTCCAAGGAACTATGCAGATAGTGGTCCTCACCCAGCGGCTTGCAAGGATGCAGCGGGCTAAAGAACTAAAGGAGCAGGGGGGCGTGGCACGACATAAGGAGGTAGTTCTCAAAGCACGAATCCAACCTTGGATCGATGAGGCCTTCACCATCATGATAGACATCGAAGGCAAGCTCGTGCACATACAGGGGTTGCACACATTAATGTAGAGAAGCACTCCAGATAGAGAGGTCTCATAACAACGCATGTAGCAGATCCAACAAGTAGCAGCTCAGTGTGCTGTTGACCTCCACGTAGTTCGAGAATAGTTAGAGGGACTCCACACAAAGATCGCCACACCGACATAGTGACTCGAGGGCAAGTCACGATGTTTGTGTTAGGGGCCCATTGGGCATGGAATCCCCCCTAAGGCATGTTTTGGGGCTCAAAGCCCAATTTTTGACCCAATCTTATTGTAAAGCTTCGTGAATTGCGAGCACGGAGCATGAAAAGTGCGATAGAGTCACAGGGTTGTCCGCCCTAGTTTTGTAATGTAATGATGGCTGGATGGACCTACCCATGGTCCACAAACCATGGGATTGTATAAATAGAGCGAGGCTCTAAATGTAAAAGGGAAGAAGTAGAGGGAGATAGGAAGAGAGTCTAAGTAACTAAGTGAAGTATGTCTTTGGGTCGTAGAGTAGGAGAAGGCTCTGTAGCTGAGTGCGTAGAGGCCTTGTAGTCTCCAACTGAGTGTGTGGACCCCTGCAACTGAGTGTGCGGGGCGGAGTCAAGTCTGTAACCAAAGAAGGAATTAATAAAGAGAAGTTTTACTATAATTTTGTGTATTTGTTCTTGGGTTAATGCATGTTTGATATAATTTGCAAATATACTGTTTATTTACTGTGCGCACCTGTATGAATGGTTTATGTTGTTAAGTATAACTTAAAGCATGCAAGTAGGCTAAAATAATCAACTAACATTGGAATACCAGTAAGGGCTTGGGTAGTAACGTAGAAGTACAACGTTTGGCCTCTGAGTAGCGCTGTGCGAAGGCAGTATATCAGGCTACGAGGTACGGGAAAGTGCGCAAAGTGACTTGCACGTAGGGTCAATCCCCGGACCACTTGAAACTCATCAGACATCTCCAGGGTGTGGAAACTTGGTTGTAGCACCCTCCCATACTACTTCGGGTGAGGCCTCAGTCCGCGCTTTGTGGACTGTTGCTGAAAGGGCTAGTAGTACCGGGATTTGTTTGGTTAAATTAACTTTGAACCTGGGTTAGGCCCCTAATAAGCCAACAGAAGGGAATCAGAGTAGAATACATTGCTAAACTCGTCTTCAAATGAGTGTGGGTTCATTTTGGGATCCCACAGAACATTATATCAGATCAAGATAGCAGGTTCCTAAGCACATTTTGGTCGAGCCTTTGGTCATTATTGGACACTAATCTCACCAAGTTGACTACATTCCATCCGCAAACTAATGGTTAGGCAGAGGTTTTCAATAGGATAATAGTGCACATACTACACATGTAAAACTCCAAGCATCCATGAAGGTGGGATAAGATTATTCCTTGTGTTCAATAGAACTATAACAGATCTCTCCATAACTTGACTAGCCACAACCCCTTTCAAGTGGGCATTGAATTTCAATCATTGTGTCCCATTGATGTCGCAATGCCTCTTGTGACTACATAGGCAGAATTTGAACGTGTTCAGTTTGAAGCTAATAAAGCCACCATATTTATTACATGCATCTAGCACATCCACCAGCAGGTCCATGATATCTTCGATAAAACTAATCCCAAGTACAAACACTATCACGATTAATGTTACACAAAAATATCGTCACCATGATTATTTGCAGTCAGTATGGGTCTACCATCACTTGTACTGTCCTCCTAAGCAAGTCTAAGACCTCAGCTCTTCAAATCAAGCTTTAGAAGTGGGAGAAAGACATTAAAAATCAATGTAACTCTGGTTCCGCACTTTCTCTCATGGTCACTTGCGGTCCCGCACCTTTTGTGTACAAAAGTTGTGTACCTACACGCTCTGTTCCTAACGGTGTAGGTGCGGACCCCTGTGAAAGTCAAAAGGCGCAAGTTTTATCTTAAAAAACTCACTTTGGGTTAATTCTAGAGTTTTCTAGAAGGAATTTTGACGTGGATTGTTCGCTCTGAGGTGGTTCATGCATCCCAAAAGAGAAGGAGCTAATCCCTTGACTAAAGGAGCTATCCCTTTGAAGGAGGGCTTTATCCCTTTGAAGGAAGACCTAGTAACTTCCCTCCATTGCATTATAAATACAGGCATTGGGGTGAGGACTAAGGAGGTTAGAAGCTGAACATTTTGAGGGTAAATGCTGGTGAAATTAAGACTCTTTGGTTGAGCTTGAGAGGAGAGATCACATACCTCTTGGTTCCATTGGAGAGTGAGTGAAACTTGTCAAAGTAGAGGAGACATCTTGTTGGACCCTGGGAGGAGCTTGTACAGTGTCAAGGCAAAGGTTGTAAAGTTCTTCTTCTTTTGAATCAATACAATCAAACTCATTTTTCTCAACAAGTTTCTTATGTTATTTGTTTCATGGACTCCTTGACTTTCATGTTAAATATGTTTTATGCAATTGGTTTTTCAGGTGCTATTTAATTTGTTTGCCTTGTTTGTGTTTGCAGATTCACGAAAAGGAGCTCATTTGGATCAAAGGAGCGAGGGCATCCTCAAGCTTGCGTTGGACCAAAGGTAGGCCCTCAAAACACTTGTTTGCTATTGTTTATTGAAGCATATTTAGAGAAAGATAGTGTTTGGTTGGTTTGCTTGTCGTTAGGTCTTGTTTATATTCTAGGAAGGTCTATCTTGTCCGCAAGATCGACTCATTCCGTGCGACAAAATGGCGACTCCGCTGGGGACTTGATTGTTTTCTTTGTCTATACTTTGACCTGAGAAACTGTATTTTTTGTTTCTGTTTTTGACTTGATGATTGTGGGATTGGGTGAATTTAGTTAATTTTGAGTTAGTTTTCATTTTTCATAGTTTTGGGAGAGGTACGCACCCTCTGAGTTAAGCACAGTGCGTACCTGTACGCACTTTTGCTTTGTGCACAGAGCGTGGACGCACCTGTGTAAATAGGTTGCCTGCGTACCCTGTCAAAAATTTGAAAAATTTTGAATTTTTCTCTTTTTTATCAGTTTAGAATTTGTTTATAGGTTTTATCCATTGCCCATACCTGCTTGTTCCCTGTCAAAAAATTTCCTTGGTTTAATTTCATTAGCATTAGGGTTTTAGGTGGAATTCCTAGGAATTTTGCTTGTTGGGTTTGTTTTTCGTTTTTGGTTGTGTAGTGGCTCTGAGCTTAGAAGCCGTAGGGACCTCAGATTACCTTGGTATCAACCAGTCTTCTTATGAGTCTGACCATTTATGAAATCTCCCCTTGTTGGGGAATTCGCTTTGAGTTTTCTCATTTCAAAATTTCGAAAAGCTTGTAGTTGAAAGTTTGGAATTTTCATTTAAAAAAAAAAGAAAACAAAAGATTGGTTGTTTTTTGACTAATTATGATTCTGCATAAATTAGTCCTTAGCTCACATTTAGCTAAGTAAAACATCCTCAAAAAGAATTTTAGTAGGCTTTGACTTCAAGTAGCTTTTTATAGTTTGTAGCTCTCAAAGTTAGTCATTTTCATTAGTTTTGAGTGTTTTATTTACAAAATATAAAAAAATCTCTTTTGGAAAAGTTTGTTTTTTGTAGTGATTGAGTGCTTTGAAAGGAAAAGGGAAATTTGTGTGAAATAGCTAGTTGTCTCGTTTTGAGTGCTTTGGAAAGGAAAAGCTCTTCTTTCAATTTGTTTAATTGAGAAAGATTTGTGTTTACGAAGCATTTGCATTCTCAAACTCTTTCTTAGTTTAGAAGTTCATCGAAGAGAAAAGATTGTCTAAATCATCTTAGGTGCATCTTTTTAGTGATTTCGAGTCGAGTCTTTACACCACAAGTTTCATCTCCGCCACCTCTTGACTTAAAAAACAACCACTAAAATTAACGCTTAAAGTAAAATTCACCTAGTAACATTTTATTTCTAGGGCTCTGATACACCAACTTAGCTTAGGCTAGTGTCTTGGAGTATGAGAGTAAGTAACTCTCCAAGACAGTAAAAACAAACAAGTAGTTGTATCTTGTGGTAGGAAGAAATCCAATTTTTGCATTTATGCTCTGAGAAAGCTCCTCTTAAAGGAGAAGCACGAGATCATGTCCGAACCAGTGTGGGAATCAATCCTTCCTCATTGGGAACGATGCTAGATATTCACGTATTAAAAACGGTAAACCTCGGATTAACCATTGTCGAGGAGCCTGGGGTCACTTGTTGGTAAACCTTGGATTATGTCAAGGAGCCTTCAAGGGGATTGAGCTTGCTACTCTGCCCTTGCGTGCGTATCGGATCGTAGACTGTTCCCCCAGGTGTATTTGTCTCAGTTGGTAGCCTTAGTGACCATATTCTTTAGGATTCTTCCTAAGGTGACAGTGGTGGGAAGATCCCACTGTACCTGGAGCAGACATCGGCTAGACTCACTTGGATTTTCTGGGGGGTTCACTTCACTCGAGACGGTTAAGTGGAGGAACTTGGTCCAGTCTATTCATTAAGCAGGTTGCCGGGGTAACTGTTCCAACCACCATTTCTGTACTGAATTCTGCGACGTTGGATTTCATCACCAACTAGTGTTTTCGGTCTGGAAAGTTACTATTTGTGTGTGTTTGATCTCTAGATTCTTTAGGCGTGTGATTCAAATTTGTTTGGTTCTTTAGAGGCTTTAGGTGGTTTTCATTGAGATTTTACTTTGTTTGCGTGTGAAGTAGTTAAAAGTTTTTAACTGTGGCTAAATTACCAAGACAGTCCCGTAGACTTCGGGGCTAGTCTCCTGAGTTTGTAACCGTGGCTGATTTACTGAGGAAGTCCCGTAGACTTCGGGGCCAACCTCCTGAAGAAGTCCCGAGCTAGCTTGAAGGCTTGAAAGTCCTCGTAACTCCTAGTGGTAGTAAAGTTGGGTCACCTGAAGAAGGAGAGTCTTCATTGGTTGTACGTCTTGATTACCAAACTCTAGTAACAGGTTATAATCCTGAATCTATTTCGGTTTCCGAACTTGCTAGTAGCTTTTCATCTACTAGTGATATAGGTGAAGAACCTGAGATATCTAAACCTGTTACTCCAACATCGGGGTTTGTCTCTCCAACTTCTAGTGGTCCTAATTCACCTAGGGTAGAAAGAGTAATCACCGAAAATCTTCCTTCTGGTTTGATAGCTATTGAAGAACTTGGTCCGGAAGAAGAAGTAGGCATCCCTATCCCTGAAAATCAACCTGTTATTGATCTAAGGGAGCGTGAATCAATTTTTTACAGTCCAACTAGAAGTACTACTTGGTATCTTTCCCTGAATAATTATTTGGAAAACCCAGCGTTAAGTTTTTCACCACCTCGTGCTCCTTATCATCCTAGAGGTTTTTATACTCCCGTAAATATGTCAGGTCAGTCGTCCATGTTTACTCAATTGCCTGAATATTTTTTGTACGGCGGTCCTTCTGTTCCCTCTGGGTATCAGTCACTTTCTGGTACTTTTTCGGGAGCATCTCCTCAACCCATTGAACAAGGGTTATTCACTGGAAGCAATGGTGCAAAGCCATTGAGCGTAGAAGACATTCTTATGATGTCAGGTTCTATTCCCAATTCTCAACCTCAAGGTGGCCAGTTACCGCCTGGGGGGAGCCTCAATTAACGCCTGGGGGGCAGCCTCAAGGTACACAATTTGCATCTGGGGGGCAACCTCAAGGACAGTACGTACCTACGGTACAATACGTTCCTCAAGGTCAACCCAGACTCAATATGTACCCCAAGGTCAACCCCAGTATCAATTTATACCTCAAGGTCAACCCCAGTATCAGTACGTGCCTCAGGGGTATCTACCCCAAGGTCAGTACTCGAACCAAGGTTTCCAACCACCCCAAGGTCAATCTTATGTTCAAGGAACGGGAAATGTACCTTTCAATTATCAATCCTACCCTCAACCCAGTTATGGTCCTCAATATTCTCAACCTGTTATGGGTCAGTACCCCGGAATTAACATAGTGTGGGATCCATCGCAAACTCAACAGGTGTTGCAGCCAAGTGTACAGTTGTCATCTCAAACTGGACAACCCTTAGTTTCTGGTTCACCCCAGCAACCAGTCCAGTCTAACATTCAAACTTCTGTACCTTCGGTAGTTTCTCAGTTTGGGCTTACTGCGCCTCGTACTCCATCTCAAACGACTGCTGCAACTGCCGCAACATCTGTTCAATCTACCCCACCTACTTCTGGAGTATCGACAGCTCCGGTTTCTACTATTCCTGTATCTACTCCTCAGACATCTTTACCACCGTCTGGATCCACGATTCAAACTACAGTTCAGATGCCTGTAGGACAACCTGGTTTAAGTACGGTTGTCACAAGTCAACCTCAATTCACCTATCAACCATACCAGAGACAGTACCAATTCGGTCCTGCTGTCCAGCAGCTAGTTTATCAGTATCAACCGTATCCTGGGTACACTTATCAACAACCTCAACAACCCCAGTACGGTCCGGTTAATCCTGGTTTTCCGGGAGGATACAATATCCTGAACGCGATTCCTATTCCTAGTTATCCCGGATATCCTCCTCCTGGGGCTGGTCTCATGACCCAGAGTTTTAGGGATCCTAATCGGCAGTTACCGTTTATCACAACTTTGGACTTACCTGATTTGTCACGCCTAACGAACAATCCGATTAGTTATCTTCCGTTTTGGCTGCCAATGCCGAATAAGTTGCCCAGTGACATTCCCAAGTTCGAAGGTAAATTTGGAGAGGACCCATCAAACCATGTGATGACTTACCACCTCTGGTGTCCGTCTAACACTGTCACAGATGATTCGATCCGTCTTAGACTTTTCCAGCACACTCTAATTGGTCTCGCGGCCAAGTGGTACATTGAGTTACCGCGAGGAACTTTTTATAATTTTAGTCAGTTAGCTACCTCGTTTTTAACTCATTTTCAGTTGGCAGTCAGATATGACAATGGCACGGAATTGTTAACTTCGCTAAAACAATCGACATCCACGTACATTTCAGATCATATTCATGAGTGGAGACGTCGACGACGTTTAGTGAAGGTATTTATTCCGGATCAAATTTTGGCTGAGTGGTTTGTAAAATCTTTGTTGCCAAGGATCACTGAAGATGTTGCTAAAGCCGGAGTTGTTACTGAGGAGCAAGTGATTGCTCAAGCATAGTACCTTGACTTGGTCTATACTTAGTCAGGTACGTTACACAAAAAGATCCCTGATCTTCCCAAGTCAAATCAAATCACTGCAGCTCCTTCGGGATCTCATGCCGCTGACGGTATGATTGGTACCGTTAACACTAAAAGTAAGAAGAAGTCTTCCAAGAATTCTTCTCCTATCATAACCTTGTCTGATTCCCCGACAGGAGACTCTTCTGCAAAGGTTTCCGCCGATATTCACGTTGTAGAGTCATCTACGGCTAAATCAAAATCTCGTGGGAAGAAGAAAGGAAAGAAGAAGAATAAAACGGACAAAAGTTCAAAGGAGAAATCTGAAAAGGCGGAATCCAATGATGAAAAGCACAAACCTCGTTATCCATGTCTCATTTGTGACGAAGAACATTTTACAAGAGACTGCCCTCATCGAGCAGAGGTTGCGAAGATCGTCAAAGGTTCCCAAACTCCTGCTGTTTTGAAGGATCCATTTCCAAGTCAAGATAGCAAGATCATAGGTTCTTCCTCGAGTGCCAATGAAGAACCCATATTGATGATGTCCCATGTGAGGATTGCGACTCGATCGCAAGATTATGGTAGTAAGAGTCCTATTGATGGTAAAGAAGTAGAATCTTCTCATTCTAATCCATCAACCTCAGCTCCCGGTTCCGATCCACTATAGATCGAGAAACCTAATCCAGACTTAGTAATCAAACCGCCCGCCAAGGGTATACTTCGAAAGTCAGCTATCAATCCACATGCGAGAGCGGCTCAGAATTATAACATTGTTGAGGATTTAGCTGTTTCACCCTCAGCAATGTCAGCTTTGGAGGTGCTGCAATCATGCCCAGTAAAGCGTAAATTACTTTTGTCAGCTATAGGAGCCGTTGACGTTCAGGACCCGAACCTAATAATATTTGATCTAGAAAATAGTACACCGCGTTTGCCTCATCAAATGGCTTTCCACATCCCAGTGATAGTAAAAAATAGGCCTATTCATCGGACTGTAATTGATGAGGGAGCTTCAACGTGTACTATGTCGATACAGTGTTGGAGATCGCTTGTTTCTCCTTCAATGAATCAATCCCCGACAATTCTTAAGGCCTTTGATGGCTGTGGGTTTCATCCTTTTGGCATTCTACAGGATTTGCCTATAGGGGTTGAAGGAAAAACTGTTAGTCTAGATGTGGAGGTGGTTGATGCCCCTCTAGACTACAACCTTCTCTTGGGTTGAAGTTGGTCTTACGCTATGACAGCGGTCGTTTCATCGGTCTTTAGAGTAATAAAGTTTCCACATAATGGAAAGATCGTAACAATAGACCAGCTGGCTTACTTTTCATCCGACCCAGCCTCTTCGGAGAGTATTCAACATGTCGGTAAAACGACTATCCCATATAAGGATGTTGGAGTAGGATTAGTTAAAGATGTCAGTTTACTGGGAAATTTTCCTTTTCCTCCAATCAACGCATCATCTTCATTTGCAACCATTCATATCATTACATCAGACACTATTTTTTATGACGATCCTTGGATCGTTCCTTCTGAATCTGAAATAGACTCATTTGGTAATTCCATGCCTTTGAGTCCATATGAAATTGCCTATGAAGCCGTGCAGTCTTTTGCCGACCCGTGTTCAACCAAAAATGACTTAATGAATGTGGTCCGTGAGGAATCACTTTTCACATCAACCTCGGATTTAACTACGTTTTCTGAACTTGTTCACTCTAATGAGCAAATTCATGAAATCCTATGTGTAGATGATTTACCATGGGAACATCTCCATCACAGATCTTCATTTTACCTGAGGATGATCGTTTTGAAAATGATTTCTCATCAATCTTTACGACTGAATATGTCAAGGAACTTCAGAATCCAATGAAACATCCAGATTCAGAGTTAAAGTTGGGAAACATCTTGAACTATTCCCATTAAAATTTCGGTTAAGCTCGGAATTGTTGAGAACATTCATATAGGTGCCTCGTGTACAGATGATGAAATTCAATTATAAAAGGCCCTATTTCAAGAATTCTGCGACGTGTTTGCCTGGTCCTATGAGGAAATTCCAGGAATTGATCCCGTGATTGTTGTTCATGAGATCAAGACTTACCCGGACGCTAAACCCATCCGGCAACGTTTGCGTCAGATTCACCCACGAAAAGCTGCTGCAATTAAAGCAGAAGTTGAAAAAATGTTGAAAGCAGGTTTCATTTATCCGATCCCGCTAACGGATTGTGTATCGAATATTGTTCCGGTTAACAAAAAATAGGGGACAATAAGAATATGCATCGAATATAGGGATATTAATCGAGCCTGTCCAAAGGACAACTACCCAACTCCCTATATCGATCAAATCATTGATGATTGTGCCGGCAGCGAAATATTTTCCTTTATGGACGGTTTTTCTGGATACAATCAAATCAACATTCTACCTGTCGATCAACCAAAAACAGCTTTCATTTGTCCATGGGGGACATTTTCTTATTGCAAATTACCTTTTGGGCTTAAGAATGCCGGAGCAACTTTTCAGAGGGCGATGTCTTATGCGTTTCATGACATCAAGCACATTGTGCAACCCTATCTCGATGACTTGCCTTCTCATTCATTACATCGAGCTGATCACC
This sequence comes from Pinus tabuliformis, assembly GCA_031772625.1. NCBI lineage: Eukaryota > Viridiplantae > Streptophyta > Pinopsida > Pinales > Pinaceae > Pinus > Pinus tabuliformis. The sequence continues at coordinate 290,694,060 of CM062807.1, read as the reverse complement.
TCGTCCATTTACGAGCAATCTTTATGAGGTGTAGGCATTATCATATTCGGTTGAACCCACACAAATGTGTCTTCTGTATAGAAACGGGTCGATTGTTGGGATTTGTAGTTTCGAAAGCCGGCATTCGCGTTGATCCCTCGAAGGTCGAAGCTATCATCAATTTGCCTCGTCCTTCGAGTCTTCGCCAACTCCAAAGTTTGCAGGGGAAAGCAAACTTTTTACGACGATTCATTCCTAACTACGCCGAGGTTACAAAGGGTTTTATACGGTTGTTGAAACAGAACACTCAATTCTCTTGGGATGAGATAGCTCAGAAATCTTTTGATGCACTCAAACACGCGTTGACCCATGCACCATTGTTGCATCCTCCCAACTACAACCAGGATTACTTTTTGTATCTCGCCGCCTCCCATTCCACGATTGGAATGGTCTCAGTTCAGGAAGATGAATTCGGAACGGAACATGTGATATATTACCTTAGTCGAACGTTAGATCCAACTGAGCTAAAATACTCACATGTGGAGAAATTGGCATTGGCAGCCGTTCAAGCTGTCCAACGTTTTCGTCACTACATTTTACTACGTAAAACTACGGTAATTTCGGATTGCAACCCTATGATCTACATTTTGACCAAACAATTGCTAGGGGGAAAGTACTCTAAATGGATCGTTATCCTGCAGGAGTTCGACTTGGAGTTTGAGAAATCTAAGTCTAAGAAATCTTTAGTTTTTGCAAAGTTAATGTGTGACTTCCCGCGTGCTGACAAGGAAACTGTGGCGGAGGAGCCCATTGCGGACGAATCCTTGTTTCTAATCAGCACTTTAGATCCGTGGTATGGGGATATCATCGTCTATCTCCAGACCCAACCCTTTCGGCCAGAAATTTCAAGGTCGAAACGTCAGAAAATTCGCTTCCAGTCCCAACAATTCAAAATTATTGGAGATACTCTTTATCGCCGTGGGGCGGACTCTATTTTTCGACGTTGCTTAACTCACGAAGAAGCTGAAAGGGTTCTAAATGACTGTCACTTTGGAGCATGTGGCGGTCATATGTCTGGGTATGCCACAGCCCAAAAGATATTGCGCGCTGGCTATTTCTGGCCGTCCTTGTTTAAAGATTGTATTACGGCGGTCCGAAAATGCCACAACTGCCAGATTTTTTATCGTAAGATACGTGCTCCACCTGATCCTCTCCACCCGATAATTGTCGTTGGTCCTTTTTCCAAATGGGGTATCGATTTTATTACATGTAACCCTCACTCGGCTGGGGGGCATGCGTATATCATCCTTGCGGTAGATTATTTTACTAAGTGGGCCGAGGCGATGCCTACATTCGAGGCAGATGGCAAGACAACTGCAATTTTCGTGTTCAATCATATAATTGATAGGTTTGGTGTCCCACAAGTGATAATCACTGATCATGGGCGTCATTTTCGAAACGTTATGATGACCGAACTTACAGGCCAGCTTGGTTTACATCACGATAGTTCTACTCCTTATTATCCACAAGTGAATGGTCTGGTTGAGTCCATCAACAAATTTTTAGTTATCATGATCCGACGAATCATTGGGATTCATCGGTCGAATTGGCACAACATGCTATTTTCAGTGCTTTGGGCGTACCGAACTTCAGTTAAAACATCAACAGGGTTCACTCCTTTCCAACTAGTCTATGGTTTGGAAGCTGTGTTACCCATTGAGTGCGAAATCCCGTCACTGCAAATGGCCATCGAGTTACTTCCAGCTACTTCCGAAGAGGAAAAGCATTTGTTATACTTAGCTCAATTAGATGAGAATCGACGTGATGCTGCATTGGCGATCGAGACTCACGCAAAACGTATGAAAGCTCAGTATGATCGGAATGTGACCCCTCGAAATTTTTCAGAAGGAGACCTAGTGTTATTGTATGATCAAGCTAATGATAAATTAGGCGCTAGGAAATTCGTTCCTACGTGGCATGGTCCCTATATTGTTAAGCGAAAGCTAGCAAAAGGGGCCTATGAATTGGTAGACTTTGATGGGGACTCTTTGGGTAAACCCAGAAATGGCCTTTACTTGAAGAGGTACTATGCTTAAAAGAATGGGGTATGGAGATTTTTAGTTAGGATAGTTTTTCTTTCTAGCTGGTGTGTTTTAGTTTAAAAAGTGTGCTTAGCTTAGAGAGTGTTTTTCCGTCATTATTCCTGCTTATCTTGGTTTTACTCTTGATATTGCAGATGTCGATGCCTCTCCAAACATACATTGGATTTGCTGATGGTGCTTGTCGTAATACATGGAACATCTCTTCCGCAGCTTGGGTTATCTATTCACCCTCTGACGAGTTAGTTTCTATGCATGGGGTAAGCCTCGGTCAAACAACAAACAACATTGCAGAGTACAGTGCAGTGATTGAGTTATTGTCTGAATCTATTTCATTTGGGATTCGGGGTTTGATAGTGAGGTTAGATTCTGAACTCGTTGTGTTATAGCTTAATAGAGTGTATGCCATTAGAAATCCAGTGTTATTAAGATTATTTTTAAGAGTGCGTCTCTTGGAACGTGAGTTTGATTACATTGAATGTCAACATATTCCAAGGTATTTAAATACATTAGCAGATGCAATTGCTTCTCGAATGTTAAATAGACATTTGCAATAATCATACATGTAAATTTAAAACCATTCCATAACATGATTTACAAGATAAGCCGGGAATAGTGATATATGTATAGGAGTGTGTCAAAAAATATATCGTCTTCGATCATAGGTTGAAAAACACCTTATGATCGGCAAAAATGATAAGTACAAAAAACAAAAATGTCACATGTGCCCACAAAAGCCGATCATCCTATCACTGGTGATGATCTCTATAAGAAACCACTGTCTGGGCCACCTTGCAAAGGAACCTCCTAAAAGGTCCCGGGACTCCAATCACATAGCGCTGAAGTCGACGAGGAATGTCGTCTATAGTGGTCTCAGGAATATCCCCTATTAAGCGCTCAAGATGACCCTCCAACTCGGCCAAAACCTCTGCTGATTCGTCCTGTGGGGCTGGCGCGGGTGCAACTGGTTGCCACCTCTCGAAAGGCCAGAGAGCAGCTGGTCGCTGTGGACCCACATCTGCATTTGAAATTTTTACTATCAGTTTTGAGACGATGAAAAATAAAAATAAAAAAATTAAAATAGGAAAAGTTGAGAAGGATTTTACCTGACTCGTCCCACTGCTCTCCTGGTGGAAGAGCCATGTCTGGGTCACCACGGAAATCCATCCCAGCGTAAGGGAAGTCCTGAATGGAAAAGACCTGGTTTTCTAACCATCGGAAATACTCAGGTTTGAACCGAGCAACTTCTGTCCTCTCGTCCGGGTGACGGGCCATGACTGCGACCCATCGCATCAGTTTGGGCTCTCGAGGAAGCCCATCTCCAACAGTAAGGTGCTGTGGGATTAGCATAGGAACCCTCTCCAGGCCAAAACTCATGACCAAAGTCCCATAACCAAAGGTCTTTAGTCGTCCGCTCTTGGCACTGGTCAGTTGGCCTTTCACATTGGCCAGCACAACATTGCACCAGTTGAAGATGGTGCCTCGAAAACAATCAACTGCCATACGCATCTGGGATCCAGTGGCAATATGTAATGCGGCAGCTCCGCATAGTCTGGTGACAGTAAACACAATCACCATGAGCTCAGGACGGGATATGGTCTTTATGTCTATCTCTTTGTCTTTAGCCTAGCTGTTGCAGTACTCTAGCCGGAGGCTATCGACAGACTGGCCACCTGGCCTAGTCCCGAATAGAGTCAAGTCTTCATCTTTCTTAGGCAAACCAGTTAAGAAATAAATGTCCTCCGGCTCGATTTCGAGCCGGTGCCCACCAATGAAAAAACACTGGTCCTGTATGCTCCATCTGTCAACCAGCCACTGTAAGAAATCCACCTGAGCCCTCATGCCAGGAATGGTCCAGAATTTGTACAATCCGCACACCCTCAAAGCATCAAGTTAAGGCTGATGATTCCATGCGGCAGTATCCACGTCCTCATGCTCTCGTTCACGCCAATCTAGCATGATATACTCTCTGGCTCAAGTATAAAGATTAATTAAATTGCTAGAAAACATTTTGATTGGTCCATTTTTGAGAAATTTTAGGTTCAAAACCCTTGCGGCGGGGTATGCACCATCCGAGTTAGACACAGTGCGTGGGTACGCACTTTGTCTACACGGAAGGTGCGGACCCCGATCTTTTTCCCAATGGAGAAAAAGTCGGGGTCCGTGGGTCCGCAATGGTAAACTTGCGGACCCCCGCGCGCGGGTTTTGCGCCTAAAAACCATCCCAAAAAATGAAATGAAGGACTAAATAAAAAAACTAAACGGCTGAAAATGAAGAGTAGGATGATGTGGATTACCTCGAGAAGACGACGCTCGATTCCGACGGTTGGATTTTCCACAATCTTCACGGGAAGTTTTCTAAGCAAAAGCACTATTTTCTCACCCAAACTCGAACGGTAAAAATGAATTTACAAAGGCCCTTTTTATAAGCTTTTTGAGTAAATAAATCGCAAATTTGTTTATGTTTCACTTTGAAAAGGTATTTTGCAACGGTTTTATCCATTTCAAACAGGTATGAGTAATGTTTGTGTTTTTGTGCAGAATAAAGGATTATTCAGGCGAAATCTATCATTTTCAACGAAAAAACAAGTAGAGTCATCTTTAAGCCCTGTTCTGACTCCTAAAATATGAAAAGATTGCCGAGCGTTTCTTTTACACTCGTTAAAACGGAATTAAAAGACGGTCTACTTACAACTCTTTTCCAACCGTAAAAACACGAAAATATTGCCGGATTTTTGTCGTTTCAAATTCGATATTGGTTATAAAACGATGTGTCGTTGATCGCTTTTTTACTTTTTCGGATCAATGACACTAATAACGAAAAGTACTCCTTGGTCGTAAAAGATCAAGCGGTTCTCTCAAGTATTATTTTATACTTTTTCGGGCTTGGGAGACACAAATTTACGAAAAAGGTCAACCCTGGAGTCTTCTTAAGTTTTTTCAGACTCTCTAAAATTGAAAAACGCCGAGTTTCTCCTATACTGAACTCGTTAAAATTTCACAGTAAAGGACCTGTTCAATTACAAACAGGAACGAACCACTCCTTCTTAGGGTTCGAATCTAAACTAAGCTGGACTCATCCGTAGGATGAGCTTATAATCAAGCAAATGTTATCCTCCTCAAGCTTGTCAAAAATAAAGAGGTACTTGCCAGAAATGGTGGGGGAAAAGAGAGGAAAATGAGTCTGTTTGTCATACTTTGTAACCATTGTTGAACATGACACTTTTATTCACCTGGGTTGGGAAATTCTTTGCCTAACATTTGGTCAAACCACATTGAATGTCTTCAGCTGGTTTCTGGGTATTAACTTTGGGTCAATTGTTACCAAGCCATCTGTCGTGTCGTTATGTGTTCAAGAGGTCACTGCCAATAAGCCATTCATCTGCAAAATATCTGTCATCCATCTTGACCATCCCTGAGTCAGTCCTTGCAACTAAATTTCTTCAACTTGATCTATGATTTCGTGTTGTGCGCTTGCCTACGACGGATCGCTTTCTATCGACATCAGCTCATTATCTAGAAAGATGATCTAGAAATCGTCAGTACCTTGAGATCTGCATGCCTCAATGGTAGGTTTCTTGCCTTTGACGACAGTTTACATCATTGACTTTCGATCGAAGGATTCCGTGATATGTTTGACATCAACACATTTACTCACATCTCATGGATTGTATTGGGTACTTTGAGAGCCATTGACATCACTGGTGGTTTCTCTCACACTTGTTAACAGTTTACATCATTGACTGGTAATCAAGTGGTTTCTACCATGTTCGACATCAACACATTTATTCGCATGGATAGAATCGTACTATTTCGGGATATAGAAATGAAGACCCTGGATCTAGTTTCCACCATCCAGGCTGCGAGGAATTTTGTATTCATTATGTTGTGGACTATTCATAAACAGATGGCTGCGTCCATACTGTGTTCACATGAGTCTATACTTGTGATGTTTTACAAGATCATTCCTATATCAGAGTAGTAGATAGTTTTCTAGTTAGTTTTGAACTGAGTATGGGAATGCCTACCTCAGCGATGATATGATCTCATATATATATCTTGCATTGAATGTTTTTACAGGTTCCGACCGGGCTCTCCACAAGATGATCCTCGAAATGATAAAGTACTTCACTCTTCCTATATGATAAATGAAATCCTCATCTACTACAGACTTCGCACTTTAGGGGGCAATCTGTTACACAAAAATATCGTCACCATGATTATTTGCAGTCAGTATGGGTCTATCATCACTTGTAATGTCCTCCTAAGCAAGTCTAAGACCTCAGCTCTTCAAATCAAGCTTTAGAAGTGGGAGAAATACATTAAAAATCAATGTAACTCTGGTTCCGCACTTTCTCTCATGGTCACCTGCGGTCCCGCACCTTCTGTGTACAAAAGCTGCGTACCTACCCGCTCTGTTCCTAACGGTGTAGGTGCGGACCCCTGTGAAAGTCAAAAGGCGCAAGTTTTATCTTAAAAAACTCACTTTGGGTTAATTCTAGAGTTTTCTAGAAGGAATTTTGACGTGGATTGTTCGCTCTGAGGTGGTTCATGCATCCCAAAAGAGAAGGAGCTAATCCCTTGACTAAAGGAGCTATCACTTTGAAGGAGGGCTTTATCCCTTTGAAGGAGGACCTAGTAACTTCCCTCCATTGCATTATAAATACAGGCATTGGGGTGAGGACTAAGGAGGTTAGAAGCTGAACATTTTGAGGGTAAATGCTGGTGAAATTAAGACTCTTTGGTTGAGCTTGAGAGGAGAGATCACATACCTCTTGGTTCCATTGGAGAGTGAGTGAAACTTGTCAAAGTAGAGGAGACATCTTGTTGGACCCTGGGAGGAGCTTGTACAGCGTCAAGGCAAAGGTTGTAAAGTTCTTCTTCTTTTGAATCAATACAATCAAACTCATTTTTCTCAACAAGTTTCTTATGTTATTTGTTTCATGGACTCCTTGACTTTCATGTTAAATATGTTTTATGCAATTGGTTTTTCAGGTGCTATTTAATTTGTTTGCCTTGTTTGTGTTTGCAGATTCGCGAAAAGGAGCTCATTTGGATCAAAGGAGCGAGGGCATCCACAAGCTTGCGTTGGACCAAAGGTAGGCCCTAAAAACACTTGTTTGCTATTGTTTATTGAAGCATATTTAGAGAAAGATAGTGTTTGGTTGGTTTGCTTGTCGTTAGGTCTTGTTTAGATTCTAGGAAGGTCTATCTTGTCCGCAAGATCGACTCATTCCGTGCGACAAAATGGCGACTCCGCTGGGGACTTGATTGTTTTCTTTGTCTATACTTTGACCTGAGAAACTGTATTTTCTGTTTCTATTTTTGACTTGATGATTGTGGGATTGGGTGAATTTAGTTAATTTTGAGTTAGTTTTCATTTTTCATAGTTTTGGGAGAGGTACGCACCCTCTGAGTTAAGCACAGTGCGTACCTGTACGCACTTTTGCTTTGTGCACAGAGCGTGGACGCACCTGTGTAAACAGGTTGCCTGCGTACCCTGTCAAAAATTTGAAAAATTTTAATTTTTTCTCTTTTTTATTAGTTTAGAATTTGTTTATAGTTTTTATCCATTGCCCAGACCTGCTTGTTCCCTATCAAAAAATTTCCTTGGTTTAATTTCATTAGCATTAGGGTTTTAGGTGGAATTCCTAGGAATTTTGCTTGTTGGGTTTGTTTTTCGTTTTTGGTTGTGTAGTGGCTCTGAGCTTAGAAGCCGTAGGGACCTCAGATTACCTTGGTTTCTACCAGTCTTCTTATGAGTCTGACCATTTATGAAATCTCCCCTTGTTGAGGAATCCGCTTTGAGTTTTCTCATTTCAAAATTTCGAAAAGCTTGTAGTTGAAAGTTTGGAATTTTCATTTAAAAAAAAAAAGAAAACAAAAGATTGGTTGTTTTTTGACTAATTGTGATTCTGCATAAATTAGTCCTTAGCTCACATTTAGCTAAGTAAAACATCCTCAAAAAGAATTTTAGTAGGCTTTGACTTCAAGTAGCTTTTTATAGTTTGTAGCTCTCAAAGTTAGTCATTTTCATTAGTTTTGAGTGTTTTATTACAAAATATAAAAAAATCTCTTTTGGAAAAGTTTGTTTTTTGTAGTGATTGAGTGCTTTGAAAAGAAAAGGGAAATTTGTGTGAAATAGCTAGTTATCTCGTTTTGAGTGCTTTGGAAAGGAAAAGCTCTTCTTTCAATTTGTTTAATTGAGAAAGATTTGTGTTTACGAAGTATTTTCATTCTCAAACTCTTTCTTAGTTTAGAAGTTCATCGAAGAGAAAAGATTGTCTAAATCATCTTAGGTGCATCTTTTTAGTGATTTCGAGTCGAGTCTTTACACCACAAGTTTCATCTCCGCCACCTCTTGACTTAAACAACAACCACTAAAATTAACGCTTAAAGTAAAATTCACCTAGTAACATTTTATTTCTAGGGCTCTGATACACCAACTTAGCTTAGGCTAGTGTCTTGGAGTAGGAGAGTAATTAACTCTCCAAGACAGTAAAAACAAACAAGTAGTTGTATGTTGTGGTAGGAAGAAATCCAATTGTTGCATTTATGCTCTAGGAAAGCTCCTCTTAAAGGAGAAGCACGAGATGGTGTCCGAACCAGTGTGGGAATCAATCCTTCCTCATTGGGAACGATGCTATATATTCACGTATTAAAAACGGTAAGCCTCGGATTAACCATTTTCGAGGAGCCTGGGGTCACTTGTTGGTAAACCTTGGATTATGTCAAGGAGCCTTCAAGGGGATTGAGCTTGCTACTCTGCCCTTGCGTGCGTATCAGATCGTAGGCTATTCCCCCAGGTGTATTTGTCTCAGTTGGTAACCTTAGTGACCATATTCTTTAGGATTCTTCCTAAGGTGACAGTGATGGGAAGATCCCACTGTACCTGGAGCAGACGTCGGCTAGACTCACTTGGATTTTCTGGGGGGTTCACTTCACTCGAGATGGTTAAGTGGAGGAACTTGGTCCAGTCTATTCATTAAGCAGGTTTCCGGGGTAACTGTTCCAACCACCATTTCTGTACTGAATTCTGCAGCGTTGGATTTCATCACCAACTAGTGTTTTCGGTCCGGAAAGTTACTATTTGTGTGTGTTTGATCTCTAGATTCTTTAGGCGTGTGATTCAAATTTTTTTGGTTCTTTAGAGGCTTTAGGTGGTTTTCATTGAGATTTTACTTTGTTTGCGTGTGAAGTAGTTAAAAGTTTTTAACTGTGGCTGAATTACAAAGACAGTCCCGTAGACTTCGGGGCCAGTCTCCTGAGTTTGTAACCATGGCTGATTTACTGAGGAAGTCCCGTAGACTTCGGGGCCAACCTCCTGAAGAAGTCCCAAGCTAGCTTGAAGGCTTGAAAGTCCTCGTAACTCCTAGCGGTAGTAAAGTTGAGTCACCTGAAGAAGGAGAGTCTTCATTGGTTGTACATCCTGATTACCAAACTCTAGTAACAGGTTATAATCCTGAATCTATTTCGGTTTCTAAACTTGCTGGTAGCTTTTCATCTACTAGTGATATAGGTGAAGAACCTGGGATATCTGAACCTGTTACTCGAACATCGGGGTTTGTCTCTCCAACTTCTAGTGGTCCTAATTCACCTAGGGTAGAAAGAGTAATCACCGAAAATCTTCCTTCTGGTTTGATAGCTATTGAAGAACTTGGTCCGGAAGAAGAAGTAGGCATCCCTATCCCTGAAAATCAACCTGTTATTGATCTAATGGAGCGTGAATCAATTTTTTACAGTCCACCTAGAAGTACTACTTGGTATCTTTCTTTGAATAATTATTTGGAAAACCCAGCGTTAAGTTTTTCACCACCTCGTGCTCCTTATCATCCTAGAGGTTTTTATACTCCCGTAAATATGTCAGGTCAGTCGTCCATGTTTACTTAATTGCCTGAATATTTTTTGTACGGCGGTCCTTCTGTTCCCTCTGGGTATCAGTCACTTTCTGGTACTTTTTCGGGAGCATCTCCTCAACCCATTGAACAAGGGTTATTCACTGGAAGCAATGGTGCAAAGCCATTGAGCGTAGAAGACATTCTTATGATGTCAGGTTCTATTCCCAATTCTCAACCTCAAGTTGGCCAGTTACCGCCTGGGGGGCAGCCTCAATTAACGCCTGGGGGGCAACCTCAAGGTACACAATTTGCATCTGGGGGGCAACCTCAAGGACAGTACGTACCTACGGTACAATACGTTCCTCAAGGTCAACCCCAGACTCAATATGTACCCCAAGGTCAACCCCAGTATCAATTTATACCTTAAGGTCAACCCCAGTATCAGTACGTGCCTCAGGGGTATCTACCGCAAGGTCAGTACTCAAACCAAGGTTTCCAACCACCCCAAGGTCAATCTTATGTTCAAGGAACGGGAAATGTACCTTTCAATTATCAATCCTACCCTCAACCCGGTTATGGTCCTCAATATTCTCAACCTGTTATGGGTCAGTACCCCGGAATGAACATAGTGTGGGATCCATCACAAACTCAACAGGTGTTGCAGCCAAGTGTACAGTTGTCATCTCAAACTAGACAACCCTTAGTTTCTGGTTCACCCCAGCAACCAGTCCAGTCTAACATTCAAACTTCTGTACCTTCGGTAGTTTCTCAGTTTGGGCTTACTGCGCCTCGTACTCCATCTCAAATGACTGCTGCAACTGCCGCAACATCTGTTCAATCTACCCCACCTACTTCTGGAGTATCGACAGCTCCGGTTTCTACTGTTCCGGTATCTACTCCTCAGACATCTTTACCACCGTCTGGATCCACGATTCGAACTACAGTTCAGATGCCTGTAGGACAACCTGATTTATGTACGGTTGTCACAAGTCAACCTCAATTCACCTATCAACCGTACCAGGGACAGTACCAATTCGGTCCTGCTGTCCAGCAGCTAGTTTATCAGTATCAATCGTATCCTGGGTACACTTATCAACAACCTCAACAACCCCAGTACGGTCCGGTTAATCCTGGTTTTCCGGGAGGATACAATATCCCCAACGCGATTCCTATTCCTAGTTATCCCAGATATCCTCCTCCTGGGGCTGGTCTCATGACCCAAAATTTTAGGGATCCTAATCGGCAGTTACCGTTTATCGCAACTTTGGACTTACCTGATTTGTTGCGCCTAACGAATGATCCGATTAATTATCTTCCATTTTGGCTGCCAATGCCGAATAAGTTGCCCAGTGACATTCCCAAGTTCGAAGGTAAATCTGGAGAGGACCCGTCGAACCATGTGATGACTTACCACCTCTGGTGTGCGTCTAACTCTGTCACAGATGATTCGATCCGTCTTAGACTTTTCCAGCGCACTCTAATTGGTCTCGTGGCCAAGTGGTACATTGAGTTACCGCGAGGCACTTTTTATAATTTTAGTCAGTTAGCTACCTCGTTTTTAACTCATTTTCAGTTGCCAGTCAGATATGACAATGGCACGGAATTGTTAACTTCGCTAAAAAAATCGACATCCACATACATTTCAGATCATATTCATGAGTGGAGATGTCGACAACGTTTAGTGAAGGTATTTATTCCGTATCAAATCTTGGCTGAGTGGTTTGTAAAATCTTTGTTGCCAAGGATCACTGAAGATGTTGCTAAAGCCAGAGTTGTTACTGAGGAGCAAGTGATTGCTCAAGCATAGTACCTTGACTTGGTCTATACTCAGTCAGGTACGTTACATGAAAAGATCCCTGATCTTCCCAAGTCAAATCAAATCACTGCAGCTCCTTCGGGATCTCATGCCGCTGACGGTAGGATTGGTACGGTTAACACTAAAAGTAAGAAGAAGTCTTCCAAGAATTATTCTCCTATCATAACCTTGCCTGATTCCCCGATAGGAGATTCTTCTGCAAAGGTTTCCGCCGATATTCACGTTGTAGAGTCATCTACGGCTAAATCAAAATCTGGTGGGAAGAAGAAAGGAAAGAAGAAGAATAAAACAGACAAAAGTTCAAAGGAGAAATCTGAAAAGGCGGAATCCAATGATGAAAAGTGCAAACCTCGTTATCCATGTCTCATTTGTGATGAAGAACATTTTACAAGAGACTGCCCTCATCGAGCAGAGGTTGCGAAGATCGTCAAAGGTTCCCAAACTCCTGCTGTTTTGAAGGATCCATTTCCAAGTCAAGATAGCAAGATGATAGGTTATTCCTCGAGTGCCAATGAAGAACCCATATTGATGATGTCCCATGTGAGGATTGCGACTCGATCGCAAGATTATCGTAGTAAGAGTCCTGTTGATGGTAAAGAAGTAGAATCTTCTCATTCTAATCCATCAACCTCAGCTCCCGGTTCCGATCCACTACAGATCGAGAAACCTAATCCAGACTTAGTAATCAAACCGCCCGCCAAGGGTATACTTCGAAAGTCAGCTTTCAATCCACATGCGAGAGCGGCTCAGAATTATAACATTGTTGAGGATTTAGCTGTTTCACCCTCAGCAATGTCAGCTTTGGAGGTGTCATGCCCAGTACAGCGTAAATTACTTTTGTCGGCTATAGGAGCCGTTGACGTTCAGGACCCGAACCTAATAATCTTTGATCTAGAAAATAGTACACCGCGTTTGCCTCATCAAATGGCTTTCCACATCCCAGTGATAGTAAAAAATAGGCCTATTCATCGGACTGTAATTGATGAGGGAGCTTCAACGTGTATTATGTCGATACAGTGTTGGAGATCGCTTGGTTCTCCTTCACTGAATCAATCCCCGACAATTCTTAAGGCCTTTGATGGCTGTGGTTTCATCCTTTTGGCATTCCACAGGATTTGCCTATAGGGGTTGAAGGAAAAACTATTAGTCTAGATGTGGAGGTGGTTGATGCCCCTCTAGACTACAACCTTCTCTTGGGTCGAAGTTGGTCTTACGCTATGACAGCGGTCGTTTCATCGGTCTTTAGAGTAATAAAGTTTCCACATAATGGAAAGATCGTAACAATAGACCAGCTGGCTTACTTTTCATCCGACCCAGCCTCTTCGGAGAGTATTCAACATGTCAGTAAAATGACTATCCCATATAAGGATGTTGGAGTAGGACTAGTTAAAGATGTCAGTTTACTGGTAACTTTTCCTTTTCCTCCAATCAACGCATCATCTTCATTTGCAACCATTCATATGATTACATCAGACACTATTTTTTATGACGATCCTTGGATCGTTCCTTCTGAATCTGAAATAGACTCATTTGGTAATTCCATGCCTTTGAGTCCATATGAAATTGCCTATGAAGCCGTGCAGTCTTTTGCCGACCCGTGTTCAACCGAAAATGACTTAATGAATGTGGTCCGTGAGGAATCACTTTTCACATCAACCTCGGATTTAACTACGTTTTCTGAACTTGTTCACTCTAATGAGCAAATTCATGAAATCCTATGTGTAGATGATTTACCATGGGAAGATCTCCATCACAGATCTTCGTTTTACCTGAGGATGATCGTTTTGAAAATGATTTCTCATCAATCTTTACGACTGAATATGTCAAGGAACTTCAGAATCCAATGAAACATCCAGATTCAGAGTTAAATTTGGGTAACATCTCGAACCATTCCCATTGACATTTCGGTTAAGCTCGGAATTGTTGAGAACATTCATATAGGTGCCTCATGTACAGATGATGAAATTCAATTATATAAGGCCCTATTTCAAGAATTCTGCGACGTGTTTGCCTGGTCCTATGAGGAAATTCCAGGAATTGATCCCGCGATTGTTGTTCATGAGATCAAGACTTACCCGGACGCTAAACCCATCTGGCAACATTTGCGTCAGATTCACCCACGAAAAGCTGCTGCAATTAAAGCAGAAGTTGAAAAAATGTTGAAAGCAGGTTTCATTTATCCGATCCCGCTAACGGATTGTGTATCGAATATTGTTCCGGTTAATAAAAAATAGGGGACAATAAGAATATGCATCGACTATAGGGATATTAATCGAGCCTGTCCAAAGGACAACTACCCAACTCCCTATATCGATCAAATCATTGATGATTGTGCCGACAACGAAATATTTTCCTTTATGGACGGTTTTTCCAGATACAATCAAATCAACATTCTACCTGCCGATCAACCAAAAACGGCTTTCATTTGTCCATGGGGGACATTTTCTTATTGCAAATTACCTTTTGGGCTTAAGAATGCCGGAGCAACTTTTCAGAGGGCGATGTCTTATGCGTTTCATGACATCAAGCACATTGTGCAACCCTATCTCGATGACTTGCCTGCTCATTCATTACATCGAGCTGATCACCTCGTCCATTTACGAGCAATCTTTATGAGGTGTAGGCATTATCATATTCAGTTGAACCCACACAAATGTGTCTTCTGTATAGAAACGGGTCGATTGCTGGGATTTGTAGTTTCGAAAGCCGGCATTCGCGTTGATCCCTCGAAGGTCGAAGCTATCATCAATTTGCCTCGTCCTTCGAGTCTTCGCCAACTCCAAAGTTTGTAGGGGAAAGCAAACCTTTTACGACGATTCATTCCTAACTACGCCGAGGTTACAAAGGGTTTTACACGGTTGTTGAAACAGAACACTCAATTCTCTTGGGATGAGATAGCTCAGAAATCTTTTGATGCACTCAAACACGCGTTGACCCATGCACCATTGTTGCATCCTCCCAACTACAACCAGGATTACTTTTTGTATCTCGCTGCCTCCCATTCCACGATTGGAATGGTCTTAGTTCAGGAAGATGAATTCGGAACGAAACATGTGATATATTACCTTAGTCGAACGTTAAATCCAACTGAGCTAAAATACTCACATGTGGAGAAATTGGCATTGGCAGCCGTTCAAGCTGTCCAACGTTTTCGTCACTACATTTTACTACGTAAAACTAAAGTAATTTCGGATTGCAACCCTATGATCTACATTTTGACCAAACAATTGCTATGGGGAAAGTACTCTAAATGGATCGTTATCCTGCAGGAGTTCGACTTGGAGTTTGAGAAATCTAAGTCTAAGAAATCTTTAGTTTTTGCAGAGTTAATGTGTGACTTCCCGCGTGCTGACACGGAAACTGTGGCGGAGGAGCCCATTGCGGACGAATCCTTGTTTCTAATCAGCACTTTAGATCCGTGGTATGGAGATATCATCGTCTATCTCTAGACCCAATCCTTTTGGCCAGAAATTTCAAGGTCGGAACGTCGGAAAATTCGCTTCCAGTCCCAACAATTCAAAATTATTGGAGATACTCTTTATCGCCGTGGGGCGGACTCTATTTTTTGACGTTGCTTAACTCACGAAGAAGCTGAAAGGGTTCTAAATGACTGTCACTTTGGAGCATGTAGCGGTCATATGTCTGGGTATGCCACAACCCAAAAGATATTGCGCGCTGGCTATTTCTGGCCGTCCTTGTTTAAAGATTGTATTACGGCGGTCCGAAAATGCCACAATTGCCAGATTTTTGATCGTAAGATGCGCGCTCCACCTGATCCTCTCCACCCCATAATTGTCGTTGGTCCTCTTGCCAAATGGGGTATTGATTTTATTACATGTAACCCTCACTCGGCCGGGGGGCATGCGTATATCATCCTTGCGGTAGATTATTTTACTAAGTGGGCCGAGGCGATGCCTACATTCGAGGCAGATGGCAAGACAGCTGCAATTTTCGTGTTCAATCATATAATTGCTAGGTTTGGTGTCCCACAAGCGATAATCACTGATCATGGGCGTAATTTTTGAAACGTTATGATGACCGAACTTACAGGCCAGCTTGGTTTAAGTCACGATAGTTCAACTCCTTATTATCCACAAGCGAATGGTCTGGCGAGTAGTGCTGGCTGGTTGGCTAGCTTTACGCATTTCTGTAGAGCAGTGTTGGCTGGCCTGCTCTACGCATTTCTGGAGAGCAATGTTGGCTTGCCTTCTGTACTCAATTTCTGAGTGCAGGGAAGCTACTGGGCTAATCTGCACAATTCCTGAGTACAAGGCAGCTTCCCTGTAGGATGGCGTTGTTTTCCCACATAGAACAAGATCAGTTGTGACCCAAGTGTCGGGTCATCTTATTGTTGGTCGGCAGAACGAGTAAGTGAACACAAGTTGTTAAGTGAAAGATAAAATCGAAAGAAACACATGTACCTGAGCAATGAAATATGGCTGCTAAGATTTCGAAGAGGGAGGCTCAAAAACGAAGTGAAGGAAAAATTTTGGATGGTGGTTGTAGCTGCTACAACACACCCATTCTAGAGATGATAGTCAATTGTGTTATCTCCACTACTTGCATAACTTTGGATATGCAACTTTTTCAACACCTTCTTGAAGTCCTCATCCTTTGTATATATGCACCATGAGTGAAAGGAATCATGTCCATCAAAGTTCCCAAATTTGTAAATTTTGATGTCAGTAGCCTTGAAAGTATGTTGGCCAACTTGTCTCTTTATATGCATCATGAATGAAAGGCTCCATGTGCATCAGAGTTCCCAAAGTTTTAAATTTTGATGTGGGTGGCAATCTTGACCAACTTGTTTGTGTTTCCCTTCATATACTTGATCACTAAATGAAACTATTATAAGAACTCCATCCACTTGTAGTGCTTAGCCTATTTGTAACTTACTTTCGGCCCACACATACTATAATAGCTAGTTTTCTATATGGATGACCATCTCATTTCCCACCTGACAGTGTTTCTACATTTTGGAAACTTGTACCACGGCATAGAGTTCTTTATCATAGGTAGGGTAGTTGAGAAACACCCAATGAAACACTTTAGAATAGTAGTATATAGGATTTCCTATCTACATCAAAAGCTCTCCCATAACATAAACACTCACATTTGTCTCCACTTCAAATGAATATTACAAGTTTGGTAATGCAAGAATTGTTGCTTGATTCGATTTCTTCTTAAATCCTCAAAGGTATTATCTTAAACCTTTCCCTAGTCAAAACCCTTTCCACTCAATATAATGGCATGGAGTGGTACAACTACTATTGAAAATGAAGTTATGAATTTCCTCATGTATTGTGCTACCCTAATAAAACTCTTGACTTCAAAAATATTTGTAGGCATTGACCGCTTCATGTTGGCTTCCATCTTGAAAAGATTTATCTTGAACTCCCATACAATAGTCACATAGCCAAAATGATATGGATTTATGATGGGATGAAATTAAATACATATTTAAACATAATACAAAGATACAATGCAAGAGCATAACTTCAATTAAATAATAACAAGTACTGAAAATTGTTTACATGTAGAATAGAACAAACTATATTTGGAAATGGTAGCTTATCTCTAAGAAGAGATGTGAAAGCTACATTCCTTCTGAACTGTGTTACAATGATGCTCGGAGGCCTTTTTATCATGAAGAAGAAGTGTGAAATCCTAACCCTAGGAGATGAAGCACCAACAGTTTTAGGCCCCGTTCAGGTAAGTTGGACGACCAAATTCCTGGGGTCATAACTTTGGCATATGATCTTCGTTAGGCTATCATAATACCTCGTTTCAAATATCTCCATGAAAAGGAAAAAATAAAATCTATAAAATTGATTTGGAACTTTATTTAGCTCTCTGTTTTCCCAGAAAACATCCTTTAGGACCTCAAAACTGCTCTGGAAGTTTAGGTCTTGAAAAGCTACCAAAAATAAAAAGTTGTGATGGAATTAAGGAAACTAAAAGGAACTAGTGTTGGGGGTCCCATTGGAATACGTGGGTGGCCACCAATATCCACCTAGATCAATTATGCCCCCTTAAAAAGTAATGGTCCCCATTGTGTTGAGTTCCTTCATGAGATGGGGAAACTTTTGCTAAACTTGGTCCTTGGTAAGCCACCTTCCTTGGTGCAGGAGTTGGATGGATTGGACAACTGGATATATTTGAATCCTTTGTTGGTGAGTGTACTTAATTTATGTGTCAATGATATGGTCATCTGTGGCTTGTTCAATGCAACCTAGGTTAAGCTTTGTCGGTGTCAATTTCAATGAATTCCCTAGCTAAGAGAGTTGGAGAATGAAAAATTGATATAAAAACAACTTTCTTGGCAATGAAAATCAAAGAAACAAACTCTTTATCTTTTCCAAAGCATACAACACATGACCACTAATTACTTCACGAAAATTCCTTTTCTTTTCAAAGACTCAAATGCTACTAAAGCAAACTTTTCTTCAAAAGAGTGTTTTTTTTTTGTATTTTTCCCTATGTTAACAAAGCATGTAAAACTTACTTTAACAAAAATCAAAGTTAAAAAATCTATGGCAATCAAATCAACTCAATTTCACCCAAAAGCAAATCTAAGAGAAATTCACCTAAAAGTAAATCTAATGAGGCAAAAGCCTAGCAAGTATGATTCCAGGATGTTTTACTCAGTCAAAATTTAACTAAGGACTAGTTAATGCAGAATCAAAAACCAGTCAAAAACAAAAATCAAAATCTTTTGTTCTTTTTCTTAAGAATAAAATTCAAAGTTTAATCAACAAACTTTTTCGAGATTCCGCAAAGGGACAACACAAAGGTAGGTTTCTCACAAGGGTGGATTCTATGAAAGGTCTGACTCCTAAGAAGACTGAAAAGACCAGGGAGATCCAAGGTTTTACAACTTCTAAAGCCAAAGTCACTACAGGACCAATGCAAAAATCAAACCCTAGGGCAAAATCTCTATGAATTTCACTAAAACTCTTGACACTGATGAAACAAGCTTAGGTGAAGATTTATGACAGGTAACCAGTGGATCTGGGCAGCAAAAAACAAATTAAAAACAAAATCTAAGAGGCAAGAAAGGAGAAAATTGAAATTTTCTCAATTTTGACAGGGTACGCAGGCAACCTCTTTGCACAGGTGCGTGTACGCTCTGTGCACAAAGCTGCAGTGCGTATAGGTACGCACTGTGCTTAACTCAGAGGGTGCGTACTGCTAGCAAAACCAAGAAAAACTAAAATCTAATTTAACCCTAAGCTATCCCACCCAAATACACAGTCAAACAGCCAAAAACCAGAAAACAAACGACTTTTCTCAGATCAAAGTTTCACACAAAGGAAAAATCATTCACATCAATGGAGTTCCCTAGTGGAGTCGCCATTTTGTCATGCAGAACGAGTCAATTTTGCGGACAAAACCGACCTCCCTAGAAGCTAAGGCTTTCTAGTGACAAACAAGACAACTAAACACTACCTTTCTCTAAATATGCATTTAGAATACAAGTAATCAGGTGATTATAACATACCTTTAGTCCAACGCTTTGTAGTAGTCCAGCCTCGTCGATCTGGATGAGCTCCTCCTTCTCTTCGAAACCTGCATTCACTAACAAGCCAAAAGATTAAATAGCACCTGAATAACTTATAAAATAAAACATATTCATCATACAGACCAAGGAGTATATGAAAAAAATCATGTATAACAATTTGTTGAGAAAAGTGAGCTTAATTGTATTAAGTGGAAACAAAAGAAACCATTACAACCTGAGCCTTGGTGTTGTGCAGGTCCCTCCTAGGGTCCAGCAAGAGTTTTCCTTTACTTTGATCAGCTCACCCACTTCCAAATAAGGCTAGGAAAGGATGGGAATCTCTCCTCTCAAGCTCTATAAGGGAGTCCTAATTCCAGCAACATCTACCCTTAGGAATGTTCAGCTTTCAACCTCTCCTCCCTCTGGCCCAATGCCTGTATTTATAGTGCTCTAGAGGAAGTTAATCAGGTCCACCATCAATGGGATAAGCCCCTCTTTGAATGGGATAGCTCCCCTCTTGATGGGATAAGTTCCTCTTTCATAGGGATACATGAACCATCTGGAGGCGCTCAATACACGTCAAACAAACTTCTAGAATGCTCTAGAAATGACCACAAGTAACTTTTTTGAAGTGAAACTTGCGCCTTTTGACCTTTACAGGAGTACGCACCCACCCCTTTATAGACAGAGCGTACAAGTACACGGGTATTGTGAACTTGGGGTGCGTACACGCAGGTAAGGCTAAGAGAAACTGCGTACCCAGAGATATATAGATTTTTAAAGACTTTCTCTCTTTCTTCGAGTTTGACATGAAGAGCATAGGTATGAGACTTGCCAAGGAGGATAGTATGACAGTTGATAGAGCCATACTAACTGCAAATAGTCATGGTGAGAAATTTTAGTGTAACAAGGAGGTTGATGAGTTGGTCTTTCCACAACCATCTGAGTCTTAGTGTTGTCTTATCTGGCTGACTCAAGCCTATTTTTGTCACACATGGGTATATGTGGAAAATGTATTATTATTGTAAACATGATGTAAAGTGAAATTCCAAGTGTCATTAGTGGAATGCAAACAATCATATGTAATGTAAAGAGTTATATGTAATGAAGTTGAAGAGTCATGAGGGTAGTCCAAGAGTTACAAAGGAGAATGGCAAGGGTCACCCCACCATTTGTTATAAATATAACCTCATAACTCATAGAACATTCTTTTCGGAGCCAAGATTTTGTTAGGCATTGCTTAGAGAAGGGCTTGGAGTGTATTGTGATGAGCCTTGGCTTCTCCATAGTGAAGAGAAAGTACATCTCTTTGGAGGAGCAGGTGGTGTTGACTGCAACATTCCCAATTGGGGCTAATGGCTATCATGGTTGTGTGTATGGATGGAACTTTCACTTTATATAATATAACAGCGCTAGCATGTCTTCATGCAAATGTTGTTATTGTAGTTAGACTGTTCTTGTTACTTTAGGAATGTATGTTGTTTAACTTACGCATTTGTGTATGAAATATTTCGTATAGGATTGTATGAATCTTGTTGAAGTCGTGTCGTTGGTTTAACCTATCACTTTGGATTGTCGACTATTCTTCTTTCCATCTTGTGATGTCATTTAGCTCATATGTTCCTTTCAGTCTGCGTACTATTACAGGCTTCTAAGGGACACACTTCCTTTTCCCTTTCATGGGTTAGAGCCTCCACATGCATCTCTCTTGACTCGCTGTAAGGTCACACACTTTATTCCAACAAAGAGATCTTTCTTATCTCTGCGTGCTATTTTAGTCAAGGCATAACTTTACTACCCACTGCTAAGACTCCTACTCCAAACGATCTGAGGTCTAGTTGTGACTTCTTACCGAGGAGATCCCCTGATGTGTTAATGGGTCCAACACCATCAACTTGGTGCTCTATAGGGTAGAAAATATATATTTTCCTAAATATGAGAAACTATAGCTAATTAGATAGGCTCAAACTTCTAAGATTTTAGGGTATTTTGGTGTAGGGAAGGTAGTGGACAATTGATAGAGAACTTGTATTGGCCTAGAATGAAAGAATATGTAGGTAGGTTCATAAGAGGATGTATGCTTTATTGTACCAACAAGCGTAGTAACAAGAAACATGGTATATACCATCCCTGACCTATACCCACTCATTCTTGGGAAAGAATTTCCTTGGACTTTATGGTAAGTTTACCAAAAACTAGGAAGGGACATGACTACCTATTTATGGTAGTTGACAAGTTCAGTAAGATTTGCATTCTTGTGCCATGTAAAAAGACCATCAAAGGGAAAGAAGTAGACAACTTGTTATTTGAATGGGAATGGGTGCACTTTGGGATACTAAGGAGCATCATTTTAGACAAAGACACTAGATTGCTTAGTGCATTTTGGACTACATTATGAGATAATATGGATACACATTTGAGGAGGTCTACAATGCTCCATCCATACATATATAGGAAAATATAAGTATTTGGTGCAAATTTTGTGGGGTTATAATCAGAAGCGTCAAAAGAATTTTGGCATGTAGATTTTCACAGTCCGTAATATGTTGATGGGAGCTTCTGGAACACTATGTTAATTGAATTTGGCATCCCATATTTCGGCTGAACAATTCATCCATCTTTAGGGACAGTAAGCTAAATTGATATGTTGAAAAGTGATAAACTAGGTAGAAATTGAGGAAAGAAATTAAATATAATTGTTAGAGGGATAAAAAGGGGGGAAATGTAATCATTGATGAAAATTATTTATTAATATATGTTATGAATAAGTAAAAAACATTTGGGAACTAATTAAAAAATTGAGTTGGGATAGAATTAGATATTATTATTCTTTGTTATTAATATAAATTAGAATAAAATATTAAAATATTAAACAATAAATGAACTTGTATTTAAAAAGGATTAAATTAGTATTAAAAATAATTAGAATTCAATAAGAATTAAAGAGAAGAAGGTGGTGGTCAAGAATTTTTTTATAAGGTTCATATCCAAGCTTTTTTACTCTAAAACCCTGAACCTTATCAAAAAGTTCCTGACCACCACCTTCTTATCCTTCATTGGAGTTTGTTACGAGCAAACTGAGGGCACTTCCATGGGTTCCTACCTTTCCCCTATTGTTTCCAACATTTTTATGGAGCAGTTTTAAACCTTAGCCATTAAACGCTTCCACTTAAAACTTAATTTTTGGAAGTGGTTCATCGATGATACCTTTGTTATTTAGCCCCATGGTATTCCATAACTCCAATCCCTTCTCACCCATCTTAATCACATCTCTCCCCACATCTAATTGACCATGGAACTTGAATCTAACCCCTTACCACTCGAATCTAGTCATTAGAGAAACTCTTGAAATTGAAAAGCACCCTAACAAATTTAAACGTGAAGATGTATACAAGCTTAGCCATTCTTGGAAGCCCACTATCCATTTATTTTCCTCTAAGGCTAATCACTTTAACTCTATTGTTATTCCCCCTCCCCCTTTGCTCTTCTCTTCATTCCCCCTTCCCTCTCCTTCTATGTGCTCCTCCCTCTTTCTATTTTCTATTTTCTAATATTTGCTTCCCACTTTTTCTCTTCTATAATATAAGCCCTTAACTCTTGTTTATTTCTTATTCTTCAATATAATTTTGTGATTCTACGTTATTATAATGATAAATTTATCTCCTTATTATACTTTTATTCTATATTAACCAAGTGCTAATCTATTTTGCCTTTGCCTCCCTCTATTATTATTATCTATCATCATTTTATTCTCTTTTATTCCCTTTTATTTTAATTTATTTTTAATTATTCTCTCATTCTTTATTTCTTCCTATTCTAATCATTCTTTAACAGCTTAATCTAATACTATAATATTAATTTTATTTTTAAAACTAAATTCTAAGTTATTCTCAATCATTGATATTAATCTATTTCTATTCATGGAATTAATTATTAATTCATCAATTATTAAGATCATTTCGACCATTCTTCAAATTATTTGACTTTATCCCTAACCCATCCCTAATATCTAGGATTCTTTTAATAATTATTATAACTACCCTTAATTTAACCATATATTTCCTATTTCTAATATTCTAATTCATTTTTTTATTATTTCAATTCTATTTTAATGTTTTAAAACATCTAATTCCATCCCTAATTCAATTTGACCAATTTTCTATTATTAATTGTCCTATCAACTTCATTATTCCTTTCTTGTTTTAATTCTTATTGAATTCTAATTCCTTTTAAATAGTAATTTAATCCTTTTTATATAACAATTCCATTCTTCTCTAATATTTTAATATATTTTACTCTAATTTATATTTAATAATAAATAATAATATCTAATTCTATCCAAACTCAAATTTTTAATTAGTTCCCATATCTTTTTGAATCTTTTTGACTTGTAACATAAATTAACAAATAATTTTCATCAATGATTACATTGCCCCCTTTTTATCCCTTTAAGAGTCATATTTAATTTCATTCCTCCATTTATACCTAGTTTGACACTCTTCAACATATTATTTTAACTTACTATCCTTGAATATGGGTGAAGTGTTCAGTTGAAACATTGGACACTACATTTAATTAACACATTACTCCAGAAGCTCCCATAAGTATCAAAATACTTAAGATGAAAATTTTGTATATATATATATATATATATATATATATATATATATATATAGAGAGAGAGAGAGAGAGAGAGAGAGAGAGAGAGAGAGAGAGATATTCACACTTATAATAGATAATTCCACACTTTTATAGGAAACTCCTCATTTGAAACATGTTTTAGATATATTCCACTTTCACCTTTGGATATTTCATGTGAGAAACAAGTAAGAGTGAGGGGGATCTTACAAGGGATGCTTTGCTTCCTACTCAATCATGACACTAGACAACTTCCTAAAAGAAATGCTCCTCTACTTGTACTTTTCTTATCATCAGTACTTTTTTCCCAATATATGTATCTATATGTTTTCAGAGTGGATTCCTTACTTCTTAAGTACCACAAGCCAAAATTCAATGTGCCCTTCAGATATCTCAATGTTCTTTTTATTGCTTGCACATATGTCTCCTTTGGCGTAGATTGAAATCATGAAACCAAACCTATTGTTTGCATGATGTCTGGCTTTGATGTTTTAACATATAACAAGTTTCCAATCATTGACCTATACAATGTTTGATTTGCTTCTACGGATTGATCATGTTTTCTCAATTTACATCCTATAATCTTGGGTATATTGACAGGTTGGTGCCAAGGTTCCGCCAATCATTTCGAAAACTTAACAACCAACTGGAATCATCCACCATACAACATTCCAATGTTTAAATTTCCATGATGTAATACTTTCATTCAATTATAACTCCATTAGAAAGAACCACTAGAAAGAGCAACAAATGGTTGCTTTTGTTAGGAAGTGTAGCAAAAAAGGACCAATTTGACTTTAGCGTTAGTAAAATTGAGTAAACCGAATTTCTACACTAGCAGGAGAACTTGGAGGCAGTTAACTTGTGTGACATGGATCTTGTCACTTAGTTAGATTAAAAAATTCGAGTTAGTGGGCTTAGAGTTCAGCCATGCATGTGTTGATTGCTAAATTTTAACAATCTAGTTCGTTATTTTCAGTTGTACTTAGTTAACTAACCTTTATTAATTAATTGAAGGTCAGTTAAGCAGTGAGACAACAATCTAACTTAGAGATTTTCCAATTAATTGATCAATCAGCCAAAAATATATCATGCATGCATAGAATTCAAATTCCTCACATAGAGTGGAGGAATTAAGGATGATGAAAAGTTATTTGTATACTAGTGAAGTGTACAAAATTTTGCATGTAGGAAGTTGATCAATCCTTGGGAATTGTGCAAGGAAATAGGGGCCTTTCCTATTTTTTAGGAGCTCAAATTAGGTCATATTTGTGCAAGGAAATAGGAGTTTGGAGTAGGGAGAAAGTGGATAAGTGTTGGCCATAGGTCCTCATTCAGTAGAGACAACAATTTTTATTTTGCAGGTGGTGCTTAGAGATGGAGCATGCAATTATAGTAGTTTCTTTATTCAACTGATTAATGCAAAGAGGACTGAGGGATTTTTTCCAATTGGGCTCCCTTAGAAATCACTGTGTACTTTTGGTTTTTCTTGTTGCATGTCTATGCAGGTGTCTCTAAATTGCGATTTTCATTTTGCAGATTATTATAGTACAATTTGTATGTCTTAATTTCAATTTGAATTATTGAGAAGTTGCAATTTATATCAAATTTCTACATGGTATCAGATCCCTGAAATCACATTCGAGACCAGTGTTTCGAATTTATACTTAAGGTATTTTGAATTGTAGCTTCAGTTTATGAGTTTTTCTTTAGATTTGGGAAAATGGATTTCAACGGACTGAGATTGGAGTATACCTTGGAGTGTAATAGATCTAGTCTGAAAATATATAATAAAGCAAATATAACAAAAAATAGCAAGATCTGAAAATAGGAATGCTTCTTTTTATTAATATCAAAACCCTTGAGGTAGGGTAACACCATACAACTACTCCTTACGGAAGGAGAACACTCCACAAGCCATATGCTTGTCCATACAATATTCCTTGACATCTCTCCATGGGGAGTCTCCAGCCTCTATATAGGCCTCATACATACAATACCATGGGTCATTACCATGGTTCCCTCAATACCATCTATCTAATACAATGAGCTTATTACATTATTGCTAACTACTTGTGGTCCCTTACATGATACGGGTTAAGCACTTTATTTATTACTATGGCCCATCCCATTATCACATTATTCCCTTGGGTACCTCCCTCTTTATCCCATACTATTCCCCCTAGGTATACTACATTCCACCCCCCTTAACATGTTTCGTCCCTGAAACATAAGAAGAACACAAATAATAAGATTTACTCAAATAGTCCACTGGTACCATGCACGTGCATCTAGCCATCCAAGAGAAAGGTGAACACTCGATCTAGCTGGTGCCTTGCTCGCTTGAGATGGAAGTTGATCCTAGCGGCTCTTCTCTGTTAATGTGTAGTGCGTGGATCATCGCCCCTCTCTATTTTTCATGCGAGGGTTGTTGTCCTTGTGGCTAATTTGTTGCCATCGTGTTGCTTGTTTTCATTCGAGGTGATGTGGGTGGTGATATGCTAAAGTTTTAATCAACGATGTATCTTTCTTTAATTCACCACCTAATGGAGCCTTATTGGTATCTGGTACATGTTGTGGTGTCTGTTGTTGTTGCTTATCTTCCAATATTACTTCAACAACGGGTTCCTCATCTAATGTATTAATACCTGTAACATTTTTCCGCTTCAGCCTCCTTGGACACTACCTGTTTTTTTGGTACCTGGCTTGATGTTTGTGTTTGGTTGTCGACCATCAAAGGCTCATCGTCTGATGTATCAAGGTCATTAAAGTTTTGTGCTTCTGCCTCCATAGTCTCTGCTTGGGTCTTAATCGAAGTATCCTGCAATGTAATTTTCTTCTTTTTATACCAAAGCTTCATGAATTTCTTCTGCACATTAATATTAACAGTACCCACAGATTCCATCCAAGGAAATCCCAAAACAATATCTATGTTATCCATATCTGAAGTATAAAAATCACAATGCAACACATAGTTATCCATAGAAAACTTCAAATCTTTATAAACTTGAACATCCTCATTATCAACCTGTGTGTTTTCAATGTGTTTTGCTAGAACTTGCAATTTTTTTGCCAAATTAACATTGATAAAATTATGCTTGCAGCTAGGATTTATAGACAATGATTATCTCCTTCTGAATCAATCCATGAACCTATAATAAGGAGATACCAGTAGAAAACAACCCCTTACATGTCTCATTCCCCTATTTTCTAGAATGACAACATTTGTCCAAAAGAAGTTTCTCAAATTCTTCATCCGAAAGTTTAGACAACTTCTTGCTGTCAAGTGAATTCCACCATATGGCAGCCTCATCTTGCAAACCAAGCCATAATAAAACTTTCCGATGTTTCCCATATGTGAACTTTTGATTCTGTATGAATTTTTCAATAGTAGAGCTATCATCTTTTCTTGTAAAAAACATCTTGCTAGATGGCATGAAAAAAAATTCACTTACTTGGCGAAAATTTAAATTGGCCACAATTCAGTCAATATTGCTTAGAGTCTTTATTATGACCTATTTTCGGAAATGGACTGACCATTCTGCATCTTCCCATGTGATAGAAATCTTGATCTAGGCACTGGAATTTTAGATTTGCACTGCAACTATCCTGCCGTCACAAAAGTTTTAGAAAAAATAGCTGATTTTAAATCAACGATATCTCCCTCATCCGGAGTCCGATTCGACCGATTTTTTTTTGAAATTGGATATTTTTTCGCAAAGAACTGAGAGCTACAATTAGATTCTACAAATTTTGCACCAAAACATACATATCTGATTTGCAAACTCGCTGCCCCAAAAAATTTCTGCAACACAACTGATTTTTAAATCAACGATATCTCCCTCATTCGGACTCTGATTCGACCGATTTTTTTTTCAAATTCAGTATTTTTTCGCAAACCACCCAGATATTCATTTAGATTCTAAAATTTTTTCGCTCAAACTTACAGATATGATCTAAAAACTCGCTGCCTACAACACAATTGTTTTTTATATCAACGATATCTCCCTTATCCGGACTCTGATTCGGCTGATGTTTTTTTCAAATTGGGTATTTTTTGGAAGGAACATAGATATGCAATTAGATTCTACAAATTTTTCATCAGAATGTACAGATATGATCTACAAACTTGCCGCCCCCAAAAACTTCCTGTAAAAATAAAAAAAATTCTCCGCTTTGCCCAAGAAAGTGCTCTAATACCACTTGTAATAGATCTAGCCTGAAAATATATAATAAAGCAAATATAACCAGAAATAGCAAGATCTAAAAATAGAAATGCTTCTTTTTATTAATATCAAAACCCTTGAGGTAGGGTAACACCATATAACTACTCCTTGAGGAAGGAGAACACTTCACAAGCCCTATGCTTGTCCATACAATATTCCTTGACATCTCTTCATGTGGAGTTTCTAGCCTCTATATATGCCTCATACATATAATACCATGGGTCATTACCATGGTTCCCTCAATACCATATATCTAATACAGTGGACTTATTACATTATTGCTAACTACTTGTGGTCCCTTACATGATACAGGTTAACCACTTTATTTATTACTATGGCCCATCTCATTATTACATTATTCCCTTGGGTACCTCCCTTTGTACCCCATACATGTAGTATACCTAGGGGGGATAGTATTGTTGGGTTGTGTTATATTCTTTCCATGACTAGTCAACATAGTTAACCGGGGGGTTATAAAGGGGGCAGAGCCCCCCCTTCGTTGCGCCGATTGCGTAGCGGGGGTGGGGAAGGGTGGGGGGGGGGGTCGTAGGGGGTTTGAGGGGTGCAAGTAACCCCACTCTATGGGGTCCAGGGCATTGCCCAAAAAATTTTTGGTTTTGGACCCTATGTTAGGTTGGGCAGACCTACCTATGGTTTTGTGCATGATTTTCGCACATGGTTTTGGATGTGATGGTTTTCGGTCCATGGTTTTGGACGCGATGGTTTTCGATCCATGGTATTGGATGCTTCGGCATGTATAAATATGTATTGTAACATTGAAAGGAACATAATGAAAAAATCAAACTGGTATTCCCGGTTTTGGGATCCAAGGGAAAATCTCTGTGTATATGTGTTTTATGTGTTATACTCTCGCATTGTTTATTTTGTGTTTTTTTAGAATTCTTATGCATGTAATTTCTGTACGGGGTTAAAACCTACATTTAGTATCAGAGTTGTTTTGGCTTCAAGGGGATGCCTTTGTTGCTGAGGGGTTTGGATTGGGCCTGTGGTAGACCCTGTTCAGTGGGAGATCTGTGAGATCGATTCTGGTGGTGAAAGAAGATGGCGAGCAGTGGAAAGATAGAGATCGAGAAATTTAATGGTCAGAGTTTTGAGTTGTGGAAACTCAAGATGGAGGATCTGTTGGTGGATAAAGATAATTGGATCACAGTAGATCTAGGTACTAAACCAACGGGAGTGTCCGATGAAGAATGGAAGAAGTTGGACCATAGTCTCATCCTTGCTGATGGAGGAATGAGACGGAAAAATATGGAGAGCCGAAATGGTGATGCCTTGTCTATACGAGGATGGTCCTAGAATAGAAACAAAAATAATTCATCGAGTGGGAGATCTAAATCTAGAGGGAGATCTAAATCTCCACGAAAACTTGTAAAGGTGGTGTGCTGGAAATGCGGAAAGGAAGGGCACTACAAAAGGGACTGTTGTGAAGGTAAATCCCCTCTGCAGACAGAGGCGATCCCTACTAGACCAAATGGGGTCTAGCAACAATCAAACAACGCTAACACACAGATTCCTAATTGCAAATCAAAGACCGATGATGAGGGCCTACCTGGATTCCAACGCTAATATTTGTAGAAGAGTCGTCGCTCCCATTCCTTTGCTCCAGCCGGTCACAATCCCCACGATCCTCATGAACGAACACCTGCACATGCAAAGAATAACACAAATACAAGCATAAAATCCAATAGATGCAACTATATATCAGTCAGAAAGGATATAACTCAATCATCATTACGAAGACAATAAGAGTGGAACCATAATGATAGTCGTCTATTATTGATAAACAACAAAGAAGAATACAACCATAGTTCTGACGTCAAATCCTCCTTTGGCTGGGTGATCAATAGCACATGCCTTGCAAAGCTTGTTGGGAATGGGGAACAAACCTCTCTCTCCTTGGTTACTTGGACAAGAATCTCCTCACTTTAGATTTAGCTTCATGGGAATGAAGAAGGCTTCTTGTAGCATGAGCTTAGCAATTCTCAGACTTTGGGACTTAGAATTTGGAACTTGGAGACTAACTTGTCAAAGGCAAAAGGACAAGCTTTTATAGATAGAGGAGGAGTTAGGGTCATCCACAAGAGTCATGGGATTGGCTTTATCACTAAGAAGCTTCCATGAGAGGTGGAGAACTACTTCCCTCCTATGGAGATTCGAAGCCAAATTGACCCAAATCAATATAGATTCAATTCATGAGTGGGTTAGGAAGAACCTTCGTAAGTTTTTTTGCTAAAATCTTTACCCGATTGGGCTAGCGCGAGTGCGACTCTGAGACAGAGTGCCAGCTGGCACGCCCTCTTTAGAGGATTTCCCCTATTGGCGCGATTGATACATAGTGAACCCGCGCCAATGGAAAAAAGGCTATTTTTATGGGTATTTTGCAGAAGGTGTCTTCAGGGCATATGAAGTACATACTCAAGGGGATACAATGCAAGTGTTTTCAGGATATGTCACTTCTCACAGGTCCTGGAATAAGTCCTCCAATGTGCGGGAGAAGGGGTAACAGGGACGGTGACAAATTACTGTGTAACAGATGCCCCCTAAAGCATGAAGCTCGAGAGAGAGAGAGGGGTGAAATGCTTTACAAGAACATGGCCAACTAAAAACACTGCCGCCGGAGAACCTGCATGAAGAAGTACAATTGATATCTCAAGTACATGACGTATGTGGTATGGGCGCAGCCATCCATAGCAGAGTACATAAAAATCCAGATCCAAGGTATGGGCACAACCATCCAGTAAGGATCGATAAGTAGACTCAGGCATGGTCACAGCCATCCAGTGAATGAGTCATGTAATGATCATAATAATCCACAAAATCGCAACCTGGATCTCAACAGACAAAATCCAGGGTCTTGCGCTCCATCTCGACTCGAACAAATTACAAATTCAAGCATCTGAATATGGGAGTCGAAGTCAAACATGCAAGAACATTGTCTGATTACCATTCAATGATGAAAACTGTTAACAGACATGAGAGGTACCACCAATAATGACAATGGTCCTCAAGGTACTATAGGTACAATCTACGGCGTGCGAATCAGTGAGCCTGGCGTCGAACACCAATAGAATCATTCGATCGGAGGCCAATGATGAAAACCTCGTGTTGAACACGAAGAACCTGCCATTGAGGCATGGAGGCTCCGAGGCACCTGAAGGGAGTCTCTAGGTCAACTTCCTGGATAATGAGCTGAAGTCGACAGGAAGTGACCTTAATTGAAGGTGGGCCATAATGTTTCCCACATCATCGACATGAGACAGAGAAAGATAAAAATGTTTTGTGAATTAGGATTATGTGAGGCATCAGAGGGAGGTTGAGTATTCTACAGAGGTCAACTTCTCTTGAACATATTGGCAGCACGACAGTGGACTTGGCAGTATTTGACATCAAATGATCAGGGGTCATGTTGACGAGGTAATGAGCAGATGAGAGGTCAAACAGGATCACCCAAACCCACGGAGGCAAGTGAAAAACGAGATGAGATGTCCTCACCCAGACACGAATGCAGACAAGTGCCATGTTCAAGAGCGACATACTGCCGACACGAAAATGATTCTGGTTCTATTTTCCCCACCATTTCTGGCGAGTACCCCAGTTATTTTTATCAACAATCTTGACGGGGATAGCATATGCTTGTAAAGCGTCATTTCGACAGAATCCAATGTCATCAAGTTTTAACGAGTCTGACAGAGGAAAAACTCGGCGTCTTTTCATGTTTAGAGAGTTTGAAAAGACAGCAGAAAACTAAACTCCAGGGGGACCCTTTTTCGTAAAGTTGTGTCTCTCGAGTCCGAAAAAGTATAAAACAATGCTCGAAAGAACTGCCCGATCATTACGAACGAGGAGTACTTTTCATGAGTAGTGATTTCAATCTGAAAAAGTAAAAAAGTGATCGAAACCACGTCGCTTCGTAACCGTTAATGAACCTGAAACGACAAGGGTCTGACGATCTTTTCATCTTTACACGGTCGGAAAAGGGTTTAAAGACGACCGCCTCTCATTTACGTTTAACGAGTCAAGAGGAAAAACTCGGCATCTTTTCATCTTTAAATGGTTAGAAAAGAGCTAAAAGCAGACCTCCATTTTTAGTCTCTTTAACGAGTCAAAAAGGGAAAAATACTTGACAATATTTTCATATTTTACGAGTCAAAAAAGAGCTTAAAGGTGACTCGTCCTGGAGGAACGAGTGGTATAAAGGGCAGCAACTGGTTCCGGCAATGGTGGAACTGCTCAAAACATGTAATGGTCAAGAGGCTGGCTAATAAAACCACTCATCGCTGCGGTTCCTGAGGAAAGGAAAAAAAACCAAGTGAGAGCATATGATCGGCCAAAGAGATGGTAGCAATGGAATGAAACAACCAAGGCTCATCTAGCAGAATTTAGCGGATAAAGCAGCAATCACAAGATGTGAATTAGGTATGGGTTCATTTTTACACAAGCTTGAACCATGGAGAACTCTGCTTGGATTTAGTTTCATGTTTACACAAGCTTGAAACGAAAAACTATGCTTGTTATAAGTTCGCATGCCCCCAACATAATGATGCAAAACGAGGTACATGCCCCCCAAGCTTCATTGCATTCAACAAAGTGGATGGAATGAAGGTTCACTTTCGAGATCTTGGAAAGACTCGACTTGGATTTTACGAGATCTTAATCAAAGACTCGATTTGGAAAAGGAGGAGTTGTTTCATTTTTTAATGAGGTTGACATAGGAAAAGAACTATCCTCATAACCCTTATTTCATTTTTTAACGAGGTCGACATAAGATCAAAACTATCCTCGTAACCCTTGTTTCATTTTTTAACGAGCTTGACACAAGATCAGGAACTATGCTCGACCAGACCCAGTTTCATTTTTTAAGGAGCTTGACATAGGAAAGTGAACTATGCTCTGACCAGACTAAACCTAGTTTCATTTTTTAAGGAGCTTGACATAGGAAAGGAACTATGCTCCGACCAGACCAAACCTAGTTTCATTTTTTAAGGAGCTTGACATAGGAAAGGAACTATCCTCCAACCAGACCTAGTTTCATTTTTTAAGGAGCTTGACATAGGAAAGGAACTATGCTCTGCACAACCTAGTTTCATTTTTTAAGGGGCTTGACACAGGAAAGGAACTATGCTCCACACAAACTTCATCATAATGAACAGGAAGTTGTTGTTTCCAAGAGTTCCACACTCGGTGGAAGGGAAACATCTTGGAAGTTACGACCCAATGCCCCCAGGGCACTATGCACGACGGCATCATCACTGGATACAGGCACGGGGTAAGTGGCCACGTAGTTGATCTGTGGTAGGGCAGATACAACTGGTGAATAAAAAGCAGGAGGGGATGACCACTGCACAGGAGGCACCGGGGGACTAAAGAACGATAATTGATCGATAGTCACGATTCTTCCGTTGTGTGGAAAGCAAACCACGCGGAAAAGCGAAGAGACAAGGGCCCCCATGGCATAAACATAGTCACGACCAAGGAGAAGATGGAAATCTAAACCACCTTGGGTAACCAGTACGTCTATATAGACGGGTTTGCCTCCCAAAGTAATAGGGAACTTTGGAAGGATCCCTAATGGTTGAGTGGTTCCTCCGTCAAATGCCGTTAGATTCTGTGCGACCGGCACAAGCTATGGGGAGCCCAAAGCTTGCCAAGTAGTGGAAGGCATAAGACTGACAGATGCACCCTCATCCAAAACAGTGCCAGGTATGACCTTATCATAGGCATGTACTGTAATCTGGAAAGGCACATCAGATGGAAGGTGAAAGGTGGTCAAACGGCTCCAGTTGAAGGAAACTACTGAACTACTTGGTGGGGGAATTGTATGATTGCCCCCCTGCTCTAAAGGAACCGAAGAAGGACTCTCAGGAGCAGCTGGGATAGGAGAGTTATTTTCAGACTCAGGAGAATATGAGGAGATGAGAAGAACATGAGCATGATGTTCTTCTGAAACAGAGTGATCAATAGGTGGTGAACCCAAGTCAACACGCTCTCCGACCAATGGTTGGTCTGGAGCAGGCTTGGCACAGCCAGGTTCAGAAGGAGGAGGACAGACAAGAGAAGAATCTAAGTCGATCTCTTTGTCCACAAGGAGGGGGTCAGAAGAGAGCTTCTGATAACCAACAGGAAGTTGGGGTGAAGAAGCTGTAAGAATTTCCAAAATAGCGGAAGCTTTATCCATGAGCGGACAAAGGTGAAGGGGATGATTGCCTTCACATAGTCTACAAGGGATTCAAATCTTCCCTTTCTTCTGAATGTTGTCAGTTGATAGGGTGGCATCGCCATGAGCTTTAAAGGACGATGAGGGATGAGCCGAATCGTGAGACCATAATTCTAAGATCCTAGGAATGCCAGGACAATCACGAAGAAGGTGGTCATCCTTGCACAATCTACAAGGAAATTTGAACTTCCGCGGAGGAGCAGAAGGTGGCTCAACTTGAGTTGTACTTTTAACCTCTCACTTAGGAGACTTCTTCTTCTTCGTCTTCTTCTTCTTCTTAGCCACCTGGTTACTTGAATCTAGACTTTCACCAGGCGAAGTAGAAGATGAGGACGCAGAAACAGGCGAAGAAGGGGAGAGGTCCACCTTAGAATCAACATGATGTTGTTCAGGTGGAGGAACTGATTGACCAGTAGTTGTGACATTAGGGACCAGAGAGGTTGAGAACAACCAAACAGGCAACCCGACAGTTAACCCAGGAAGGGACAGTGTTGCCATGTAAGGAGCACCAACATTTCCAAAAGGAGGAAAATGCCCAGGATTCCCATCAGAGGGGATTCCTGGGTTGGTAAATTCTGGAAAAGTTGCCATCACAAACGAGAAAGAACCCTACTCAAACTAATGCAAACAAGATCTAATTGGGTAGATGTTAATGTAGTCGAATAAATTTTAAGACACAAGGACATAACTTGACCTTTTCATCTTTAAAGAGTCGAGAAAAGGACAAAAAGATGACTCTAGTCGCCTTTGAATGTTTAATGAGCCTGAAGTGACAAGTGCTCAGATGGACCTTTTCTTTTAGGGAGTCTGAAAAGGAACGAAAGTGACTACTCTAGAGAAACTAGGCAAAAGGTTTACCAGACAACCTGTAAAACTGCATATACACCTTGGCAATGATATGAAAACCAAGGACTTTCCGTATGGCATTGAATCTTCCTGAATGCTGTGTTCGGTGCGTTACGGCTTGTAAGGCGGAAGACACGGCTTCCTATGAATAAAGGATGATAACCTAGTGGGGTCTCCCCATATACTTGACGGTACGTGGGAGCTAAAATCCGTGCTAGACCACTATTGCGTCACGGAAGGAGGAATCACCCACCCTTGAGTGAAACAAAAGTGACTAGGTTTAACGACGCCGGAGCACGTCTCTAGCCTAGACCTCTAAAAAGTCTGCATTATGTTCCAATGCGTTGTTAGATTCATTCAGTTCATTTTAAAGTTGATCTTGTATTAGGTTTCAGTTTTCAGGCCTTACCATATGTAATCTCTCAAAATTCCCTAAATGCAAACTATATGCCAAAATATATCATTTCATTCGATGAATGCTAGTTACGAGAGGGTTTGAGAGCTTTCACGCAAACGAAATGATCACAAAACAACAAAGAACCTCTCTAATGTAGCTAATGGAGATTAACAAACTTTTATTTAAGATCACTAATCACTAATCAAAATGAAAAGTTCTAATTCTCATTAACTAATACAAAGGAAAAGAGATTTTTTCTTTTATGTTGATGGCAAAATGCACTAAACAAACTTTGAGAAATGATAAGAAACCAATTCTACTCAATACAAGCACATTCAGATCCCTAAATCACAAAGCAAACCTCCAAAGAACGAGAAAAGTCCCAAAGACACCAATGAGTCGTGTAATCTAGGCTCAAAGCGAAACAAAGCGGAATTCAAGTGAAAACAAAGAAAGTCACCCAAATAACGCAATAAAATGATTAACAACCACTAAACGAGTGCAAGGGAGCAATCAGAAAGTTGACTGGACTAATAGAAGACCAAAACTCCTAAGGAAGGCTCGACACACAAAGCCACTAGATGCCCTAGGGCTAGAAATGTGAAATCAATAGAAAATGGCAAGCATCCAAAGGGTAAATGTAATCTATGCACAATTCACTTGAAAAGTATGCAAATGTAATCTATGCACATTCTGAAAATGAGAATTCTAATTATGCAAGTGTGATCTATGCAAGAGAATTCTCAAACACAAGATGATTCTAATGTAATCCAAGAACCAATCAAGTGCAAATCAAGAAAATTGGGTGAGAGTTCCAAAGATCAAAAAATAAAAACACTCAAAGGTGATTAAGACTGATATGCAATTTAGCCCCCCCCCGGTGAATGAGGGGGAATTTTTTTTGCAAAAACAAAAGCAAAAAGATGCAAAATTGTGAAAAGACTGGGACAAACCTCCAAGTAATGACCAAAGGAAATCAAATTAAGAATTTCTCAAAAAAGATACTCAAAACCAGTCAAACAAGACTCCAACACACTCAAGTAGTCGAAAAAAGGTACTCAGAACAAAACCAAGCTAAGGAGGCTCAGAAACAAGAAAACTTCAAAAGTTCCCAGGCCTGGCGCGACTGTTAAGCTGAAAATAGCGCCTTTTAGTGATTGGCATGGGTTGTCAATGTGCAACTGGTGCCAACGGGCGCAACTGTAACGCTATAAAAGAGCGCTAGCCGAGTTTGCTATGGAAAAATAAAAAACAAACGAGCCAAAGCTAAGTCAACAGTACCCAGGTACACCAAGGGGCAAGAAGCAACACAGGGACTCAACCCAGAAAGCTAATCAAGTAGGAGAAACCAAGAAACAACCAAGAAACAAGGCAAGTTCCAAGCTGTTCAGCTCGTAAACCAAACCGGAGATGGACTGAAGTGGCGTTGATCTACTTTGCTAATGCAGAGCAATAGCATTTCGAAGGCTATCTGGCCGTACTTCAGGCTCCATCTAAAGTTTACAAATCAAACAACAAGACAAAACAAACGACAAGGAAAAAAGCCAACTCCCCAGTGGAGTCGCCAAATTGTTGTGAAGGTAAATCCCCTCTGCAGACAGAGGCGATCCCTACTAGCCCAAATGGGGTCTAGCAACAATCAAACAACGCTAACATGCAGATTCCTAATTGAAAATCAAAGACCGATGATGAGGGCATACCTGGATTCCAGCGCTAATATTTGTAGAAGAGTCGTCGCTCCCGTTCCCTTGCTCCAGCCGGTCACAAACCCCATGATCCTCGTGAACAGACACCTGCACATGCAAAGAATGACACAAATACAAGCATAAAATCCAATAATTGCAACTATATATCAGTCAGAAAGGATATGACTCAATCATCATTACAAAGACAATAAGAGTGGAACCATAATGATAGTCGTCTATTATTGATAAACAACAAAGAAGAATACAACCATAGTTCTGACGTCAAATCCTCCTTTGGCTGGGTGATCAGCAGCACATGCCTTGTAAAGCTTGTTGGGAATGGGGAACAAGCCTCTCTCTCCTTGGTTACTTGGACAAGAATCTCCTCACTTTAGATTTAGCTTCATGGGAATGAAGAAGGCTTCTTGCAGCATGAGCTTAGCAATTCTCAGACTTTGGGACTTAGAATTTGGAACTTGGAGAATAACTTGTCAAAGGCAAAAGGACAAGCTTTTATAGATAGAGGAGAAGGAGTTAGGGTCATCCACAAGATTCATGGGATTGGCTTTATCACTAAGAAGCTTCCATGAGAGGTGGAGAACTACTTCCCTCCTATGGAGATTCGAAGCCAAACTGACCCAACTCAATATAGATTCAATTCATGAGTGGGTTAGGAAGAACCTTCGTAAGTTTGTTTATTAAAAACTTTACCCAACCAGGCTGGTGCGAGTGCGACTCTGAGACAGAGCGCCAGCTGGTGCACCCTCTTTGGAGGATTTCCCCTATTGGTGCAATTGATACATAGTGAACCCGCGCCAATGGAAAAAGGGCTATTTTTATGGGTATTTTGTAGAAGGTGTCTTCAGGGCATATGAAGTACATACTCAAGGGGATACAATGCAAGTGTTTTTAGGTTATGTCACTTCTCACAGGTCCAGAATAAGTCCTCCAATGTGCGGGAGAAGGGGTAATAGGGACGGTGACAAATTACTATGTAACAGGGACTATAAATCTAAAGCTCCTGATAAAGGAAAGGGATCTGATGATGCTCCTTCTGTAGAGGCAAAAACCACCTTAGATGAAGGTGGGGATGTGTACTTGGCTTCTTCAAGTACACATGTAGATCATGAGGCATGATTGATTGACTCAGGTGCATCCTTTCACTTCAATCCCCATAGAGAGTTGTTCTATGAGTATGAGAAATATGATGGTGGTGATGTCTTTTTGGGGGACGACAGGAAGGCTATAATCGTTGGTCATGGAAAAGTAAAGTTGAAGTTGCAAGTTGGAAGGGTTAGAACACTTCCGGGTGTTTTTCATATTCCTGCATTAGCCAGAAATCTGATTTCTGTAAGCAAGTTGGATGATGCAAGTGTAAAAACAGTGTTTGAGAAGGATACCTGCAAGATGGTTCGGGGGGCACTGGTATTAATGTGGGAAGTTCGAAATGGAATTTTATACAAGCTACACGGTAGCACTATTGTTGATGGGTGCTGTTAACACCCAGGTTGTTCCCTATGACTCCCAAGGGAATACGGCCGGGGTAACCACTAACCAATCTTTGGATCACTGTTTCTAGCCAAACTGTGATCAGAGAGGGCTCTCTCTTTATGATTTGTAACTGTTTATGATAGGGTTTTAGGCTAGCTATTATGCACAGGTTTTGTTTATGTTTTGGTTGAAGAATATCCTTCAGATCTCTTGTGATGTGATTTTCAGAGAGTCAAGTACCATTGGGCAATGGAGTCCGTGGCTGTAGGTGTCTAGAAACTTTGAGATGAACTGGTGAAACTTACAGGGCCATTTGGATGTTTTATAGAACAAATTTTGATTAATAACAGGAAACAGGTAAGACAAACAATGAAAGCATTCAAGAATTTTCACTCGTTGTTAACTGTTTCCACCAAACTGGTTACGAGAAAAGACAGATGTCACAGGGGCAAACTTGAATCCCTGGGAATGTCTATCACAGTGAAAGATATAGATTCAAAGTGCAGCAACTAAGAATTACTCTTCTGTTACTATATCTGAGGAAAACATAGATAATAGCTCAGTTTGAGTTCAGGGTAATCATGGATTAAGTCCTGAACTATTCTTCTACTTTGCTATTAAGTGTAAAATATCTGAACGATAAAAGAGAACAAAAGACTTGAAAACATGTAATACAGAGATTTGAGAAGACTTATTGTTTTATGAAACAACTGGAATCCTGCAACATTCACCATTCACCACAACGCACCAAATACACCACGCTTTGGAAATTCCATTCTCCTTTTCTATTATTTCTCTCTGGGAATTTTTACAACGAGCGAGAGCTCTTCCAAGGAAAATTACAACAACCCCCTACTCTATCATGCGCCGGGGTTTATATAGAAATAAGCATACAAAATATCTCAGGCATTGAGTCATCTGAGAAGGAGAAAATATCTTCGGTAGTGTTCAGAAAGTACGCAGGGAGTTATTGCAACATTAAATGTGGAGTAAATGCCCATTATGTCTGTCAGATGACTGTTTTTGACTTTAAGGAGTCACTGAGTCGGTTACATTTACTATGTACCGATCTGTAGGTACGCATTTACTTTTGCCTGCGCAATGAATTTCTCGGCTTTGCCAGCTGCGTTAGTCTTTTGCCTGCTTTGTTGGCTGCTCCATCTGCTGAGTTGGCTCAGCTTTGACTTTATGATGCCTGCTGATTTTGCTAACTGTTCTTTCCATCAGAATTTATAGAAAAAACAGAAATTAGTGGATGGCTTAATGTTTACAAAATTCTCTGGATGGCATCTGTCCACCATTCTTGTGTAGGGAGCTGATGCTTGAGGATGGCCTGCATTGTTTCTTCAGCTTCTGTATATTTGAAAAAATTGGGGGCTACATCAAATAGGTGATTCATTTCATTCATTATAAAAAGTAGATGTTCTATCTTACCATAGAAAATCTGTCCTGTGATAGGCCCTGTATCTTCTGAGGTGCTGGCTTTCTCATTTACCTGTGATGAGGAAAAAACATTCACTCTCTTGGCATATTCTTCATGGGTGAATAATCTGCCTCCATTGTTCAGCAAGCTAGGGAGTCCTTTGCTTTCCAATACCCGAAACTTCTCAAAGAATCTGTTTACCTCAGTTTGCATATCCTGGGTTCTTCTGTCTAAGGTCTGCATCAGACTCCTAAGAGTAGTAACCCTCTTGATCATTTGGATAGTATCAGTTCTGTTTGCTATTCCCATGGTTGTCAACTGAGAACTGGTCTTATGATTGAGCACATTGATCAATTTTGTTGCAATTTCAGGCATGTTTCCCAACAAGGCCCTTGCTGTTCTGATTTCCCTCTGTGCTTTAGGAATGAGCTCCAGTTGCTCATGGATTGTCTCAATGTATGACCACTGGTTATTGATGGACTTACCAATATTGGACCATATCATTGCTCTGATTTCGGCTATGATTTTATCTAGCTGTAGCTCTTTCTCAAGCTCCTTGATT
The DNA here is from genome assembly GCA_031772625.1 of Pinus tabuliformis. NCBI lineage: Eukaryota > Viridiplantae > Streptophyta > Pinopsida > Pinales > Pinaceae > Pinus > Pinus tabuliformis. Next base: position 290,653,324 of record CM062807.1, on the reverse strand, counting down.
TTGTCTTTAAGAGCTTTGATTTCTTGGGCCTTCTCTCCTACTTCTCTTTTTGTTTTGTCATGCCTTTCATTCACCTTGGCCAGCTGCTCCTTAGTTTCATTCAGCTGCATCATTTGTGCTTCTAAAGCTTGTATTTCGCTTTTTAGCTTTTGCATGTCTAAGCTCTGATCTGTGCTGGTGGGTGCTGCTGAAATAGATGTGACTGGTTGTTCAACGTGCTGAGGTGGAGGTGCAGTAGTAGGAGCAGTCTCCTCAAGATTAATGACCTGTGGAGGGGGCTGAGATGTTTGCCCCTCTTGTGCTTGTGTTGATGATCCTTTCAGAGGTGCTTGTGAGGCCTCATATTGCCCCAATTTTTCTTGTGCTTGCAAAAGTTCTTTGTAAACAGAAATTAATAGAGCAGTGGAATCCTGCTCATACCTTTGTTTTGCCACTTCATCGGTCTGTGGATGGATAGTGGCTGGAAGTTTAATCTTCTTCCTTAGTGCAGCCATATCAGCATCTCTGATTTTTAAGATCTCTTGTATCCCTTTAATATCATTGGGATTGTGCCCAATCTCTATGATGATTTCTTCCAGGGTTTTGATCCTGTTATCTTTGGCCTGAGAAGAGGCTCTCTCTAGCTCCAACTGGGAAGCCGTGGCATTCAGACTGCTTGTTAACTTGTAGTTGTCCAAGGTCTTATCGGCCAATGAAGCATACACCATTTCCCCTGTTTGTTTATGCAACTCAATTTTGTCCATGGGGTGTATGTCTTTGGCAAGGACCTCTAAATTGGTCCTGAGATAATCAGCAGAAGACTGTGGCTTGAGTGCTGTAGGCATAAAATGACTCAAGGTCAGTTTGCCCTCACCTACATCGAAAGCAGACATGAGTCTCTGCTGATTGGAAGGAGCCATGTTAAGTAGGTGATTGTATAATTGAACTTTGATTGGGTCACTCCTTCTCTTAATGTCTATGAACTGCTGCTTTATGCTCACTCTTTCTTCTTTCTGCTGGCTGGAGGAGGTGACTTCCCCTCCCATTGTCCTGTCTGGTTCCTGCTGGGAGGAACTTGCTGAAATATCTTGACTTGGTGGGCCCATGCCTGATGCTTCTCGGATGGCTATATCCTCTTCTGGAAAATCGTTGAGTCTTTGCCTTTTCTCTCCTTGATTGATAGAGGATGTCAAGGGAGTTTCTCTTTCCCTTTTCCTCAGGATAAATGTGTCCTCCTTTTGAGGGGTTTGTAGGACCGAGGCATCGAATGTAGAGTCTTGCCTTGTAGGCATGACTTGTTCAGTGGTCTGAGGAGTATCCACTGTTTCCTTTTGCTGGGCAGGTGGCTCCTGCCCTTGTTTTTCTTGCTGCTGTTCCTCTTGCTCTTCTGTGTCTTCCTGCTGCTTTTCCTGCTGTTTTTCCTGCTGTTGCTCTTGCTCTGCCTCCATTTCCTTTTCCTTTCCTTTTTCTGAGACTTTTCCAGCAACCTTTGTAGTTTGCTGTGGAGTAGTTGAAGAGGAGGCTGCTGCTCCAATTTGTGTGCTTGGCAGTGAGGGGACCTGTGCATAAAACTCAAGGTCAGCCATCTTCTTTTGATTGTTCAGAGCTCTTTGATCAAGCTCTTTTTGAGTTATATCTTCTTCTAGAGTTCCCCTTTTCCACTTGTTCTGATTGGCATATTTTTCAATTTTGGGGAGGCTATGATGACCATAAGCAGACAGTTTATATTTGAGTCTCCTCATTGTGATGAAGTTGTTGGGGTCATAGGGTTTCCATGTAAAACTGTGCTTCAAACCAAAACCCCCCAGTATTCTATCTGCCTCCTTCCACCCTTCATCCCTTTCATTGTAGACTAAATGGCCAAGTTGGCTCTTGATTTTCAGCTGTGCTTTCTTGCCTCTGCCTGAGAAGTGGAACATATCCACATAGCCAAACTGCCTGAAGTATTCTAAGGCAAACAGCCTCATGGGCACAAATTTGGGTAGTCTAAATGGGGGTAACTCACACCCATATATTCTGATAACGGTGTGGTGTTGGTAAAGATACCAGTCCCCAATACTGTATACTTTTGACAAATGTAGGCACCTTTTCATGTCCTCTGTCAGTCTAGGAGGAGGTGAACCAATCAGTAGAGTCAAGGTTGGATGGATGAAGAGATCAATAAACTCACAGTAGGTATATGGAGAGTAGCATGATACATGGAAAACAGAAGTCCAATATACTACTGATCTGAGATTGCCCTGTGCATCTAGTCTCTTTATTGGGAAAGAGAATTTATTATGCTGGAAGTATATGAGCAGATGATATAGGTAGGAGGTGTACCTAAACACTCTTTCTCTTGGCAAATTCATCAACTGTTCATGCATTTTGTCTGATATGTATGTTGCATAATCATAGTGGATTGGTTTCCTTCCTGGGGAGAACATAAGCATCATTTGTATAACTGTTTCATCAATATATTCTATTGAATCATATCCCAGGATGGGACTGATCATGTCAACCAGGTCTTGGCCCAATTGATTGAGGTAAACACAGTTGATGGGAGGAATCTGCAAAGTGTCAGCTTTGATGAAGAGCTGGTTGACCTTAGTGATTTGGGCCTCTGTGGTTCTGGCTCCCTGTATTATCAAATCAGCTAGTGTCAGAGGGACCAACTTATGCTCTGTGTGGAATTGCAACATCTCCCTGATGGCTTCAGGGGTAATGAGGAACAAGATTGAACCTTCAGCATCTAGCACTGCTCTCTGGGATGCATCATAGTGTTCAGCAACTATGTGCACAAGCTCAGGGAATTGATTAACCTGAGGAAGTTTGAATATTGGGAGGAATGATTCCCAAATTCCCAGGATGTCTGTCCCCCTCTCATGTTTGATCTTTATTTCATTTAATATCAGCAGATGGAACCTGCTTCTGCTCCTTGTTTCCTCTGTTATCTTGTAGTCCAGGTCTGCCAATGCTCTGGTGTCAAATGTTCTGTTAGGGACATTCAGGGGAGCCACATTGAGGGCTATGGGAGCTACAGGGGGGTCCATGCTTTTCCTTTGCAAATTTTACTCTTACTCAGGGACTGTGTTACTATGCAGAGTAACAACAGCAAAGTTTCTTTGTAGAGGGATGGAAATGCGAGTTGGAGGTAAAGCAGGGTGCGCAGCAGTTGAAATGCTGTTTTTTGTAATTAAGAGCGGAGCTTTAGCCCCTTTGGCACCTTTCAATGTTAAAAAATTGGTTTCAAATGCGCCTGCCACGATTGCGCAGACAGGGCCTGGTTTCTTAGCAAAATGCAACTGGGAAGGCTCAGCTGGTGTTCTTTAGAAGTTATAATTGGAACTCTGAGGCTTTGCTGAGGAATTGAGTGGTGCATTTTGATTTTCGGCTTTCATTAAGCTCTCTAAGGCGTTAAACAGATAATTGCAGGTGCACAGAGGATGAATGATGAGGAATACCTGGTAAAACAATGCGCAAAGGCCGAGATCGCAGGTGAACTGGTGCGCTGGAGGCCTTCTGGTCAATTTAGCAAGCTGGTAGACAATTTGGACGTTGTTTGCATGCAGAGCAGATTAACTACGAATACGCGAAATGACCAAAAAACATGAAATTTTGGGTAAAATAGACCTTTTTATGCTTTTGGCGCGAATATGTGCTGACGTCAGCATGACGTCATAGGGTGGGGTCAAGGTCGGATGACGTCATGCTGACGTCATCGGGTGACGTGGCGCTGTATGGTTGGTACACGGTGGCGGTGACATGGCAGGACAGGTGGACCAATGGCGGGATGAGGGAATCCGGAAACCAGCAGTGGTTTCATATCGCACCGCCTTTTGTACGGGGCGGTATCGGACAGTAGTACCTCCGACGTAAGGTGGTGAGGGCACGTGGCAGAGGCATGACGTCCTCCAAATACGGACGTCGGGAGATATCTATCGGTCATCGGATGGGCTCCGACGTCACGATGATCGTTAGATCTACGGACTTTGATCGGACGGCGGACGCGAGGCAGATGTGACGGGAGGTTAGTACGGATATCGTTCAGACGTCGGAAGGAGTCCAACGCGATCAGGGCCATCGGATCTGTAGGCCCTTGATCTAATGGTGGTCGGGGAGATGACATATGCGGAGTATACGGATGAGGGCGGAAGCAAATAAACCTGTTTTGTGCGCTTTTCCAATGTATTTTGATAAAAAGAGTTATATGCGCCAACCTTGGCTAACGGGCGGAAAGTGGGTTTTATGCTGCTTTGGCCCCTTTTAAGTGGGTAAGATGGGGTTTAGGGCCCATTTCAAAGGTTTGATGTGCAAAAAAGGGGGTAGAGGTAGAAGAAGTGGCTTATGAGGAGAAGGGGTATTTGGCATAGGTTTATCAACATGACCTGATGTCATTTGATCCCTGACTTGCAACTTTATTGGCTATAATGCCAAGGGGGTGGGTATTTATAAGGGCTTGGGATTTATACACCTTGGTGTTAGTAATATTAGGGGAATGGGAAAAATAGGGGAGCTATATAGTAAAATTAGAGGTTAATATGAATGAAGGGGGCAAATGAAAGGGATTTTACTGAGTTTATCTGAAATTGACTTGGTTTTGAGAGTAGATCAAAATGAAAATATCTTAGACAAGAAATGTGGATTCTGAATGAACTAGAACCACCATAAAACCATGATCTCTCTCCATAAATCTCAGCTGAAAGAAAGGGAGTGTTAGTAATGGAATAAAGGGGAAGAGGGAAGTTAGTCATGCTCCTGCTGTAGTCTTTTACTTTGCTGCCCATCATCACCATTTCTGCAATGATAGGACTCACTTTCTGCGACCCCAACTACCTACCCAGCTGCTTACCTAGCATTTTTTGTTTCTCCTTGGAGGGTGCACTTGAACTTGCAAACCCTTTTTGCCTTTTCTTTTCTTTGGCTTTTTTCTTTATTCTTTTCTCTATCTATTTCTACCCTTATCTCTTCCAAGGTCCCAGATTAAACTGTTGGGAACCTTTGCTTCTCTACCTAAACTATTTGTCTGCCAAGATTAGGCTGTTTGGACAGACTTCTTTCTCTATTCTAAAACTCAAAATTGAACACATGGCATGATCCAGATTAGACTGTTGAATCATCCACAAAATTGAAATAAGGTCCTCAATACTTGAAACACTTTACCCAGCTCTTGCTTTCTAGGAAATATGGGATCTTTGGGATACCAGAGCAGAGCATATTTGGCTTTTCTCTTGCCAATCATGAAATATGAAACCTATTAGTATAGGTATCCAACAGTGGCTCCACATGGGGATGGTTTTTCTTTTGAAAGACCAAGAACAGCAGGTCAGATTGCCTTGTTCCTTGACTGCCCATCTTTGTCTTTGAAATCTGCTGCATGAATGTGTCAAAATAGTGTGCTTCTTTCTTGGAAGACCTCTGATTCTATCAGCCTCTTGCTACTTGGTGAATTACTTGGGAAAACTGCTCTTTACAATTTAAAACAGAAAAGAATATGTACAACTGCATATATACAAAGAATCTTTAGGTTCCACTCATGGGGAATAATCAAAGTAGTGCTTCAGCATCCTGCCATTAACAGGACCTTCATCCGAGTCAGTTTCAGTAAGACTTTTGAGGAAATAAGTGTTGTTACCTTGTACTGCTTGGACAGCAAATGGTCCTTTCCATAAAGAGTCAAACTTTCCATGTTTCCCTTTCTCTTCTCTTCTTGCATCCCACTTTAGAACTTTGTCCCCTACATTGAAATCCTCTGCTTTGGTTCTTCTATCAAAGGCCTTTTTCAGTTTCTCTTGTAGTATCTGCACTCTGCTGAAAACTTGTTCTCTGGTCTGCTGTAAACAAATTATCTGGTTAATCCTTCTTTGCATGTCATTTGGCTCTGCTTGGCTTTCTTGTAGAAGTTTCATAACCGGCACTCCTAGTGATGAAGGAAATCTGGCCTCTAGTCCATAGACTAACTCATATGGGCTGGTCCCAATTGATCTTTTAGTCGTTAGTCTGTCTGCCCATAAGGCATTTACTAGTTTCTTATGCCAGTTCTTTTTGTTCTCTTCCAGCACTTTCTTTATGATATTTATCAAACTTTTATTTGAGGATTCAGCAAGGCCATTTCCTTGAGGATAGTAAGCTGTAGAATGGCCCAAAGTAATGTGAAATTTATGGCAGAAGTTCACCATCTTCTTGGATCTGAAGGCAGCAGCATTGTCTGTTATTATCTTGTCTGGGCAGCCAAATCTAGCCAGTATATTGTTCTCCAAAAATTGAATGATTACTGAATCATTTGCTTGTCTGCATGGGGCAGCTTCAATCCACTTGGTGAAGTAGTCTGTTGCTGTTAGAATCCATCTGTGTTGTCCTGAAGATGAGGGGTGAATTTCCCCAATGAAATCCAAACCCCATTGTTGGAAAGGTCTCTCTGTTGCAATGGGCTTCAAAGGAAGTGGCAGTAGCTGTCTTTTGCCTTCGAACAGTTGGCATTTGTGGCATGAGGCTGTAAATTTCTTAACATCAGAGAACATAGTAGGCCAGTAATAACCAGCCCTCAATATCTTGTCCACAGTGGACTTCCAGTACAAGTGTCCACCACAATCTCCAGCATGGAAGTCTTGCATGATTTTGTTAGTTTCATTCTCTATCAGACAGTGCAGCAAAATACCTTCATGGTTTTTCCACAGTAGATTTTCATCCATCACACAAAATCTAGATGTTTTCATTTTTAGGAACCTACACTTAGTTCTGGGCAGTCCTGGGGGAGCACACAGGTTTTGTAACACATAACAGATATCAGAGTACCAAGGAGATTGTTCAAAGGCTACATTGATCTTTGGAGTCGCCAGCTCTGTTTCACTGTCCAGTTGGTTGATGTCTAAGGCTTGGAAATTTGCTTCTGTCATTAATTTGGCCAAACCTTGCCCTTTTATCAGCTTTGTAGGCTTTATTTCAATGTCAAATTCTAGTATATTGGCAATCCATTTTCCTCTCCTACCTTCTAAGTTTTCTTGGGTGAGAATGTCTTTGACAATGGGACTTGGTACATAAGCCACAACATGGGAGTAAAGGATGTAAATCCTAAAGTCTTTAATAGCTTTGATCAAGGCATAGGCTTGTTTTTCCATTATTTGGTACTTTAGGGGGGCATCTCTAAGAGCTCTGCTGAAAAAAGCAATGGGCTTTTCATTCCCTTGGTCATCTTTCTGTAATAAAACAGCAGCAATAGTATGTTGGGAAGCAAAGGAGAAAATGATGAAGTCTCTGTCAAACTGAGGGTTAGTTAACACTGGGGTTTGAGTCAAGGCCAATTTTATACTTTCAAAAGCTTGTTTTGCTTCAACAGTCCATTTGACCTTTGAATCTTTCTTTAGCATATTGTTTAGTAATCTGATTAACTCTGCTAAATTTGGGATAAACCTTCTCAAAAAGTTGATTTTTCCTAAGAATCCTTGCAGCTCCTTGACATTCCTTGGGTGAGGCATTTGTAGGATAGCTTGTATCCTATCTGGATCAATTCTTATGCCATTTTTCGAAATGATATGCCCTAGAAGTTTCCCTTCTTCCAAGCCAAATAATGACTTCTTGGGGTTTAAGGAAATACCATATTTCCTGCATGTTATGAAGATTTGTCTCAAATGTTTCAAGTGTTCTTGGTCAGATTTTGAAAAGGGTGTTAGATCATCTAAGTAAATGACCAAGAAGTCGTGAATCTCTTTTGCAAAAGCAATGTCCATTGCTCTCTGAAATGTTGCCCCTGCGTTTTTCAATCCAAAGGGCATTTTCACATACTTGAAAGTGCCCCATGGGGTAGTAAATGCAGTCTTGTCTTGATCATCAGGGTGTACCAGGATTTGATTGAAACCTGAGAAACCATCCAACAATGATATTCTTGAGGCTCCTACTACTCTTTGAAGAATGTGGTCCATTTTGGGTAAGGGGTAGTTGTCTTTGAGTGACACTAGGTTCAAATTCCTTAAGTCTACACAAAGTCTAATCTCACCAGTTTTCTTTCTTGTAGGGACCAAATTTGAAATCCACTCAGAAAACCTGATTGGTGCTATGATACCAGCTTTGAACATTTTTTGTAATTCCTTTTCAATGGAAGGAAGGAGCACAGGATTGATTCTTCTCAACTTCTGTTTGAATGGTTTTTGATTAGGCTTGAGGGGAATGGTGTGCTGGATAACAGAGGTATCATAAGACTTCAAGTCCTCATAACCCCAAGCAAAGACATCTTGGAACTCTTTAAAGAGATCAATATATTTGGGTTTTTGATCAGGGGGCAAAGCAGCAGATAGCTTTATTATTTTAGGCTTGTCAGTGGTACCAATGTTACATTCTTCAATTGTTGCATCTAATGGCTGCATCTTTGGTTTCCTGGGGACATCATTTGAGTCAAAAATGTCCTCTAGTGGGGTAAGGCCTGCTGGAAGAAGATTGTCTTTGAGTTGTATGATTTCATCTTCAGCGTTGCTCAGCTCTTCACAGTCAATTTGGTGAATTTGCTGAATGTTTTCTTTGTTGAAAATGGTTGGACTGAGTAATTGTTTGGCTGTTCTAGGTGACATTGGGTGGGCTGACTGTTGAAACTGTAATTGTGATTGACTTGCTCCATCAAATATTTGTGATTGACTTGCTGTCTCAAGGTCAATATTTAATCCTGTAAACTCTTGTTGCAAGGTTAAAAAGTTGTTTATTTGCATGTCATTCTCAAATACTTGCCACTCTTTGACATTGTTTGGAATAGAAGGCCTATATTTGACCTCTGCCGTGAAACAATTGTTGGGTTGTAGTGGGAATTTGAAGGTGCTGGCAAATGTTGCCAAGCTGTGTGCATGGAGATTGTGGCCCCTTGGAATCTTTGTGATAACAAACTCGGAGAAAGTCTCTAGTATTTCAATTACAGCAGACCTATAGGACCTCAATCTTTTGTCATTGGTAACAAAATTTCCTTTCACTTGTTGAATTATTAGATCAGAGTCTCCCATGATGGAGAGTTTAGGAGCTTGTAGTGATTTTGCTAGCTTTAGACCCAATAGCAGCGCTTCATATTCTGCTACGTTGTTAGTGCATCTATACTTTAATCTGTAAGCCCTGCCTTCTGCATAGCCTTTCTCTTTGTTGTGTATCCATACTCCAGCTCCTGCCCCTAACTTGTTAAGTGAGCCATCAAACTCTAGGACCCACAGACTATCTTGCTGAATAGGAGATTTAACATTCTTTTCATGGGATGGCAATGTGAGCATGAGTAGAGGTTTCTTTTCCCATTTGTTTCCTAGGATAATTTCATCATTTGTTTGACAATCTTTGACAACTAGAGGAGGGTTGATGTGTATTGTTGGGCTAATTGAAATTTGGCAGGTGCTACTTGTTTGATCAATGTTTTGTTCTTGTATGAGTGTTTCGGTCTTAATGTCATTGTTTGAGAAGCTTGCGCTGTCATTGAAGAGGATGAAGGAGTCTATGTCCGAATGGACAGCATATATTGGAAAATTTTGAGGCTTTTCTTCACTGCTGACCATATACTTCATGAGTGTTTCCCTATAAAGTCTTTTTGGTTGCCCAAATACAGAAATGGTTGCATATGACATATCTAATTGCAGGGAGCCTTGGAGTTTGGCTCCCCATGATCTTGATAAGAGCATCCCATATTTGGGTGGGATATCAGCAACTACAACATCCATTAGTATGGTTTTGTTGGGGAATTGGACCAGGGACACACATAAATCTTTTATTAGGCCCAAACATTTGACTTGACTAGAATCAAAAGAAAACAGGTCTTTGTATGGTCTTGTTATATCCAAGTTTAATCTTTCCATGACAGCTTTTGGCATAAGGTTGTGAGAGGCACCTGAGTCAAACATTGCATTATGCAGTATTTTATCATGAACATGCAAGCTGACATAAAAAGGTAAAACCCCTGTGACTACTGTTTTTCCATCTACCTCTGGGCCAAACAGTAATTCTGGAGTGTCATCTAGCACATTTACATCATCTTTGCTGTTGGTGAGCTGAAGGGATTTTTTGATCTGTTGCTTATATATGTCATGCTTGGCTAGCTCTGAAAGGGGAATTGCTATCTTTAACTTGCCAATCTCTGCTCCTAGGTCAAAGGGTTTGTCAACTTGAATTTTAGAGTTACGGATAGCAGTCCTTTCTCTGTTCATTAAATCTTCTTGTTGGATTTCATCTTGATTTTGGAACCTGCCCCTCATGCCCATGTCTTGAGGGGTAATGTTCGGATTTGGGTGGGAGGATGAGGTTGCCGTGGGCTGTTGTGGTGTGGACAGTAATTCAGTGACTTCCTCAACCACTACTTCTTTTGTAGGTAAGTTTGTTTTGTCATTAGGTTCAGTGACTAAGGTTTCTTTAAATTGCTGTTTCTCCTTTACCTTCTCAGGCTGATTTGCATTTACAGTCCGACTTCTTAGTTTGTATTGTTTATGGACTTCATAGACAGCAGTATCATACCCTTGTTTAAAGTCAAAAGATTCTCCTGATTGTGTTTGGAATGTTTTGCTTTCATCCTCCTCATGGTCTTCTTGTGTTAAGAAAACCTGGCTTTTACCATCCAGACCTATTAAGTTGATTTCAGGATCTTCATTGAGCTGATTAGCTGAGGAAGTTTCTGCATAATTTTCTTGAAAAGGGGGTCTGATATCTTGGTCTGCACTTGTTTTTCCTATATTTGGGTTCTGTGTTCTCCTAAAATTTGGGTTTCTAGGAGGATTGTTTTGTGGTGCCTCCCATGATGACTTTCTTTCAACTGATTCCACTCTTTCACCCAGTCTTTTCATGCTGTTTAGTATTGCATCCAACTTTTGATCAAGGCCTGAGGGCTCTTCTCTCAAACCAGCCTTCTTTTCCAGCTTTGCCCTGTTTCTCTTGGCAATCAGGTTGGCTTCTACAGTGACTGCAACTCTTTGAGCTTCTGCAAGGGTTGGAGGATCTCTTTCTTTCAGCTGATAGGCCATATCAGAGTCAAAACCGTCAGGAAAGTTATACAGGGCCAAATCAGGAGGGGGCCTTAAGTTCTGGGGGATAGCATTATATACATTGTTAAACCTAGCACAATATTCCAAGACTGTTTCTTGGGGACCTCTTTTGATAGTGTTATATTCACCGAGTATGTGTAGAGGATCTTTCTTCTTCTCCCATCTGTTGGTAAACTCTTGGTACAGAAACTCAGGGGTTGCAATGGAATTTGCATTCAGGGATCTAAACCAAGTTCTGACATCCCCGGTTAAGCTTTGAACAAAAATTCTCATCCTGACACTGTCATCATCTATTTCAAAGGTCTCAAAGTGATCTTGCATCTTCTTAGCATGCTGGACAGCTGTCAAAGGGCCATTGGAGTCAAAAAATGAGATTTTGGTTTGGTAGTCTTGAGGTAGAGCCGGTGCATTGGCTGGTATCTGCAGAGGAGCATATCTGTTAGCCATGTTTATGGGATTTATAGGGTTAATAGGAACAAATGGGACCGCTGGGATCACAGGTATAACAGGGGTAAGAAGCGGGAAACTGGTTGAAAGAGTATGTGCAGATGGTGAAGATGGGAGAGGAGGGCTTTGAGGGGTTGATGATGAACTGGGGGAATTAGGTGTGGAACGGAAAAGGACTTTACAAGGAGTTGGAATGAGGATAGGTTGGTCTGAACCTATATCTGAATCAGCAGGCTTCTCCTGCTTTTGCTGTCTCCTTATGTTCTTTGGAATGAGATTTGGGTTATCAACAATGATGGGTTGATCAGGGTCAGGGTTTGCCCTAGTGTGCCTTGGGTTTCTTTTGGGAGCCAGCTTCTACGTATTCTTTTAGAAGTTTATACAGGAGGATTTATATGTACAAGGACTAGGTAAGAATTCTGGAATGACTATATATTTTCCAAAGCTAGGATGAAGATTCCCTAGTTAGCTCTTCCCTAAAGCTGTCCCTGTGTTTACAGAAACAGTCCTAAGGCCTCTTGGCTGGTTTCAGGCTTGATGGTAGCTTTTGAAAATAGATAGTAATTGAAAAAATCTTAAGTCCCCAGTGGAGTCGCCAATTATGTTAACACCCAGGTTGTTCCCTATGACTCCCAAGGGAATACGGCCGGGGTAACCACTAACCAATCTTTGGATCACTGTTTCTAGCCAAACTGTGATCAGAGAGGGCTCTCTCTTTATGATTTGTAACTGTTTATGATAGGGTTTTAGGCTAGCTATTATGCACAGGTTTTGTTTATGTTTTGGTTGAAGAATATCCTTCAGATCTCTTGTGATGTGATTTTCAGAGAGTCAAGTACCATTGGGCAATGGAGTCTGTGGCTGTAGGTGTCTAGAAACTTTGAGATGAACTGGTGAAACTTACAGGGCCATTTGGATGTTTTATAGAACAAATTTTGATTAATAACAGGAAACAGGTAAGACAAACAATGAAAGCATTCAAGAATTTTCACTCGTTGTTAACTGTTTCCACCAAACTGGTTACGAGAAAAGACAGATGTCACAGGGGCAAACTTGAATCCCTGGGAATGTCTATCACAGTGAAAGATATAGATTCAAAGTGCAGCAACTAAGAATTACTCTTCTGTTACTATATCTGAGGAAAACATAGATAATAGCTCAGTTTGAGTTCAGGGTAATCATGGATTAAGTCCTGAACTATTCTTCTACTTTGCTATTAAGTGTAAAATATCTGAACGATAAAAGAGAACAAAAGACTTGAAAACATGTAATACAGAGATTTGAGAAGACTTATTGTTTTATGAAACAACTGGAATCCTGCAACATTCACCATTCACCACAACGCACCAAATACACCACGCTTTGGAAATTCCATTCTCCTTTTCTATTATTTCTCTCTGGGAATTTTTACAACGAGCGAGAGCTCTTCCAAGGAAAATTACAACAACCCCCTCCTCTATCATGCGCCGGGGTTTATATAGAAATAAGCATACAAAATATCTCAGGCATTGAGTCATCTGAGAAGGAGAAAATATCTTCGGTAGTGTTCAGAAAGTACGCAGGGAGTTATTGCAACATTAAATGTGGAGTAAATGCCCATTATGTCTGTCAGATGACTGTTTTTGACTTTAAGGAGTCACTGAGTCGGTTACATTTACTATGTACCGATCTGTAGGTACGCATTTACTTTTGCCTGCGCAATGAATTTCTCGGCTTTGCCAGCTGCGTTAGTCTTTTGCCTGCTTTGTTGGCTGCTCCATCTGCTGAGTTGGCTCAGCTTTGACTTTATGATGCCTGCTGATTTTGCTGACTGTTCTTTCCATCAGAATTTATAGAAAAAACAGAAATTAATGGATGGCTTAATGTTTACAAAATTCTCTGGATGGCATCTGTCCACCATTCTTGTGTAGGGAGCTGATGCTTGAGGATGGCCTGCATTGTTTCTTCAGCTTCTGTATATTTGAAAAAATTGGGGGCTACATCAAATAGATGATTCATTTCATTCATTATAAAAAGTAGATGTTCTATCTTACCATAGAAAATCTGTCCTGTGATAGGCCCTGTATCTTCTGAGGTGCTGGCTTTCTCATTTACCTGTGATGAGGCAAAAACATTCACTCTCTTGGCATATTCTTCATGGGTGAATAATCTGCCTCCATTGTTCAGCAAGCTAGGGAGTCCTTTGCTTTCCAATACCCGAAACTTCTCAAAGAATCTGTTTACCTCAGTTTGCATATCCTGGGTTCTTCTGTCTAAGGTCTGCATCAGACTCCTAAGAGTAGTAACCCTCTTGATCATTTGGATAGTATCAGTTCTGTTTGCTATTCCCATGGTTGTCAACTGAGAACTGGTCTTATGATTGAGCACATTGATCAATTTTGTTGCAATTTCAGGCATGTTTCCCAACAAGGCCCTTGCTGTTCTGATTTCCCTCTGTGCTTTAGGAATGAGCTCCAGTTGCTCATGGATTGTCTCAATGTATGACCACTGGTTATTGATGGACTTACCAATATTGGACCATATCATTGCTCTGATTTCGGCTATGATTTTATCTAGCTGTAGCTCTTTCTCAAGCTCCTTGATTTTGTCTTTAAGAGCTTTGATTTCTTGGGCCTTCTCTCCTACTTCTCTTTTTGTTTTGTCATGCCTTTCATTCACCTTGGCCAGCTGCTCCTTAGTTTCATTCAGCTGCATCATTTGTGCTTCTAAAGCTTGTATTTCGCTTTTTAGCTTTTGCATGTCTAAGCTCTGATCTGTGCTGGTGGGTGCTGCTGAAATAGATGTGACTGGTTGTTCAACGTGCTGAGGTGGAGGTGCAGTAGTAGGAGCAGTCTCCTCAAGATTAATGACCTGTGGAGGGGGCTGAGATGTTTGCCCCTCTTGTGCTTGTGTTGATGATCCTTTCAGAGGTGCTTGTGAGGCCTCATATTGCCCCAATTTTTCTTGTGCTTGCAAAAGTTCTTTGTAAACAGAAATTAATAGAGCAGTGGAATCCTGCTCATACCTTTGTTTTGCCACTTCATCGGTCTGTGGATGGATAGTGGCTGGAAGTTTAATCTTCTTCCTTAGTGCAGCCATATCAGCATCTCTGATTTTTAAGATCTCTTGTATCCCTTTAATATCATTGGGATTGTGCCCAATCTCTATGATGATTTCTTCCAGGGTTTTGATCCTGTTATCTTTGGCCTGAGAAGAGGCTCTCTCTAGCTCCAGCTGGGAAGCCGTGGCATTCAGACTGCTTGTTAACTTGTAGTTGTCCAAGGTCTTATCGGCCAATGAAGCATACACCATTTCCCCTGTTTGTTTATGCAACTCAATTTTGTCCATGGGGTGTATGTCTTTGGCAAGGACCTCTAAATTGGTCCTGAGATAATCAGCAGAAGACTGTGGCTTGAGTGCTGTAGGCATAAAATGACTCAAGGTCAGTTTGCCCTCACCTACATCGAAAGCAGACATGAGTCTCTGCTGATTGGAAGGAGCCATGTTAAGTAGGTGATTGTATAATTGAACTTTGATTGGGTCACTCCTTCTCTTAATGTCTATGAACTGCTGCTTTATGCTCACTCTTTCTTCTTTCTGCTGGCTGGAGGAGGTGACTTCCCCTCCCATTGTCCTGTCTGGTTCCTGCTGGGAGGAACTTGCTGAAATATCTTGACTTGGTGGGCCCATGCCTGATGCTTCTCGGATGGCTATATCCTCTTCTGGAAAATCGTTGAGTCTTTGCCTTTTCTCTCCTTGATTGATAGAGGATGTCAAGGGAGTTTCTCTTTCCCTTTTCCTCAGGATAAATGTGTCCTCCTTTTGAGGGGTTTGTAGGACCGAGGCATCGAATGTAGAGTCTTGCCTTGTAGGCATGACTTGTTCAGTGGTCTGAGGAGTATCCACTGTTTCCTTTTGCTGGGCAGGTGGCTCCTGCCCTTGTTTTTCTTGCTGCTGTTCCTCTTGCTCTTCTGTGTCTTCCTGCTGCTTTTCCTGCTGTTTTTCCTGCTGTTGCTCTTGCTCTGCCTCCATTTCCTTTTCCTTTCCTTTTTCTGAGACTTTTCCAGCAACCTTTGTAGTTTGCTGTGGAGTAGTTGAAGAGGAGGCTGCTGCTCCAATTTGTGTGCTTGGCAGTGAGGGGACCTGTGCATAAAACTCAAGGTCAGCCATCTTCTTTTGATTGTTCAGAGCTCTTTGATCAAGCTCTTTTTGAGTTATATCTTCTTCTAGAGTTCCCCTTTTCCACTTGTTCTGATTGGCATATTTTTCAATTTTGGGGAGGCTATGATGACCATAAGCAGACAGTTTATATTTGAGTCTCCTCATTGTGATGAAGTTGTTGGGGTCATAGGGTTTCCATGTAAAACTGTGCTTCAAACCAAAACCCCCCAGTATTCTATCTGCCTCCTTCCACCCTTCATCCCTTTCATTGTAGACTAAATGGCCAAGTTGGCTCTTGATTTTCAGCTGTGCTTTCTTGCCTCTGCCTGAGAAGTGGAACATATCCACATAGCCAAACTGCCTGAAGTATTCTAAGGCAAATAGCCTCATGGGCACAAATTTGGGTAGTCTAAATGGGGGTAACTCACACCCATATATTCTGATAACGGTGTGGTGTTGGTAAAGATACCAGTCCCCAATACTGTATACTTTTGACAAATGTAGGCACCTTTTCATGTCCTCTGTCAGTCTAGGAGGAGGTGAACCAATCAGTAGAGTCAAGGCTGGATGGATGAAGAGATCAATAAACTCACAGTAGGTATATGGAGAGTAGCATGATACATGGAAAACAGAAGTCCAATATACTACTGATCTGAGATTGCCCTGTGCATCTAGTCTCTTTATTGGGAAAGAGAATTTATTATGCTGGAAGTATATGAGCAGATGATATAGGTAGGAGGTGTACCTAAACACTCTTTCTCTTGGCAAATTCATCAACTGTTCATGCATTTTGTCTGATATGTATGTTGCATAATCATAGTGGATTGGTTTCCTTCCTGGGGAGAACATAAGCATCATTTGTATAACTGTTTCATCAATATATTCTATTGAATCATATCCCAGGATGGGACTGATCATGTCAACCAGGTCTTGGCCCAATTGATTGAGGTAAACACAGTTGATGGGAGGAATCTGCAAAGTGTCAGCTTTGATGAAGAGCTGGTTGACCTTAGTGATTTGGGCCTCTGTGGTTCTGGCTCCCTGTATTATCAAATCAGCTAGTGTCAGAGGGACCAACTTATGCTCTGTGTGGAATTGCAACATCTCCCTGATGGCTTCAGGGGTAATGAGGAACAAGATTGAACCTTCAGCATCTAGCACTGCTCTCTGGGATGCATCATAGTGTTCAGCAACTATGTGCACAAGCTCAGGGAATTGATTAACCTGAGGAAGTTTGAATATTGGGAGGAATGATTCCCAAATTCCCAGGATGTCTGTCCCCCTCTCATGTTTGATCTTTATTTCATTTAATATCAGCAGATGGAACCTGCTTCTGCTCCTTGTTTCCTCTGTTATCTTGTAGTCCAGGTCTGCCAATGCTCTGGTGTCAAATGTTCTGTTAGGGACATTCAGGGGAGCCACATTGAGGGCTATGGGAGCTACAGGGGGGTCCATGCTTTTCCTTTGCAAATTTTACTCTTACTCAGGGACTGTGTTACTATGCAGAGTAACAACAGCAAAGTTTCTTTGTAGAGGGATGGAAATGCGAGTTGGAGGTAAAGCAGGGTGCGCAGCAGTTGAAATGCTGTTTTTTGTAATTAAGAGCGGAGCTTTAGCCCCTTTGGCACCTTTCAATGTTAAAAAATTGGTTTCAAATGCGCCTGCCACGATTGCGCAGACAGGGCCTGGTTTCTTAGCAAAATGCAACTGGGAAGGCTCAGCTGGTGTTCTTTAGAAGTTATAATTGGAACTCTGAGGCTTTGCTGAGGAATTGAGTGGTGAATTTTGATTTTCGGCTTTCATTAAGCTCTCTAAGGCGTTAAACAGATAATTGCAGGCGCACAGAGGATGAATGATGAGGAATACCTGGTAAAACAATGCGCAAAGGTCGAGACCGCAGGTGAACTGGTGCGCTGGAGGCCTTCTGGTCAATTTAGCAAGCTGGTAGACAATTTGGACGTTGTTTGCATGCAGAGCAGATTAACGACGAATACGCGAAATGACCAAAAAACATGAAATTTTGGGTAAAATAGACCTTTTTATGCTTTTGGCGCGAATATGTGCTGACGTCAGCATGACGTCATAGGGTGGGGTCAAGGTCGGATGACGTCATGCTGACGTCATCGGGTGACGTGGCGCTGTATGGTTGGTACACGGTGGCGGTGACATGGCAGGACAGGTGGACCAATGGCGGGATGAGGGAATCCGGAAACCAGCAGTGGTTTCATATCGCACCGCCTTCTGTACGGGGCGGTATCGGACAGTAGTACCTCCGACGTAAGGTGGTGAGGGCACGTGGCAGAGGCATGACGTCCTCCAAATACGGACGTCGGGAGATATCTATCGGTCATCGGATGGGCTCCGACGTCACGATGATCGTTAGATCTACGGACTTTGATCGGACGGCGGACGCGAGGCAGATGTGACGGGAGGTTAGTACGGATATCGTTCAGACGTCGGAAGGAGTCCAACGCGATCAGGGCCGTCGGATCTGTAGGCCCTTGATCTAATGGTGGTCGGGGAGATGACATATGCGGAGTATACGGATGAGGGCGGAAGCAAATAAACCTGTTTTGTGCGCTTTTCCAATGTATTTTGATAAAAAGAGTTATATGCGCCAACCTTGGCTAACGGGCGGAAAGTGCGTTTTATGCTGCTTTAGCCCCTTTTAAGCGGGTAAGATGGGGTTTAGGGCCCATTTCAAAGGTTTGATGTGCAAAAAAGGGGTAGAGGTAGAAGAAGTGGCTTATGAGGAGAAGGGGTATTTGGCATAGGTTTATCAACATGACCTGATGTCATTTGATCCCTGACTTGCAACTTTATTGGCTATAATGCCAAGGGGGTGGGTATTTATAAGGGCTTGGGATTTATACACCTTGGTGTTAGTAATATTAGGGGAATGGGAAAAATAGGGGAGCTATATAGTAAAATTAGAGGTTAATATGAATGAAGGGGGCAAATGAAAGGGATTTTACTGAGTTTATCTGAAATTGACTTGGTTTTGAGAGTAGATCAAAATGAAAAGATCTTAGACAAGAAATGTGGATTCTGAATGAACTAGAACCACCATAAAACCATGATCTCTCTCCATAAATCTCAGCTGAAAGAAAGGGAGTGTTAGTAATGGAATAAAGGGGAAGAGGGAAGTTAGTCATGCTCCTGCTGTAGTCTTTTACTTTGCTGCCCATCATCACCATTTCTGCAATGATAGGACTCACTTTCTGCGACCCCAACTACCTACCCAGCTGCTTACCTAGCATTTTTTGTTTCTCCTTGGAGGGTGCACTTGAACTTGCAAACCCTTTTTGCCTTTTCTTTTCTTTGGCTTTTTTCTTTATTCTTTTCTCTATCTATTTCTACCCTTATCTCTTCCAAGGTCCCAGATTAAACTGTTGGGAACCTTTGCTTCTCTACCTAAACTATTTGTCTGCCAAGATTAGGCTGTTTGGACAGACTTCTTTCTCTATTCTAAAACTCAAAATTGAACACATGGCATGATCCAGATTAGACCGTTGAATCATCCACAAAATTGAAATAAGGTCCTCAATACTTGAAACACTTTACCCAGCTCTTGCTTTCTAGGAAATATGGGATCTTTGGGATACGAGAGCAGAGCATATTTGGCTTTTCTCTTGCCAATCATGAAATATGAAACCTATTAGTATAGGTATCCAACAGGTGCAACAGTTCTGTGGTTCTTGAAATTGGAGTAGAAAAGCTAGTGGTCTCTGACCTTCTACCATACCTTTACTTGAAGTATTTGAAGGCCCTTCTCTCCAATATGTCCAAGCCTTTGATGCCACAACACATTCTTCTCTAGATTTTGATTTCTATGAAAATTGTGTATATGGGAAGTAGAATCAGGTGAGTTTCCCCTCTAGTGGTAAGAGGGAAAAATACGTATTAGAGCTTGTGCATAGTGATGTGTTTAGACCTGTGAAGGTTCCATCACTGGGTAAGTCTGTGTACTATGTATCATTTATAGATGACTTCTCAAGGAATACATGAATATATTTCCTTAAGAAGAAATCTGAAGTCTTTGACAAGTTTAAAGAATTTAAGGCTTTGGTGGAAAACTAGACAGAGAAGAAGATAAAGGTGCTAAGGACAGATAACGGTGGAGAGTTTTGCAGGAAGGAATTTGAAGAATTCTGTAAGAAGTGTGGTATAGCACGACAAAATACTACTCCATATACATCTCAGCAAAATGGAGTTGCAGAAAGAATGAACAAGACGGTGATGGAAAGGGCAAGAAGCATGCTCAATGGTGCCGAGTTAGGACAGGAATTCTGGGCAGAGGCGGTGGAGACAGCATGTTACCTGGTCAATAGATCACCTTCATCAGCGTTGGAGGATAAGACTCCACAAGAGGTATGGATTGGTAAGAAACCCTCTCTTTCACATCTAAGGGTATTTGGATGTGACGCATATGTACATGTTCCAAAGGAGAAAAGAACAAAGTTGGATAGTAATTCTGAAAAGTGATCTTTATTGGGTATAAGGATGGTTTAAATGGTTATAATCTTTGGAACCCAGTAATAAGGAAGGTTTTGTACAATCGAGATGTGGTGTTTAGAGAGGTGAAAGATGTTATTAAACATGAAGTCCAACCAAAGGAACCTGAGAAAATATAATTTGAGCTAACGGAGGAAGAATAAAACTCTACAATAGAGGAGGAATCAGAAGATGAAGAGCCACAAACTCTGGGTGTAAGAAGATTAGTTCGAGAAAGAAGGCAACCAGAAAGGTATAGTCCATCTTCTTTCTATTCAAATTTTGCTTTATCTAATACTGATGACGATCCCAGAACTGTGAAGGAAGCAATAGATTTAGAGGATGGAAAACTCTGGAAAGAGGCCATGGTTGATGAAATGGCATCTTTGCACAAAAATGAGGCTTGGGATCTGGTGGAGTTTCCAGCTAGAAGGAAACCCATTGGCAGCGAATGGGTGTTCAAGAAGAAGACAAATGTAGAAGGAAAGGTGGAGAAATACAAAGCTTAGTTGGTAGCAAAAGGTTATTCCCAGGTGTCGAGAATTAATTTTGGTGATATTTTTTCTCCTGTTGCCAAGGTAGCTTCTATTAGATTACTTCTATCTGTTTCTACTGCTTTTGATTTTGAGGTAGAACAGATGGATGTGAAGACAAAATTTCTTCACGGGGATCTAGAAGAGGAGATCTACATGAAGCAACCTGAAGGTTTTGTAGTGAAGAGTAAGAAAGAACTGGTATGCAAGTTAAAGAAGTCCCTCTATGGGTTAAAACAATCACCAAGGATGTGGTATCAGAAATTTGATACATTTATACGTGGACTTGGCTTCACCAGAAGCAAAGCAGATCATTGTGTGTATTTTAAATTAATTGGTGACTTTGTTATTTATTCGGTCTTGTACGTGGATGATATGTTGCTGGTTGGAAATGACAAAGAAATTATCCAGGATTTGAAGACCCATTTGTCATCCAAATTCGACATGAAAGATCTTGGTGCTGCAAACTATATTTTGGGCATGGAAATTAAAAGAGATCAGACAAAGAAGAAGCTCTGGTTAAACCAGAGGAAGTATGTCGAGACAATATTGCAAAGGTTTAATATGCAGGATAGTAAACCGGTGAAGGTACCTATTCCTGTAGGTGTAAAGTTATTTGCTGAATAGTGTCCCAAGACACAAGAAGAGGAAGAGGACATGTCCCGTGTTCCATATGAAAGTGCAATCAATACCCTGATGTATGCGATGGTCTGTACTAGACCAGACATTGCACATGCAGTGGGAGTATTGAGCAGGTTTATGTCAAAACCAGGGAAGGATCACTGGACAGTAGTGAAGCAGGTTTTCAAGTATTTGCATGGCACTAGTGATTATGGTTTGTGCTACCAAGGAAGACCAATATTGGACAGAGTGTTAGATATTTGTGGCTTTGTTGATGCAGATTGGGCTGGAGATCTGGATCAGAGAAGATCTACAAGTGGGTATGTGTTCAACCTATTTGGATGTGTAGTTAGTTGGATGAGTAAGAAACAATCTATAGTGGCACTATCAACTACAGAGGTGGAATATATGGTAGCCACTCATGCAAGCAAGGAAGCAATTTGGTTGCAGAGATTGTGTTCAAGTATGGGGTTAGTGTAGGGAGCTATAGGGATAGAATGTGACATCCAAAGTGCAATTTTCTTGGCAAAGAACCCTACATGTCATTCAAAGACAAAGCACATTGATGTTCAGTATCACTTTGTGAGGGATATGATAGAAGACAAAAGGGTGTTGCTAGTAAAGGTGGACACTTTGAAGAATACTATAGATGCATTGACAAAATCTGTGAGCTTTGAGAATTTCTCTTGGTGTAGAGAAACAATGGGTGTTGTAGGGCTGGATAAATGACTAAGCTCTCTTGTGGCCCCTTGTGGAAAGAAAACAACAAGTGGGAGAACGTTGGGTTGTGTTATATTCTTTCCAGGACTAGCTGACGTAGTTAACTAGGGGGTTAGAAGGGGGGCAGAGGCCCCCCTTCGTTGCGCCGATTGCATAGTGGGGGGTGGGAGGTCATAGGGGGTTTGAGGGGTGCAGGTAATCCCACTCTATGGGGTCCGGGGCAGCGCCCTGGAAAAATTTGGTTTTGGACCCTATGTTAGGTTGGGCGGACCTACTTATGGTTTTGTGCATGATTTTCTCATATGGTTTTGGATGCGATGGTTTTTGGTCCATGGTATTGGATGCTTTGGCATGTATAAATATATATTGTAACATTGAAAGGAACATAATGAAAAAATCAAGCTGGTAGTCCCGGTTTTGGGATCCAAGGGGAAATCTCAGTGTATATGTGTTTTATGTGTTATGTTCTCGCATTGTTTATTTTCTATGTTTTAGAATTCGTATGTAGGGTATTTCGGCATGGGGTTAAAACCTACAAGTATGGGGTACAGAGGGAGCTACCCAAGGGAATAATGTAACAATGGAATGGGCCATAGTGATAAATAAAGTGGTTAACCTGTATCATGTAAGGGACCACAAGTAGTTAGCAATAATGTAATAAGCCCATTGTATTAGATAGATGGTATTGAGGAAACCATTGTAATGACCCATGGTATTGTATGTATGAGGCTTATATAGAGGCTAGAGACTCCCCATGGAGAGATGTCAAGGAATATTGTATGGACAAGCATAGGGCTTGTGGAGTGTTCTTTTTCCTTAAGGATTGATGTATGGTGTTGCCCTACCTTAAGGGTTTTGATATCAATAAATAAGCATTTCTATATTCAGATCTTTTTATTTCTCGGGTATATTTGTATTCTCATATATTTGCAAGTCAGATCTATAACATGGAGGGTATCTCAAATTTAATAGCCTGTGTGATGCAGGCAAGTTCCCTCTACAGATAGAGGCAACCCCTCTAGCCCTAGAGTGGGTCTAGTCACAGTAAAGACAATACCAAAGCAAATTTCCTTAGAAGGTTGATGTCATGAAGGCCTACCTTTAGATCTTCATTTGATGAAGCTCTCATTGTGTTGCTTGAATTCTCATTCTTCTAGTCATTTCTGTACCTAAAAATAATCATACAGAGAACAACAACAAACATAATAGAATACGTCAAAAATGATCTACTTAAAGAGTAAAGGAACTTCAAGCTATCAATATGAAATTTGACATACGATATAGGAAATAAAATGTTGATTTGTATTAATGTAAACTAAAGTAGAACTTACAACCAAGCCTTGACATCGTAAGTCTCCTTGAAGGGTCATGTCAGCATGTTTCTGCAAGCATTCACTCATGAAATGTCTCCCAAAAAGATGAATAACTCTCTCTCCTACCCAAAAGGCTGATGCTAGAACACTCTTAAAATCAAGCCAACTCCACTCAAAACTATCCCAAGCTAAGTTACATAAGAGGCTACTTCCACACTCTAGCAAAACTCTCTACCTCTACTACTGAATTCTTGAACTCTGAAGCTAGCTGATCTCAGCCATGGAGGAAGTATTTATAGGAGGAGGAGCTTCCATAAGAGATGGGAGAAAGAGATTATCCCTTTGGTAGGTTGCACTAAAGGTGGAACAACCATCCCAAAGGAGAGAGGTGAGCTCATCTGACCCAACAACCAACCCTAGGACCACCCATGAAGCTATTGCACTTCGAAGCTTCGACAGTTTGTTTAAAAAACTCACCAAAAGTAGCTTGTCACGAGTGTAACACAAAGACAGAGCGACGATGCCACCAGGGCTAGTTCAATCTTGGCCATCTTCATGGGTGGAACAACTGTTGACCTGCGGCAACACAAAAACATAGGTAAAAAAGGGTTTGCTCCAGGAGTAGTGAACTGAGGTATTCTTCCTGAGATAACAAGGAAGACATTGACACATAATTTGCAACATGACAAAAGGCAGATGTCAATAACACAGACTGGTAGTGTCTAGGATTAGGGAATGTGGGGTTTGTGACAAATTACTATGTAACAGATGCCCCCTAAAGCATGAAGGCCAAGAGAGTGGGAGGGGTGAAATGCTTTACGAATCCATAACTGAAACAGAACACCATCACAAAGGGCCTGGAAATGCAAGTACAACTGATATCTCTGATACATGAATACATAGTGAAAGGAAATACATGTGCATAAGGCATGGGCACAACCATCCAGAAGATAAAAATAAACGATCTGTGTTATGGACATAGCCATCGAATTAGAAGGAACATATAAAACAATCAGGTATGGTTGCAACCATCCAATCAAAAGAGTCATGTATACAATCATGAACCAATCCATGCAACCTGGACTTGTGTAATCTGAGCCTAGGGTCTTGAATCCCAACCCGTTCAAGGTACAAATTTGAATATGTTGAAGTCGAGCATATTAGAAAATCGCTTGATTAATAGTCAATGATGTAAACTGTTAACAAGTGTGAGAGAGACCACCAGTGATGTCAATGGTTCTCAAGGTACTTCTAGTACAATCCATGAAGTGTGAAGAATGAGCTGAAGTCGAACACCTGTGAAATCACTCGATCAAAGGCCAATAATGAAAGCCTGTTTTTGAATGCGAAGAAATTTCCATTAAGGCATGCAAACTCCAAGGTACCAGAAAGGAGCCTCTAGATCAACTTCTTGGATAATGAGCTGAAGTTGACAGGAAGTGATCAGTCAAAGGAGGGCCATAATGTTTCCCACATCATCGACGCAAGAAAAAGGAACAAGATGAATGTGGATGAGAAAAATAATCTGAGGAAGGCGTGTAAGGATACAAAATGCAGAAGGATTAAGCTCTTGAACATATCGATGACACGACTCTGGAGTTTGGCAGCATTTTGGTACGAAGGGATCAAAGGTCATGATGATGCAACAAGGATCAGATGGAATGAGGCAAAATGGATAACCCAAA
Organism: Pinus tabuliformis; assembly: GCA_031772625.1. NCBI lineage: Eukaryota > Viridiplantae > Streptophyta > Pinopsida > Pinales > Pinaceae > Pinus > Pinus tabuliformis. Next base: position 290,628,425 of record CM062807.1, on the reverse strand, counting down.
ACCCGGAAAGCCAATGATTAAGTGAGGATATCCCAACCGACACGAAGCAGAAAGAGTGTTGATGTTCAAGAGCGACAAGCTGCCGTAATAATTAATACAACCAATGTAATACTTCCAAATTCCCCCCTCCCCCTCCCCCCCACCATTTCTGGTGAGTACCCCAATTATCTTTAAAACAAAAGCTTGAAGGGGATAGCATATGCTTGTAATATAAGTTTTTCCTTCGGACAAATCCGACCTAGTAAATTTTAATGAGCCCTAGGAAGGAGAAGCTCGGTCTCGTCATGATGACAAGTCTAATGTCGTCAGAGTTTTATGATTTCGACATAGGTAAAAATTCGAGTCATTTTCATATTTAGAGAGTTTGAAAAAGACACGGAAAAGAAAACTCCAAATGTCCCTTTTCGTAAATTTGTCCTTTGAATCCGAGAAGGTAGAAAACAATACCCAAGGGAACTTATTGACCGTGATTGATCAACGTATACCTTTTTCGTAAATAATCTATCCCAGTCCGTAAAAGGGGTAAACTTATACTGGGTAGATGACACTTCACAGCCTTTAACGAGTTCAAAGCGACAAGAACTCGCCAATCTTTTCATGTTTCGAGAGTAAAAAAAGAGCTTACAAATGACTCCAAAAGTTACTTTTTCATTTTTTTATCGAGTTCGAAAAAGTATAAAATACAACTCGTAAATCATCATCACCAATGTATTTGGAATCTATCGCTGTGCCAAAAAACAAGCATAAGATCTATTTTGGACAAAAATATGGATAAAAGACACAAAAATAGACCTAAAACCCTAACCTAAAACCCTAATTTTCCAAAAAGAGTTTATAAAAGGGCCAATTGGTAAAAAACAATTCACCTTTTACTTTTACCTTGGAGTGAAGAAATTTCACCCTTGTGCACTTGCGTTTTTGGCAATCAATTGGAGGAGTTTCAGGAGCTTATTTGGAAATCCGCTGGTTCCAGGTAGGCACCAGACCTTTTATCTAACATTTTAGAGTTAATATATCTTGTTTTTGATGATTTTAGCCATAATTTAGGAGGATTTTTGAATGGAAATGTTTGCGGTGGTCGTCGCGGGTTCCCACTCGGAACCGCGAAGAGCCGGAATTTCAAATGGTGGGAAAATAGGCTCGTCATGACTATACACCAAATGGTCACAAAGAGCCCAAATTTTCTAAACAACGGATTCAGGCTCATCGCACCTGTTTGAAAAACAGGTGCGACGAGCACCAAGAACAAAAATCTTCCATATTTTAAGCAATTTCATGAGGTTTTAAACACAATTATGGCATTTACAATTAAATGTTTTTGTGTTTGCAGGGAGAAAATCATGGTGATCGAATGGAAAGAGCAAGAACATAGCAACGATGATGAGTTAGCCTTGGGGATCCAAATTGTTTGGATGTGCTCAGGAATTGCGGGCTCCTAAAGTTCTTCATGGTGTCGTGCCTAAGAGCACAACCCGATCTACTCTAGTACCTCGTTGGAGCATGGGATACAAATGAAGGGAGATTTAACATCTGGGGACATGAATTAAAAATTGATGCCAACAATATCTATTTCTTGACAGGGTTATCACGGAGGGGAGAAAGACCCCGAATGATAGGTACTCAGATCATAGGAGAGACGATGGACATGCTCATCAAAAGAATGTGTCCCGAGGCTCAGAAATCAGACAAAGGAGGCAAGTTGAAGATTGCAACAATGGCTGACCTATCACTACGAGTCCTCTTATCCACCATCATGAGGGCTGCTAGATTGCAGCTCTGCATGAGGCCACCAAGACCCAACTTCGGCTTGTAGCTGACTGCTTAAACCCCACCATATTCAACTGGGTAGAGGCGGTATCAAACATTCTCAAAAGGAAATTAAAAAAATTTCGATGAGGTGATACCAAACAGTTTGGGTATGGTTCAATCATCATACCATTCATCCTAGAATGGCTTCCCATCTTTCATAGGCAGGAAGTGGTTGTGGCCAGGCCACCATCACGGGAGCCACAGATCACTCGCTCGACTATGTGAATGCCTCGAGGAGGCAGTGGTCAACACATGTCATGGAGGCCGGAGTTCTTCAAGTGGCTAGATTGCCAACTTGTTGTTGTAGAGGATTGGTCATATGCCGAGACTAACCTCAGAGCTGATCCAAACCTAATACTCCCTCCTAGGGAACATTGGGATGATAGAGGTAACAAACTTACTTTTTAATTTTTAAAGAGTGTTGTAACTTTTTGTTTTTTTTTGTTTTGTTTTTATATATGTCCTGATCATTATGTTTCAATCTTGAAGATGTTGGACCTAAAAGACTTGCAAGTTTGTGTCCCATTGCTCGGAGAGTTGAGAGGGAGTTCAAGATGCCCCCTCCTGGTGGAGATGTGGAGGATGAGATTGCCAGTGACCTAGAGGGCTTGACAGAGGGTATTTTGGATTACGCGGGATTTGAGGATGTCCCTTAATAGTACCAGCGGCACATAGCAGGGGTGTCGAACAAGATCCACCGACTGCTTAGACGTGTTGTCTGAGCAGTGGTGTGCTACATATAGCATCACTTAGATTAGACTCCTAGGTTTACTTTCTGCGATTTTGAGAGACACGTTGTCTCATGATGTAACCTTAACACATATTTTTTGGGCACTATGATGTGCGACACATGATATATATACACAACTATGTTTTGTTGTATCAACTTATTATGTCTCAATGTTTACTTTTACAAATTTTGCAAATTCTTATCTAACACATGATTTTCCAATGCGTCTGTTAATGCATTTAGTCTTCTAGGAATATGTTGATATGTAATGTAATCAAAATTCATTTCCAGTAAATGAAGACGTAAATGCAACCTTAAAATCTGAGGGTTTCTGATGGAATAACGCCCGTTGAGCTGAAGAACAACAAGTTGTGAATCTAGATTTACATCAAGGCGTGAATATTGAGGGCAATAGCCTCAGTCAATATCTCAATAACTGCACTATATTCAACAACATTGTTTGTAGTACATCCTAGACAAACACCTTGAAGATATACCAACTTACCATAAGGATCATAGATAACCCATGCCGCAAAGGAAAGATTCTGAGTACTGTGACAGGCACCATCAACAAAACCGACATAAGGTGTGACAGACATCTGCATAAGAAGCAAAAGGACACAATAAGAGAAAAATGTTGATACACCAAGTGAAAGCATATGATCGGCCAAAGAGATGGTGGCGATGGAATGAAACAACCAAGGCTCATCTAGCAGAAATCAGCTGATTAAAATGGAAATCACGAGATGTAAATCGAGTGTGGGTTCATGTTTACACAAGCTTGAACCATGGAGAACTCTGCTTGGATTCGGTTTCATGTTTAGTCAAGCTTGAAACGAAAAAATATGCTTGCTATAAGTTCGCATGCCCCTAGCATAATGACTCAAATCGAGGTACAAGCCCCCCAAGCTTTATTTAATTCAACTAGGTGAATGGAATGGAGGTTCACTTGCGAGATCTTGGGAAGACTCGACTGGGATTTTACGAGATCTTTAATCAAAGAATTGATTTGGAAAAGGGAGTTGCTTCATTTTTTAATGAGGTTGACCCAGTAAAAGAACTATCCTCATGACCCTTTTTTCATTTTTTAACGAGATTGACACAAGACAAGGAACTATGCTCAGACTCTTTGTTTCATTTTTTAATGAGGTTGACACAAGACCACGAACTATCCTTGGACATCTTGATTCATTTTTTAATGAGTTTGACATAAGACAAGGAACCATCCTCATGACCCTTTGGTTCATTTTTTAACGAGGTTGACATAGGAACAAACTATCCTCGGACAACTGTTCATGGACTGTATTAGAACATGGCTCCCAAGAGGTCTTCACTAGATGGAAGGACCACGCTCTGGGAGGAATACATGTCATTTGGTACCAAAGACAGATAGGGTTCCAATGTCTCCAGTACATAATGTATTATACCATCTATGTGAGCATCAACAGATGTGGAGACAGAACATGTAGCCACATAATTGACCTGTGGTGGGGAAGGTACTGCTTCAAACAAGAGCCGATAGGGGATGATGGTTGCAAAGGAGGCGCCTAGTGACCAATGAATGATAGTTGATCAATATTCACAATTCTTCCTTCGTGCGAAAAAAAAACCACATGGAAAAGTGAAGAAACAAGAGCTCCCATGACATAAACATAGTCACGTCCAAGGAGGAGATTGAAATCTAACATACCTTGGACTACCATCACATATATATAGACGGTATTTCCTCCCAAAGTAATAGGGAGCTGCAGAAGGTTCCCTAAGAGGGTACTGGTTCATCCGTTGAAAGCCAACAGATTCTAGGTGACATGCACAAGTTGTGGGGAGCCCAAAGCTTGCCAAGTAGTAGAAGACATGAAACTAACAGATGCACCTTCATCTAATATAGTGCCAGGTACTATCATATTATAGGCTTGTACGGAGATCTGGAAAGGCACATAACATGGGAGGCAATAAGTAGTCAAGTGACTCCAATCAAAAGAAACGACAAAACTACTTGGTGGGGAATTGTATGATTGCCCCCATGCTCTGCAGGAATAGAAGAAGGACTCTCCTGAACAACTGGGATGGGAGGGTCACTCTTCAATTCATGAGAATCTGAGGAGACGAGAAGAACATGAGCAATGTGATCACCACTCTCTTTCGGAACAGAGTGAGCAACCGGTGGCGAAGCCAAGTTGACACTCTTTTCGACCAATTGTTGGTCGGGAATAGACACAAGAGAGCTAGGCTCAGGAAGAGCAGGATGGGCAAGAGATGAATCCAAGCCAATCTCTTTACCAACCGGGGGAGGGTTAGAAGAAAGCCTCTCATAACCAACAGGGAGTTGGGGTTGAGAGGCTGCAAGGTCTCCCAAAACATTGGAAGCTTTATCCATAATCAGACAAAGGTGAAGAAGATGCTCTCCTTCACATAACCTACAAAGAAATCTAATCTTCCCTTTCTTCTTGCCATCGCTAGCCAAGAGTGTAACATCGACATGATCTCCAAAGGTTGATGGGGATGGTCGATCTAGATTTTGAGACCATACCTCTAAGGCTCTGGGAATTCCAGGACAGTCTCGGAGGAGATGGTCACCCTTACATAGTAATTTGTCACCGACCCCGCATTCCCTGATCCCAGACATTGCTGGTCCATGTTATTGACATGTGCCTTGTGTCATGTTGCAAATTATGTGTCAATGTCTTCCTTGTCATCTCAAGAAGAATACCTCAGTTCACTACTCTTGGAGTAGACCCTTTTTACCTATGTTTTTGGGTCATCGCGGGTCAGCAGTTGTTCCACCCACGAAGATGGCCAAGATTGAGCTAGCCCTGGTGATGTTGTCACTCTATCTCTGTGTTACACTCGCAATGAGCTACTTTTGGTGAGTTTTTTAAACAAACTGTCGAAGCTTCAAAGTGTAAAAACTTCATGGGCGGTCCTAGGGTTGGTTGTTGGGTCAGATGAGCTCGCCTCTCTCCTTTGGGATGGTTGTTCCACCTTTAGTGCAACCTCCCAAAGGGATAAGCTCTTTCTCCCATCTCTTATGGAAGTTCCTCCTCCTATAAATACTTCCTCCATGGCTGAGATCAGCTAACTTTAGAGTTCAAGAGTTCAATAGTAAAAGTAGGGAGTTTTTCTAGAGTGTGGGAGTAGCCTCTTATATAACTTAGCTTGGGATAGTTTTGAGTGGAGTTGGCTTGATAGTAAGAGTGTTCTAGCATCAACCTTTTGGGTAGGAGAGAGAGTTATTCGTCCTTTTGGGAGACAGTTCATGAGTGAATGCTTGTGGAAACATACTGATGAGACCCTTCAAGGAGACTTACGACGTCAAGGCTTGGTTGTAAGTTTTAGTTTAGTTTACATTAATACAAATCAACAGTTTATTTCCTATATCTTGTTTCATTCCATCTGATCCTTGCTGCATCATCATGACCTTTAATCCCTTGGTACCAAAATGCTGCCAAACTCCAGAGTCATGGTGCCAATTTGTTCATGAGCTTAATTCTTCTGTAGTTTGTATCCTTACACGCCTTCTTCAGATTCTCCGTCTCATCCACATTCATATTATTCCTTTGTCTGGCATTGATGATGTGGGAAACATTATGGCCCTCCTTCAACCGATCGCTTCCTGTCGACTTCAGCTCATTATCTGGGAAGTTGATCTAGAGACTTCTTTCTGGTACCCTGGAGCTTTCATACCTTAATGGCAAGTTCTTTGCATTCGATGATAGGCTTTCATTATTGGCCTTCGATCGGGTGATTTCATGGGTGTTTGACTTCAGCTCATTCTTCACACTTTGTGGATTGTACTAGCAGTACCTTGAGAACCATTGACATCATTGGTGGTCTCTCTCGCGCTTGTCAACGGTTTACATCATTGACCGGTAATCAAGCGATTTTCTAATATGCTCGACTTCAGCACATCTATTCACATATTTGAATTTTTACCTTGAACGGGTTGGGATTCAAGACCCTAGGCTCAAATTACACAAGTCTAGGTTGCGTGGATTGATTCATGATTGTATACATGACTCTTTTGATTGGATGGTTGTGACCATAACTGAGTCTTTTATATGTTCCTTCTAATTGGATGGCTACGTCCATACCACATATCGTTTTATGTTTATCTTTTGGATGGATGCATCCATGCCTTATGCACATGTATTTCCTTTCACTTTGTACTCATGTATCAGAGATATCAGTTGTACTTGCATTTTTAGGTTCTCCGCAATGGTGTTTTGTTTCATTTATGGATTCGTAAAGAATTTCACCCCTCCCACTCTCTCGGCCTTCATGCTTTAGGAGGCATATGTTACAAAGTAATTTCTCACCAACCCCGCATTCCATGATCCCAGACACTACCAATCTGTGTTATTGACATCTTCCTTGTGTCATGTTGCAAATTATGTGTCAATGTCTTCCTTGTCATCTCAGGAAGAATACCTCAACTGAATACTCCTAGAGAAGACCCTTTTTTACCTATGTTTTTGGGTCATCACGGGTCAGAAGTTGTTCCACCCATGAAAATGGCCAAGATTGAACTAGCCCTGATGACATCGTCGCTTTGTCTCTATTTTACACTTCCGGTGAGCTACTTTTGGCGATTTTTTTAAACAAATTGTTGAAGCTTCAAAGTGTAACAGCTTCATGGGAGGTCCTAGGGTTGGTTGTTAGGTTAGATGAGCTCACCTCTCTCCTTTGGGATGGTTGTTCCACCTTTAGTGCAACCTCCCAAAGGGATAATCTCTTTCTCCCATCTCTTATGGAAGATACTCCTCCTATAAATACTTCCTCCATGGCTGAGATCAGCTAGCTTCAGAGTTCAAGAGTTCAATAGTAAAAGTAGAGAGTTTTTCTAGAGTGTGGGAGTAGCCTCTCATATAACTTAGCTTGGGATAGTTTTGAGTGGAGTTGGCTTGATTGTAAGAGTGTTCTAGCATCATCCTTTTGGGTAGGAGATAGAGTTATTCGTCCTTTTTGGTGACAGCTCATGAGTGAATGCTTGCGGAAACATGCTGACGGGATCCTTCAAGGAGACTTACGACATGAAGGCTTGGTTGTAAGTTTTACTTTAGTTTACATTAATACAAATCAACAGTTTGTTTCCTATATCTTATGTCAAATTTCATATTGATAGCTTGAAGTTCCTTGACTCTTTAAGTAGATCGTTTTTGTCATATTCTATTATGTTCGTTGTTGTTCTCTGTATGTTGTTTTCAGGTACATAAGTGATTAGAAGAACGATTGCTGGAGCAACACGATGAGAGCTTCATCAAATGTGAATCTGAAGGTAGGCCTTCATGACATCAACTTTCTAAGGAAATTTTCTTTGGTATTGCTTTTGTTGTGACTAGACCCACTCTAGGGCTAGAGGGGTTGCCTTTGTCCTTCTTTTGTCTGTGACTGCCACATCTGTGTGGACTACTCAGCCGAAAGTTGTAGATGTCCTGTCATGTTTTGTGTCTCTAACAAAGCTGGGACTCTTCCCATTCAACTTGAGACTCACTTCCACCCTCTCTCTCTATGGTGAAAGAACCTTGACACAAGTAATTCTAGCACTCAACAGGCACACGAACCTCGAAGAAAAAGTAGACCACTCTAATGTGCTAATAAGAAAGAGCTAAGGACAACATTTAAGATAATGGAAACTGGGCCATCATACCAGATGGGACTCCTACACCAAACGGTGTGAGGTCTAGTCAGCACTTCATACCGATGAGATCCCTTGAATGTTGGCGGGTCCAACACCGTCAACATATCTAGCGCTAGAAGGAGGGCGCTAGTTGTTTATGGCTGAATGTCCTCTGGCACCCACTCATCGATCATCTGGTCAAGGCAGTAACTCACACTCTCTCTCACCTATGTGTGTCTCTAAAGTTGGTTACTCGTCATCTCCAAAACCTGAACACATAATTTCTTATCAGCAACTCCACTTCGTCCATTCCATCACCCGTTGTTTCGCGAAAGTTTTCGTACTGATCCTAGTAATACAACATATTTCTTACGCATCAAGAAATCAAAAAACCATTCCCACAGGGGTTGTTGTATGATCAGTGGAAGAAGCAGTTCTTGCCAAACTTCAAGGTTTGGAGGAATGTTTTTAGAATGGAGAGGAACCTCTAGTCTTCTAACAGGGAGAACGAGACACCCTCGTGATCTTGGGCTTAGATTTTGGTATAGGAGAAGGTAGTGGAGGAGGCGAAGGCAGAGACGAACCAACAAACTCGGAGTTGGAACTATCATATTATGAAGAAGAGGAGGAGGACGAAGAAGAAGAAGACATGGTTGACCAAAAATTGGAATGGATGACTCGGGGGCCATTGGCTCTCCTGGGTTCTTTACAGAGGATGCCAAAGTAGTCATAGAGAATGCTTACAAATTTTGACCCTGACAGTACAGTGAAGGTAGAAGATCACTTGGACAACTTCTACCTACAACTGCCGACACTTGAGGTACGATATGATGAAGTTACATGTATATTGTTCCCATGTGCCTTGGATGGTCACGCAATAGTATGGTATCATAGCCTTCTTGTCAACTCCATCCATAATTGGGGTACATTCAAACGTATGTTTCTGGAAATGTTTGCTAATGAAAAGACCCCAACCATGTTACTCAAAGAATTGGGAATCCTGAAGATGGAGGAGAAAGAAAAGGTAAAATATTTCAATCAGAGGTTTCTACACATATTGAATAAGTTTTTAGCAGACACAAAACCTCATGACTCCATCACTATCTATTACTACATGTCTGCATTGTCAACCAACATTGCGCAGTTCGTCAAGTGAGCTACGAAACCAATGCTGCTAGAAAACTGCGAAGAGGAAATTGTTGTAGAGAAGTACCTATGCAGGATTGGAGTTATCAAGGATGACGAACCAATGAAGGACTCTAGATATGCGAGAAGGAAGCAATAGGCTATGACGAGCAAGGGTAACAAAAAGGAAACAAGTGCTACTTAAACCCTTACTCGTCTAGTCAAAAACTTGACAGTAGAAGTGTCCAAGCTTAAACAATAGACAATTGCACGTCTGTGAGTAATCAGCCGCCCAAACAGAGACAAGGAAGCATGTCATTGAGAAGCAATCACTTCCCGACGAATACTGCATAGATCTCCAGCTTAGTATTCCAAATCGAACAGTGTGCGAACAACGAATTTGTTCATTTCATGAAGATGAGCACCCGGAAGGGTCTTGTTTGGACTAGAAACGAGTTGCATGCTAAGTACACGATCACATGCCAAACACAATGAGCAGTGCATAGGGACAATCGAGAGACATGGATGGTGACAAATATGTTTCACCTGATGAGGCATTAATCACTAGGTAGGTGGTGAACATGTATCAGTGCTCGCAAGCAACGCATAAGACAAACATCGAGAAGTAACCCCAAAATAAAAATGGTTGTTACAATATTAGAAGTCAAGGGGTCCCCCATACACTTGGGGAGTTGCAAAAAAGGCTTGAACTATTGAGGAAGGTTGATGCACCAATCGTCCAAAAGAAGAAAAAACAAAGTAAACTTGGGAGATAACGATGGACAAGAGTACCCCCATGAGCAAAAAACTGCAGAACACTTTACCAAACAACACGAACATCAATATTACCCCAGACATCTCGTGAGTCTACCCACTCTAGATTACAAAATTGTGGAAGACATGAAGAAAACTTGCGCAAACATTTTTTTGTTCGAGTTGGCTAAGATCCAGAGTCAGTGGGACATCCTGCTACGTGCATTGGGGCAGGCATCTATGGACAACGCAGCCTCTACAAGCAAGGGAGAAATAACACCTCCTGAATCACTCCCAACTGTGCTAAACACACTTTGGATGGAAGAAGAACACTATGATTTCCCTCCATTCCTGCCTTCATTTGAAACATTTAACTATAATGTTCACAACTCCTTGGTTGATTCTGGCATGACAGCCAATTTCATGCCACTCTCCATTGCAAAGAGGATCAATGCACAATGGAGAAAGACATCTGCACAGATCATCCAACTCGATCAGACATCTGTACCAACCATTGGTGAACTTTGGGATGTGATTATCTGACTATCTCATGACAATCGAGTTCACTAGTGCATAAACATTGTTATTGTGGACATACTGGAAGCATATGGCTTACTACTCAGCAAATACTAGTCCAGCAAGTTGAACGGATACTTTGCTACAGACTGGTCACACATGTGGCTTCCGTACAAGGGAAAAAATAATCAAATTTGAGTGTTATTGGAGAGATACATGAGACATAATTTCACTCCCATCAATGGAGAAAATGAACCATTGGCTTTCATAGAGCTCATGTTCGACAACTACCTCTTGGAAACAATGCTGGTGTGTTATCCCACACAGCCAGCACTGACCCCACCATACATGCAGTTGGGTCTCCTTCCTTTCCCAACTAATGGAAATGAAACTTGTTTAGTGCATTGTAAAATTAGTGGTAGTAGCAGTAGTGATAACAATAGTAGTAGTGGAAGCGCGTCGAATGGTCCATGTACAAACAAGTTGTGGACCATGTACTTCGATAGATCAAAGACACATGATGGCTCTCATGCCAGGTGTGTCTTAATTGACCCAAAAAATAGGAAACATTTTATTTCAAGATTCTTGGAGTTTGAGTGCACAAACAACATTGCTGAATACGAAGCACTTGTGTTGGGCTTGCAAAAAGCTATTAGCCTCAAAAGGGTCACGCTGAAAGTGGTAGGTGATTCACAAATAGTGGTACGATAGGTATGTAACACCATACACTTTTTATCACCTCATCTCAAAAGTTACAAGTAAGAGGCATGGAGATTGATCTCTAACTTCCAAGCATTTAAAAGCACCACTGTACCAAGAACGCGTAATGTAGCTACCAATGCTTTGGAAAATGTAGCTTCTAGAATTTCACAACTTAGGGATAGATTTAATATTGAAATTTTGTATAGACATTCTATCTCAGGTAACACAACTAATTTATGTGTGTTTGATGATGATCAATAGATACTGCATTTCATGGCCAATGCTAATGTCTTCAAGGATGTAGTGATTGATGAAGACGAGCACAAGCAGTCTCTGCAAGCTGGGGCTGGCAACAAGAAAGGCAACCTCATCCCCAAGCGTGTGGTATCTTTGGAAAAGATCTATGACTTGTAAGAACACTTTTAGAGGCCAAGGAACAACAAAACCCATAACTCTACCATGATGCACGAACTGATTAACTTGGGGACATAACAAGATCTGAAGTTCATCAATCTCAGCACGTGTTGCGTGTAGAAGGAGCGACAAGACTTTGTCCGCTTGTTCAAACAGTACCGAGATGTGTTCACGTGGACATATGACTACTTGAAAACTTATGACACACGAATAATCCAACATATCATTCCAATCAAAGAACGGTTCAAGCCATATCAGTAGAAGATGAGGAAAGGAAATCCGTCACTTGAACCCCTCATACAAAAAGAGCTCACCAAGTTGTTGGATGCACAAATCATATACATAGTTAATCATTCCACATGGGTTTCAAATCTTGTTCCTATATGTAAGAAGTCTGGGGAAATCCACTTGTGTGTTGATTTCTAGAACTTGAACCACACCTCGGACAAAGACAACTACCTCGTACCGTCTATGGAACACATTTTGTAGACAATATCTGGGGCATAAATGTTTTCCTTGATGGGTTTTTATGATATAATCAGGTCCTGGTAGTAGAACCTGATCGACTCAAAACTACTTTTAGTACCAAGTGAGGTATGTTCACATACAGACAAATGTTGTTTGGGCTTGTGAATGTAGGCACAACCTTTCAGCAAACCATGGACATCACTTTTTGCAGACTCATCACACAGAGCATGGTGGTGTGCTTCAACGATGTGACTCTGTATTCAAGAAAATGGGAAGACTACGTACACCATCTGAAGAAATTTTTTGAGCGATGTCGAAAATAAGGGATTTCCTTGAATCCCAAAAAGAGAATATTTGCAGTGTCTGAGGGGAACCTCCTTGGGCACATCATTACCGAAATTGAGATCAAGGTTGATCCAGACTGGGTCTAGACTATTACACACATCCCTCACCTAGCCAAGATGAAATAAATTTAGTCCTTCTTGGTAAAGATAAACTTCCTCCGGAATTTCATCTCAGACTATGTGTAGATAGTAAAATGATTGCAAGACATGATCAAGAAGGATGCAGTCTATAACTGGGGCAAGAGGGAAAAGTACACATTCACCTGTATCATGTAGGCTATTTCAGAAGCACCTACACTCTACAACCCAGATTTCAACAAAGACTTCCCGCTATACAACTTCACCTCCGACAACTCACTCGTTGCAGTACTCACTCAGAACAATGAACGTCCCATCTCCTTCATGAGCGCAAGCATGTGGGGACTTGAACTCAACTACCTCGCTGCTAAAAGAAAAGCATATGCAATGTACAAGGTGGTGAAACACTTCAAACCCTACTTGCTGAAGAACCATTTCATAGTGTATGTGCCTCACACAAAAGTCTGCTCACTTCTCGTACAACAAGAGAAGTGCGAATGGCATGTGAACCAGATGACAAGCTTACAAGAGTATGATCTTGACATCAAGCTAGTTCACACTATCAAGGATCATGGTCTCTGCAGATTCATAGCTGAGGAAATACATGCACAAGAGGAAGAAGTAGAGCTCACCGGTTGGGAGCAGGAAATTGAAATGTATGATGTAGTGCGAGAACCACCCACTGCAAGTAGAAACTTCTGCTACGAAGATGTGCACCTATACCTTGAGAACGACACCATACCCTCTCAATTTTCCATGTGGCAGAATAGGGCACTGTGCCTTAAACCTTTAGCTTCTCAGTTGGTTCATGGAGTGCTTTACAGAAAGCACAATACTGGAATCTTGCTCAGGTGCGTAGAGGTACATGAATCAGAGAAGGTTTTACAAGATCTGCATGATGGACCAGCCGGGGGTTACTTTGTGGGAACTACCACTGCACACAAAGTTATTCGAGCAATTTCTACTAGCCCATATTATTCAATGATGCACACGCTTATGCCCACAAGTTCTTGGTGTGTCAGCGATGTGCTGACAGAACACAAAGGTCAGCAGCCCCACTGAACCCTATTGTAGTGACTAAACCATTCCAACAATGGGGCCTAGACATCATCAGGGAAATTTTCCCACATTCGTCGAAACAACACCTTTGCATTTTGATAGCAACTGATTACTTCATGTGGTGGACAAGAGGTGTTCTGCTCAAGCAAGTGAATGACCAGGAAGTCATTGACTTCCTCCAACAGAACATCATCTCACGCTTTGGCATCTTGGTATCACTTGTATTTTATAATGCAACATACTTTTCCTCATTAAAGCTTTATGATTTTTCATTGAAAAATGGTATTGTGTTGAAACACTCATCTAACGAATACCCGTAGGGAAGCAGTCTCGTAGAGTCCACGAACAAAAATCTTATCCATATAATAAAAAATACCATTTACTCTGAGCAGCGTAACTGGCACTCTACCTTGACGAATGGCTTATGGATTGACCACGTAACACCCAAACCCTCTCTGAATACCTCACAATACTTCCTGGTCTATAGGAAATAAACCAACTCACTACCTAACATCTACTTGCCTATGCTTTAGTTGTCTCAGGAATCCCAAGGCAAGCCTTGGCCGCTAGTTTAGCGTAGGATGGATACACTTCACAAACTATAGGAAGAAAGGATGAAAGCAAAAGAAAAGTTTGCAGTCAACCAGAATTGTATCAAGAGATGGTTCTACAAGAAGTATGTAGGGAAAGCTAACTTCGATGTTGTTGATTTAGTCTTGAAATGGGATAAGCCCCATGAAGACAAAGGCAAGCATATGAAGTTCCAGTCCCTATGGATTGGCCCGTACACAATCCATGAGAAGCTTGGGCCACACACATATCATCTACAATCACTTGATGGGAGGATTGACAACCTTCCTGTCAACGACCAAGATCTCAAACATTACTTTTAATAAGCTGGGGCCGCACCCCACATTATGTACATAGTCTGTTCACTGCTTATTTTTTTTTCTTTTTCGCTTTGCTTACTATTTTTTCGTGTTTTTTTGTTTTTTTAGCATCCTACTATTTTTGTTTTTTTAAATAAGTGTTTCCCTTTACTACATTCTGGATTTTGAATGAGTATGTGGCTGAGATCTGAAGATTCTTGTGACATTGCGGCACTTGGCCTGTCCTGTGTCTGTCTTCTCTGTGCATGGTCGTAATCTTTGGCCGATGAAGTCTTGATGGAAAATAATCGCCGTGTGCAAAGGAAGCTTGGGTCCAACCATGAACCTATGTCCACACTGGGAAACCCCATGCCTATACTCATGTTTCTACTCCGTGTGTTCAAGCTCATCCAACTAATAGAAGTGGAGAAGGGGAAATCTAAACGAGTAAACCTATGTCAGAGGTCTTACATGCTTCTCTGAAGGAACAACCTCTTCTGCTCTCAATAAGTCAGGATCGCTCTTCCTTCCTAAAAATAAAGAAGTGGCTATGCACAATCCTCTTTAAAAGAAATAAAAAAATACAAAGTCGAAAGAAGAGAAAGGCTTCCTATGTTGAGAGGTGAAGCATGCAACTCCATCGGGGTACTAACCAGGGTCACTGACAGTGGAGAAATGTGTGTGTTCTTGTGTGACTCTATTGGGTACTGTCTAGGCCTACTGGCAACATAGCAACACTAGAGATGAAAACATATACTTTGAAATTTTTTAACTGACGAGCCAAACCACCTTGCCGATTTCGAAACACTATGATAAAGATGAATCCTATTGTTGTGTTTGACTGAGTTGTCAAAAGGTGAACCATGTCTTTCCATGGGGTAAGTGGGGAAGTCGAAGTAACTTGCATAATGATTTAATACTCCCTGAAAGAGCAAGGCCCTATGTTGTAAATGGACCAAAATAGAGAATCTTGAATTCAACCAGTGCGTCGCCAAGTATTGTAGTGGCTGCAACACCCTCCAAAATTTTGGCCTGCATCCTATTTTGGAGCCTTCCTAGGGTTTTTACTTGATGTTTACAAGCACTCGGGCTCACCCTGTGAGATCGTAGTGAGTCTTTGAACCCTCCTCGCTTGACTGCTCAACAAACATCTCTTTTGCATGTTGGTCACAATGTCATGCTTGAAGTCATGTTCTAGCCACAAATAAGGATTCACTTCATGTGCACAAGTTGTATTCACTATGAAAAAATCCATCACACTCACGCACAAAGTTGTGTGCACTATCGCGCAAGAGTCATCGTGGTTGTTCAACGATCTATCACAAGTGTTGTGCTTGTCACTCACACCATCAATTAGTCATGTTGAGTATATGTTGTCTTGATTTTTTGAGGCATCTTATCGTCAAGTCATGTTGAGTGTGTGTTCGTAGGGTCACGTATGCACAAATTCACTCACTCACAGAATTTGTCATTTTGCTGAAGTTCTGGCAACCAAATCACCCTCCAACAACCAGACTTCAACCCTAGAATCGACTCGACCGTCACCCAGAATAGTGCAGAAGTGACCAACAAGCCATTTCAATCTGCACTGCCCGTAAGCACATCAACCAAGCCTCTTACTGGTCAATCAGAGAGTTTGACCGTGCAGTGACCCCAGGACTCACTCCCTTCAAAAATTGTGCAAAACATGCCAAGCATGACTACTCCATTGACTGAAGAAACTGCACAGATAGGCCAAACAGACACCCAGTGCCCGTCACTCTCTCCCTCAAAAAATATGGCAGTTTTTCCAGCCATCCACCCCGTCATCCAAATTGTTGCTCACCCAGAAAACTGTGCAAATTTCATGAGAAGTCCCTCAGCTGCCCAACATCCTGCTCAACTTAGAAACTATGCAGAGGTGTTCAGTAAGTCAACCTCCTAGTAATTGTGCATTTTTTGTCTCCAACACTCCTGTAGCCTGCTTCCAGCTCCCTGAAAAACATGCGTATCTTTTCCTGGCAAGCCTCCCACAACCCAGTGCTAGCTCCCTGGAGGAATTTCGTAGTTTTTACTGCCAAACCCCTTTTCTTCCTACACTGCTTCCCTAAAAAATTTGCACAAATATGCCCGCTAGCTAAGCCATATCCAACCGGCAGTCACTGCTGAACTGGATTGTCCATCTCAGTCTCCCAATGACTTTTGCGCAACTTTCACCAGCAGTGCCCGGAGCTCGCATCCAAGCCTGAAACCTACCTTATGCAGTTTCATAGCCCTATCCTCTCTCCTGATCACCTGCATCCAAAAGTGAAGGAAAATGCATCATGGTAGATTTGGAGGTTTATGGATTTGATGCCATCTCATCATGAGTGATTGCAGATACAAGTACATGGATGAGACATGATGCGACAACGAATAGGATGAATAAGGAGAGCACATGCAAGGAGATTTATTCGCTAACGGACGAACAAACGATGCATGCAAGGAGATTTTTTCACAAACGGACGAACATGTGAAGCATGCCAAAGTACAAGAAAAGGAAGAATGTGCACATGCGACATCAAGCGAATGCCAAGACCATCGAATACTTCCCACACCTTGCCATTCTGAGGTGAAGCTACAATACACCAAGTGCATATCCATCACTCAGCAGCATTGTAGCTTGACATGCACATCAGGAGTAGCATGAACATATAAACACTGTCATGAGTCATGTCAGCCACATCACTACTATGGGCCATACTATTGTAAATCAATGTAATGTAATGTGGAATTCCAAGAGACCCACATGTCATATAAAGATTCATGTAAAGATGAAGAGTCAAATAAGTCAAACAATCATGAGGGAAGTTGAATTGTCACAAGGGCCAGTTTCACCCTTGGCTATAAATACCCCCTCATTTGTACATGCAAAGGAAATTTTCACCTTGTCTCCTCCCACATAGCCTTGAGAGTCTGTAGTATTTTCTTTGAGGAGTGAGCAGTGGCTCCAGCGCCCCTTTTACAAGGTTAATGATATATGGTGTACCAATGTGTCTTGGAATTTTCACTTAATTTAGAAGCTTGATAATAGGCTAGTACATTTTCACACATGTATTGTAGTTGTTTGTAATACTAATCTTGGAACACTTGTAATGCATGTTGCTTTAACCTGTGTTAAAATATTTGAAATCTTTCAATTGTTCTAATACATATTTTTATGAAAATGTGTTGTATAAGTTCTTAACATTGTCCTACCTGCGGGGAATGACTTACCAGACATCATACATAACCTTTCCCATAGACTTGTTATAACGATCGTCGCACTTGCATGGACTGCTTTGTTGAGTCTTGTATGTGCTTTTCCTTTTCGTGTCTGTGACTGCTGCATCTGTGTGGATTGTTCCGCCAGAAGTTGCACACATCTTGTCATGTTGTGTGTCTATGAAAGAGTTGGGACTCTTCCCGTTCAGCTAGAGAATCACTTCCACCCTCTCTCTACGGTGAAAGAACCTTGAAACAAGTAACACTACCACTCACCAGGAACACGAACCTCGAAGACAAAGAGAATCACTCTCATGTGCTGACAAGCAAGAGCTAAGGAAAACATATCAAGAGCCTCTACATATTAGAGGAAGATGCATGTTAAACCTTGAGGAGCAAGGTAGATATTAGAGATGTGGTGGTTGAGAGCAACCAAGATGGAGCTCTCAAGATGGAGCCTCAACTAGTTGGTAGTTGGGTTGACCAACAAGATGATGATGATGAGGACCAGTCAGAGACCTACAATAGAGGAAGAGTTAAATATAAGTGGGAAGAGGGAACAATTGTAGCTACACCTCTAGGAGTGAGGTTGATCTAGGGGACCCAAAATATGATCAAAAATAAAAGTGCTCAAATTCACCCAAAACTAGTCTCAAATCGTAGATCTCATCGTTTTAATTCCAACAACATTTGAATTGCCTCAATCTAACACCGTATGAGGAAGTTATCGCGTTTTGAAATTTTTGGCAAACAATATAAAAGTCAACTTGCAAGGTTGACTAGGTAGTGTACGACTGCCACGTGGCAGTCCGTATGCCAACATGGTGTTGATGTCAGCAGGGTGAATGTGTAGTATCAAGCCAATTAGGACAGGACATGTGGCTCATTCGTACATAGGAAAATGGTGTGATTTGATTGGTTGGTTGTGATTTGATTGTGGCCAATCACGGAGTGACACGTGGCCCAATCACGGGGAGCCACATGGCACTCTGAATGAGGCAAAAGTTTTGGTTATGGACCAAATGTGCCTCTACAAGGTTTGACCCCATGACCTCACAATACACAAAGGAATGCCTTACCACTACACCACGGGTACCACTTATTAAACATTGTGGTGGCAGTTATATTTAAGTTTAACTGGTTCGACCATTGGGGAGAGGGTTGGGTCAACGAGTGCGCTCGACCAACCCATACCAAGTCATATGGATTATTATTATAACTATGGTGTAAGGTGGAAGGGGTAGGGCGTGTGGCCCTAGCCCCTGGTTCTATTGTAATCACGCAACCGTTGATGAAAACTTCAAGAAGGGAAGGCATGTGGAACCTTGCCCATGCCCAACCCGTGATTCCATCAACCACAACACGACCAGGAGCGGGGAATGGTTGGGCTCGCACCCCACGGTCATATCACTGCCATGTTATTAGAGGTAGATAAATAGGGGTGCAAGGGTCATTTAACCATCCGAAAAATTACACCCGACACGACGAGTTTCATGGTCGAACCCGCCACCTATAGTTGTGAAATTGTTGTTGTGCAAGACTGCCAAAGTTGAATTTTGTTTCCAATTTTGACAGAGGGATGAATTTGTAGAATAGTTAGTAAAGAAATGAAGAAGGAGTACTAACTTGACCATTTTTCAGCCTTTTGATCCCAAGAAGAGTCTACACAGGGGTTTTTGGGAGTTCTAGACACAATGGTAGTGTATTTTTTGCAATTTGAGCATTGTATGTTGATGTAATTACAAATTTGAGAATACAATTTAAAGTTCCAAAATTGGAAGTTGGACCCAGAGATGTAGCCCAAGAGTGGTGAACTCTGTCATTAAATCACTGTTTTGTGATGCTACTTCTTGTCTATTTTTCATTGTTAAAATCTGCAAAAATTAACTTTGTTTATATGCTTTTGAAATGTTGACCCATTGCCCATAAGACATAAAATAGCTTGTAAAACTTTACATGAAACCTTCAATTTTAATTTTAGATCACTTTGGTATTAGAGCATGGTTGTTGTGAAGGTTTGATAGTTTTTCAAGTGTTTTCTTTAATGGTTACAAGGTCTAAATTGAAAAGAGGAGAAAGAGTGCTTAAAGAACTAAACCCTCGAATTGGTTCAAGGAGGTCACAAACTCCACAAACTCCACGAGTCATGGCACATGAAGAAAGACAAAAGCTAATGTTTGAGGATGAGAGATATTTTAGAAAGGCTTTCTATGATATGTCTGAGATGGTGAAAGTGTTGTACAATGAGAGGATAGCAAGGTTGAAAGGAAAAATTTCTAACCAATGAAAAGGTAATGATGGTGATGGGAGCAACCCTCCACCTCCATCTATACCTCCATCCTCACCTCCTTCTTCACCTCCTTCATCTCATGGACCTACTCCTCCTCCATCTCCAAAAGGAAATTCTAAGTCTCTTTTATTTAAGCTTGATTTCAAATTAGGATTTCCAATCTACAATGGGGAATTAAATGTTGAAAAGTTGGATAGTTGGGTTCATCAAATTGAAGTCTATTGTAGGATTCAAAATATTTATGATGATGTTAAAAAGATCAAACTTGCTTCTCTTCATTTGGAAAGTGAAGCCCTCATCTGGTGGGAGGCCAAAACTTAAGAATATTTGAAGAAAAGTGGTAAAATTATCTCTTCTTGTAATGATTTTATAGCTGCATTAAGAAGGAAATTTTACCCATTAGCTTACATGAAAAAATAGATCATGGATTAGCAAAATTTTAGACAAGCTAAAGAACAAAGTGTCTAAAGTTACACATAAGAATTTAGAAGAAGAGCTTTAATCTTGGGTTTTGATTTGTATTCACAAGATACTCTCCTTAAATACATAAGCCCCTTACATAGTTATTTGAGACATACTATACTTATGTTTAATCCCACCATTCTAGATGAAGTATGTGTTCATACAACTCATTTATTATCAAGAGGCAAGAATTTTCCTCAAGAGACTAGCAATAAACCTTTCAAATATGGAGACAAAGGAAAGGGGAAGTTTAAACGCAAAGGAAAAAATGAATGCTACAATAAAGAAATAGGGATCGAAACTTACCTATAAATATTGTTCAAAATAAGGCAATGATGAAGACCATTGTTGGAAATTACATCCATAAATGAGACCAAAGAAGTTCAATAACAAGGGGAAACAAAAGACTACTGCTACAAATCAACAAGATCTAGGATATGATTCAGGTGATGAAAAAAATTACAACCACGGGAGTGAAAGATATAGCTTCTAACACAAGTACTTATTCTTCTAGTAAGCCTATAGAATCTCAAAATGATAAAGAAAGATGTGAGTTTTCCATATTAGGGTCATTACAAAACATACAAAAGTTGATACATTATTTGATAGTGGATCCCAAGTCAATCTTATCTCTGAAGAAGTTGTCAAGAAACTTAATGTAGAAAATACACCTCATACTAAACCTTACCCTTTGGGTTGGGTATGTGATGATGCCAAATTACAAGCAATATGAAAATATAAACTCAAATTTGCTACCATTGCTAATTTTATAGATGAGGTAGAGCTTGATGTTGTACCACTTTATATTTGCGGGATTTTTTTAGGGAGTCCATATTTGTATGACCTAAAATCCATATTCTACCGTCATGAGAAAAAATATCATATTTTCAAATATGGAGTTGAGTATATTGTTACAGTACATAGAAAGAATATGAAATTATCTCTTGTTAATTCTGGTTAGATGAAAAGGATTGTAAATGCTAGTAAGAACTTTGTGTTGTTGATGATTAAAGCTAAAGATATTGTTGAATTTGAAACATTCACAAGATGTGATTCTAAACTCAATCATGAATTGGTTAAATTTGTTAACACTTATGGCAAGATGTTTCAGGATCCTGAAGGGTTACCTCAAAAAAAAGGAATCCAACATGATATTCACTTGTAGCAGGATCCACCACTTCCAAATATTGGCATGTATAGAATGTCAGTTTTGGAGAATTCAAAGATCAAGAAGCAAATTCAAGAGTTGCATGAAAAGTGGCTCATCAGTGCAAACACATCTCCTTGTGGGTCTCCTATTTTCTGTTCCAAAGAAATATGGTACATGGTGCATGTGTGTGGATTTATGAGCTTTGAACAAGATCAAAATAAAGAATCACTATCCTCTTCCTTGCATTGATGATTTTCTAGATCAATTAAAGGAATTTGTTTACTTTACTAAGCTAGATTTTAGAAGCGATTGTCATCAGATAAGGATTGCTAAAGATGATATTTGGAAAACTACTTTTAAGAAAAAACATGTTTTTTTGAATGGTTAGTTATGCCAATTGGGCCTTGAAATACATCTGCAACATTCATGAGAGTTATGAATGGTGTGTTGCGACAATTCGTTGATGATTTTGTCATAGTCTACTTAGATGATATTCTTATTTTCAGTAAGACCCATGAAGAGCATGTCAAGCATATGAAACAAGTACTAGATGTCTTCAAAAAGGAAAAAATGTATTTGAAAATGTCTAAATGTGAATTTGGGAAAACATATTTGGTTTATTTCGGTCATATAGTAGGAGGGGGTGAATTGAAGATGGATCCCTCAAAAGTTGATGTTGTTGTGAATTGGCCTAAAGCCAACAATGTAACAAAAGTTAGGATTTTTTTGGGGCAACCCAATACAGGAGAAAATTTATTACTAACTTCTCATTCATTGCAGCACCATTACATCCTTTGACAAGTGCAAAACGAGTCTTTCAGTGGGGAGGAAAGTAGTAGAAAACCTTCAACACTTTGAAAGAGAAAATCAATACAACAACATTTCTAGCACTCCTAGATCCTAAGTAGCCATTTGACATTGAAACCGATGCAAGTGAATATGGTATGGGAGTAGTTTTGATGCAGCATGGTAAGCCAATATGTTATCATTATGAAACCTTTACCAATTCAGTAATTAAGTATTCAACTTATGATAAAGAGTTGTATGCTTTGGTACAAAGCGTGAAGAAATTGAAGCATTATTTAAAGGGTAAAGAAATGATTATTCATACTAACCATCAACCTTTACAATATTTAGTATCACAAACCAAGCTACAATAAACTAGAAATTTCAAGTGGATGGGATTCCTACAATAATTTCATTTGGTAATCAGGTATAAGAAAGGTATATAAAACAAAGTTGTAGATATGTTATTAAGGCCTATTTTTACTACATATATTTTTTTCCCAGGAAAAAGGCATAACCATAGCATCATCAAGTCCGTGATTGATGATGAGCGGAAATATGCAAAAAAACCAAACTAATATACAATAAGGAGAAAAGCTAGGCTTTTCTCCCCTTCTTTTTTTCCACCTTGCACCATTCCCCTTGAGATGGCAAAGTAGATGAAAGTGTAAGATGATTGCCAAGTTCAAGTCTTGCATTGTCCTTGTCTGGATGTAAATTATCTGTTGAATGGGTATGCTTATACCAATTAGTTTCCATAGATTTTGGAACGTTTTCTGTTTGTACCTAGTTGTCCTGCATTTGAATGGGGTCCTGAGGGATTTCCCCTTGAGTTTCTAGTACCTATGATGTCTGGTTGTTCCCAGTTTGTACAGTTTCCTCCTCTTATTCATCTTCCTCCCCATCCTATTGCGTGATGCAACGAAGCTGCAACTTTTCATGATCCTTGGACCTGTGGTTTATTGGTCCAACTCATGGACGAAATCATCCATTATGCAACAAATCTAAGGGGCCTCAAAATTAAAAATCAAAACATAAGAATGAAGTTTACACAATACTTATCTACATTAAAGCTCAAAAATAATTCATTAATAAAATATTTACATAAGAATTACCCATTCCTCACTCTCAGACTTCTACCTCCTCCATGCCTCTTAGGCTCTCCTCAATTTATACAAATGTATTAGAAGCCAAGTGGGTTGTATATCCCTTAAAAAACTCCAACAATATCTCTCTTGATCCCTAAAATCTCTCATCCAAATCATAAAAATCCTCTAATTCCACTTTTAACTCAACTAATCCTCTATTCTAGGAACCCCTAATCCCTAAGATCTCTATCAGATCCTTACAAGTCTATCATCACTCATATTCTCTCATAGTTGAGAATATTTACAATTAAAACCTCACACACATATTTTTCACTCAATTTATTAAAAATATACAAATAAATTAAAAACATCACACCCCCTAAGTTGACCAAATATACAACGATTTTATGAAGCACGATGCTCTTGAATAATTGGGGTGGAGGGAAATTCCATCCTTTGGGTTGTTTCCCATTGTTCTTATTTCTGCTGATGTCTTTCTTGGCTTCATGGCACATAATTTGTAGATGCCCTATTTATCTTCAGATTCTACATCTGAAGGTTGTGTTCTCATAGTCTAGATTCTCACTCTAATTCATCTTCTTATGGATCAGTTGTATGTGGTCCAGTAATCCCTTGCTGAGGTCTACTTCCACACATATCGGGCATGTGTGTAGATCCTTTCTTCCAATATTTGGGTGCCCTTTTTGATATATTTCCCAATGATGTTCTCGATGCCTATGAGTACTCTCTCATCCCTGATGTCAGATCCATACCAGCATTCTAGTGACAACCATGGTTTTTGCATCAAATTCTGGGAGCCATGGTGTGATTAATAGGCCTGTTGATCCCCAGAACCATGGTCCATCCTATATAACACTGTCTCTGGCCTCTGATGAAGGGAATTTTACAATGAAGAACCCCTTAGAACATAGGTGTATTTCACATTCTAGTGACCAATTGGTCAAAATACAATGAAATAGCTCCACAAATTTTGGCCAGAAACAATTAAAACAACAAGTAATTTCCTGTGACTGAAAAGAAGCACAATCCTCATCTGTGTTAATGCATATGTTATTCTTAAGCATAAATCAATAATGCATGAAATTTATATTGAACAATATTTTCAAGATGAAGATATTAAAGACGTTTATGCAACTTTGAGTCAAGGAAATCATGTTGAAGAGTTGGATTATCATGTTCATAACAATTTGTTGTATCATCTTGGAAATATATGTGTTCCACGGGGTTAAAGATTCTATGTCATAAAGGAAGCCCACACTTCTCTTATTGCTGGCCACTTTGGTGGAGGCAAAACAATTGATCAAATTCATAGGTATTGTTGTTGGCCTCGCATGAATGAAACTGTTTCAAGATATGTGAAAGGATGTTCCATGTGTGTTACTAGCAAGGAAAGTAATAGGAAACTAGGTTTGTCCACTCCACATCCTATTCTTTCTTATCCTTGGGAAAGTATGTCTATGGATTTTTTTAGGGAAATACCAATGTCTAAGAAAGTTCATGATTATCTATATTTTGTTTCGAATCGATTCAGAACATTGTGTGTGTTGATGCCATGTCAGAAACAATTTACAATTGAACATACCACAAAGATGTTCTTCCAAAATGTATGGGTTCATTTTGGGTTACCCACTTCTATTATTTCAGATCGAGATTCTCGATTTGTCAGGAAGTTTTGGTCAAGTTTGTTGTGGGGAAAAGTATCCGACTCGGATGACCCTATCCCTACTCTAAAGGTGACAGTCTTTAGCAACAACTGAAAGTAAAGCTTTGATGTTTTCCTTTATGAAAGTACAGAGAGAAGGAAGAAGAGATTAACCAACCTGGTGTCTTTCGCTTAGTCGATCCTTATCCTCTCTCTTTGTCTCTTGTTCCCAGCTCCTTGCTCTCTTTGCCGGTCCAGCTACACACAGATCCTGCACAAACAAGAGAGGAAACTACAAGATACAAGTACTCATAACTGATGCATGGATTAGAGTGAATCAAATATACATGTAAATACAATACATCAATGCAATACAAGTATATAGGAGAACATGCAAAACTTTATTGATAGAAGTAACAGGGTTCTGAGAAGGTTACAACCAATGATGGCTCCAATCCAGCAGCACCTCCCCAGCAGCAAGAACTCTCCTCTTCACCTCTAGTAAAACAATCACCCAATAGCTCTAACTGTAAACCAACAGCACCTCCTTGCTTTACACAAAATTCCAGCCCCCCTAGACCTCATGAGAGAGCTCTATATATAGGAGATTTGGAGAAAGGATGAGTCAGCTTGAGGCTGGCTTCAAGCTGACTAGTGTCCTCTCCCACTTCAGTTATACTTCAGTTCTTGAGTCCACTTGGAGATCCTTGCTTCCACTTGGAGTTTAAGAACCTCTTACTCATCACTGGGTGAATTCCCTGATCCAAGTGTCATTTTGGAAGCTTCCTGGGCATTGACACCTTGAGAAATGAGCCTGCCACTTGTCCAAACACGTTCAGCGCAGGTAGCTAGTGTTGGAGTTGACATTCAGCGCAGGTAGCCAGTGTAGCAGTTGACATTCAGTGCAGGTAGCCAGTGTAGCAGTTGACATTCAGTGCAGGTAGCCAGTGTAGCAGTTGACATGATCCAGAATTGCCTTGTTTTTGAGCGTTTTCAGGTGGAGAACTGATTTGAAGTGTTGTGGTTTGCTGACCTTGTTCCTCTAGGGGTAAGAACAACATGTTTAGGGACTTTGGATCCCTTTGATTATGGACATTTCATGCTTCATGCTGTAAGGCACAAAAATGTCTATAACAGTTGCCCCCTAAAGTATGAGGTCGTTTATCGGGTGAAATGCTTTATCCAGAGGATCCGAAGTTCATTCAAGTGCTGAGAGGTGCCCTGTAATACGATACAATACAATACATTATTTTTCATTCTGTTTTCATGATCTAGCTGAGGCGGGCATTCCCATGCTCAGCTTTATAAATACATTTTGGTACATAGAACAGACGATCGTCTGATGGTAGACTGATAATTCTCTGCTGAAATTATCATCCTTTGAATAGGATGATCATCTGCTGCAATGATGTACATGACAAATGTTTTTATATTTCCTGAATATATTTCGCAGCCCGGATGGATGAAACTAGATCCGGGGTCTTCAAACTCGCTCGATCTTCACTCTAAGTACAAGTCGATCCATGTGAGAATTGCACTGAAGTCGAACATGGAAAGACATCGCTTGATTACCGGTCAATGATGAAAACCGTTAACAAGCGCGAGAGGAATCACCGATAATGATAATGACCCTCAAGGTACTGCAGTACAATTCACGTGGCGTGAATAAAGGACTTGGCGTCGAACGCCACGCAAAATCTTCTGGTCGAAGGTCATTGATGTATACCTGTCGCCGGAAGTGAGAAACTTGCCATTGAGGCATGCAAGCTTCAAAGTACTGATGGGGTTGTTCCTAGATCAACTTCTTGGATAATGAGCTGAAGTCGACAAGAAGCGATCCGTCAAAGGAGGGCCTTAATGAATCCCACATCAATGACACGGAACGGAGCTAATGATTTTAGTGGAGGTGAAAACAAACTGTGACATATGATTCAGGGTGGCGATCATGAATGGATGAAGGATAATGT
Source organism: Pinus tabuliformis (assembly GCA_031772625.1). NCBI lineage: Eukaryota > Viridiplantae > Streptophyta > Pinopsida > Pinales > Pinaceae > Pinus > Pinus tabuliformis. The sequence goes on along the minus strand of CM062807.1, from coordinate 290,601,313 downwards.
ATGGCAGTGGATGGGACACGGTTGACACTTTCAGAATGACCTCTCTTGAACATATAATGACACTGATGCGATGGATCGGTAGCATTACCCCAAAATGTGGATGGTTTGGCGAAGACCATGGCGATGAGACCGGTGAATGAAACAACCCAACCCGATGTGGTACGGAGGAAAAGTGTCATGTTCAAGAGCGACTTGCTACCATTAAGCTTTGATGTTCTCCCAATTTTTCCCCAGTCATTTCTGACCAGTACCTCTTTATTTTTGTCAAGCTTGAGGAGGATAACATATGCTTGTTCTATAACCTGCCCTTCGGGCAAGCCCATCGCTATGTTTTAACGAGCCTAGCGATAGGGAAACTCGTTCTCGTCTAAAGACAAGTTTGTCGCTATTTAATCATTTTAACAAGTCTAACGACAAGGAAAACTCGGTCCTTTTCATTTTTTAGAGAGTCTGAAAAGGTACAGAAAGTTAACTCCAAAATTCCTTTTTCGTCATCTAATCCCTTAAGTCCGAAAAAGTATAAAACAATACAGAAGGGATGAGTGTTCAGTACTTTTAACGAGCCGAACAAGACAAGCGCTCGATCTTTTTGTGCAATAATCCCTCAGGTCCAAAAAAGATTAAAATCTAGAGGAGGGATAGCTTTCCGGTCGCTTTAACGAGCTGGAAGGCCAAAAATCGGCAAACTTTTCATATTTTACGAGTCAGTGAAAAGAGCTCAAAGAAGACTCGTCTTTTGAGGAACGAGTGATGAACAGGGATAGCAGCAGATTCCAGGTACTGGTTGGAAATCTCCAATCACGGCAGTGTCACAAGGATGGCTAGGTGAAATCACTCTTCGCAGATGTTCCTCAAAATGGGTAAACACACAAATGGAAGTGAATGATCGGCCAAATGACGGTGGAGGTGACGGTGCACAAACACGACCAAGGCTTTTATGGCTGATGAATTTACGATCTCAAAAGGGTATTTACCGGTTCATTTTTTCTGAATGAGCTTGAACTCTAAAGGAAAGCCTGCTCATAAACTTATGTTTATTTTTTAACGAGCATGAACTATGCGCTAAAACTGCTCGGATCTTGCGTTTATTTTTTAACGAGCATGAACTATGTGCTAAAACTGCTCGAATCTTGCATGCCCCCAGCATCATAATAACGCATGTCAAAGGAGGGTGCCCCCCAAGCTTCATTGCATTCAACTTGGTGATTGGAATGAAGGTTTACCTTTGAATTTTGAAAAGGGGATTTGTTTCATTTTTTAATGAGGTTGACATAGTAAAAGAACTATCCTCATAACTCCTTGTTTCATTTTTTAATGAGGTTGATGCGAGATAAGAACTGTCCTCGGAGCCGACAAAATATTTAGGAATCTTCCGAATCCAACCAGAAGATTGGATTAGATTTCATTTTGTAGGTTTCCACCGTGGCCACTCCCGCCATATTACTTGGAGGCGGTAGGGCGAAAGTACCCATTAAGGCAGGGTCTTTTAGGAGACCTATTCTGATATTTTGAAGCAAATGATTCCTTCCATGGATCATTGGAATGCTTCCTGTAACTTGTGAACTGTTGGGGAGAAAAGTTTGTTGGTCGACGATTGTAATTCCTTCTTGGAAGGGAAATGCAATCTTCCTGAAGTAGGTCGACACAATCGCGACCATGGCATAGATCCAGGGCCTTCCTAGTAGGATGTTGTAATCGAGGTTTCCATCAATTATTTCAACATCAATTCCTACTGTTTTGCCCCCCAGTTCAACTTGCAAGTTACTTAAAATCCCGTATGGAGTGTATGATCGTCCATCAAATGCTTTTAACGTCGTTGACGATTTCGACAAGGGTGGTGAGCCTAAATCTTCCCAGCAACTCATCGACATAAGACATGTAGATGCCCCCTCATCAATAATTGTTCGATGAACAGTTTTGTTGAGGGCTTTCACTTGAATAAGGAAAGCTAGTTGAGCTGGTAACTGAGGGTCATATCCTTTATGATCAAAGGCCACAAGATTGGAATCCATTGGGCCAATCCCACCTATTGCTGATAATAAAGCTTGCTCTTGGGAGGGGCAATTTTGTTGTACTTCAAGTGTCGACATAGTGGACGGCGATTGGGCCAGGTCCTTTACTATATTATAATTCTGTGCTCCTTTGGCACGAGGATTAAATGTCGATTTGTGTACTACTCCCTTTGGCGACTTTATCATCGGCTCAGGAACGATGGGTGGCACAACTTCGGTCAAAGTTGTTGTTGAACTACTAGGTCCTTCATTAACCTTTTTGTTCGACAACTTTGGATTCCCGTAATCTTTATTCCTTGTCAAAGCATTATTCTGTTGCTTCGAGGTAGACAACATAAGCACTTGGGATCCGGAAGCATTTTGATTAGCAACCAGATTTTGACTTGGATTAGGAAACGGATCAGTCAATACTGCTGGGGTTTTTGAACTCTTGAAGAGTTTCTTAACTTCAGCTATATGTGGACAATATTTCATCCAATGATCCTCATCGCATATATGACACCCTGCCGGGGGTTTCCTTTTTCTTCCTATCTTTTTCTTCTTGCCCCCTGGTTGCTTCAGTTGTTTGCCCTTGTCGGTCGACATGGCATTTACTTCTGAGGCAAGAAGTTTTTCATTTGCATTTTGACTGTAAATTTTGTGCTTGCCAATCACGTCATCGCTGGCGTGAGAGTCATTGTTTGATTTAGGAGGAGGAGGAATTGAGAATTCCGGTCTAGGGGCGTCAGGTATTTTGTCGTAGAGCGTGCCAGACTGAGTATAAACCAAGTCTAGATATTGCGCACGAGCTATAACTTGCTCTTCTGTTACGACTCCCCCTTGGCCACATCTTCCGTTATGGCCGGAAGTAATGACTTTATAAACCATTCAGCTAATAGCTGATCGGGAACATATGTTTTTACCATCCTACGACGACGTCGCCATTCATGTATATGATCAGATATATGAGTGGCCGTTGTCTGTTTGAAGTTGGTAAGGAGTTCTGTTCCCGTTTCATACCTTATCGGCAATTGAAAATGGGTTAAAAAGGTTGTGGCTAAGGCACTGAAGTTGTCGAACGAAGCTCTAGGCAATTCAATATACCATTTTGCCGCTGGACCCGTTAACGTCCTCTGAAAAAGGCGAAGTCTTATCGAATCATCATTCAGGGTGTTTGATGAACACCATAGATGGAATGTCATCACGTGATTCGACGGGTCTTCACCTGGATTTCCATTAAATTTAGGAATGTCTGATGGAAGTTTGTGTGGAATCGCTGGCCACCAAGGGGCATAAGCAATTGGATCATTCGTCAGTCGGTTTAGATCTGGTAATTCTAGAGTTGCTACAAAGGGAAACTGTTGATTCAGGTTAGGCGAAGCATATCCAGGATAAGATGGAATCGCCTGAGCAGTGGGTCTTTGCATACCAGCATAATGTTGGCAACTTTGACAAGGTTGATGGGTATAACCATTATAGTATGGTTGCCCATTACTTACAAAGACTTGTTGCTCAGGTCCTTGATATGATTGCTAGAATTGCGGTTGTTGAGTTCGAACCAGCTCTGGTTGTTGGACCATTTGCTGATGCCCAATACTAGATGATTGACCAAGATGAGGAGTCACAGTACTTGTTTGATCCTGAGTCGCTCCAGATAAGGAGGCACTGACCTGAGGTTGCGATTGAGATCTCGAGACAAGAGGCTGTTGTATGGAAACCTGAGAAACTTGGGGTTGACATACAGTAGGCAGCGCTTGTACTTGCGACGCAATCACCATACCAGGTATAGTGGCAACATTCGACACAGGGTGGACTGGTTGCATAGAATATACAACTCCTGGTTGTTGAGGCAGTATTGGTACCCAACTGCTGGATGTAATTCCAGTTTGACCTGAACTTTGTTGTGAACTCACGGATGGGCATCCTCCCGGAGGAGGTAATGAAAAGGCATACTGCCCCCCATATGGTATCAATCCGGAACTCAAGGGGATCGATTGCCCAGATTGACCTCCAAATGGATCAATTTGGTGAGTTTCAACATAAGAAATACCAGATGATAATCCGGATGAAGAAATAGGAACTAACCATGTCGTTGTCCCTGATGGGACTTCGGCTTGTTGTTGACAATTTGCCGGAACAGATGGTATACCAGCGAACATCATTGGAGTAGCAGCAGGAGGCTCTGCTGCAGCTGTGTCGGACGACACAGTCCTAGATGTCGACGGTTGTTCAGACATATCTAGTCTATCCAAAAGATTTCTTAGCGATTCTACAGGAACTTCCACTTGTGGTGGACTAACTTCGAAGATCAACGAGGGAAGGGTGATGATTATTCCGCTTAAAATAAATTTTATAACGACTCTTTAGACACAACTTGCTTTTTCAGTTTTAAAGAGTCGAGAAAAAGCTAAAGATGACTCTAGTCTCCTTCGATATTTTAACGAGCCCGAAGTGACAAATGCTCGGATGGACTTTTTCAGTTATAGAGTTTGAAAAAGGCCAAAAGAAACTGCTCTGGAGATCTAGGCAGAGGGTGTGCCAAACCTTTCGCAAAACCACGGAATACGTTTTACGGTACGTGTGGTCAATCTTCGTGAATGCTGTGTTCACTGCATTGCGATCAGTAGGGCGGCCGACACGGCTTCCTAAGGATAAAGGCTTTGTTCCTATAGGGGTCTCCCAATATATACGCGACGGTACGTGGGAGCACAAGTCCGTATTAGCGCCACCGACTCTCAGGAGGAATCACCCACCTTCGTAGAGATCGACAGTCACTATGTTTAACGACGCCGGAACACGTCTCTACCTAGACCTCTAGATGTTTGCGTTATGTTACAAAGCGTTGTTATGTAAATTGGATTTATTTTAATGTTGATCTTGCTTATCAGTTTGCCTTTAAGGATCACCACGAGATGTATGCAACAAATTCCTAAATGCAGTCTAAGATGAGAAGCAAACTTTTTCAAATCTTTTTGACTGATGAAAATCTTAACTACTGAGGGAGAAGAAAGGCATATCTTTTCACACAGTTCATACAGCACAAACTAATGCACTTTTTCCTAAATCGTTAAGCACACAGTCAAATGCAAAATGCACAATGCATGTATTTTCTTTTCCCTTTCTCAATGTGGATGGATACAAAAAGAAAGTGGTTATATAACTTTGATTTCGATTTAAAGTGAAAGTAAACAAGTTTGTCCAAAATCAAAAGACACCTTAAGATTCACTTGCTTAATCACTAGAAATACATGAAATCAAACCATACTAACGAAAGTAAAATGACTAATCAGCTATGGACAGCAAGCAAGCTAACTCTTTGGACCAGCAAAAATGCCTGACACAGGTTCAGATCTAAGAGGTCAAAAGCATGACTAGTTTACTTTTCGTTATGGGAAATTGTAAATGAGTAAGAAATACAAAGAACAAGTACAATTTTCGTTATATAACAGAGGTGGAATGATGTCAAGGAAAGTTGGTTTACAGCAAGTACAAATGACAAGCAATCAGCAGCAAAATAACAGTGAAAACAGGGCCAAGACTCAGTGGGAAACCTCAGCAAGACACTGGCTAACTGGTCCAGCGCAGGCTCTGGTCTGTCAAACTGACTTTCAGCGCAGTTCCCGAAGGGAGTACCTGCGCTGAAATGTAGACTGCCTTTGGACAGCCTGCACTGAGACACGAGAGTTGCGTTTACAAGGGTTTCCGGGTCATAAAAAGCTCAAAAATTCATTGTTTTTGCTGAAATAAAAAGCTATAGGTCAAGTACAAGCTAAGGGATGATCAAGAGGATGAAAAGCTATCACAAAGAGCACAAGAGTCCTTGTGGATCAGCTCTTCAAATCATAAACCTGCTCAGAAACTGAGCCAGAGCAGCTGCCCTCTACTTTGCAATCGAAGGACTCAATTGCAGTTCGATTTGGTGCTCTCCTTGTTTATGAGATGAATAGCAAGAAACACAATAAACCAACAAGATACTAGCTCCCTAGCGGAGTCGCCAGTTTGTTGTGGGGAAAAGTATCCGACTCGGATGACCCTATCCCTACTCTAAAGGTGACAGTCTTTAGCAACAACTGAAAGTAAAGCTTTGATGTTTTCCTTTATGAAAGTACAGAGAGAAGGATGAAGAGATTAACCAACCTGGTGTCTTTCGCTTAGTCGATCCTTATCCTCTCTCTTTGTCTCTTGTTCCCAGCTCCTTGCTCTCTTTGCCGGTCCAGCTACACACAGATCCTGCACAAACAAGAGAGGAAACTACAAGATACAAGTACTCATAACTGATGCATGGATTAGAGTGAATCAAATATACATGTAAATACAATACATCAATGCAATACAAGTATATAGGAGAACATGCAAAACTTTATTGATAGAAGTAACAGGGTTCTGAGAAGGTTACAACCAATGATGGCTCCAATCCAGCAGCACCTCCCCAGCAGCAAGAACTCTCCTCTTCACCTCTAGTAAAACAATCACCCAATAGCTCTAACTGTAAACCAACAGCACCTCCTTGCTTTACACAAAATTCCAGCCCCCCTAGACCTCATGAGAGAGCTCTATATATAGGAGATTTGGAGAAAGGATGAGTCAGCTTGAGGCTGGCTTCAAGCTGACTAGTGTCCTCTCCCACTTCAGTTATACTTCAGTTCTTGAGTCCACTTGGAGATCCTTGCTTCCACTTGGAGTTTAAGAACCTCTTACTCATCACTAGGCGAATTCCCTGATCCAAGTGTCATTTTGGAAGCTTCCTGGGCATTGACACCTTGAGAAATGAGCCTGCCACTTGTCCAAACACGTTCAGCGCAGGTAGCTAGTGTTGGAGTTGACATTCAGCGCAGGTAGCCAGTGTAGCAGTTGACATTCAGTGCAGGTAGCCAGTGTAGCAGTTGACATTCAGTGCAGGTAGCCAGTGTAGCAGTTGACATGATCCAGAATTGCCTTGTTTTTGAGCATTTTCAGGTGGAGAACTGATTTGAAGTGCTGTGGTTTGCTGACCTTGTTCCTCTAGGGGTAAGAACAACATGTTTAGGGACTTTGGATCCCTTTGATTATGGACATTTCATGCTTCATGCTGTAAGGCACAAAAATGTCTATAACAAAGTTTATGGGAACTCATGGACATAAAGTTGAATAAGAGAATCACATTTCATCCACAAACCGATGGCTAGACAGAAGTAGTGAACATGACAGTATTGCATTTCTTTCGAGGATATTGTGGTAAGAATCTTAAAGTTTGGGATGAGAATTTTGCATTACATCCAACATGCCTAAAATCGCGCCAATAATTCATCTAGAAAAGTATCTCCATTTGAATCTTTTTTGGTTTATTTTCCAAAGTATCCTTTGGATTTCATCTTTGGTAAAGATATTGCAGTAGGTGGACATAGTGATGTGGACAAGGCCAAGCAATTCATTGAAAATATTCATCTAGTGCATCAAAGGGTACAAGAACAACTAGAGAGAAGCAAAGGCAAGTACAAAGCAAGACATGACAAGAATAAGGTTGATCATGTTTTCCAAGTGGGAGATCAATTTTTGTGGTAAATCAGCAAGGAAATACTACAAGGTGAAGGTAAAAAGGTCAAGATAATCAGATATGGTCCTTTTAAAATCTTGGAGAAGATTAGTAACAATGCTTTCCGACTAGATTTTCCACCTTACATGAAAATTTATTCCATTGTGAATGTGGAAAATTTGAGATTGTATGAGCCTCTAATGATTGATGATAGAGAAGAGAATGCTAACATTCCATCTATTGAAGATTTTTCTCTTGAATATTTAAATGAGTCGCAGGAAGACTCAATTCTTGACAAGAGGATAAGGACTTCACACAGAGGCAATGTGGAGTATCTTCAAGTGGGGCTCAAAGGTACCAATCCATGTAAAGTAAGGTGGATTGAAAATGGGGAAGAGCATTAAAGCATGGAAACATCACTGCTTTTGCCTAATGGAACTCATGAAGGACTTGGCAACCCTAACCCTACATGCTATATATGCAAGGCTTGGGCCATTGTGAAAGAGGTCAAAACATTTGAAAGGATTTCCTATTTGACTATCAAGCAGAGTCTTAGACTAAGGCATCAGAAGAGGTTAAGAAGGGAGAGAGAGAGAGAGAGGAGTTGGCGGGGTAAGGGAAGGCTGATGCAAATGATGGTTATAATCAATCTTTCTACATCAATATAGAACTGTAGTTGTGTTCCCCACTCCATGATGTTGGTAGTATAAACTTGTTTATATGTCGATCTAATATCTTCTAGCATGAGTGGCTTAGTTATATGAAACTAGATATCTTTTATATGTTCATGCATTTGTTTATCAAGGTTTTATGCTGTGATATTATGCTTGTCTTTGCTATGTGTAGGTTTTGATCTGGATCCAGCTCAGGGGTCTTCCGCCTAGCTGCATTGCGCTCTCCAGCAACACCACACTAAGACTCAAGGTAATAATTGCTTCTCACTTTGATATTCATTTTTTAAACATAGTTATGCATGTATCTTTGTTACAATTGTAGGTAATCTGACTGTTTGTCGAGGATTCTGGGAAGATCCTTGAGGGTTTTCTACATCACCAAACACCTGTGCATTGATCCCTATAGCAGTCCAAAAGCTTCTAGTGGGGACGAATGATCCAGGGGGTCCAAATTATGCTAAAAATTCAAACTTCTCAAATCCTCTTGAAACTAGTGCCAAATCGTACATCTCTTCATTCTGATTCCAACAATTCCTAAATTACTTCAATTCGACACCATATGAGGAAGTTATTGCATTCTAAATTTTTTGGCAAACAATAAAAAAGTCAACTTGCAGGGTTGACTAGGCATTGTATGGTTGCCACGTGGTAGTCTGTACACTGACATGTTGCGAACGTCAACAAGGTGACTATGAAGTATGGATAATTAGTACAGGACATGTGGCTCGGTCGTATAGAGGCAAAAGACATGATTTGATTAGTTGGTGGTGATTTGGTTTGGGCCAATCATGGAGTGATATGTGACCCAATCACAGAGCACCATGAGGCACTCCATATGACGCCAATATTTTGGTTATGGACTGGATGAGCCTCCGCAAGTTTCGACCCCACGACTTCACAATACACAACGAAATGCCTTACCTCTAAGCCATGAGTACCACTTATTATGGAGTGTTGTTATAACCGTGGCATAAGGTAGAAGGGGTGGGGCACATGGCCCAAGCCCCGGGTTATATTGTAATCATGCGATGGCCAATGAAAACTTTGGGCGGGGTAGGCATGTAACACCTCTCGCATGGTTCCATCAAGCTTAACATGACCAGGAGCGGGGGTAGGCGGGCCCCACAATCATATTACTTCCATGTGACCGAAGTTGGAGAAATAGGGGAACTGGGTTCTATTATCCATTTGATAACTTGCACCTAAATGATAGGTTTCATGGTCGAGACCACTACCTACAACTATGAAATTTTCGTTGTCCAACACTGCCAAAGTCAAATCTCGTTTCCATTTTTGACAGAGAGATTAATTTGTAGAATAATTAGCAAAGAAATGAAGAAGGAGGCCTAACTTGGCCATTTTTTAGCCTTTTTGATCCCAAGAAGAGCCTACACAGGGGTTTTTGGGTGTTCTGTACAATGGCAATGTTATTTTTGTAATTTGAGGATTGTATATTGATGTAATTACACATTTGAGCATATAATTTAAAGGGAAAACATTGAAAGCTAGAACCAGAGATGTAGCCCAGGAGGGGTGAACTTCATCATCAAATTGATCATTTGTGATGCTTATTGTTGTCTATTTTTCATTTTTAAAATCTACAAAATTTAACTTAGTTTGTGCGCTTTTTCAATATCAATCCATTTCCCATAAGATATAAAATAACTTGCAAAACTTTACATGAAACCTTCAAATTTAAGTTTAGATCAAAGGTGGGGCGATGTCGTGCCTTAACCCCAGAGTTGGAAAAAATTGGGCAGGATCCATAGGAGAGAAGTTGCAGTATACTTTCCTCATGGATCATTACCTTGCTATAAGGGCCCATAATGTCCAGTAGAAGAAGGATCAATGTTAGTTGATGTAGTTAGATCTTGAGTGATAATTGCAATCAGATTTCGAGGAGCACATAGCAGTATTGATAGCAGTGCAAGAGACACATTACATAATCAACAACAGTGCATTTTTCTCAGCAAAAAGTGCAAATACTAGTAGTAGCTAGATGCTTAGGAGATACTTGAAACTCAGATACATAGTTTATTTCATATTTTGGATTATTCTCAATTGTAGTTGTTGTAGTAGCAATAACAATAGTGAGAGGAAGTGGTACAATATATTCCATAGGTGCAGGATACGGGTGGTGAAAAATCCCTTTATTTCTAAGAGGGAGTGTTAGAAAGTATAACAAGAAAGACTCAATTTGACTTTAGCCATAGTAAAATTGAGTAAATAGAATTTCCACTTTAGCAAGACAACCTGGAGGCAATTAACTTGTGTGGAATGGCTCTTGTCACTCAGTTAGATCAGAAAATTCACATTAGTGGGCGTGGAGTTCAATCATGCATGTGTTGATTGCTAAATTTTAGCAATCTAGTTCTGTTAGTTTTAGTTGTACTTAGTTAAATGACCTCTAACAATTAATAGAGTTAGTTGAGCAGTGAGACAACAGTATAACTTAGAGATCTGTCAGTTAACTGATCAACCAACCCAAAATATCTCATGCATGCATGGAATTTTAATTCTTCAGCTAAAAATTATTTGTATTCTAGTAGAGTGTACAAAATTTTGCATTCAGACAGTTGATCAAACCTTGGGAATTGCGCAAGGAAATAATGACCTTTTCTGTTGTTTAAGAGCTTGAATTAGCTCACATTTTCGCAAGGAAATCGGAAGCTATAGGAGGAATATAGTGACTAAGTGTTGGCCATATGTCATTCAGTAGAGAGAACAATTTTTCTTTTGCAGGTGGTGCTCATAGCAAGAGCATGAAATTGTAATAGTTTCTCTATTCAACTAATTAATGCAAAGAGGCTTGAGGAGTTTTTCCGAGTTGGGTTCTATGCATGTGTCTCTAAATTGTAATTTCCATTCCACAAATTAATACAGTAGAATTTGTGTCTCCCAATTTCAGTTTGAATTCTTGAGAAATTGCAATTTCTATCAAATTTCTATAGCTTGGAATATGCATCCATTCAAATATTAAGTACGTTGTCTGTATATTTATTTACAATGCTCCAAAAAAAACATAATATAATATCTTGAAAAATATATTACAACAAGATAGTTTTTTCCTTCAATGAATCAAGAAAGGGTTCATAATGGAAATAATTAGCTTTCTCCTCCTCTTACACATACCTCCAATACTTTTCTAGTTCTCCACAGGCTTACTGATTTATAAACTTCAAAATAAATCTAAAATAGGATGAAGATCCATAACAAATGGATAAGACACATTATTTAGTAACTAATTTGGAAAAATCAAAACTATGACTACTCATTTTTTTGCTATCCTAATTAGTAATATTCGATGATAATATTTCTAGAGTCCAACTAATTATTAAAAAATTAAAATCATTGCATGAGGAATCCAACTTCCTCAAAAAATAATAATATCTAATAACATTTAAATTTTTTTTCCAATGCTCCTGCATCACACGTGCACAATCTTCCATTCCAAATTTCTTCAATATCTCTTTGATGTATTTGGTTTGAGAAATGAATATTCCTTTGTTGGATCAAGAAATGTTCAAACCAAGAAAGAACAAGAATTATCCAAGCATGGACATCCAAAATTTTGTCTCATTATGTCATCATTACTTCCAAAAATGATACCATCCACGTAAACCAATGATTAACAATTTTTTATTTTGTTTTCTTGATGTAAAAATTGTTGTCTATTGTTCCTCTTTTGAAACCTTGTTGATGTATGTTTTTTTCATGTCTTTAATGCTAATATATTGGAGTTTTTTTTAGTTCTTAGACTTATCTTTTCAATCTACATACATGATCTTCATTTTCTGACAATTCAAATCATTTTGCTTATTCAACATATACTTCTTATAGATTTCGATTTAGAAAGTATAACTTGACATCTATTTGATAGATTTTGAAGTTCTTGAAACACACAAATTCCAAAAGCATTTTGATTGATTATAATGTTGCAACTATAGGAAATATTTCTTCAAAGTCAATAACCTCAACTTAAGCATAACCTTCACAGACAAATATTTCTTTATTTCTTACTTCTTTTCTAAATTCATTCAACCTGTTCTTGAATATTGATTTGGTTCCAATCACATTCTTCTCTTTTTGTATGGGAAAAAGTTCCCATTTATCCTTCTTCTTAATTTGATTTAGCTCCTTTTTCATAACATTAATCAAATGCTTATCTTCACTAGATTTTATAAATATCTTGGGCTCTTCTTTGGATAACAAAGAAATGTTTTCTTGTTTTGGTGTACCTACAAATCCTTTTCTAGTATGAACTCATGTATCTATATCACCAAAAATATGATTTTGTGGATGATATTTTTGGATAAGTCTGGATGATGTCGTTGGCTATTCATATTCTATTTCTTCTTCTCTTTCTTTTCTTCTTCTTCTTCTTTTTCTCATTTTTTGTAGATTGTATTTTATAGATTTTCATTTTTTTGTGTCTTTTATTTTTGAGGTATTTCTTCATCCAATCTTACATAAATACTTTCTACCAACTTTTGAAATCTGGTTTTATAACATTTGTAGGCATTTCTTCCATATGCATAGCCAAGAAATATACCTTCATTTGTTCTAGAACCAAACTTTTCCTAAATTATCTTCATTTGTATTTATATAGAACTTGTTCCGAAATACTTTGAAGTATTTGACTATAGCTAGTATACCTTTCCATAATTCATATGGTGTCTTATTGTTGTTCAATATAATTTTTTCTCCACTCAAAATGTAGACTACTGTGAGGACTGATTCTCCCAAAAATGTGTCTAGTAGTTTTCCTTCATTCAACATTGTTCTACCCATTTCCTATATAGTTATTTTCTTCCTTTCTACAACTCCATTTTTCTATGGATTCCTTGCTAATAAAAATGTATGTTGATTTAATGATTCTCACAAAACTAATTAAGTTCATTAGAGCTAAACTCACCTCCTCTATTTTATCTTAAGCACTTGATTTTTAAATTGAGTCTCATTTTCAACTATTGATTTGAAAGCTTGAAAAATTGCTAATGCTTTAGATTTTTCTTTAAGTAATGTAACCCATGTCATTCTTGTGTAATCATCAATGAGAAACATAAAATAAATCTCACCTTTTAAAATTTTTGTTTTTATTGGCCTGTAGAGATATATATGTACATGTTCCAATGGCATCGATGCTAAGTACTACTTTATTTTGAAACTAATTATCATTTGCTTCCCATGATGACATGGCTTGCAAATAGTGTTAATACATTATGAGATTCTTAGTATATCTCTTATTTTTTATGTCTTACTGAGTCTTACTATATTTTCAAAGAAAATATGACCAATAATTCTATGCCATAACTAAATTTCCTTTGCTTGTCCCATACAATATTTTTCTCCTTTGACTTCATCGAGGATGTATACATTTCTTAGGGTTCTATTTTCATTTTCCACTAATCTTCTTGAGCTTGATTTTCTTATCTCACATACTTTAGAATGAAATGTGATGTTGTAACCTTGATCAAACATTTTTATAACACTTAGAAGATTATGTTTTAACCCTTCAACATAAAAGATATTCTTTATTTTAGTGTTTCCATCATGAAGAATAATTGTACCTTTTTCAGCTATCCTTTTAGAAGCATTATCCCTAAAGGTAACATTGTCTCTTTTTTCATCCTTTAGGATGATAAATTTGGTTTGATATGTAACACACCCAACCCTCTAATTCCATATTAGGGTTGTAGAGAATAATATGACCCAACCTTCAAGGTATGTTATGAATATGTGGTTATTCAAAAATCCTCAATCTTATTTAACCTTAAATCATAGTTTCGATATGAAGATCATCTTTTTCTCCTCGAGAGATTTCCAATGATATATATTTTATCTCAAGATAAGCCAAAAATGCAAAGTTATGCCCCTTTAAATCCCCCCATTTAAGGCCACATCATCATTTGAATGCCCATGTGGCTATTACATAGTATTTTGTCATGCCTCCCACACTTCCCTGTGTCATACCTTGAAGTGCCCGAAACTTGGCAATCATGCATTGTACCCATCCTGATATTCATTTCAGATCCTCCCTAAAATACTGATGGAAACATGCTTGGAGCCTTCCCTGAAGAAGTAAGCTCTAAAACCCTAATTTCAGGACCAATGCAACCCTGACACTGGAAACAAATGCTGATGGAGGGTTGCACCATACTAGCGTCACGTCGTCAACACACTTTTTACTTGGATACTCACACTGATCACTAGAAGGCAAGTTTTCCCAAAGAAGACCAGAAGCTTCGTGATATAGAGGCTTCTAGAAATACGAGTTGGATGCTGTTCGATGTGGATGTGGTCGAATTCTCCCAATATTTCCCTTTGATATTATCCCTATAAGCTACCTCCTTGAGATGAGGGTCTTCCCATATCTTTGGAGAGATCTTAACTCCCTCTCCTTGCCTATATATTCATCCTCTTCCATTCCTAAATGGTTGGTCTCTAATTATTTGCACCCTTATGCTGAGATAGTGCCTACATGCTACTCATTTGGATTAGAGAAGGAGTGCCTGGAGAGCTTGAGCTTGGGCTTGGACAATCACTCAAGGAGATCTTATTGACATCAAGGCTTGGTTGTATGCTACCTCCTTTATTTCATTAATATATACAACCGTTGGTTCACTTTCCATAAATGTTTGTGTTAATGGATTATTTATCTTGATTCTCCTTGATCTGTTAAGTGGATTACTTTCGATTATGCTTGTTGTACTTGTATTCTTTGTTGTGTTTTTGATCTCTTGCACAGGTATTCAAACATTGTGAGTAGTAGATTTGAGCCCGAAGAGCAAGCGATTCGAGATCTTAAAGAAAGGAGTGTGTTACAGCATCAGAATGAGGTAGGTCATCTTCCTATTATTTTTTGGGCATGGAATCCCCCCATAGCAGGTTTTGGGGCTCAAAGCCCAAGTTTTGGTCAAAGATGTGTAAAACTTCGCGAATTGCGGGCGCAGAGCATGAAGTGTACAATTGAGTCATAGGGTTGTCCGCCCTAAACATTGTATTGTAAATTAGTGTAAAGTCGGGGATTGTATAAATAGAGTGAGGATCTAAGTTGTAAGGGAAGGAAGCCGATAGATGAGTAGTGTAGGAATGGTTCAAGTTTAGAGGAGAATTCTAAGTGTCTTGGGTTGTAGTAGTAGGAAGAGGCTCTGCAGCTGAGTGCACATAGGACTAGTAGAGTCCACAACTGAGTGCACAGGGCGGTGTTGAGGTTGTAAGCAAGATTGAAGATTAATAAAAGAGAAGTTGATTTCTATTCTTGTGTATTTGTTGTGCATTATACTCTTTATGTTTGTATTCATTTATGTATTGCGCGCACTGATATAATTGATGAATATGATGTAATAACCATAAATCTTATACACACGAGTTAAGTAATCGGTTAATTAGAAAGGATCTTGGGTATTATACGGGTCATGCCCGGAGTAGGGTTGCGGAAGTCGCACCGCAGGTCACGAAGGGATCACAAGTGCGCGTAGCGACAGGATAGATCGCGGACCTCCAGAAGCCCATCAGACATCCCTAGGGTGCAGAAACCTGGCTCTAGCACCCTCCCATACTACTTCGGATGAGACCTCAGTCCGCGCTCCGCGGACTATTGCCGAAAGGGAAAGTAGTACCGAGATTTTCTTGGCTAAATCACCTCTGAACTTGGGTCAGGACCCACTAAGCCAACAAATGGTTCCATTGCCAGGACTGAGATCTACATAAAGGATGTCTGATGTCGTGCCACTGGAACCCTACAAAGAAATAAATTGAAGAGTGGTTGGACAAGAAGATTCATGAGTTCGCGGCGCAGGAAATCAGAAATCCATGAGTATCTAAGGAATAGTGGTTGGATCGCTACTTGTACACTAAAATCCACAAAATTTTCTTTGCATTTTTTCCATCTAAGCTGTATGAGTGGATCACAAAGTTAGCAGACAGCCAGGGAAGGTGTAGGCTCGACAAACCAATAGTGTGGACTTCGGAAATAGTGCGCAGACTAGAAGCCTCAGAAGATAAGATAGCGCAAGCTGTGGACCACTGGCTCGACTAAATAATAGGAGGATTTATCACTAAGTTCGCGGTAGACACGACCGTCAGCTACAGCAAGGCAGAGTGACGTTTTCTCAAGGGACCGCGAGGTATGTATATTAAATCTTTGAACACTTGGATGAAGATGCTATTATCTGAAAATTGGGTTATGCAAACAAATTAATGTTTGGGACTATGCGAAACGGAAAGATCTACAAAAGCGGAAGTAGTGAAGAATTAGAAAACAGTCCCTTAATTTCACCCTCGTGGGAGAGTGAGGAGGAACTCATGAAGTTTTCTCTGAGAAGCGCGGTTAGTTTTATAAAGTACGGAATTCCACGTTTACCACCTCCACCCATGTCGCCACCCACTTCACCCCCCTCACCTCCAGCTCCACCCACTCCACCTCTGCCACCCCCATAGTTCAGTATGGAAAGCGCAATCAAACTACTAGAATTTAGAGGAGTAGGGAATGAAGATCTAAACCGATTTTGGTTTGTAGTAAGAGCAGTATGGGAAGGACAGGGCGTCGTGGATGATAATATAAAAAAGGCTACACTAGTGAGCGCGCTATAGGATCGCGCATTAACATGGTATATCAAGCATTCTAACGACCACCCGAATGCAGGAATTGTAAAGATATGGACCGCGCTGAATAGGGAATTGAGCAGGCCAAAATCAGAGACACAATCAATCATTGGGTTTAACGAGATCGTGATGCTCCCGAGCAAGAGACCCCCTAGGATCTAGAACAAAGGCTGAAGAGTACGATCCGCGAAGCTAATATGACGTTAATGGATGCACAACATCGTGCATGGTTTGTGGCCTCACTTACGCCACACATAAGGATGACACTGTCACAGCAAAAAATTTCCACCTAGGTCGAAGCGTTGGAGATGGAAATGAGGTTGCATGAGACCCCTATATAAGACCCTAGATTGGAAGTCCAACAGATCCACGCGCAGCTACATAATTTGTGTCTGGAAATGCAAAGTTTGAAACAGGATAGGGCACCTCAGCCAGAGGTGCGCGAGGAAGTATGGTGCATAAAATGCAAGGGCCAGGGCCACGACAAAGATCACTACCCAGTGTTCGTGAACTACTTGGATGGAGGAGGGCTAATGCCATTAAGACAGGAGGCATAGGTGGGGTCAAGCGCGACATCTGCATTGTGATGCGCGATCTGCCAGATAGGAGGAAAACATACCATGGATAATTGTCATCTGTTACAGAAGTATACGCAGATGTCCTAGCAGTTGTTTTGTAAGTTCTGCAGGTCGGTAGGCCATGAAGAATGCACCTGCCGAAGCTATGAAATAATGATGGATCAGACTCCTTCCTACAGGGTGCAGGCCGAAACGCAAGCCATCGACCCAAATGCAAGGATGGCGCGTGCTGGGTTTCAAGGGCGTGATCGGGGTCAAGGTGGAATGGGACCAAGAAGGGGTCACGGACAGATAATTTGTTACAATTGTGGAGGGCCAGGGCATTATGCCCACGATTGTACGAATCCAACTAGGATATCATGTTGGTACTGTAATCAGTTTGATCATAAGGTGGAAGATTTCCCTTCGCTGATAACGAAGATGCGTGAAAAGGGGGTACTCCAGCCCCCTTCGACCCAGAATTTACAAATGATGTGGTCTGAACCACATGAAGAAGACCCAAATGTCAACATGATGCTCAGGAGTGGTATGAAAATGGGAGATGATAAAGGGAAGCAACCAAAAGAAAGCATGTGGGTTCACAAGGCTCCTACAAAGGAACCCGATTTGATTTAGAACGTGCGAAGGAGACATTCATGAAAGCTAGGAAGAGCTTCTTGGAGGCCTCCACTTCAGGTAGTAATGATCAACTAGAACCAGGGATGGATCCTTCAATTCTCACTACCTTTCTGGAGACATGCATGAAAATACTGCATGAAAACAAGGTAGTCAAAGGGCTACAGGAAATTATCACTAGGTGCACAGGGTTAGGATAATCGCGCGTGGTCCAAAAGCTCAGAAAGCACACATTGTGCATAGGAAGGGAGATAAGGTTGACTGCCCAAATATGTGAGTACGAAATGGATCAAGTAATCCTGGATCTGGGTTCGAACGTGAACGTACTACCAAATCAAACATGGGAACACATGGGCAGACCCACATTATAGTGGTCCCCTATTCAGTTACTAATAGCGAACCAACAAAAGACTTTTCCCATGGGAAGATTGCAAGGGGTGATGGTCGATATTGAAGGTGCGAGTGCGCAGGTGGATTTTGAAGTGATAGAAATCATCGATGACAACAATCCCTATCCCGTGCTACTAGGAATAGACTGGGCTACCGATATGAATGGAGTAATAAATCTGAAGAAGCGCAAAGTGACGTTTGAGAAAAGGTCACTACGCATAGTAGTACCACTGGACCCAGCCAAAGGAGCGCGATACACTAAATCAGTGCGCAACGATGATAGTGATGATGATCTCGACTGTATCTACAAGATAACTGCACAAGGTGAAGATTGGGTGAATCCGACTGCGGATGGAAGGATTTTGTGGGAGCACAAAAGCTCCTACATGTCAGATTCAGACGAAGAGATAGAGCAATGGCAGAATCAACTGCGCGAAGTAACAACGCTGAACTGTAACATGATGATCAGATCATTGCGTTGCGTGACAACAGAGGCAAGGGAGCTGCTGACATATGATGGATTGTTAGCAATGGAGGAATTTCTAAGCAAATTCGAAAGTGCAGTACCAGAGCAGTAGCGGTTCGATATGCTGAAGTGGAAACTGCGTGCAACACCCGCACGATGGTGGGATACACATCAAGGAACTTTTTAAGATTGGCATGGATGCAGAAGGATGATGCGCCTATGTTTTGGAAAACCCCAGCTTTGAATTAAACCCAATTAGATGGGGTGGAACAACTTGTAGGCTCACCTTTCCCGAAGGGTACAAACATATGCTGGACAGTCCGCACAAGCGCACACCACCCCCAGCCTAGAGAATCAGAACAAACCACAGCAATAGGAAAGGTGACGTGCATTACCAATTCTCCATGACGAAGCATTCCATAGGGTGTGCGAAGTACTAAACAAGGTTTACCAGGCGAGATGAACTGACTGGGACTTGTGCGTGCCAGCAGTTCGATGGGCCTATAGTACCATATACAAAAATCTGAGTGCGGAAATGATTCCAAAGATGCGAAACAAAGTAGAACCCAAGATTTATGAAGGGAATGCCAAAAGTAATCTACACGTAATAGCCTTCGAGGTGATGACAGCGCATGAAGACCAGGATGAAGAAATCACATAGCTATGCGAGGATGACCATATAAGGATTCAGGAAGCCATTCAACAAGGGAACCTTAGACTTTGTTAACTCGAAGAAGATCAGGTACGATTGAGGAAGAAAAGCATGTTGATGGACGTTGAGATCAAAATACTGGAAATCGAGGCCACACAAGTATTTCTTGTTCATAAACCAAGGATGACAAGGTGAAATACGGATGATCATACCACTGTTTTAGACGATTTTGGCTAAGAATTTATGACTCTGCTACCATGGCTGAGACCGCACCTTACCAAATGCAATAACAAGGGGAGCACATTGCATAAGGTAGAACTCGCGGTGCCAGCTGTCACGAGGGCAAGTGAGGAGTGGCCACAGGCTATACTGGAAGGCAAATTGGAGTCTTGCACAGATGGTGCGACCACCTGACTAGCCGTAGGGAGCACAGTCTCAGTGCTCTAGACAGTTGAAAGAGAGTGTGTGACTCTAAAAGAGTCTGTTTGGGAATTGCATGGTGAGGGAGGTGTGCACAGAACCAGCATGGTACAAGGTTTGCGCCCGCACACGGGGCACTGCGCTGCCACGTGGGTCAACTGGGAAATAACCGTTGATGTCACTATTCATGACGAGATGACCAATTTAAGGCAAAAGGGAGCGGGCGGTGGGCAATTAAGACATGAATTAAGAGCTAGAGTTGGGACGATCTGCTGCCAAGGATGCATTAATAACTTAGAAATGGGGGTAACGGTCAAATTCAAATTCAAAAGACGCTATAAAGTCCTAAGTTTATCCATGAGACAACACTTGTTCGTTTGAGATTTGAGCTATTATGAAGAGCATAGAGTGTTGAGCACCAATCGATATTTGAGCCCCCAAGTTCGTGAACAACCACAGATAGTTCGAACAAGATGACAACTACAAGCAGAGGTGTGGGATTTGTAGAGAGTACTGCCAAGGAAGCTGCACAGAGCCCTAGGGTATGCGCTGGAACTTTCGAAATCACCCCAGATGCCAAGGCCCAAGAAGGATACACAGGTAGCGGGACCAGTCCGCATGTCCCTGCGAAATCTGTGGTTTGGTAATATTTCCATGGAAGACAAGGGTAAGGCTGTCAACCTTGAGATAGATGATGAGGAGGAGGACCTCCAGGCTTTCGTAGAGGAGATAGAGGCGGATGAGGAAATGGAAGAAGACATCCAGCTAGTGCACGCTGCAACAAAATTGCCTGAGTACGTCCCTCGGTGGAAAGGGAAAGCTAAAGTGCCCAAGGATTTGGATGCTGCTAAGAGCACACTCCAAAGCCCGCTCCTCCCAGAATTATGTTTAAGGGCTCGGCTCTAGGTCGCGTGCCCACCATGAAATTTTAAGACTGGGACCTCGTGGATAGCGAAAAGTTCCCACATTTACAGATGGAGAACCTCATGAAACAGAGTAAGGAGGGTCTAGTTACAACGTTAGAGCCCCAGAAATGGCTCCACACCGTGGAGAAGGCCGAGCTACTCCACCTACTATGGATTCTACATTTTCACCGTGCACCAATCATGATCTTTGTCATCAGACAATTGATTTTCCTGGTGCACAATGGGTACTTATGGCTGGAAGAGCCTATTCCCATCACGACAGAGCTTATTCACAAGATTTCTCAGCTTCCCTGTAAGGGAAAGGACCTCACAGAGATAGCTGGCAAAAGCAAAGATTTGGCACTCGCAGAGGCCATGAAGAAAAAGTACAAATTGAAAAAGAAGAAGAGAGGCTATGTAATCAGTAGCATTAAAGACAAAGGGGTGTGTGTAGTCACCCAACTGCTGGCCGGGAAGGTGATGAGAAAATGTAGCGGCGATGAGGTACTAGCACCGTTCGTTGTGCTAGCAAAACAATACATGGAGGGGGTCCAATTCAACTGGGCCGAATTCCTCTGTGAAGAATTTCTAACCAACTACAAGGAAGCTCAGAAGCAGGGCAAGACCTTCCACTACGCGTGGTTGCTCTTGTCTATTTTACTAGTGACGGGGGAACTGTTTGAGGATAGTCAGTTCCCTCTTGTTGAATAGGATCTGCAAGACTAAAATCTTCTGGGTTCTAATGGAGGCAAGCATCCAGATTTGGATTAACAGGAGGCTGCGCTTATCCCCCACAGTGTACAATAGTCTGCGAAGCTTTTTAGACTTCAAGGCGGATATACACAATGTGTATATGAAGGCGCGTAAGGACCTGGCGCAGACCTGGACCAAGATTCCTTTCATTGCA
This sequence comes from Pinus tabuliformis, assembly GCA_031772625.1. Taxonomy (NCBI): domain Eukaryota; kingdom Viridiplantae; phylum Streptophyta; class Pinopsida; order Pinales; family Pinaceae; genus Pinus; species Pinus tabuliformis. Next base: position 290,579,596 of record CM062807.1, on the reverse strand, counting down.
ATTTCTGACACTATCTTCTCAGTGCTCGACTCATGGCCTACCAAATGGCACACCTCGGATCTGGCAGAAAGGGATAGAACAATTGCACAAATGCAGAAGGATGCAACCAAGTTGCATGTCACAAAGTTGGCCTAGCAGAGACGCAATGAAGAAGCGGCCGTGGAGGTAAGGGCTGCCTGCGAAGCAGTAAAGGAAGCCATACAACAGGCCAAGGCTACTGAAAGAGCAGCAACAACACAAGCAACAGGGGCCACTGTGACATAGGAGGAAAGAGGCCAGGATGTGTCTACAGGATAAGGACTAGATACGATAGAAGGCGCGTAACCGAGCACAATGTCCACTCCACTGAAACGGCCGCACGTCATGGAGCAGTCAGGTCCATGAAAGAAGGCCAAAGCTTCCAAATGGGACATCGATCCCATTGCATTAATAGAGGGTGACCTCTATGACATTGGTGACAATGTTCGCGAGGTCACCTGGGAAGCACTCCAGGAAGCTATGACGGAGCAACAAAATGTGTTGGGGGCCCTAAGGGCACAACTGCAGGAAATTTAGGTGCGGACCCCATAGGAAGGAATAGTAGCCGCCTACGGTGTTGTAAGTACATAAACAACAGAGCAACTGCTGCGCGCAAGAATGGCCAACACCATAGTGTTGCCGAAAGGAGAGCTAATAGCGGAAAGCAAGGAGGACAGAACCGCAGTGCGCAGGATCAAGGGACTTGCCCTAAACTTGGTTGCCCTTCCATGGGATACATTATATCAGCTGCAGGATGGAGCAACAATAGAACTCCATGCTAGGGAAGGACGCGTAGTGTAGATACTCAACGAACAGAGAATCAACATTGAGCAGCTTAGTCTCTAGCACGATGAAATGCTTTCACAAAAGCAGTAGTTGGAGCAAGTGGTAGAGGAAGCATGTCACCGCGTTCGAGAGCTAGAAATCGCGATAGACCTACTAGTTGCAGTGCGAATCCACAAATTAGCCACTGGATTCCGTGAGGCGAAGGAGGAAGCAACGAGGGTACAATTAGACCTCAACCTTCATATTGTCGCGCTGCGATTAAAGGCGCAGTCCTCTATGCCCCCAGAAGTTAGGGAATAGCGTGATGGCGCTATTCAAAAAGGGCTGGAGGAAATAGGACAAGCCATACAGAACTACACCGCTATGTTGGAAGAATCCTTCGCGGTCATCACTTCATTATAGGAGGACCCCAACATACAATGCTTGGAAAGGGAGGCGTGAGAACTTTAGGTGGAGTATGACAGTGTGTGTGGAATGGCGCAGATAGTTGCCCTACCCAGTGGCTTGCGAAGCTACAACAGGTAAAGGAGTTGAAGGAACAGGTGCATGTTGTGCAGCAAAAAGAGACAAACCTTAAAGCACACATCTAGCCTTGGATTTATGAGGCCTTCCTCATCACTGCAGACATCGAAGGAAAGCTTGCAAAGATTAAGGTGATGCATGCCTTAAGACTGGGAGTTTCCCTTGACAGAAAGACTTTGACCAAGAGAGTGGAGCAGATCCAGCAGACTGCAGATCAGTGCGTTGCGGACCTCTAGGAAGTAAAGGAACGGTTGGAGGGGCTCCGTGCCAAGATCACTACACCAGCAGAGTGACTCAGGACGAGTCACGATGATTGTTTTAGGGGCCTATTGGGCATGGAATCCCCCACAACAGGTTTTGGGGCTCAAAGCCTAAGTTTTGGTCAAAGATGTGTAAAAATCTATGGATTGCAGGTGCGGAGCGCGAAGTGTGCAATTGACTCATAGGGTTATTTGCCCTAAACATTGTATTGTAAATTAGTGTAAAGTTAGCCTACCCATGGTCTATGGACCATGGGATTGTATAAATAGAGCGAGGCTCTAAGTTGTAAGGGGAGGAAGTCAATAGATGAGTAGTGCAGGAATGGTTCAAGTTTAGAGGATAATTCTAAGTGTCTTGGGTTGTAGTAGTTGGAAGAGGCTCAGCAGTTGAGTGCACAAAGACCTAGTAGAGTCTGCAGCTGAGTGCGCGGATCCCTACAGCTGAGTGCACAGGGAGGTTTCGAGGTTGTAAGCCAGATTGAAGATTAATAAAAGAGAAGTTGATTTCTATTCCTGTGTATTTGCTGTGCATTATCTTCTTTATGTTTGTATTTGTTTATGTATTACGTGCACTGATATAATTGATGAATATGCTATAATAACCATAAATCTTATACACACACGTTAAGTAATCGGTTAATTAACAAGGATCTTGGGTATTATATAGGTCACGCCTCAAGTAGGGCTGCGTGGAAGCCGCACCGCAGGTCGTGAAGGGATCACAAGTGTGCGTAGCGATAGGATAGACTGCGGACCTTCAGAAGCCCATAAGACATCCCTAGGGTGTGGAAACTTGGTTCTAGCACCCTCCCATACTACTTCGGGTGAGACCTCAGTCCGCGCTCCACGGACTGTTTCTGAAAGGGCCAGTAGTACTAGGATTTGCTTGGCTAAATCACCTTTGAACCTGGGTTAGGCCCCACTAGCCAACATTCTCTCATTTCAATTGTAATTTAGAAAGTGTCTTGTAGATTGTCACGTAGGTTTCCGGTCCCACTCATTGGGCTAGATGAATCGTCTCTGTCTACAAAGAGGATTTACCTAGACAACAAAATGGTGACTCCGCTAGGGAAGCTATAACCCTTTTGATGCATTCCTTCAATCAGATTCTCTCATGAGTTTGACTAATCATCAATTTCTTGGCTTGTGTACATCACTATAGCTATTTGCAATCACTAGTTATTTCCTGAGAATGTTTAGCCTACTATGATCTTGAGGATTTTTTATTTATTCCTTATTTTTCTCACCCAATGCATTTTCTGCTCTGACAGAAGCACCGATTTTCAAATTACAGTCACGTTGATCTGCCTTTCATCACACTTTTGCCTTTAATGGGAATGCTAATCCCATAGGATAGAAGAAAAAATAGGGTTTCTTATTGTTTTCAGTGGTTTTCAACCTCTGTTAATGATTTTCCAGTGTAACTACAATGTGTTTGTCTTGATTGTTATCCTTTTGTGATTACAATTATATCTTGGCTTTGTTTATGTGTGTTTGAGGCTTGATTGCCTTCTAGGGTTTCTAGGGTTTCTAAGTCACCCTTCACTCATCACTTGTTCTGTCTCTCTGAGATTGATTGCTTCCATTTAGGAGTTTTGCTACAATCAGGACACCATTTTCAAGTTGCTTTTATTTCACGATTGTAAAGTTATTTTCATTAGTTTTGAGTCATATTGGTGCTTTGAAGATTTCTTTTGCTCCATTGTCAAGCATAGATTATAGTTGTTTTCTTTGGAAGGACTGAAAGTGAATGTTTTTTATATTTATTTGTTTCAAAAAGAAAAGTGAAAGGTTTCTTCATTTAAGTATTTTTGAAACCATTTGCATTCGAAACCATAAGTGTTGGAGAGGTAAATACCCTATATGGATAGAGGCGATCCCTACTAGCCCAGAATGGGTCTAGCAACAATCAGTCAATGCTACTATGCAAGTTCCTAATTGCAAATAAAAGGCAGACAATGAACACCTACTTGGATTCCAACGCTACTGTTTGATGAAGAGACGTCGTTCTCGCTCCTTCGCTTTGGCCGGTCACGATCTTCCATGATCCCCATAGATAGATACCTACACACACGAAGAGAAACACAAACACAAGTGTGAAATCTAATAAATGCAATTATACATCAGTCAGAAAGGACGTAATTCACATTAACCATTACAAAGACAAATGAGAATGGAACCATAATAGTAGTCATCTATTATTAATCAATAACAGAGAAGAGTACAACCAAAGTTCTGACGTTGAATCCTTCTCAAGAGGGTCCAGCCAGCAAGCCTCTTAAGCATTCACCCTTGGAGGTAGATCTCCCAAGACAAAAACTCTCTCTCACAGAAGCTCACACAAGAAAGCAACACTTCACAACCTTCCTTAAGCTCTCTAGCAATCCCACACTTGTCACACCAACTACCTACTAACAGCGGCACTCTAAGCACTATCAATTCCACACTGTCAAAAACTAGCTGCTCATGGCAATGGTAGAGGCTTAAATAGGAGAAGGAGTCTCCATGAATGGTGGGAGGATGAGCTTATCTCCAAGGAAGGTGGCTCAAATGACGAAACAGACATGCCAGAGAAGGGAGGGCGACATTTACAAGGCCAAAAACCAGGTCTGGAGTCATCTGGAAGGCCTGCTGTTAGAACAAACTCGCCCAAACTGGATCAACACGGGTGTATAACTGCACTGGAGCGCTGACATCACATCTGAATAACAAGGAAGGTTATGTCAGAGCGACTCAATAAAAACAGATGGTGCGCTGGTTCATGAAATCCGACCAGCGCGGAAAACACGTGTGCTTCCGCGCTGGCAGCGCATTCGTTGTATTATGAGGCGCCAGTCAGCGCGGTTATTTTAATAACAGTCGCGATGATGGGAAAAACTTTGGCAAAGTGGGTCATTTGGCCACATTAGAGAACATGAGCATGATTGATTTGAACTCATGACACAGTAGGAAGACTGACAGGGAGACAGTGACAAATTACTGTGTAACAGATGCCCCCTAAAGCATGAAGCCCGAGAGAGTGGGAGGGGTGAAATGCTTTACAAAACTCGCTGAACTGGAACACCACCAGGAAGAACCTGCACGTATGTACAACTGATATCTCTATTACATGTAGTCTAGGCATGGGCGCAGCCATCCAAAAGACATACGAAGAAGGTCTGTGGTATGGACGTAGCCACCCAACTCAAGAGACCATGATGATAATAAGGTATGGTCGCAGCCACCCAAAAAGACTCAGGTATGGGCGCAACCATCCACCAATGAGTCATGTAATAATAATCCACAAAATCGCAACCTGGTTTGCAACAGACAAAAACCAGGGTCTTGCGCTCCAACCCGACCCGAACAGAGTACAAGTCCAAGCATGTGAATACATGAGCTGAAGTCGAACATGTATGAACATCGTCTGATTACCAGCCAATAACGAAAACTGTTAACAGATGCGAGAGGTACCACCAATAATGACGATGGTCCTCAAGGTACTTATAGGTACAATCCGCGGAGTGTGAATCAATGAGCTGGTGTCGAACACCCACAGAATCATTCGATCGGAGGCCAATGATGAAAACCTCGCGTCGAACACGAAGAACCTGCCATTGAGGCATGCAGGCTCTAAGGCACCTGAAGGGAGTCTCTAGGTCACTTTCCTGGATAATGAGCTGAAGTCGACAGGAAGTAACCTTGATCGAAGGTGGGCCATAATGTTTCCCACATCATCGACATGAGACAAAGAAGGATAAACGATTTTGTGTGAGACATCAGAGGGAGGTGGTAAGTTTGGAGAGGTCAACTTCTCTTGAACATATCGGCGGCACGACAGCGGATTTGGCAGCATCTGACATCAAATGAGTAGAGGTCATGGTGACAAGGCAATGAGCAGATGAGAGGTCAAAAGAGGATAACCCAAACCCACGGAGGCTAGTGTAAGACAAGATGAGAAATCCCCACCCAAACACGAATGCAGACTAGTGCCATGTTCAAGAGCGACATACTACCGACACGACCATTATTATAGTTCCATTTTCCCCACCATTTCTGGCAGGTACCCCGATTATTTTTGGATGACAAGCTTGACGGGGATAGCATATGCTTGGAGAGTCTGAAAAGACAGTGGAAAAGAAAACTCCAGGGGGGTCCTTTTTCGTAAAGTTGTGTCTCTCGAGCCCGAAAAAGTATAAAACAATGCTCGAAAGAACCGCCCGACCAGTATGATCGAGGAGTACTTTTCGTAAGTAGTAACTTCGACCCGAAAAAGTAAAAAAGTGGTCAGAAGTACGTCGTTTTGGTGCCAATAACGAGTGCGAAACGACAAACACCCGACAATCCTTTTAAGTTAAACGGTCGAAAAAAGAGCTTTAAAAGCGACCGCCTCTCGTTCCTTTTGACGAGCCGAGAGGGAGCTCGGTCATCTTTTCTTGCTTTACGTTGAAAAAGAGCTTAAAGACGACGTTTTGGGATCAAGTGTGTATAGGACCGTCATGACCCTGCCGGTTACGAGAATCTGCACAAGAATACCGCACGCGTAAACCTGTTTGATATGTTAAAAACATAGTAAAACATGCATAAAAGCATAGTACAACGACATTGGCACTAAATACATGGTAAAAACATGACAAAAACCCACATTTATGAAAAACCATAGTCAATTATAAATTTTTTACCATAAATAGGGGGGTAAAAGAAATTTTTTACCATTGTTACCATTTTGAGCCGTGGAGAACGTTGTGGAGCTGCGAGGTTGACGGAGCGAATTCCATCCCGTGCGGACACCATCCATCCTGCAACTTGTTCCAGGTAGGTTCTCCTTCTCCTGCGCTTCATTTTGAGTCATTTTTGCAGCATTTCCACAGTGGGAAGTGGTAGTTTGGGCAAATTTTATGAGCTTCAATGCGCTCTCGGTCAGCGCGGATTTCCTCATCGGGTCCGCGCTGATCGAATAATTTTTACACACACCACCCCCGGATCAGCACGAAAAACACGTGTGCTTCCGCGCTGACCCAATGAAAAAAACAAAGGGCACCATTATCAGTGCGACTGTTTTAAAAACAGTCGCGCTGACTCCGTGAAATTATATTTTTATCAATTTGAACGCATAAACTTCAACGGTCAGGGCTCTAATAGTTTTTTGTGGTCATGCAGGACAAAATGGCATTTGTTTGGCAAGAGAGAGCTCACGATAACGAGGATATAGCGGCTTATGCCGATGCTGGGTGTCGTAATGCAATGCGGGCATGTGGGGTGCTCAAATGTTTCCTCACTCCGCGCCTGCGAGCACAACCTGATCTCCTCGAGTTCCTAATCAGAGCCTGGAATCCTGTTGATGGAAAGTTTACGATTCGAGGCCGTGATATCGAGTTTGATTACACGGATATATATTTTTTGACCGAGTTATCACGCTGAGGCGAGATGCCCATTCTGGAGGGGCAACGACCCAGCGGTGAAACCCTCGATATGTTGATGGCTCGAGTGTGCCCGCGGGCACGTAAAACGCGGAGTGGAAAGGTAGCTATTCCGACGGTGGAGGACATCGTCCTTCGAACCATACTCTTCATGGTGACCCGGGCAGCGGGCTGTTTGGCCAATCACGAGGCCTCAAAGACCCATCTACTATTAGCTCTCAAGTGTTTACAATCCACCATATTCAACTGGGCAGCAGCAGTAACAACCAGCATGAAGAGACAACTGAGCAACTGTCGACGCGGTGAGTCGAAACAGTTCGGTTATGGGTCGCTCTTACTCCCGCTCATGTTGGAGCGGGTACCAGCTTTACAGCTACAGGACATGGTCGTGGATCCACCCAGAGGTCCCTGGGAGACGAGGGCTAGTCGATGGGGCCATGTCATGCCGTGAGGAGGTGGCGGCCGCCCAGTGGCATGGGGTGTATATTTTCGAGAGTGGCTGGATCGGCAGGTTGTTTTTGTAGAGGACTGGCCATATGCTGGCATAGACTTCCGCGGTGATCCAGACATGCCACTGCCTGTGGGAGAGCATTGGGACGATGGTGGTAAGCCACTTGATCTCTTTTTAATTTTTTATCTTTTTGTACTGTTTTTAAATTTTTCATGTACATGTCTTTATGATGAATGCTATGGTATGCAGATGTGGGACCCACGAGACCCCTTGGTCTAGCCCCAGAGGCAAGGAGAGAGGCACAAAGCACTTGAGCCCTGGCCTTGGCTCCTCCAGGAGTCGATACGATGGAGACTGTGACACATAACCTCGAGGGCTTACTGGCGGGGGTTCCAGATTACCAGGGGATAGAGAAGGTCCCCATAGCATCTCAGATCCACACAGTGGGGGTGGAACATAGGATGCACCGCCTTTTGAGGTGGGTGGCGCGGGGAGCTGTATGCTACAGAGAGCATAACCCACCACAATAGACATCTAGGTCTTATTTCCACTAATGTTTTTTGAAAGACATGTGTCTCAGATGTACTGAGGACACTGGCCTTATCTAGACATATACACTTATTTTTTGAGCGCCTTGGTGCGCCACGTGATATATATATATATATATATATATATATATATATATATATATATATATATATATATATATATATATATATATATATATATATATATATATATATATATATATATATATATATATATATATACTGATTTTGGATGGATCTTTCACATGTGATGATGTTTTTATATGCTATGCAAATGCCTAATACAAATGTAATCTAATGTATCAGTTGCATAACACACGACCCACATATTTTAATTTTTATGCAAGCTTAAAAGCACACATGAAAACACACATGCAAACTATGCTTGGAAAAAGATTTATTTATATACATATGCTTATTCTATGGTCTTATTATGCTTTCTATGTCTTCTTGTATGATGTTTATCTGTTACGCAAATGTCTGTCTAATACATGGTTTGCCAATGCATCAGTTAACGTGTTTAATCGTCTCGGGATGTGCTGATATGTGATATAATCAAAATTCCTTTCTTACAATCTTACACGTAAATACAACCTTAGAATGCATTGGTCTCTGACGGAATATCACCCGTTGAGTTGATGGACGACAAGTTGAGAGTCCAGGTTCACCACCATTGCATGAATGCCGAGATCAACTGCTTCGGCTAGTAACTCAATTACAGCACTGTATTCGGCAACATTGTTAGTGGTACGACCCAAGCACACACCCTGAAGGTCTATCAAATCTCCGTGAGGATCATAGATCGCCCACGCCGCAGAAGACAAATTGCAAGTGCTACGGTAGGTGCCATCAGCGAAACCAACATAAGGTGCACTGGACATTTGCACAAGGAGCAGAAAACACAATAAGAGGCAAACATGCCTTCACACCAAAGCAAAACGTGAAATCATGCACACATAACACACTTGCTAAAAACACACGTATGTACAAGCTAGGTGCATGAAATCATGCATAGTATTTTTTCAAATAAAGCCCGTTACGGGGCTTGTCGAGAGGATTCCCTTCGTAGTCGATCAGCTCATATGCCCCCTTTTGCAAAACTCTCTTCACAATATAGGGGCCTAGCCACATGGATTCGAGTTTGCCTACCCCTAGCTTATCCTTAGCTTGATCATAGAGCAGTACTAGATCTCCCTCAACAAAGGAACGAGGTTGAATAGTATTGTCGAAGTGAGCCTTAACTCTCTTCTTCTGTGCTTCGATAGCTAGAGAAGCTAAGCGACGGGTCTCGTCTAGCCGTTCTAAATAAAGAAGCCGTTCCTCCACCGAAGTGGTGTTGGGAAGCAACTCGACAGCTAACTTTAACGAAGGAATCTCACATTCAACAGGAAGGGTGGCCTCCAGTCCATAAACTAGTTGAAAAGGAGTTAAACCGGTGGCGTCCTTCACAGAGGTCCGGTAAGCCCACAAGGCGGGGAACAGCATCAGATGCCAATTAGACTTGTGTGTACCAACGGTACGTTGGAGCATTGTGATCAAAACTTTGTTCACAGCTTCAACTTGGCCGTTGGATTGAGGGTAGTACGGCGTCGAAGTATCTTGACGCAAGCCTAGTTGGGTCATTAGTTCCGTCATCATTTGATTATGGAAATGTTTTCCGTGATCCGTGACGATAGCCTGAGGGACTCCAAACTGAGTAATGATATGATTAAACAAAAATTGCGCCACTGTGTGACCGTCTTCATTCAATGTAGGCATCGCTTCGGCCCATTTGGTGAAATAATCCACGGCAACGATAATATACCCATGCCCCCCGGCCGAACGAGGGTTACAGGATGTATAATCGATGCCCCATTTGGCAAAAGGACCGATGGTAACAACAGGGTGCAGTGGTGCAGGAGGTGCACGCATTTTCCGGTGGTAGATCTGGCATTCATGGCAGGAACGGACGGCAAGGATGCAATCCTTGAAGATGGAAGGCCAGAAATAACCAGCACGGAGGATTTTCTGGGCGGTGGCATATCCGGACATGTGACCGCCACAAGCACCAGAGTGGCAGTCATTCAATACCTGCTTAGCCTCCTCGAGAGTCAAACATTGGCGAAGAACAGAATCAGCGCCGAGATGGTACAGGGTATCGCCAATAATGCGATAGGGTTGAGATTGATGACGAATCCTCCGTCGAGCGTCTTTCGATACATTGGGATGGAAGGAAGACGTCTGCAAGTATACTATGATGTCCCCATACAAAGGGTCGAGGGTGCTGATTAGAAACAATGTTTCGTCCGGAATATGCTCTTCTGAAAGTGATGGTGTAGAAGGAAACGGCAAAGAACAGAGCAATTCAGCAAAGACCAGAGACTTCTTAGACTTGGTAGCAGTAAATTCCAAGTCAAACTCTTGGAGGATTACGATCCACTTCGAGTATTTGCCCCCCAGCAACTGGCGTGACAAAATGTATGTCATGGGGTTGCAGTCAGAAATCACGGTCGTGGCGCGCAACAGGATATAATGCCGGAAACGATGGACAGCGTAGACATCGGCCAATGCCAACTTCTCAACATAAGCGTAGCCAGTTTCCGTATCCAAAAGGTTGCGGCTAAGGTAATAAATAACGTGCTCAGTGCCGTCGTCATCATCCTGCACTAGAACCATGCCGATAGTGGTATCAACGGCGGCCAGATAGAGAGTGTAATCACGGTGATAGTTCGGAGGTCTTAATAATGGAGCAGAGACAAGGAGGCCCTTGAGTCGCTCGAAAGACTCCTCAGTGATGGCATCCGAATGGAAGGGTGTGTCTCGCTTCAATAGCCGTGTGAAACCCTTAGCCACCTCGGCATAATTCGGGATGAATCGTCTAAGGAAATTTGCTTTGCCCTGCAAGCTCTGCAACTGCTGCAAAGAAGCAGGGGGAGTAAGATTCAAAATGGCCTCGACTTTGAGGGGATCCAGATGGATGCCTTCTCAGGAGACGATAAACCCGAGTAGTCGGCCTAATTCTATGCAGAAGACACACTTATGAGGATGGAGCCTAATGCGGTAGTGTCGACAGCGGAGAAAAATTTCGCGAAGATGAGAGGGATGGTCCTGACGCTTGGCTGAATGAGCTGGGAGGTCATCCAGGTACGGCTGTACAATGTGACGAATGTCATGAAAGGCATAAGACATTGCACGTTGAAACGTAGCGCCGACATTCTTTAGACCGAAAGGGAGCTTCTTATAAGCGAAAGTGCCCCAAGGACAGATGAAAGCCGTCTTATGTTGATTAGCGGGGGTGATGTTGATCTAGTTATATCCAGAGAAGCCGTCCATAAACGAGTAAATTTCACTTCCTGCACACTCATCGATAAGCTGATCGATGAAAGGCGTAGGGAAGTTGTCGTTTGGACAGGCATGATTGATATCACGATAATCAACACAGGCCCGGATAGTACCCTGCTTTTTATTCACAGGGACTATATTAGAAACCCAATCCGTAAGTGGAATGGGGTAAATGAAACTAGCCTTGAGAAGCTTTTCGACTTCTGCTTTGATAGTTGCGGCCTTTCGGGGGTGCACAGGGCGTAAGCGCTGACAAACCGGCTTAGCACCTGGATACGTAGGTATTTCGTGCACCACTATACTAGGGTCGATGCCAGGCATTTCTTCGTAGGACCAGGCAAAGACATCACGAAATTCACGAAATAAGTCAGTGTAGAGTTGAACTTCCTCTAGAGTGCAAGTGACTCCGATATGAATGTGCTCGACAATCCCCGGTTTCACAGAGATGTCGATAGGTTGGGTTTGCGTGATGTTTCCCATATTGCCCTCAGAAGACACTTGATAAAGCTGAATAGGTGTTTGAAGGGGCGGGGATGGGACACACGAAGCAAACCGCTCGAGACATGCGATCATTTCCGGATGGGGAGGGAGAAACGAAGAGCGGTGGTGATGATCTGACCAAGGGAGCTCTTCGAGAGACATGGTCTCTATGATGGCTTCATCGGAAGGAAATGTTTCCTTTAATGGATCCGAAGTAGCATCATCTCCTAGCCAAGGGAAATGAACATATGAATCGAGAACACTGCCCGGAACAGCAGGTTCAGCAGGGGGAGCCGATGCAGCGACGATTTCGACGTAGTTGAGCTCGGCAGGACTCAACGACATCATATCACCCCAAGAGTCTATCTGATTAGCGGGAGGAAGGACCCACGGATCAGAACGTACAGAGATCATGTTGATAGGGGTGAGATTCAGAGGTGGGAGGGGAAAGACTCCCATTAAAGCGGGATCTTTGAAAAGCCCGGCACCCACTCTCTCGAATGACTTAGAGGTATGCTCCATAAATGGCACATTACCTTCAGAAGAAGAGGCGGAGAAGGAGAGCTGGTTCACCGTGACAATCTTCCCTTGGTGAGGGAAACGAATGACACGGAACAGGGAGGAAGCCACGGCTTGCATGGCGTATGTCCAGCTACGTCCGAGGAGGAGGTTGTAGGTAAGATTGGCATCAACAACTTCGACCTCCACTTCTACCGTCTTCCCTTCCAAAGAGATGGGCAAGCGTTGGAGGATACCGTAAGGACGGGACTGTCTTCCATCGAAGGCTTCTAACGTCATAGGAGACTGACTCAACGTAGGAGAACCAATAGCCTTCCAGCAAGCAACAGACCTGATGCAAGTTGAGGCTCCTTCATCAATGACTGTACGATGGATCATTTTGCCACTGATGATGACCTATATAAGGAAAGCGACTTGGTGAGGCAGTCTCGGTGTAAAGCCCTCGAGATCAAAAGAAATCAAATCTGAATCCGCCGGGTCTATGCCACCAATAGCTGATAGCAAGGACTTCCTCTGGGAGGGGCAGCTCTGGAGGACTTGTGGAGCGGACATAGCAGACGGAGCCTGAGCTAAGTCCTCAACAATGCTATAATGATGGGCAGCACGAGCATTAGGGTTGTAAGACGACTTCCGGAGTACACCTTTCGGAGGGGGTCGGGGGAGCGTCTCAGTGCTGGGCCTTTCAATGTGGAGAGGGCCAGAACTAGACGGAGGAGCGCTGGAGGGGATCTCCGGCTCTTTCCCGGCAGGAGAAGGATATTCTTTTGCTCGAGTAGAAACATGGATGGGAATCATTCCAGCCATGAACACCTGAGAGCCAAACGAGGAAGAGGGTTGAGATGGGTCTGCCACCATTTGAGTTTGCTGGGAAGGGAAAGGTTCTTTAAGCACGGCAGGAGTCCCAGGAGCACCTTTCAATAATCGACTAACTTCGGATCACCTTGGGCAGTCCTTAGTGTAGTGATCCTCATCACAGATAAGACAAGGATACTTAGGTTTTTGTTTAGCTCCTTCCTCGGGTGGAGGTTTAGGGGAATCCTGCTTGGGCTGTCCGGATTTATCCTTAGCTTTCCCTTTCTTTTTCCCTTTTGAGGATTTATCCGCCGCGGTGGACTGAACGGCATTTACCTCGGAGGTACTTCCAGGATTAGATTGACCCTGAGAAGCATTTCCATTAGAGGCGTTCTGTTTTTGCTTCCCAGGGTTTGCGGCTGATTTCTTTGATGACGAGTTTACAGAGCCAATGACTCCGTCAACAGATGGTTTTGGCGGAGACTTGGATTGTCCAGGCCTCGGGGCGTCTGGCAAATAATCATATAAAGTACCCGACTGAGAGTATACTAAGTCAAGGTACTGAGCACGCGCGATAGCCTGCTCTTCAGTTACACAAGCTCCCATGGCGATGTCTCGCGCAATCGCAGGGAAAAAGGAAGTTGTGAACCAATCGGTCAGGAGTTGATCAGGAATCCAGAACTTGATCAAGTGACGACACCTTCTCCATTCATGTATATGATCAGATATATGCGTAGCCGTGTCCTGTTTGAGAGACGTGAGGAGATGTGTCCCTGTCTCATACCGAATGGGTAACTGAAAAAGATTTAGGAATGCCATAGCCAGCGAGTTGAAACCTTGAAACGTGCCATGATTCAGCTCAATATACCACTTAGCGGCTGAGCCGGTGAGAGTTCTCTGAAAGAGGCGGAGCCGGATAGAGTCATCAAGCCATGAGTTCGATGAACACCAGAGGTGATAGGTCATGACATGGGCTTGAGGATCTTCACCAGCTTTGCCATTAAATTTTGGACAATCACCAGGTATTTTAATTGGAACTGGTGGCCAATACGGATTATGCAGAATGCGGTCATTCGTTAAATTGGACACATCTGGAAGTTCCAACGTCACTAAGAAAGGCAACTAAGGGTTAAAGGACATTTGTGGCTGTGGAAGAGAGGCAGTACCGGGGTTCCAACCAGGTGGTGGTTGCCCCCATGGACTCTGTCCAGATAGGCCCGACCCAAAGGGGCTTGGCCCATAGGGACTTTGCCCGTAGGGGTTCTGTCCATATGTATTCTGTCCATACAGATTTTTTCCATATGCAGACAGTTGACCCTGGGTCTGCCCCCCAGCACCCCATGGATTAGCAACTTGACCTGCAGGTGCAGCATACTGATAATTCTGGTAAGGAGTGACCTGCATCTGTTGATAATTTTGATACGGGGTAAACTGAGTTTTCCCTTGGGGTTGCTGGTAGCCATACATTTGCTGAGCTCCATACTGAGCCTGATAAGAAGGCTGCGCTTGCTAAGAAGGTTGAGGCCGTGGCCCACCTTGCATTTGATAACCCATTTGAGTTTGGGGCCCAGAAAGATGTCCTTGAACAGGTTGGGCTGGGACCATCTGGCCGGAAGGTTGGCCTGGTTGGGTTTGGGATGGACCTGTTTGCCCAGAAGTATGTGCTTGCTGGGTGCCAGGTTATCCTTGAGCAACCAAGGGCTGTCCTTGCGGAACAGATGGTCGAGCAAGCTGGACGGCCGGGTGACCTTGAGGTTGGCGAGCCTGTCCAGAAGGATGATTAGGACAGGCAGTGGGTTGGCCTTGCTGCATAGAAAGCTGGCCCATTTACCCGGTAGGATGCATAGGCTGAGCAGCGGGTTGGCCCTGCTGTACGTAGGGTTGCCCCCCTTGCCCAGAAAGATGAGTAGACTGAGCAATGGGTTGGCCTTGCTGTACGTAAGGCTGCCCCACTTGCCCAGAAGGATACCCCTGCTGAACTGCCGGTTGAGCTTGCAGAATAGACGTTTGTCCAGCTTGTCCAGAGGGATAACCCTGCTGGAGACCAAGTTGGCCTTGTTGGATGTAAGGTTGTCCTGGTTGTCCAGACGGGTAACCTTGCTGGGTACCGAGTTGCCCCGGATAACCAGAAGGTTGACTCTGATAGGTAAATGACGGACCACCAACAGCCGAAGGTTGTCCCTGATAGGGTTGTCTTTGTGGGCCCCCAGATTGTCCTGGGTAAGACTGGCCATAAAGTGGCTGCCCCTGGGGGGCTTGCACGTAAGGTGGCTGGCCTTGATTAGGCGGTCCTTGTGGCTGTGCAGGGATTGCCTGGCCTCCATGAAATGAGTGAGTACTAGAGTCCCAAGCAATGGATAACGGTACCGAAACCTCAACGAAAGGTTGAAGCGGCAAGGTTTGAGAGTATTGGAGGTATTGACCAGTAGAATCGTAATAAAAGAGTGGACCTTGCGCGTTTGGATCCTGAACAGGTTGCCCATAGGCATCATATGGCCCCCCTCCTGGAACAGGACCAGAAGAGGGTGGAGCACTTTGTGCAGGGTGGACGACTCTAGGCGAGAGTTCCGGCTGGCCATTACTCACTTGACCGTGAGGGGAACTAGCACCAGTGTTCAAAGATGATGACGATGTTACGGCACTAATGACCGGAGTCGAGTGTGCTACACAAACAGTTGGGTTCGTGGGAACTGAGGTAACAGGTGTAGTATGGGGTTGTGAAACAAAAGGTCCTGTGGTGGGAGTGATCTGAGGATCCCACATAGTAGTAGCAGGAGTCCTGGCAGCTAGTCTATCCCTCAACAATGAATAACGCGGGGGGAGTGGAGAAGTAGCTGGGATGGGAGTGTCAACATTCGACACCACAGGTGTCTCACTTGCGCTGGGAGATTTCTCATCCATGTGGGAGGTAGACATTGGAGACGAAACACCAGGGGGGGTAACAGGAATATCGTCCTCGTAAGGCTCCCAGATAGGGTTCCAATCGTCTTCGTAATATTCGTCGCCCGGGGCACGAGAGTTGATAGGTTGGATACTCGGGATAACAGGAAGAGTATCGCTTACAACTGGTACCTCAGGAGCAGCGGAAGATGGAGAGCCTTGATCACTTGGAACGGGAGTTGATGGGTCAGCTAGGATGACAAACCCCAAACAAGACCTAAAGGAATCTAACGATAAAAAACCCTACTCAAACTAACGCACACAAGATCTAACCAGGTGATGTTAACGTGGCCGAATAAATTTTTAAGACACAGGAACTAAACTTGACCTTTTCATGTTTCAAGAGTCGAGAAAAGGATGAAAAGATGACTCTAGTCTCCTTCGAATGTTTAATGAGCATGAAGTGACAAGACGCTCACTGGCACCTTTTCTTTTAAGGAGTCCGAAAAGGATCAAAAGTGACTACTCTGGAGATTCTAGGCAAAGGGTTTACCAAGCAATCCGTAAAACTGCTTATACACCTTGGAAATCGTATGAGAAGCAAGGACTTTCTGTACTGCAGTCAATCTTCCCGCATGCTGTGTTCGGTGCGTTACGGTTCGCAAGGTGGCAGACTCGGCTTCCTATGGATCAAGGATAAGATCCTAGTGGGGTCTTCCTATATACGCGACGGTACGTGGGAGCACAATCCGTGTTAGACCACTATCGAGTCACAGAAGGAGGAATCACCCAACCGTAATGTGAAACAATAGTGACTATGTTTAAAGATGCCAGAACACGTCTCTAGCCTAGACCTCTAGATGTTTGTGTTAAGTTCCAATGCGTTTTTAGGTTTATTCAGTTTATTTTATGGTTGATCTCGAATTAAGTTTCGGTTTCAGGCCCTATCGTGTGATCTCTCACAATTGCCTAGATGCAAACTACATGCCAAAGAATACCATTTCGTTCGATGAATTCTAACTATGAGAGGGTTAAGAGTTTTCAATCAAACAAAATGAACTCAATCAATCAAACAATCTAATGCAGGTAATGGCAAAGAAATGGGATTTTTCTTTTGAGAACACAAATCAATGAAATGCTCTTTTTCCCATTAACTATTGAATGCAAAAGATATTAGTTCGATTTCTTTTTCCAATGGTGCAATGCACTTAAAATGAATTTTGAGAGACAGAAACACCGAGTAAAGAAAAATAAAATCACTCAATGAAAAGAACTACAAGTGTGTAAAGAACCGGTTGAGCCCAAACAACTGTAATCCGCGTCTGGGTAGTGAGAAGTAATCGAAACAATTCGAGGACTGGTTCAATGACAATCACCTAAACAACCAAGAAAAGAAAGCAAAAGAGGAAGGTTTTCGCAAAAGCAAAGGCAAGTAGTAACGAATCTTTGTGAACGAGTGATAAAACAAAGTCAATCCAGCGAGAACGGGATGATAACACCGGGTCATAGGACACAAAACAAGATCCGCCCGACAAGACTTCGCAAGCAAGTGCTTCACAGTTCAGACAATAGAAATCAAGTCATAAACCAGGTGGAAAGAGCAGGGGATAGTCAAACCAACAGGCTCAGGAGGCAAAATTGAAAAAAATTCAATTCTACAGGATCAGCGTGGGTGATACACAGCAACAAAGCGCTGACCAGAAACCATGCGTAGCAACAAAGCGCTGTCAGCGCGGAAGTACACGGATTAAGCGCGCTGGTTCGATTTCAGAACCGTCGCGACTGTTAAACGTACAAGCGCGATGACCACGAAGTCAAAGAAACAGCTATGCGATGTCAGCGCGACTGTTTTGATATAAACCGCGCTGAGGCTAAAAAACAGGCACAATCAGGCCAAAAGCTCCCAAACCAAGGCAGTAACTCTTTAAACAATCAAGGCACCTCCCAGACTGAACCAGGCAACCTAAAAGCAGAGAACTAATCCCCAATCTTTCAAAAGAGAGTAACAATAAAACTCAAAACAAGAATGAACCCAGAGGATAAAGGCCAGCTCCCCAGTGGAGTCGCCAAATTGTTGGAGAGGTAAATCCCCTCTACGGATAGAGGCGATCCCTACTAGCCCAGAATGGGTCTAGCAACAATCAGTCAATGCTACTATGCAAGTTCCTAATTGCAAATAAAAGGCAGGCAATGAACACCTACTTGGATTCCAACGCTACTGTTTGATGAAGAGACGTCGTTCTCGCTCCTTCGCTTTGGTCGGTCACGATCTTCCACGATCCCCGTAGATAGATACCTGTACACACGAAGAGAAACACAAACACAAGCGTGAAATCTAATAAATGCAATTATACATCAATCAGAAAGGACATAATTCACATTAACCATTACAAAGACAAATGAGAATGGAACCATAATAGTAGTCATCTATTATTAATCAATAACAGAGAAGAGTACAACCAAAGTTCTGACATTGAATCCTTCTCAAGAGGGTCCAGCCAGCAAGCCTCTTAAGCATTCACCCTTGGAGGTAGATCTCCCAAGACAAAAACTCTCTCTCACACAAGCTCACACAAGAAAGCAACACTTCACAACCTTCCTTAAGCTCTCTAGCAATCCCACACTTGTCACACCAACTACCTACTAACAGCAACACTCTAAGCACCATCAATTCCACACTGTCAAAAACTAGCTTCTCATGGCAATGGTAGAGGCTTAAATAGGAGAAGGAGTCTCCATGAATGGTGGGAGGATGAGCTTATCTCCAAGGAAGGTGGCTCAAATGACGAAACAGACATGCCAGAGAAGGGAGGGTGACATTTAC
Organism: Pinus tabuliformis; assembly: GCA_031772625.1. NCBI lineage: Eukaryota > Viridiplantae > Streptophyta > Pinopsida > Pinales > Pinaceae > Pinus > Pinus tabuliformis. Next base: position 290,560,796 of record CM062807.1, on the reverse strand, counting down.
AAGGCCAACAACCAGGTCTGGAGTCATCTGGAAGGCCGGTTGTTAGAACAAACTCGCCCAAACTGGATCAGCGCTGGTGTATAACTGACTTGGAGCGCTGACATTGCATCTGAATAACAAGGAAGGTTATGTCAGCGCGACTCAATAAAAACAGATGGTGCGTTGGTTCATGAAATCCGACCAGCGCGGAAAACACGTGTGCTTCCGCGCTGGCAGCGCATTCGTTGTATTATGAGGCACCAGTCAGCGCGGTTATTTTAATAACAATCGCGATGATGGGAAAAACTTTGGCAAAGTGGGTCATTTGGCCACATTAGAGAACATGAGCATGATTGATTTGAACTCATGACATAGTAGGAAGACTGATAGGGAGACAGTGACAAATTACTATGTAACAGATGCCCCCTAAAGCATGAAGCCCGAGAGAGTGGGAGGGGTGAAATGCTTTACAAAACTCGCTGAACTGGAACACCACCAGGAAGAACCTGCACGTATGTACAACTGATATCTCTATTACATGTAGTCTAGGCATGGGCGCAGCCATCCAAAAGACATACGAAGAAGGTTTGTGGTATGGACGCAGCCACCCAGCTCAAGAGACCATGATGATAATAAGGTATGGTCGCAGCCACCCAAAAAGACTCAGGTATGGGCGCAGCCATCCACCAATGAGTCATGTAATAATAATCCACAAAATCGCAACCTGGTTTGCAACAGACAAAAACCAAGGTCTTGCGCTCCAACCCAACCCGAACAGAGTACAAGTCCAAGCATGTGAATACATGAGCTGAAGTCGAACATGTATGAACATCGTTTGATTACCAGCCAATAACGAAAACTGTTAACAGGCGCGAGAGGTACTACCAATAATGACGATGGTCCTCAAGGTAATTATAGGTACAATCCGTGGCGTGCGAATTAATGAGCTGGTGTCGAACACCCGCAGAATCATTCGATCAGAGGCCAATGATGAAAACCTCGCGTCGAACACGAAGAACCTGCCATTGAGGCATGCAGGCTCTAAGGCACCTGAAGGGAGTCTCTAGGTCACTTTCCTGGATAATGAGCTGAAGTCGACAGGAAGTAACCTTGATCGAAGGTGGGCCATAATGTTTCCCACATCATCGACATGAGACAAAGAAGGATAAAATATTTTGTGTGAGACATCAGAGGGAGGTGGTAAGTTTGCAGAGGTCAACTTCTCTTGAACATATCGGCGGCACGACAGCGGATTCGGCAGCATCTGACATCAAATGAGCAGAGGTCATGGTGACAAGGCAATGAGCAGATGAGAGGTCAAAAGAGGATAACCCAAACCCACGGAGGCTAGTGTAAGACAAGATGAGAAATCCCCACCCAGACACGAATGCAGACTAGTGCCATGTTCAAGAGCGACATACTGCCGACACGACCATTATTACAGTTCCATTTTCCCCACCATTTCTGGCAGGTACCCCGATTATTTTTGGATGACAAGCTTGACGGGGATAGCATATGCTTGGAAAGCATCATTTCGATGGTGTCTGATGTCATTAAGTTTTAACGAGTCTGACAAAGGAAGAACTCGGCGTCTTTTCTTGTTTAGAGAGTCTGAAAAGACAGCGGAAAAGAAAACTCCAGGGGGTTCCTTTTTCGTAAAGTTGTGTCTCTCGAGCCCGAAAAAGTATAAAACAATGCTCGAAAGAACCACCCGACCAGTATGATCGAGGAGTACTTTTCATAAGTAGTAACTTAGACCCGAAAAAGTAAAAAAGTGGTCAGAAGTACGTCTTTTTGGTGCTAATAACGAGTGCGAAACGACAAACACCCGGCAATCCTTTTAAGTTAAACGGTCGAAAAAAGAGCTTTAAAAGCGACCGCCTCTCATTCCTTTTGACGAGCCGAGAGGGAGCTCGGTTATCTTTTCTTGCTTTACGTCGAAAAAGAGCTTAAAGACGACGTTTTGGGATCAAGTGTGTATAGGACCGTCGTGACCCTGCCGGTTACGAGAATCTGCACAAGAATACCGCACGCGTAAACCTGTTTGATATGTTAAAAACATAGTAAAACATGCATAAAATCTTAGTACAATGACATTGGCACTAAATACATGGTAAAAACATGACAAAAACCCACATTTATGAAAAACCATATTCAATTATAAATTTTTTACCATAAATAGCGGGGTAAAAGAAATTTTTTACCATTGTTACCATTTTGAGCCGTGGAGAACATTGTGGAGCTGCGAGGTTGACAGAGCGAATTCCATCCCGTTCGGACACCATCCATCCTGCAACTTGTTCCAGGTAGGTTCTCCTTCTCCTGCGCTTCATTTTGAGTTATTTTTGCAGCATTTCCACGGTGGGAAGTGGTAGTTTGGGCAAATTTGATGAGCTTCAATGCGCTCTCGGTCAGCGCGGATTTCCTCATCGGGTCCGCGCTGATCGAATAATTTTTACACACACCACCTCCGGATCAGCGCGGAAAACACGTGTGCTTCCGCGCTGACCCAAGGAAAAAAACAAAGGGCGCCATTATCAGCGCGACTATTTTAAAAACAGTCGCGCTGACGCCGTGAAATTATATTTTTATCAATTTGAACACATACACTTCAACGGTCAGGGCTCTAATAGTTTTTTATGGTCATGCAGGACAAAATGGCATTTGTTTGGCAAGAGAGAGCTCATGATAACGAGGATATAGCGGCTTATGCCGATGCTGGGTGCCGCAATGCAATGCGGGCATGCAGGGTGCTCAAATTTTTCCTCACTCCGCGCCTGCGAGCACAACCTGATCTCCTCGAGTTCCTAATCAGAGCCTGGAATCCTGTTGATGGAAAGTTTACGATTCGAGGCCATGATATCGAGTTTGATTACACGGATATATATTTTTTGATCGGGTTATCATGCTGAGGCGAGATGCCCATTCTGGAGGGGCAACAACCCAGCGGTGAAACCCTCGATATGCTGATGGCTCAGTGTGCCCGCGGGCACGTAAAACGCGGAGTGGAAAGGTAGCTATTACGACGGTGGAGGACATCGTCCTTCGAACCATACTCTTCATGGTGACCCGGGCAGCGGGCTGTTTGGCCAATCACGAGGCCTCAAATACCCATCTACTATTAGCTCTTGAGTGTTTACAACCCACCATATTCAACTGGGCATCAGCAGTAACAACCAGCATGAAGAGACAACTGAGCCACTGTCGACGCGGTGAGTCGAAACAGTTCGGTTATGGGTCGCTCTTACTCCCGCTCATGCTGGAGCGGGTATCGGCTTTACAGCTATAGGACATGGTCGTGGATCCACCCATAGGTCCCCGGGAGATGAGGGCTAGTCGATGGGGCCATTTCATGCCGCGAGGAGGTGGCGGCCACCCAGTGGCATGGGGTGTATATTTTCGAGAGTGGTTGGACCGGCAGGTTGTTTTTGTAGAGGACTCACCATATGCTGGCATAGACTTCCGCGGTGATCCAGACATGCCACTGCCTTCGGGAGAGCATTGGGATGATGGTGGTAAGCCACTTGATCTCTTTTTAATTTTTTATCTTTTTGTATTATTTTTAAATTTTTCATGTACATGTCTTTATGATGAATGCTATGGTATGCAGATGTGGGACCCACGAGACCCCTTGGTCTAGCCCCAGAGGCACGGAGAGAGGCACAAGGCGCTAGAGCCCTGGCCTTGGCTCCTCCAGGAGTCGATACGATGGAGACTGTGACACATAACCTCGAGGGCTTACTGGCGGGGGTTCCAGATTACCAGGGGATAGAGGAGGTCCCCATAGCATCTCAGATCCACACAGTGGGGGTGGAACCCAGGATGCACCGCCTTTTGAGGCGGGTGGCACGGGCAGCTATATGCTACAGAGAGCATAACCCACCACAGTAGACATCTAGGTCTTATTTCCACTGATGTTTTTTGAGAGACATGTGTCTCAGATGTACTGAGGACACCGGCCTTATCTAGACATATACACTTATTTTTTGAGCGCCTTGGTGCGCCACGTGATATATATATATATATATATATATATATATATATATATATATATATATATATATATGATTTTGGATGGATATTTCACATGTAATGATGTTTTTATATGCTATGCAAATGCCTAATACAAATGTAATCTAATGTATCAGTTGCATAACACACGACCCACATATTTTAATTTTTATGCAAGCTTAAAAGCACACATGACAACACACATGCAAACTATGCTTGGAAAAATATTTATTTATATTCATATGCTTATTCTATGGTCTTATTATGCTTTCTATGTCTTCTTGTATGATGTTTATCTATTACGCAAATGTCTGTCTAATACATGGTTTGCCAATGCATCAGTTAAAGTGTTTAATCGTCTCGGGATGTGCTGATATGTGATATAATCAAAATTCCTTTCTAACAATCTTACATGTAAATACAACCTTAGAATGTGTTGGTCTCTGACGGAATATCACCCGTTGAGTTGATGGACGACAAGTTGAGAGTCCAGGTTCACCACCATTGCATGAATGCCGAGATCAACTGCTTCGGTTAGTAACTCAATTACAGCACTCTATTTGGCAACATTGTTAGTGGTACGACCCAAGCACACACCCTGAAGGTCTATCAACTTTCCGTGAGGATCATAGATTGCCCACGCTGCAGAAGACAAATTGCAAGTGCTACGGCAGGCGCCATCAGCGAAACCAACATAAGGTGCACTGGACATCTGCACAAGGAGCAGAAAACACAATAAGAGGCAAACATGCCTTCACACCAAAGCAAAATGTGAAATCATGCACACATAACACACTTGCTAAAAACACACGTATGTACAAGCTAGGTGCACGAAATCATGCATAGTATTTTTTCAAATAAAGCCCGTTACGGGGCTTGTCGAGAGGATTCCCTTCGTAGTCGATCAACTCATATGTCCCCTTTTGCAAAACTCTCTTCACAATATAGGGGCCTAGCCACATGGATTCGAGTTTGCCTACCCCTAGCTTATCCTTAGCTTGATCATAGAGCAATACTAGATCTCCCTCAACAAAGGAACGAGGTTGAATGGTATTGTCGAAGTGAGCCTTAACTCTCTTCTTCTATGCTTCGATAGCTAGAGAAGCTAAGCGACGGGTCTCGTCTAGCCGTTCTAAATAAAGAAGTTGTTCCTCCACCGGAGTGGTGTTGGGAAGCAACTCGACAGCTAACTTTAACGAAGGAATCTCACATTCAACAGGAAGGGTGGCCTCCAGTCCATAAACTAGCTGAAAAGGAGTGAAATCAGTGGCGTCCTTCACAGAGGTCCGGTAAGCCCACAAGGTGGGGAACAACATCAGATGCCAATTAGACTTGTGTGTACCAACGGTACGTTGGAGCATTGTGATCAAAACTTTGTTCACAGCTTCAACTTGGCCGTTGGATTGAGGGTAGTACGACGTCAAAGTATCTTGATGCAAGCCTAGTTGGGTCGTTAGTTCTGTCATCATGTGATTACGGAAATGTTTTCCGTGATCCGTGACGATAGCCTGAGGGACTCCAAACCAAGTAATGACATGATTAAACAAAAACTGCGCCGCTGTGTGACCATCTTCATTCAATGTAGGCATCGCTTCGGCCCATTTGGTGAAATAATCCACGGCAACGATAATATGCCCATGCCCCTCGGCCAAATGAGGGTCACAGGATGTATAATCGATGCCCCATTTGGCAAAAGGACCGACGGTAACAACAGGGTGCAGTGGTGCAGGAGGTGCACGCATTTTCCGGTGGTAGATCTGGAATTCATGGCAGGAACGGACGACAAGGATGCAATCCTTGAAGATGGAAGGCCAGAAATAACCAGCACGGAGGATTTTCTGGGCGGTGGCATATCCGGACATGTGACCGCCACAAGCACCAGAGTGGCAGTCATTCAATACCCGCTCAGCCTCCTCGAGAGTCAAACATCGGCGGAGAATAGAATCATCGCCGAGGCGGTACAGGGTATCGCCAATAATGCGATAGGGTTGAGATTGATGACGAATCCTCCGTCGAGCGTCTTTCGATACATTGGGATGGAAGGAAGACGTCTGCAAGTATACTATGATGTCCCCATACCAAGGGTCGAGGGTGCTGATTAGAAACAATGTTTCGTCCGGAATATGCTCTTCTGAAAGTGATGGTGTAGAAGGAGACGGCAAAGAACAGAGCAATTCAGCAAAGACCAGAGACTTCTTAGACTTGGCAGCAGTAAATTCCAAGTCAAACTCTTGGAGGATTACGATCCACGTCGAGTATTTGCCCCCCAGCAACTGGCGTGACAAAATGTATGTCATGGGGTTGCAATCAGAAATCGCGGTCGTGGCGCGCAACAGGATATAATGCCGGAAACGTTGGACGGCGCAGACAGTGGCCAATGCCAACTTCTCGACATAAGCGTAGCGAGTTTCCGTATCCAAAAGTTTGCGGCTAAGGTAATAAATAACGTGCTTAGTGCCATCGTCATCATCCTGCACTAGAACCATGCCGATAGTGGTATCGGCGACGGCCAGATAGAGAGTGTAATCACGGTGATAGTTCAGAGGTCTTAATAATGGAGCCGAGACAAGGAGACCCTTGAGTCACTCGAAAGACTCCTGAGCGATGGCATCCCAATGGAAGGGTGTGTCTCGCTTCAATAACCGTGTGAAACCCTTAGCCACCTCGGCATAATTCGGGATGAATCGTCTAAGGAAATTCGCTTTGCCCTGCAAGCTCTGCAACTGCTGCAAAGAAGCAGGGGGAGGAAGATTCAAAATGGCCTCGACTTTGAGGGGATCCAGACGGATGCCTTCTCGGGAAACGATAAACCCGAGTAGTCGGCCTGATTCTACGCAAAAGACACACTTATGAGTATTGAGCCTAATGCGGTAGTGTCGACAGCGGAGAAAAATTTCGCGAAGATGAGAGGGATGGTCCTGGCGCTTGGCTGAATGAGCTGGGAGGTCATCCAGGTATGGCTGTACAATGTGATGAATGTCATGAAAGGCATAAGACATTGCACGTTGAAACGTAGCGTCGGCATTCTTTAGACCGAAAGGGAGCTTCTTATAAGCAAAAGTGCCCCAAGGACAGATGAAAGCCATCTTATGTTGATCAGCGGGGGCGATGTTGATCTGGTTATATCCAGAGAAGCCGTCCATAAACGAGTAAATTTCACTTCCTGCACACTCATCGATAAGTTGATCGATGAAAGGCGTAGGGAAGTTGTCCTTTGGATAATCATGATTGATATCACGATAATCAACACAGACCCGGATAGTACCCTGCTTTTTATTCATAGGGACTATATTAGAAACCCAATCCATAAGTGGAATGGGGAAAATGAAACCAGCCTTGAGAAGCTTTTCGACTTCTGCTTTGATAGCTGCGGCCTTTCGGGGGTGCACAGGGCGTAAGCGCTGACGAACCGGCTTAGCACCTGGATACGTAGGTATTTCGTGCACCACTATACTAGGGTCGATGCCAGGCATTTCTTCGTAGGACCAGGCAAAGACATCACGAAATTCGCGAAATAAGTCAGTGTAGAGTTGAACTTCCTCTGGAGTGCAAGTGACTCCGATATGAATGTGCTCGACAATCCCCAGTTTCACAGAGATGTCGATAGGTTGGGTTTGCGTGATGTTTCCCATATTGCCCTCAGAAGACACTTGATAAAGGTGAATAGGTGTTTGAAGGGGCGGGGATGGGACACACAAAACAAACTGCTCGAGACATGCGATCATTTCCGGATGGGGAGGGAGAAACGAAGAGCGGTGGTGATGATCTGACCAAGGGAGCTCTTCGAGAGACATGGTCTCTATGATGGCTTCATCGGAAGGAAATGTTTCCTTTAATGGATCTGAAGCAGCATCATCTCCTAGCCAAGGGAAATGAACATATGAATCAGGAACACTGCCCGGGAGAGCAGGTTCAGCAGGGGGAGCCGATGCAGCGACGATTTCGATGTAGTTGAGCTCGGCAGGACTCAACGGCATCATATCACCCCAAGAGTCTATCTGATTAGCGGGAGGAAGGACCCACGGATCAGAACGTACAGAGATCATGTTGATAGGGGCGAGATTCAGAGGTGGGAGGGGAAAGACTCCCATTAAAGCGGGATCTTTGAAAAGCCCGGCACCCACGCTCTCGAATGACTTAGAGGTATGCTCCACAAATGGCACATTACCTTCAGAAGAAGAGGTGAAGAAGGAGAGCTGGTCCACCGTGACAATCTTCCCCTGGTGAGGGAAACGAATGACACGGAACAGGGAGGAAGCCACGGCTTGCATGGCGTATGTCCAACTACGTCCGAGGAGGAAGTTGTAGGTAAGATTGGCGTCAACAACTTCGACCTCCACTTCTACCGTCTTCCCTTCCAAGAGATGGGCAAGCGTTGGAGGATACCGTAAGGACGGGACTCTCTTCCATCGAAGGCTTCTAACGTCGTAGGAGACTGACTCAATGTAGGAGAACCAATAGCCTTCCAGCAAGCAACAAACATGATGCAAGTTGAGGCTCCTTCATCAATGACTATACGATGGATCGTTTTGCCACTGATGATGACTTGTATAAGGAAAGCAACTTGGTGAGGCAGTCTCGGTGTAAAGCCCTCGAGATCAAAAGAAATCAAATCTGAATCCGCCGGGTCTATGCCACCAATAGCTGATAGCAAGGACTTCCTCTGGGAGGGGCAGCTCTGGAGGACTTGTAGAGTGGACATAGCAGACAGAGCCTGAGCTAAGTCCTCAACAATGCTATAATGCTGGGCAACACGAGCATTAGGTTTGTAAGACAACTTCCGGAGTACACCTTTCGGAGGGGGTCGGGGGATCGTCTCAGTGCTGGGCCTTTCAATGTGGAGAGGGCCAGAACTAGATGGAGGAGCGCTGGAGGGGATCTCCGGCTCTTTCCCGGCAGGAGAAGGATATTCTTTTGCTCGAGTAGAAACATGGATGGGAATCGTTCCAGCCATGAACACCTGAGAGCCAAACGAGGAAGAGGGTTGAGATGGGTCTGCCACCATTTGAGTTTGCTGGGAAGGGAAAGGTTCTTTAAGCACGGCAGGAGTCCCAGGGGCACCTTTCAATAATCGACTAACTTCAGATCGCCTTGGGCAGTCCTTAGTGTAGTGATCCTACTCACAGATAAGACTAGGATACTTAGGTTTTCGTTTAGCTCCTTTCTCGGGTGGAGATTTAGGGGAATCCTGCTTGGGCTGTCCGGATTTATCCTTAGCTTTCCCTTTCTTTTTCCCTTTTGAGGATTTATCCGCCGCGGTGGACTGAACGGCATTTACCTCGGAGGTACTTCCAGGATTATATTGACCCTGAGAAGCATTTCCATTAGAAGCGTTCTGTTTTTGCTTCCCAGGGTTCGCGGCCGATTTCTTTGATGACGAGTTTACAGAGCCAATGACTCCGTCAACAGATGGTTTTGGCGGAGCCTTGGATTGTCCAGGCCTCGGGGCGTCTGGCAAATAATCATATAAAGTACTCGACTGAGAGTATACTAAGTCAAGGTACTGAGCACGCACGATAGCCTGCTCTTCAGTTACACAAGCTCCCATGGCGATGTCTCGGGCAATCGCAGGGACAAAGGAAGTTGTGAACCAATCAGTCAGGAGTTGATCAGGAATCCAGAACTTGATCAAGCAACGACGCCTTCTCCATTCATGTATATGATCAGATATATGCGTAGCCATGTCCTGTTTGAGAGACGTGAGGAGATGTGTCCCTGTCTCATACCGAATGGGTAACTGAAAATGAGTTAGGAATGCCATAGCCAGCGAGTTGAAATCTTGAAACGTGCCGCGATTCAGCTCAATATACCACTTAGCGGCTGAGCCGGTGAGAGTTCTCTGAAAGAGGCGGAGCCGGATAGAGTCATCAAGCCATGAGTTCGATGAACACCAGAGGTGATAGGTCATGACATGGGCTTGAGGATCTTCACCAGCTTTGCCATCAAATTTTGGACAATCACCGGGTATTTTAGTTGGAACTGGTGGCCAATACGGATTATGCAGAATGGGGTCATTCGTTAACTTGGACACATCTGGAAGTTCCAACGTCGCTAAGAAAGGAAACTGAGGGTTAAAGGACATTTGTGGCTGTGGAAGAGAGGTAGTACCGGGGTTCCAACCAGGTGGTGGTTGCCCCCATGGACTCTGTCCAGATGGGCCTGGCCCAAAGGGGCTTGGCCCATAGGGACTTTGCCCGTAGGGGTTCTGTCCATATGTATTCTGTCCATACGGATTTTGTCCATATGCAGAGAGTTGACCCTGGGTCTGCCCCCCAGCACCCCATGGATTAGCAACTTGACCCGCAGGTGCAGCGTACTGATAATTCTGGTAAGGAGTGACCTGCATCTGTTGATAATTTTGATACGCGGTAAACTGAGTTTGCCCCTGGGGTTGCTGGTAGCCATACATTTGCTGAGCTCCATACTGAGCCTGATAAGAAGGCTGCGCTTGGTAAGAAGGTTGAGGCCGTGGCCCACCTTTCATTTGATAACCCATTTGAGTTTGGGGCCCAGAAATATGTCCTTGAACAGGTTGGGCTGGGACCATCTGGCCGGAAGGTTGGCCTGGTCGGGTTTGGGATGGACCTGTTTGCCCAGAAGCATGTGCTTGCTGGGTGTCAGGTTGTCCTTGAGCAACCAAGGGTTGTCCTTGCGGAACAGATGGTCTAGCAAGCTAGATGGCCGGGTGACCTTGAGGTTGGCCAGCCTGTCTAGAAGGATGATTAGGACGGGCAGTGGGTTGGCCTCGCTGCGTAGAAAGCTGGCCCATTTGCCTGGAAGGATGCATAGGCTAAGCAGCGGGTTGGCCCTGCTGTACGTAGGGTTGCCCCCTTGCCCAGAAAGATGAGTAGACTGAGCAATGGGTTGGCCCTGCTGTACGTAAGGCTGACCCCCTTGCCCAGAAGGATACCCCTGCTGGACTGCCAGTTGAGCTTGCGGAATAGACGTTTGTCCAGCTTGTCCAGAGGGATAACCCTGCTGGAGACTAGGTTGGCCTTGTTGGATGTAAGGCTGTCCTGGTTGTCCAGACGGGTAACCCTGCTGGGTACCAGGTTGCCCCGGATAACCAGAAGGTTGACTCTGATAGGTAAACGATGGACCACCAGCGGCCGAAGGTTGTCCCTGATAGGGTTGTCCTTGTGGGCCCCCAGATTGTCCTGGGTAAGACTGGCCATAAAGTGGCTGCCCCTAGGGGGCTTGCACGTAAGGTGGCTGGCCTTGATTAGGCGGTCCTTGTGGCTATGCAGGGATTGCTTGGCCTCCATGAAAAGAGTGAGTACTAGAGTCCCAAGCAATGGATAACGGTACTGAAACCTCAACGAAAGGTTAAAGCGGCAAGGTTTGAGAGTATTGGAGGTATTGACCAGTAGAATCGTAATAAAAGAGTGGACCTTGCGCGTTCGGATCCTGAACAGGTTGCCCATAGGCATCATATGGCCCCCCTCCTGTAACAGGACTAGAAGAGGGTGGAGCACTTTGTGCAGGGTGGACGACTCTAGGCGAGAGTTCCGTCTGGCCATTACTCACTTGACCGTGAGGGGAACCAGCACCAGTGTTCAAAGATGATGACGCTGTTACGGCACTAACGACCGGAGTCGAGTGTGCTACACAAACAGTTGGATTCGTGGGAACTGAGGTAACAGGTGTAGTTTGGGGTTGTGAAACAAAAGGTCCTGTGGTGGGAGCGATCTAAGGATCCCACATAGTCGTAGCAGGAGTCCTGGCAGCTACTCTATCCCTCAACGATGAATAACACGGGGGGAGTGGAGAAGTAGCTGGGATGGGAGTGTCAACATTCGACACCACAGGTGTCTCACTTGCGCTGGGAGATGTCTCATCCATGTGGGAGGTAGACATTGGAGACGAAACACCAGGGGGGGTAACAGGAATATCGTCCTCGTCAGGCTCCCAGATAGGGTTCCAATCGTCTTCGTAATCTTCGTCGCCCGGGGCACGAGAGTTGATAGGTTGGATACTCGGGATAACAGGAAGAGTATCGCTTACAACTGGTACCTCAGGAGCAGCAGAAGATGGAGAGCCTTGATCACTTGGAACGGGAGTTGACGGGTCAGCCAGGATGACAAACCCCAAACAAGACCTAAAGGAATCTAACGATAAAAAACCCTACTCAAACTAACGCACACAAGATCTAACCAGGTGATGTTAACGTGGCCGAATAAATTTTTAAGACACAGGAACTAAACTTGACCTTTTCATGTTTCAAGAGTCGAGAAAAGGATGAAAAGATGACTCTAGTCTCCTTCGAATGTTTAATGAGCACGAAGTGACAAGACGCTCACTGGCACCTTTTCTTTTAAGGAGTCCGAAAAGGATCAAAAGTGACTACTCTGGAGATTCTAGGCAAAGGGTTTACCAAGCAATCCGTAAAACTGCTTATACACCTTGGCAATCGTATGAGAACCAAGGACTTTCCGTACTGCAGTCAATCTTCCTGAATGTTGTGTTCGGTGCGTTACGGTTCGCAAGGTGGCAGACTCGGCTTCCTATGGATCAAGGATAAGAGCCTAGTGGGGTCTCCCTATATACGTGACGGTACGTGGGAGCACAATCCGTGTTAGACCACTATCGAGTCACAGAAGGAGGAATCACCCAACCGTAATGTGAAACAATAGTGACTATGTTTAAAGAGGCCGGAACACGTCTCTAGCCTAGACCTCTAGATGTTTACGTTAAGTTCCAATGCGTTTTTAGGTTTATTCAGTTTATTTTATGGTTGATCTTGAATTAAGTTTCGGTTTCAGGCCCTATCGTGTGATCTCTCACAATTGCCTAGATGCAAACTACATGCCAAAGAATACCATTTCGTTCGATGAATTCTAACTATGAGAGGGTTAAGAGTTTTCAATCAAACAAAATGAACTCAATCAATCAAACAATCTAATGCAGGTAATGGCAAAGAAATGGGATTTTTCTTTTGAGAACACAAATCAATGAAATGCTCTTTTTCCCATTAACTATTGAATGCAAAAGATATTAGTTCGATTTCTTTTTCCAATGGCACAATGCACTTAAAATGAATTTTGAGAGACAGCAACACCGAGTAAAGAAAAATAAAATCACTCAATGAAAAGCACTACAAGTGTGTAAAGAACCGGTTGAGCCCAAACAACTGTATTCCGCGTCTGGGTAGTGAGAAGTAATCGAAACAATCCAAGGACTGGTTCAATGACAATCACCTAAACAACCAAGCAAAGAAAGCAAAAGAGGAAGGTTTTCGCAAAAGCAAAGGCAAGTAGTAACGAATCTTTGTGAACGAGTGATAAAACAAAGTCAATCCAGCGAGAACGGGATGATAACATCGGGTCACAGGACACAAAACAAGATCCACCCGACAAGACTTCGCAAGCAAGTGCTTCACGGTTCAGACAATAGAAATCAAGTCATAAACCAGGTGGAAAGAGCAGAGGATAGTCAAACCAACAGGCTCAGGAGGTAAAATTGAAAAAAATTCAATTCTACAGGATCAGCGCGGGTGATACACAGCAACAAAGCGCTGACCAGAAACCACGCGTAGCAACAAAGCGCTGTCAGCACGGAAGTACACGGATTAAGCGCGCTGGTTCGATTTCAGAACCGTCGCGACTGTTAAACGTACAAGCGCGATGACCACGAAGTCAAAGAAGCAGCTATGCGATGTCAGCGTGACTGTTTTGATATAAACCGCGCTGAGGCTAAAAAACAGGCACAATCAGGCCAAAAGCTCCCAAACCAAGGCAGTAACTCTTTAAACAATCAAGGCACCTCCCAGACTGAACCAGGAAACCTAAAAGCAGAGAACTAATCCCCAATCTTTGAAAAGAGAGTAACAATCAAACTCAAAACAAGAATGAACCCAAAGGATAAAGGCCAGCTCCCCAGTGGAGTCGCCAAATTGTTGGAGAGGTAAATCCCCTCTACGGATAGAGGCGATCCCTACTAGCCCAGAATGGGTCTAGCAACAATCAGTCAATGCTACTATGCAAGTTCCTAATTGCAAATAAAAGGTAGGCAATGAACACCTACTTGGATTCCAACGCTACTGTTTGATGAAGAGACGTCGTTCTCGCTCCTTTGCTTTGGCCGGTCACGATCTTCCACGATCCCCATAGATAGATACCTGCACACACGAAGAGAAACACAAACACAAGTGTGAAATCTAATAAATGCAATTATACATCAGTCAGAAAGGATGTAATTCACATTAACCATTACAAAGACAAATGAGAATGGAACCATAATAGTAGTCATCTATTATTAATCAATAACAGAGAAGAGTACAACCAAAGTTCTGACGTTGAATCCTTCTCAAGAGGGTCCAGCCAGCAAGCCTCTTAAGCATTCACCCTTGGAGGTAGTTCTCCCAAGACAAAAACTCTCTCTCACACAAGCTCACACAAGAAAGCAACACTTCACAAACTTCCTTAAGCTCTCTAGCAATCCCACACTTGTCACACCAACTACCTACTAACAGCAACACTCTAAGCACTATCAATTCCACACTATCAAAAACTAGCTGCTCATGGCAATGGTAGAGGCTTAAATAGGAGAAGGAGTCTCCATGAATGGTGGGAGGATGAGCTTATCTCCAAGGAAGGTGGCTCAAATGACGAAACATACATGCCAGAGAAGGGAGGGTGACATTTACAAGGCCAACAACCAGGTCTGGAGTCATCTGGAAGGCCAGCTGTTAGAACAAACTCGCCCAAACTAGATCAGCGCGGGTGTATAACTGCACTGGAGCGCTGACATCGCATCTGAATAACAAGGAAGGTTATGTCAGCGCGACTCAATAAAAACAGATGGTGCGCTGGTTCATGAAATCTGACCAGCGCGGAAAACACGTGTGCTTCCGCGCTGGCAGCGGATTCGTTGTATTATGAGGCGCCAGTCAGCGCGGTTATTTTAATAACAGTCGCGATGATGGGAAAAAATTTAGCAAAGTGGGTCATTTGGCCACATTAGAGAACATGAGCATGATTGATTTGAACTCATGACACAGTAGGAAGACTGACAGGGAGACAGTGACAAATTACTATGTAACAATAAGTGAATAGAATTTTTATTTTAGTTATGTTAGATTACATTTTTTCCTTTACTCATTTCATTAGTTTTCATTGTGGAATCAAAGTGAAATGAAAAGAACAAAATATTAGTGCATCTTAGTGAAAGGAAAGTGATTTTTGTTTCTCATAGGATTTCATTTTGACATTGCATTTATTAATGAAAATGAAAGATTATATTTAATTTTTACGTTTGGCATTGGAAAGACAAAGAGTTGTGTTTTGATGCATTTTTCTTGATTGATGCATTATTTGGTTGTATCTCTTCGTTCATTAGCTTAGCCTTCATCGAATGAAAAGATTTCATTTTTATCATTTAGTTGCATCATAGGAATTCAGGTGGCATCGTTGAGCCATCAAATTAAAACTTAATTCACAATAAACTTAAAATTTACCTCAATCAACCTAAGGATCATTTGTAACCTAACCAAAATATCTAGAGGTCTAGGCTAGAGATGTGTTTCGACAACTTTAAAAATAGCAGTTGTCGTTAACTGGCTACATTGTATCTCGAGGGTGAAATCCCATCCCAGTACGGAAGTATATCAAAGATTTTCCAATACTTTCGGGTATATAGGAGGCACTTCAATATGGAAACTATATAGGGACACTCTCATCGAACAATTATGGATTGGACTGTGCTAACACGGACTTGTGCTCCTCGTACCATTTAGTATATATTGGGAGACCCCACTAGGTTGCTATCTTTTAGCCACAGGTAACCGAGTCAGTGTGGAGTTAGTCACCTTGTAAACATGATACGTCGAACACAGTGTTCGGGGATATTTGCCATTATACGTCAAGTCCTCGGTTTCAACTAAGGTGTATATAACGGTTCACAGATACTTGGTAAACCCTCTTTCCTAGCATTACCCGTTTTGATTTATTTGTTGTTTCGTGTCATAAAATTAGCTTCCAAATGATAAGATTTCAAACCCATGCAATTGCTTCTTGTCCTCACATTGACTAATTCCTCTCAAATTCTAATTTTAATTAGCCCTCATCGAAACATCTCCTCCTTCTCCTCTTGAGAGAATGTCACCATGGCTAAACCATTGAGTTCACCTCACAGTTCCCTTCATTGTGTGATACTGAAGGGTCTCCACAAGGAGTTCATCCTGAACTTACGTAGTCACCTGAAGCTCAAGGATTTAAACTTAGAATTTTGCTAAGAATACAACCCTTTGCTTCTCATTCGCCACCTAGAGACTCATCGTCATCTCAGGAGTTTGATCCATAAACCCTTGAGAGTCCACAAAGGTTTCTTTTATACCCTCAGAATATGTTATTTAATCAATTTGTGATATCTACTCAACATATTTACACTGCATACGATCAACCAAGTGTTCCTTTGGAGTTATCTCCTTGTCCGTCTCAGCTTCCTCCTCGTGAGTTGTTTCGACCTATGGCTTCAAAAGGTGAGATTCCAACCTCTCATCGAGGTCCTCCATAAGTCTCCTCTACTCACACTCCTAATGTTGATAATGAGCCTGAATATGACGTTCCCCTAGAAGGATTGCCTTATGTAGGAAGAGTTTTATTTCATCCATCTCCTCAAAACAATGGGACTATGCTTCCACATGGTTATACAACCTTGGTTCAATTAGTTTCAGGAACTCCGAGTGCTTCTTCTTTATACCAAAATCCAATTTGGTCATCAAATTCTATGCCTACTTTTGGTCCGTTTATTCCTAACGTGACCTCTCAAATACCTTTGCAAACTGTCGTCACTTCAGTTTCAATTCAACCATCGATTCTGTCACAACCATTACTGTTGTTTCAACCTTCCATTTTGGTGCAACTGATAGTTTAGGTTTATATGTGTTTAAGTTCCTTAGTCCCTCCATCAAGTGGACAAAATGTACCACCGCCTCATTCACAGCGTGAGGGGAAAAATCCAAATTTTCCTCTTGTGTCAGGTGGAATCCATGTGAGCGGATCATAAACTCACATGGTTGGAGTGAATCAACCTCATCCTAATGGTATTCCTAATCCCATTGATCCATCCGAGGTAGGTAATATCCAATATCAATAGCCTTACATGACCCAGATATCCCTCTAATAGTATTATGTTCCATATATTTCACAAGCACTACAAAAACCACCTTATATTCCACAAGCAGGTCCTCATGTGAAACCTAGTCAAAATCCTATTCCTGGTGCATATGGCCTAATCCAAATTGGAATATCGGTACCAACAGGGAATCCCTCAAGGAACTATTCAACAACCATTACTACAACAACGGAAACCTTTACAACAACAAGGGCAAACTTTGCAATAGCAGGGGTAACCTTTGTAGCAGTTGCAATAGTCTTTGCAACAACAAACATGCTTTGTCGAACAACCCAACCAACCCTTGTATCTGCAAGGTCAACCATTGTAGCATCAAGGTCAACCCTTGCAGTAGCAAGCTCAACCTGTATATCAACAAGGTCAAACCTTGTAGATGCAATGCCAGCCCCTGCAACATCAAGGCCAACAACTTTATTTCCAAGGTTAATAGGTGCAACAATCTTACAATACATATGCCACACATAATGTTTATCCTCCTTATGGTTATCAATGACCTATGGCAGGTCAATATCGACCCTACCCTAGACAAAATCCACCTTATGGTCAAGATACCCCTCAGTGGGGGAAAAATAAAGCCCCTTATGGTCAAAATCCTCCACTTTGGGGGTATAATCCTTACCAACAAGGTTGTAACCTGTAGACTGGGCCTTATCAAAGGCCTTATATGCATTTTAACCAACAATTTCCATTTTTAGTGACATTGGAACTATTCAATGTCTCAAGGATTACTAATGATCTCATTCTTCATTCACCTTATTGGCCTCCAGTTCCCACTAAAATTCCAAGCTATTGCCCCAAATTTGAAGGAAAATCTAAAGAGGACCCTCAGACCCATGCGATGACATATCACTTATGGTGTTCTTATAATTCCTATGTTTTGAAAATTCCATTCATCTCTGCCTCTTTCAGCGAAACTTGACAGGTGATGCCACAAAGTGGTACATCTATTTTCCTCGAGGTACCTATGAAAACTTCAACTCTTTGGCCATGGCCTTCCTCACCCACTTCCAGTTACCAGTTCATTATGAAATTGGTACTCACTTGCTTATATCTCTAAAGTAGGATATCGCGACCCATATCTTTGATCACATCCATGAATGAAGACATCGACGTCGCCTCATCAAATTTGAAATCCTTGGTGAGTTTTTGATTGAATGGTTTACCAAGTCATTTGTAAACAAAATCGTTGCATATATAACAATGGGCATTTATGTTACCGAGGATCAGGTTATTTCCCTTGCCTAGTATTTGGATTTGGTTTATTCCGAATCTGGCACGTTGTATGAAATGTTTCTTGATGCTACAAGACCATCTTCAGATCTAGCATATTCGAAGTCTCCCGATGTGTGACCTGTTGATGGTGTAATTGTATCAATATCTCAAACTTCCACTAAAGCTTCTTCGAAGCAAAAATATGTTTTGAATACTGGTTCCAGTCATCCTTCAAAAAACCCATCGAATCCTGGTAAAACCTCCGAGGTCACCCATCCAGTATACCATGATAGATAAAGCTTCGAAAGGTAAGAAGTAGGGTAAGGAGAAAGAAAAATTAGATACCCCAAAACAAGATCCTCCTAAGTCGTTTGTTGATGATGTCTCCAAACAGAAGCCAGAATATCCTTGCCTCATTTGTGAGGAAGATCATTATACCAAGGATTGTCCCCAACATGTAAAATTTAGTTGTTTACTGAAAGGGACTATGACTGTATTGAAAGAGCCATTCCCATCTCAGTAGATTCAGTTGGTAAACCAACCACAATCCTCTACCTCATCTGGTTCTCAGGTTTACATGATTATGGGTTCATTTCCTATTGGTGTAGCCACTTGATCGAAAGATTATGAAACCCCTCAAAAGAATATAGTGGAAAAAGAAGCCACTGATATACCTTCTACTTCTGCTCCACCCAGTTCTGGTACTCTCCATATTGAGAGACCTAATAATGAATCTGTTATCGGACCACCTCCCAAAGGTGTGCTTCAGAAGTCATCCTATAACCTGAACTCTAGAGCTACTCAACATTAAGGTATTGTCGAAGATTTATCTCAAGTGCCTGCGGTGATGTATGCTTTGGAAGTTCTCCATACTTGTCCAACTCATCGGAGATCATTATTGTCTGCTATAGGAAGCATTGATCCTGCTGATTCGAACTTGATTAATTTCGATCTTGAAAACCATGTTCCTTGTCTTCCTCATCATATTTCATTTTTAATTCAAGTCATTATAAAAGGAAATATGATCCATAGGTCTTTTCAAAGATTTTGCTTTAATGGGAACTTTTTCTCTCCCACCTTCGCATGTCGCCTCGATCAACATGATCTCTATATCCACTTATTCATGGATCATTCCTTCTCTGAATCAGGTTGATTCATTTAGTGAAACTATGTTGCTAAGTCCCTTAGAACAAGCTTATCATGAAATTGTCTCGACTTCAACAAATGCTTCAAAAAAGTCATGTTGTTCTTAGTATGCACTTAGATAACTATTCATGATCTCCTTGACTTGGTTCTTGGGATTCTCCGGATCCCTTGAGAAAGACATTCCCCACCGACGAGAGTATTGTTGAGGTTATGTCTCTTAACGAAACTCCTTGGAATGATGCCCATCATCGTTCCTCATTTCATCCAGGTCTAAGTGAGATTCCTTTGTGCCTTGAAGTTTTTGTTTCTCATAACCTGGCACACCCACTTCAAACACCTGTTCTGGTGCGTGAAGTTTTGTCTAAAGGTAATATGGGAAAAATTATTGCAACCATGCCAATCAACATTTCCATTAAATCTAGAATTGTTGAGAACATTTACATCGGGGTTTCTTGTTCTCTTGATGAGATCAGGGTTTACACTAACCCTTTCAAATAATTTCGCGATGTTTTCGCTTGTTCGTATGAGGAAATGCCTGGTATTGATCCAACTATTGTGGTGCATGAAATACCCACGTATCCTGATGAAAAGCCAGTTCGCTAACAACTCTATCCCGTGCATCCCATGAAGGCCATTGTTATTAAGGGAGAAGTTGAAAAACTTATAAAGGTTGGTTTTATTTACCCTATCCCATTGATAGATTGGGTCTCTAATATCGTACTTGTTACTAAAAAGCAAGGGATAATCTAAGTTTGTGTTGATTACTGTGACATCAACCACGTGTGCCCTAAATATAATTATCCTACTACCTTTATTGATCAAATCATTGATGAGTGCACTGGGAGTGAGATCTTCTCTTTTATGAATGGTTTTTCTAGTTACAACGAGATTAACATATTACCCGATGATAAACAAAAGATGAATTTCATTTGTCCATGGGGGGACTTTTGCTTATAAGAAGCTCCCTTTCGGTCTAAAAAACACTGGTGCTACCTTTCAGAGAGAAATGTCATATGCCTTTCATGATATTAAACACATTGTTCAAACTTATCTCGATGACTTACTAGATCATTTTGCTAAGTGTTGTGACCATCTAGACCACCTTCAAGCAATTTATCTACGTTTTTGTCACTATAATATTCACCTCAATCTACATAAATGTGTCTTCTGGGTAGAATCAGGTCGACTCTTGGGATTTTGTGTGTCCAAAGAAGGTATCTGAATAGATCCTTTGAAAGTAGAGGCTATTTTAAATTTACCCCTCCTTCGTCGCTGCACTAATTGCAGAGTTTGCAAGGAAAGGCTAATTTTCTTCGTTGCTTTGTCCCTAATTATGCTGAGCTTGCCAAGGGATTTACTCGCTTGCTCAAAAATGGGATCCCATTCATTTGGGATGAAATTTACCAAAATATTTTGATTCTCTAAATCAAACACTCATTAGTGCTTCTTTATTGCATCCCCCTAACTATCATCGCGATTATTTCCTATACTTGGCCGCAGATGACAGTACCATTGCTATGGTGTTGCTCTATGACGATGGCAATGAACATGTGGTTTATTATTTGAGTTGAAAGATTATTGACACTGAAACTTGATATGCTCATGTCAAGAAACTTGCCTTGGTAGCACTCCATGCTGTTCAACGATTTCTCCATTACATTCTTCTATGGAAGACCATAGTGATTTTTGACTGTAACCCCATGACTTATATTCTGAATCATCAATTGCTTGGAGGAAAATACTATAAATTGATTTTTATCTTGAAATAGTTTGATTTGGAGTTCACTACTACCAAATCAAAGAAATCGCTCATTTTTTTCTGAATTGATTTGTGGCCTTCCTTCCCCAAACACCTCCAATGATTTTACTGAGCAGATTCCTAATGAAACTTTGTTTCTCATCAACACTCTCCACCCGTAGTACAGAGATATCATTATTTATCTCCAAACCCAAAATTTCTGATATGATTTGTGTCGATTTGACTGACGCCACATCTGGCATCAGTCTCAACCTTATCAGATTATTGGTGATACGTTGTACCAAGTCAATGTTGATTCTATTCTTCATAGATGTCTAACACTTCAAGAGGATGAATGAGTCTTGAATGACTGCAACTCTGGGGCATGTGGTGGTCACATGTCAGGCTATGCCACTACTCAGAACAACCTTCACACCAATTATTTTTGGCCTTCTATCTTCAAAGATTATATTCTGGCCATTCAAAAATGTCATGAATGTCATATTTATAACTGCAAATAGTGCACCCCACTAGCACACTTACACCCAATCGTTACTGTTGGCCCAGTTCCTAAATGGGGCATAGATTTCATGACATGTAAACCTCGCTTGGCCAGGGGGCATGGCTATATCAATGTCGATGTCGTCTATTTTACTAAATGGGCCAAGGCGGTTCCCACACATAATGTTGACGGTATCACTTCTGCTCAGTTCCTCTTTAACCATGTCATAGTCCATTTCGGCATCCCTTAAGCCATTTTCACTGATCGTGGATCACATTTTCATCATTACATGATGCCAGAGATGAATACTTAGTTGGGTCTTGACCATGATAGCTCAACTCCTTACAACCAATAGGTCAATAACCAAGTTGAAGAAATTAACAAAGTCTTGATTACTATTCTTCAATGAACCACTGGGAAGCATAAAAAGTATTGGAATCTCATGCTATTCTTAGCTCTTTGGGCTTATTGGACTTTGGATAAGACAACCACTAGTTTTACTCCATTCCAGTTGGTTTATGGTTTAGAGGTGACACTCTCGATCGAGTGTGAAATTCCTTCGTTAAAATTAGCTATCGAGCTACTCCCCAATATCTCACATGAAGAGGAGAGTTACATTATCTCAGGAGGCTTGATGAGATCCATTGTATTGATGTGATGGTGATCAAAGCAAAGAAAAAATGAGTTAAAGCTCATTTTTATCAAACTGTTTCTCCACGCATTTTCGCTAAAGGTGTCATGGTCTTACTGTATGATCAAGCCAATGATAAGTTGGGAGCTGGGAAGTTTGAACTTATGTGGCATGGGCCAGATATCATTAAATGTATCTTGTAGAAAGCCTCCTATGAGCTGGTTGACTATGAAGGCAATAACTTATCACAACCACACAACGGGATTTATCTGAAAAAGTATTTTCCAAAATCGATCCAAAGACGAACTGCTTCAAGTTTCCCAACTTTCCTTTCGTTAGTTGCCTCTTCATGTTGACCAGTAGTTCCTCGCACCAGTTGAGCATTGTTGGAGTAAGGAAGTCCACCACATACTAGAATTGTGATTTTGAAATCTAGTGCAAAGGCTGTGCCCCAGTATACGGGCCGTGGTTTGTAGGATTTTCCTCAAGGGAAGAGTACCGATGGCTTCTATATTCACCTTCTTGCTCACAATTGTCTCTGCACCTCAGCAATGCCTTCTGATTAAGGCATTGGTGCTTTCACCTCCACCATGAGATCTGAAGAGTTGAATTCTTTCCCCTTTCCTGGATAATCCAGTAATGAAGTAGATATTAGCTACTTCCATCTCTAGTTCTTGGTCTCCAATGATGAAGATCTGCTGATCAACATCCCACACACTGATTAGATAGTGTAGCAGCTCATTTTGAGCTCTGAGTCCTAGGGTTTGGAAGAATTTTAATAATCCACAGTCCCTCAAAGTGTTGACACATTCAACATTTTTGGTAGCCTGGTGATCTTCTTCCTCATGGTGCCTTTCCTTCAATTCGATGACCATGTTGTCAATATCTTTTGCAAAACAACCATTTACATTGATTAAATGCCTTTTCACAAATAAAAAACTCAAAAAAATCGATCAGGATAGAGGACTTCTCTTCCCTTTTTTTCCCTACGACCAGTGCGTCTATTTTAATTATTTCCGCGTTGGTAGTGTGAGAACCTTTTGGGCTCAGGGGTGATCAATGTGGATCTGATGAGAAGACTCACACTGATCGCCCCTGATTTTAAGATTTGAAATCCTCCCTTTTGACTAGAAAAAATCCTAAGAAATGGTGTGAAAGTAGACTAAAAAGCAAGAGAAAAGGAAGAGCTCTTACCCGTAGCTGATGGTTCGTGAAATGGAACCTTGGATCTCCCACACTAATTGCCTGAAGAATCAAGGAAAATAGGGTAAAATGCAGTCTCCAATTTACTCCAAGTGAAATTGTAAAAGTGTTTTTAATTTTAGTATATTTATATGTTTTTAAATACATTTTTTCCAATATTTTATTATTTTCCTCAATATCAGTGATGTGTGGTTGTCTTTGTGAAGTTACAGGTTCTTTTTGGTGGTTACAATTATCATTTTTGACTGATTCAACGAGTTTTTATTTTATCTCTTTTTCAGACTTGTTAAAAATAAACGAAAAAGGAACCCCCTTGGAGTCATCTTTAAGCTCTTTTCTGACTCTCGAAATATGAAAATATCACCGAGTACTTGTCTTTTTGAACACGTCAAATGAAATGAATTGACTTCATCTCAGTATACATTTATACCTTTTTCATGCTGAGATTGACTATTTACGAAAAAGGTACACCTTGGTCGATATGGTCAAAAGGTTCTCTCAAATATTGTTTTCTACCCTTTTGGGTTTGCGAGACAAATTACGAAAAGGGACATGATGGAGTTTTATTTTTCGTCTCTTTTTCAAACTCTCTAAATATGAAAAATATATCGAGTTATTCTTCCGTCGGACTTGTAAAAAGTTAAATGGCAAAAGACTTGTCACCATGACAAGGCCAAGTTTATCCTTCCTAGGACTCATTAAACTTACTAGGATGGATTCATTCGAAGAATGAACTTATACGACAAGCATATGCTATCCCCTTCAAGCTTCTGATTAAAAATAATTGGGGCACTCTCTAGAAATAGTGGGGAAAATGAAAGAAACATCACTTGTATAGGCAAAATGTCGCTCTTGAACATGACACTCATATATTTCTCGTGTTGTGTTTGGATATCCTCACTCAATCACTTGCCTTTCCAGGTTTGGGTGATCCATTTTGCCTCTCATCTGACTATTCCATTTCTCCATCATGACCCATGGTCCTATGTTGAGTCAAATGCTACCACACTTCAGAATCGCATCACCAATGCTTCAAAGAATTCCTATCTGCAGTTTATTACCTATATATTGTCTCACCCTTTATTATAGTCTTGGATCATACTCTTTCATAACACTTTATTCCTTGCTTTGTGTCGATGATGAGGGAATCACTATGGCCCTCCTTCGATGGGTCACTTCTTGTCGACTTCAACTTATTATCTAGGAATATGACTTAGAAGCTCCCTTTAAGTACCTTAGAGATTGCATGCCTTAATGGCAACTTCTTCACATCCAACAACAAGTTTTCATCATTGGCCTTTGATGAGATGATTCCATGAGTGTTCGACTTTAGCTTCATTTTCACATTCACAGATTGTACTGTCGTACCTTGAGGACCATTCTCATTATTGGTGGTTTCTCTCATGCATATTAATGGTCCACATCATTGGCCGGTAATCAGGTGGTTTTATAGCATGTTCAAATTCGACACATTGATTCACATGTTACAATTTGTACTTTGATCGGATTGGGATGGAGTGAAAGACCCTGGGTTTTGTCTGATATAACTCAGGCTGCATGGAGTTATGTATTATTCATGATTGTACACATGTTTCTTCTATATGGATGGCTATTACCATATCGTGGGACTTTATATTTATGATGATGATGATTCTTCTATACTGGGTGGCTGCGTCCATACCTTGGTGTGGTGAAGGTAAATTCTCGATGCGGACAAAGAGAATTCCTCTAGCCCAAGAGAGTGGGTCTAGCCACAAACAAACAATATAGTGAAAACTTCCTTAGGCTAGAATCAAATAAGAGTGCTTACCTCTTAGAACGTTATTCCGCTTGGTGATGATCTTGCTTCCTTACTGTAGCTACCTTTCGTTTCCTTCCTTCGAATACCTGAAATAAGCAAACAAACAAAAAAAACAAACGTGATAGCATACAATTTGTATTCAACCTACTTAAAAGATTAAGGAATATTAAGGCATCAAATGTAAGTAAGATAACACTTCATGTAGGAAATCAATCAATAGTTGTATTCATATAAGTTCAGAAATATATTACAAGTGATGCGTTGACATTGTCGATTTTCTCCGACGTATCCAGGTTCCTACCCCTTCGCCAGTATCTCATGGATAGCCCCAACAATGGAAGTTTTAAGGTTTCTTCCATTTAGTTCCAAACCAAAACATAC
Source organism: Pinus tabuliformis (assembly GCA_031772625.1). Classification (NCBI taxonomy): domain Eukaryota; kingdom Viridiplantae; phylum Streptophyta; class Pinopsida; order Pinales; family Pinaceae; genus Pinus; species Pinus tabuliformis. Next base: position 290,535,058 of record CM062807.1, on the reverse strand, counting down.
ACACTATTCTCCCTCCACAAACATAAACTAGAAGGCTACAAGCTATGATATATTGTTGGTTATTCAAGTTTCAAAAACACTAGGACTATATTAGCTTCGAAAAGGAGGAGTTTATATAGCTTGGATAGAGGGGATATGGTTCCTCTTATCATGGGAGACGCCTTTTCTCTTGGGTTTTTTCCATATTAATAGGGGAAATGAGCCCAAACTGACTTCCTCGGCTCCATACAGCCTAACCATTTACCAGACTTCCATTATGAAGCTTCCAGACTTGAAAGCTTCGACTCCATATTTAAAAAACTTACCAAAAGAGGATTAGCACGACTGAGAAAAGGCTCAGTTGCGCCATACGGCGCTAATCCTAGTTTCAGTATCTGTAAATTGGTGCAAGGAGAGAACGGGTCATTACTGTCAATCTTGTAAACTGGGTAAAAGGAAGATTCTTAGGAAATGATGCAAAAGGGAATTGTTCTGCTCATGAAGAGGGACAAAACGGGAGTCTCTTCATGATGGGACAGTATGTACGGTTCGCTGTAGAGGTCCTCGAGGATCGTGGAATGGGGAGCATAGGGACAGTGTCAAAATTCTATGTAACATAAGCCCCCTAAAGCATGAAGGCTGAACTAGAGTGAGGGGCAAAATTATTTACAAGTAGATGCGGGTAATTAGAGTCCGTAGTTGGAAATCCTGCAAGCAAGCATAGATACATATACATTACTGAAAACTCTGACAAATGATACATGAATCGTGGTATGGATGCAGCCACCCAAAGAAAGATCATGTAAATGGATCCAAGCTATGGGTGCAACCATCCAATAAAGAGGATCATATCAAAACCAACGTATGGTCGCAGCCATCCAATAATGAGAAGGATCATATATAACAACCCATGGTATGGTTGCAACCATCCATCTGAAAGGGACATGTATATGAACATGATCATGTCACAACACCTTGCAACCTAGACTTTAGTAATCTGAGCCCAGAGTCTTGTGCTCCAACATGACCCCATAAAAGTACAAATTCTAACATTGTAATAGATGTGATGAAGTCGAACACACTAGAAAGTCACTTGATTACCGGTCAATGATGTGAACCGTTAACAAGCGCGAGAGAAACCACCAATAATGAAAATGGATCTTTAGGTACAAACAACACAATCCATGGAATCTGAATAAAGGAATGAAGTTGAACACTCGTGAAATCACCCGATCGAAAGCCAATGATGTGAAGTTGTCGTCGAGTGCCAAGAAATTTCCATTAGGGCATGCAAGCTATAAGGTACTGGAAGGGGGTCTCTCAGCCATATTCCTAGATAATGAGTTGAAGTCGATATGAAGTGACCATGTTGAAGGAGGGTCATGATGTATCCCACATCATTGACATAAGACAAAGGGATGCAATGATTTTGAATGATACATAGATTCAGAAATGAGTGTAACTGCAAAAGGACAACTCTTGAACATATCGGCGACACAACCCCAAAGTTTGGTAGCTTTTGGATCCATAGGATCGATGGTCATGATGACGTTGCAGAGATCAAATGGAAGGAAATAATAATGGCCCAGCCTAGGAAAGTCAACAATGAAGTGAGGATATCCCAACTCGACACAAAATAGATAGTGTCATGTTCAAGAGTGAGCTGCTGAAACTACTGATATAATTTCCCATTTTCCCCCACCATCTTTGGCAGGTACTCAAATTATTTTTTATCGCAAGCTTGAAGGGGATAGCATGTGCTTGCACTATAAGTACATCCTTTGGATGAATCCAACCTAGTAAGACTAATGAGCCCGAGGAAGGAGAAGTTCATATTCATCATGGTGAGGAATCCAATGTCGTTTCATGTTTTAACGAGCCTGAGAAATGTGTAACTCGGTATCTTTTTCATGTTTAGAGAGTTTGAAAAAGACACACAAAAGAAAACTCCACATGGTCCCTTTTCATACATTTGTGTATCTCGAGCCCGAAAAGGTAGAAAACGATCCTTGAGAGAACCGCTTGATCATTTCAGTCAAGGAGTACCTTTTTCGTAAATAGTTTATCCCGGCCCGAAAAAAGGGGTAAATGTATACTAGGTAAATGACATTTCGTAGCATTTAACGAGTTCAAAATGACAAGATCTTGGCAATATTTTCGTGTTTAAAGAGTCGGAAAAGAGCTTGAAAGCGGACCACCCGTTTTATTCTCTTTAATGAGTAAAAAAGGGAAAATACTCGGCGAACTTTTCATTTGAGTATTACGAGTTGAGAAAAGAGATTAAACATGACTCCAGTACCATCATCAATAATCTGTCACTTGTCGATGCATAAGGGGTAAAGTATTATCCAATTTCTGAGGTAAAATAGTTGAAAAATACTTTTAAAAACCTAAAATGTCATGAAAAATGAATAAAAAGAGGAAAAAGTAAATAATTTTTACCATTTTACCTTTTTACCTTGTATGGATAAATTTTAACCCATATGTGCCCTAGATTTTTAGGAGCAGATTGCGGCAGATCCAGGAGGCCATTCGACAATTGTCAATTGCAGGTATGATCTGAGACCCTTAGCTTTATTTTAATGCTTGTTTTTCCTATTTTTAACCATTTTTTGGATTTATGGAGGAGATCTTAGCAAAAAAAATTCACCCTTGGTCGATGCAATTTTTCGGGCACGGAATCATGCTGATTGAGGGTTATTAATTTGATCAAGTGTGCTTTCAGCACTACTGTTTTGAAAACAGCCACGTCAGCATAGTGAACATAAAAATTTGATTTTTTGCCCAATTTCTCAACTTGGAATCCAAATTTCTTTAGCCAGGGATGATTATTGACTATGGTTTTTGCAAGGAAAACATAGTGAAAAATGGTTGATTAGAGAGAACATGAACATGAGGAAATTGATTCATAGGCATTGGCAGACCAAAACTGTTTAAGTGCCCTGACGAACTGTGGGCTCCTCAAATTCTTCCTCACACCAAGTCTTCGGGATCAACCCAACTTGCTGCAATATTTGATCATTCTTTGGGATGTCAATTGGGAAGTTTTTATGATCCGAGACCAAGAACTGGAATTGGAAACTTCTGACATCTATTTCATCATAGGACTGTCTCGAAGAGGGGAACCAGTCAATCTGTATGAGGCCAGGTATATTGGAACAAGTGTGAACATGTTGGTCATAGAACACTACCCAAAAGCACTGAAATCAAAGAGCGGTAAGATAGAGATCATGACTATTCGGGACCTTGTGCTAAAAGTGCTGCTTTTGACCATAAACAGAGTGGTTGGGGCTTAGGCACTGCATGAGGCCAACAAGTCCAAATTTCAGTATTCCATAAACTATACGGTGTCGACTATCTTCAATTGGGTAGAAGCCATGAAGGTAAACATGAAGCGCCCATTATCCAAAGCCAAGGCAAGAAACCTGAAGCAGTTTGGATATGGTTCCGTTCTAGTGACCTTCTTTTTGGAGTGGATTCCACTATTTCACTACCAGCTTGCTGAGGTGAATCTTCCATTTCCACAAGACCCATGGATGGTCCGTTGCAGTGAACTGATGCCTAGAATCATCGGGGCCAGCATATGTCGTACGAGCCTGCTTTCTTTTCGTGGTTGAGGCGTCACTTGATCATAGTAGAGGATTGGCCCTCTAGTGGTACCAACTTCTGCGGTAATCCATATATGCCACTCCCAGAGGGACAAGATTATGATGATGGAGGTAAGCAAAAGCAATTTTAATTTTTGACTTTTTATTGTTTTCAAAATATATGCATTCATGGAATTTCAATTTTGTAAATGCAGATGTGGGACCAGAGCAACCTGCGAGGATGTCCTCGATTTCCAGGCATGTTTCTCCACAGTTTGATATAGCTCCTTCTCAGGAAGGAGTCGATAACGAGGAGGAAATCACACGAAACCTTGAGGGATTGACTAGAGGTATCCCAAAGTATTCCCGGGTGGGTGACATCCCCCGCTAGTATCAGTGGCACACAGTGGGGGTATCAGACTAGATCCACTGACTACTGACTCGGGTAGTACGAGAAGTAACATGCTATCATGAGCACTATGCCGAGTAGTCTATAGATTTAGCATTTTACAATTTTGAGGCCTGTGAGCCACGAATGTACTTGAACACATATATTATTTATTTGGGTTTTGATGTATGAAACTCAAACATTATTGGCACATATATATGCTATATTTTCTGCTTACTATGGTACAATTTTTTTTTTCCACATATTTCGTAAATGTCTATCCAACACATAATTAGCTAATGCATCTTGTAATGTATTCATATGCCTAGGAATATGATGATATGTAATGTAATCAAAATTTCTCTCCAACAGAGAAAAATGCAAATACATACTCAATATTTGAGGGTTTTTGATGGAATATTTCCTGTTGAGTTGAGGAACAACAAGTTGTGAATCAAGGTTGACAACCAATTCCTGAATGTCAAGAGCAATGGATTCTGACAACAATTTGATAACTGTGCTATACTCAACAATGTTATTAGTTGTTCGACCTAAAAAAATACCTTAAAGATCAATCAACTCACCATGGGGGTCATAAATGGCCCATGCCACAGAGGATAGATTTTAGGTACTATGACAAGCACCATCAGCGAAACCGATATGAGGATTCATAGACATCTACAAAGAAGGTGAAGACATAGTAAGCAGGAAAGTTGCTTGAAAAACAACACAGAAAACCACACTACACAAGAATGAAATAACACACTATTTTACAAAAGTAGCCATGCAAGATGACTCAGGCATAGTACTTCGGGACAGAGTCCATTGCCAGACTCAGGTAATCAATCAATAAAGAGGAAAACTAGAGTTTTACCATTGACATGATGAGTAAGCATCAACTCTACCAAATAATAGAGTAGAACTCATATAAGGCTATGCCCCCATGCCCCCTGGGTGAGGGAGGGTGATGCATCATAAGATGACGACCCCATTGCAATAATAGGAAATCGGTAAGAAATTAGGTAGGGAGAAAAAACCTGAACTTATGAGGAGGTAACAGTGCCTCCAGTTAAAAGATCATGACAATATTAGGATAAACTGACATGTCAATAGCAAGCAAAGAAGAGAACTTCTCAAGATAACTAGACATGACTGTTGGGCCAGGCAAGAATGAGGAATGACGATGAGTGTCATTCCAGGGTACTTCCTCCAGAGACATTACTTCCATGATACTCTCGTCAGAAAGAAAAGTCTCGGCTAAGGGATTAGGAGTTACCAAAGAACCAAGCCATGGGGATTGAGAATACATGTCGAGAGAGACACTTGAAACAGAATTATCAGAGGATACCGAAGGTGAAGCCAAAACAATATCCACATAATTAATTTCGGTAGGGCTTAATGACATAACCTCACCCCATATATCAACAAGAACCAGTGCGGGAATGACCCAAGGATCAGACTTGACCTAGATCATGTTGACAGAGGTAACATGCGGAGGTGGGAGTAGTAAAATACCCATCAAGTTGGGATCTTTAAAAAGTCCTGCCCCCACACTCTCATAAGAAGCATCGATGTGATTTACATAAGGAACATTTTCATCTGAGGAGGAAGAGGCAAAGAAGGACAACGGATCAATCGTGATTATCTTCCCTTGATGGGGAAAACAAATCACGTGGAAAAGGGAGGAGGCTACAACATGCATGGCATGGGTCCAACTCCATCTGAGTAGAATATTATAGTTCAGATTAGCATCAACAATCTCTACTTTGACGTGTACTATCTTACCCTCCAAAGTAATGGAAAGGTTATCGAGAACACCATATGGTTGAGAATCATGCCCATCAAAGGCTTCGAGAGTGTTAGGTGATTGGTTCAATGCAGGAGAACCAATTTCCTTCCAACAAGCGACAAACATGATGCAGGTAGAAGCAGCTTCATCAATAATGGTCCTATGAATTGTTTTTTCATTTATGATGATCTAAATGAGAAAGGAAATCTGATCAGGTAAATGTGGAATGTGGTTTTCCAGATCAAAAAAAATGAGATTAGAGTTAGTTGGATCAATACCTCCAATAGTCGACAATAGTGATTGCCGCTGAGAAGGATAGCTTTGAAGGACCTCAAGAGTAGACATAGCAGATGGTGCTTGAGCCAAATCCTCAACAATGTTATAATGCTAAGTGGCTAGATCATTTGGATTGTACAAGGACTTTAATAGCACACCTCGAGAAGGTGGTCCAATGGTAGAATTAGGATTAGGTCGCGCTATATGAAGAGGAACGAAACTCGACGGGATAGAAGAGGAAGGAGAACCTTCTTTCTCTTTCCTTGTTGTCGAGGTAGGTCTTTGATAATCTTTTGATCTGGTAGCCACATTGATAGGCGTATTCATCATGAACACTTAGGAACCTGAGGAAGCAGATGATTGGGTTTGGTCTACCATTTGGGTCTACTAGGATGGAAAGGGCTCTTTTAGGACATCTGGGGTAACTTTGAGCAAACGACTAACTTTGGATCATCTGGGACAATTCTTAGTGTAGTGATCTTTCTCACAGATGAGCCATGGATACTTAGGCTTCCATTGAGAAGTATCACCAGCAAATGACTTAGGAGGGCCCTATTTCGGGGCATCAACTTTACCCTTTCCTTTGCCTCTCTTCTTACCTTTAGAGGATTTTTCCGCTGCGGTAGACTGGATAGCGTGGACCTCTGCGGTTTTACCAGGACCAGGTAAATTGCAAGTGGAATCATTGGAAGCAGTATTGGAGACCGACTTCTACTTGGAATAAGATTTTGCGGGGGTCTGGGACACTGAACCAATTACTCCATCAACAGGAGGTGTAGCCAAAGACTTGGATGTTTCCGGATTGGATGATGGTCTAGGCGCATCAGGTAACATATCATATAACATGCCAAATTTAAAATATATGAGGTCTAGATATTGGGCACACATGATGGCTTGTTCCTTAGTGATGCATCCACCCATAGCAATGTCCTCAACAATTTGTCTGACGAATTATTTGGTGAACCATTCGGTCCACAACTGAACAACAATCTCAAACTTGATCAGGTGACACTAATGTCTCCATTCATGGATGTGATCAGAGATGTGGGCCGCAGTGTCTTTCTTGAGTGATGTTAGCAGATGGGTGCCAGTTTCATAGCAAACCAGTAGTTTGAAATGTGTGAGAAAGGCGATGGCAAGAGTGTTAAAGTCATTTTAGGTACTTCAAGGGAGTTCAATGTACCACTTGGCTGCAACACCTGTGAGAGTTTGTTGGAAAAGCTGGAGATGAATGGAATCATCAATGTATGAATTTGAGGAGCACCAGAGGTGATATGTCATCAGGTGGGCTTGTGGATCCTCTTTATCTTTTCCTTCAAACTTCAAAAAATTTCTCAGAATCTTGGACGAAACTGGAGGCCAGTATGGTGAATGAAGAATAGGATCATTCGTGAGTCTAGACACATCTAGAAATTCCAATGTGGCCAAGAACAACAATTATTGAAAGGAATTTGAGGCCTATAAGCGGGCCCAGACTATGGAACCCATCCTTGTTGGTAAGGATTTTTTCCCCATAGAGGAGGGTTTTGTCCATATGGCATTTTATTTTGCCCCCACTATAGGTTACCTTGCTCGTAGGGAGGATTCTAGCCTTGATAGCCTTGAAAGTGTCCAACCAGAGGCTGCTGATAAGAAACATACGGGTTAAAAGGTTGTTGAGCCTATTGACATTGGACATATGGATTTTTCACCTGATGCCCCTGGGCATAAGGGTTTTGAACCTGTTTCCCTTGAACAAAAGGGTTTTGAAATTGCTGCCCATGGACATAAGGATTTTGGACCTATTGCCCTTGGACATAAGGATTTTTGGCGTGCTACTGCAGGACTTGACCCTAGCCTTACCCTTGCAAAGGTTGACCCTGTTGATATGAGTATAAGTGTTGCTGCTACCAAGTTTGACCTTATTGCTACAAGGGCTGACCTTGCCACTGTAAAGGTTGTCCCTACAGCTACAGAGGTTGACCTTGTGAGGACATAGGCTAGTAGGATTGTTGAACATGTTGCATCTATGGCTACAAGGTTTGATGCGACTTTTGCAAGGGTTGCCCTTGCGTTGTTGTAGTTGTCCTTACTGCTGCAATATCTGCCCTTGCTATTGTACAGATGGACCTTACTGCTGCAAAGGTTGTTGTTGTTGTTGCAAAAGATATTCTTTCTATTGCAAGGGTACTTGAATAGTTCCCAGAGTGACACCTTGAAAGTTCCAGAACTAGATCTGGCCATATCCACCAGGCACGGCGAATGGACCAGGCTGAGCATAAGGTCCAACTTGAGGGACGTAAGGTGGATTTACCATCGCTTGTGAACCATATGGAACATAAGGAAGTTGGTATTGAACCTGAGCTGCATAGGGCTGCTGGTACTAGACATTACTCAACCCAGACGACCCAATAGGGTTCGACTGCTGGTAATGGATATTGCTCGATCTGGCAGGAACAACAAGGTTTGGAATGGCAATAGAAGAGGGCTGGTTCATCTCAACCATGTGAGTTTTTGAGACACTCACATTGGTTGTGCCAGGCATCATAGAAACATTCACATTTTTATTCCCAGGCGGTGGTACAACCTGTCTACTTACTGGAGGGGTCAAAGAACTGTCAGAGACATGACTTGAAACCATTGGATGGGTAACTTGAACCGATGAAACAAACAGATTCAGAATGGTGGGTTGCATTGAAACTGAAGTAACTACAGAATGCACAATCATATGAGAGGTTGGATTCTGAACAAATGGACCTGAAGTAGGCATAGCACTAAACGACCAGATAGGGTTGTGATATAATGATGAGGCACTAGGCGTACCTAAAACCAACCGAGTTAAAGACAGGTAATCACATGGTAAATTAGTGTAAACACTAGTCGGAATGCTTCCCATGTAAGGGAAAATTTCAGTAGGGAAAGAATATTCCTACCCATCAATAGTGTGTGGAGTGTGTGTAGTAGAAACCTCTGAGTGACCCAGAGAGGAGACTGGGATCTCGCCTTCTGATTCCATGGTTGGAAACAAATGACGATGAAAAACTGCAAATGTTCGAGGGGATAATTCCAAAGGAATACCCAGTTGATTGTATGAACTGTACAGATGGTATGGTGATATCACAACATGGTCAAACAAAGGATTCATAGGACAAAAAACCATTCCTAGCTGACCTTTAGAGGTTAGCGAACTCTCGGGAGTCTAGATAGGATTATCTTGAGATTTCAGACCAGATTCAGAAAGTGACTTAGTATCTGATGAAGGAGGTGGACAAGACGACAAAGGTGGACAAGACAACAAAGGTTGAATACTTAGAACAATTCCAAGTTCAACACCTTGATCCTCGAGTGACTGCGGGAGTTCACGAAAAGGCTCCTCAGATGATATTTCAGACAGAGGAGAGGAAGAGGCACTGGGTGAACCTAATGGTTCAGCCACAATGACTTTGTCTCAATTAACAAGAAGAGAGAGATTAATTTTAGGGATTTTAAAGTGGATTTAAAGGTATACTCACGATGTGGTCTAGAAAAATACTAACAGGAATGTTATGTGATCGTGGGCCGCAATTTTTTAAGACAATGAAACAAACTGGTGCCTTTTTATGTTTTAAGAGTCGAGAAAAAGACAAAGATGACTCTATCACTTTCGGTTTGAAACGAGCTTGAAAGGACAAGTTCTCGGTGATCTTTTATATTTATGGAGTCAAAAATATCAAAATGACTGGTCAGGATAATCTACAAAAAAAGGATTACCAGGTAACCGTGAACTACAGAATACCTCCCGGTGAACCAAGAAGTATGGGCAGGCAATCTCGTCCAATGCTGTGTTCGATGTATCATGTTTACAAGGTGATAGAATCAACTTCCAATGGAGAAAGGATTGCAACCTAGTGGGGTCTCCCTTTATATACACAACAGTATGGGGAGTACAAGTCCGTATTAGTGTTGTCTAGTGCCGAAGCGAATGACAACTGCTAGGTTTAAAGATGCCAGAACACGTCTCTAGAGTAGACCTTCTAAATGTGATCGTTAGGTTTCAAATGTGCCTTAGGTTAATTGAATACATTTTAAAGTTTATCTTGAAATTATGTGTCAGTTTTCAGGTTTTATCGATTTGACTCGAAAAAACTCCTATGCAGCTATATGAGACAGAACCCTTTCAATTCGATTAATGTTTACACTAATGAGAGTAGCAAACACAATCAATGCAACAAACAAGCAACTAAAAGTAAGATGACCTTTTCACTACTTCGCTTTTCGAAAATAAAATAATGAAAAATTCTTTCCAATTCCTATCTTTTCTATCAAATGCACTTCAGGTAGTCTTTTCAATAGTAAAGAGAATTCTTTTCTTTTAGAATGCAAATGATGATGCGATTCTAGTCTTCAATGATGATAGCTCGTGTAACATATTGATTCAACAAACTAGAATTATGTGTTTTTCAATGGAATGAAAAACAAATTGTTCATACACTTCAATGATTTTTTTTCAAAACAATCAACCTCAACCAAATGAAAAGCATAAAAGATAATTCCTTCTAAACAAACAAAACTTTTCAAACCTGTTTAATTGAAATCGAAGCAATAAAAGGAATAAAAACGAAAATCAAGGAGCAGCTAACCAACAACTTGACTTGCTGAGTGCACAAACAACTAAATGGATGTTGACATAGATACCCTAGGGCCACAAACCATCCAAAGACTAAAAAAATCAAGTACAAAGAAGGAAAACCAAACAAGCACACAAACCAAGATAATCAAGCTTTCCAGTCAGGGAGAACACGGGAAAAACAAACTAAGAGGAAAAAATTAAGAGGAAAAGACACACTGGTTATGATCTAGGGGAAACCCTAATCTTCACCTATAGGAATTGGTGTGGCTGCCTAACTAACAACAAGTGCCACAAGGGTGTACGATGCGACTGTTTTAGAGCAACTCGCGCTGATCGGTGTGACTGTCAGAAAATTAAATGCGTTGACTGAGGATTTCAAGAAAAAAAATTCAAAGTCCAAAACCAGACCTGCCACTGTAAATTTCAAACTCAAAGCAGTAAACTAGGCAAAGAAGAGAGAAGAAAATGGAAAAGGTGACACTACAAAAGTTCACACGAAACCATGAAATGAAAAGCAATAAAATGGGAGGATTGGCTCCCCAGGGGAGTCACCAATTTGTGGTGAAGGTAAATTATCGATGCACACAAAGAAAATTCCTCTAGCCCGAGAGAGCGGGTCTAGACACAAACAAACAATCTAGTGAAAGCTTTCTTAGACTAGAATCAAATAAGAGGTCTTACCTCATAGAACGCTATTCCTCTTGGTGATGATCCTACTTCCTTACTCCAGCTACCTTTCGTTTTCTTCCTTCGAATACCTGAAACAAGAAAACAAATAACAACAACAAGTGTGATAGCATACAAATTTTATTCAACCTACTTAAAAGGTCAAGGAATCTTAAGACATCAAACGTAAGATAACACTTCATGTAGGAAATCAATGAATAGTAATATTCATATAAGTTTATAAAAAGATTACAATCGATGCCTTGACGTTGCCAGTCTCCTCCAATGTATTCGGGTTCCCACACCTCCACTAGCATCTCATAGATAGCCCCAACAATGGAATTTTAAAGGCTTCTTCCCTTTAGTTCCAAACCAAACCAACCACACTATTCTCCCTCCATAAACATAAACTAGAAAGCTACAAGCTATGATATCTTGCTGGTTATTCAAGCTCCAAAGAGACTAAGACTAGATTAGCTTGGAAAAGGAGGAGTTTATATAGCTGGGATGGAGGGGAGATGGTTCCTCTTATCACGGGTGAGGCCTTATCTATTGGGTTTGTTCCATATTAATAGGGGAAAGGATCCCAAACTGACTTCCTCGGCTCCATGTAGCCCAACCATTTACCAAACTTCCGTTACGAAGCTTCTAGACCTAGAAGCTTTGACTCCATATTTAAAAAATTACAAAAAGAGGATTGACACGACTGAGAAAAGGCTCAGTTGTGCTGTACGATGCTAGTCCTCGTTTCAATCTCTACAAATCGGCGCGAGGAGGGAATGGGTCATTAGTTTTGGTCTTGTAAACTGGGGTAAAAGGAAGATTCTTGAGAAATGATGGAAAAGGGAATTGTTCTGCTAATGAAGAGGGACAAAATTGGAGTCTCTTCATCATGGGACAATATGTAGGGTTCACTATAGAGGTCCTCCAATATCGTGGAACGGGAAGCATAGGGATAGTAACAAAATGTTGTGTAACACTTGGATCTTAGACTTATAGACGATCCTTTTCATCCAGAGTGTTGTGCCCATGCCATGGATCTTTTCACATAGTCCTTTCTATCCAGATGGATGCATCCATACCATGGATTCATGTTTTGATATCAAATATGTATATGTATATGTGTCCTCGATTTGCAGGTCTCCTAACAGTTTTTGTTCTAGTCCTTGCAAAAGCTCTTAAAGCATCTCATCCATCACTCCCTTTTCTACCTTCATGCTTTAGGGGTAATCTATTCCACAGTTTTTTGTCACACCTCCCACACTTCCTTGTGTCATACCCCGAAGTGCCCAAAACTTAGAAATCATGCAGTGTAATCCATCTTGATATGTAGTTGAGATCTTCCCTGAAACACTGATGGAAACATGCCTTGAGCCTTCTTTGAAGAAGTAAGCTCTAAAACCATAATTTTAGGACCAACGTGATCCTTACACTGGTAACAAGTGTTGATGGCAGGTTGCACCATACTAGCCTTGTTGTGCCACCACACTTTTTACTCGGATACTCGAGCTGATCCCTAAAATGCAAGTTTTCCCAAAGAAGACCAGAAGCTTTGTGATCTACAGGCTTCCAGAACAGTGATCTAGAGGTTGTTCGGTGTGGATGTGGTCAAATTATCCCAACATTTCCCTTTGATCTTATTCCTATGAGCTACCTCCTTGAGATGAGGGTCTTCCCCTATCTTTGGAGAGATCTTAACTCCCTCTCCTTACCTATATATTCATCCTCTCCCATTCCCAAATGGTTGGTCTCTAATTATTTCCACCCTTATTCCTAAGATAGTGCCTATATGCTACTCATTTGGCTTGGAGAAGGAGTGCTTGGAGAGATTGAGCTTGGACTTGGACATTGACTCAAGGAGATCTTATTGACATCAAGGCTTGGTTGTATGCTTCCTCTTTTATTTCATTAAATTATACACTTGTTGGTTCACTTTCCATAAATCTTTGTGTTAATGCATCATTTATCTTAATTCTCCTTGATTTGTTAAGTGGATTACTTTCGATTATGCTTGTTGTACTTGTATGATTTTTTGTGTCTTTGATCTCTTGTGTAGGTATTCAAACATTGTGAGTAGTAGAACTGAGCCTGAGGAGTGAGCAATTGAAGATCTTCAACAAAGGAGTGTGTTATAGCATCAGAATGAGGTAGGTCATCTTCCTCTTCACTCATTTTGATTGTAATTTAAGAAAGCGTTTTGTATATTGTCACGTAGGTTGCTAGTCCCACTCATTGGGCTAGAGGAATCATCTCTGCGCACAGAGAGGATTTACCTAAACAACAATGGATACCAAATGGCTTCCATGATCACATGTTATTCTACGATGGTCCACATATCTAGGCCCATGTCGCATATTGAGCCTCACCATACTAATAAATTCCATAAGCCAAAAGAATTATTTCTCCCAAAGCTCTAACATCTTATATCACCAGTATGCCTCATTACCAATATAGGTGGTGGAGTGAAAAACTCTTGATACCCCAGTAACAAATTAACCCTCTAATTTGTTGTTATGCCGATATGGAACCAACCCTATGATACTCTAGTATGAAGAGTTTTTTCCATCTCACGGATCAATACATCAATACAATTTATATGGCATTGACCTCTTGATCTGTTTTTAGCCCTAAAGGATAATATAGGCAATAGGGGAATAAAGCCATTGATATCTAGCATGGCTAATATAGAATTCTACCAATGTAGAATATCAAGGCTCAGTGAAAAAATTTATAATGATAAAACCTCTGCAAAATATTGATGGGTTAATGAGCTAATAGGCAAGTGGCCCACCCAATTTTCCAACTTGTAACTCTACCAACCAAGCACAACCTACCATGTAGCACCAAATACCATGTTTGACACATGGACACTTGACACATGGCATATACTAATGTGTTCATTTCCATGTGGAAATCCTCAGGTGTGCCACATGTCACTCACTTTTGCACAACCGATATTCTCAAAAAGGCCACATTTGGGTGACACATGTTACCGACATGGCATGCCACATCACTAGGAATTATTTCATTGTGACATCAACTGTTCATATCTATAATACTTTGAAATCTGATATATCGATTTAATGACCCCTGGTAGAAAAAATTAGGGAAGTCAGTTGATGGTCCATCACTTGGGCTTCAATATATTGGATATTTACCCACCATGTAGATTATGAAACCTATAGAAGCTTGATATCCCAATAAACCCCTTCTGATGGATGGATCCTTGTTATAGACATTTTTGGGCACTACAACCCTAAGCATGAAATGTCCATAAAACAAGAGCTCCTAAGTCCCTAAAAGTGTTGTTCTAACCCGTAAAGGAACAAGGTCAACAGATTACAGCTTCTCCCAAAAGTTCTCCATGAAAAACTACTCAGAATTGGTCAAAACAGGATCATTTCAGCTGCTCCACTGGCCAAGTGCATTGCATCTCAACTAAATACACTGCGTGGGTGTGTTGCATTTCAAAAATCCCTTCTATGGGGTGCGATGGGCGAGAAATGACAAATGGAAGTGTCATTCCGCGAGGTGGAGAGGCAATGGAAGCTTCCAGAAACTTCTCTTGTGACACTTGCCTCTCTGAATTCGACCAAGGATGAGTAAGAGATCATCAATCTCCAAGTGGAAGCAAGAAATATCAGAGGGAAGACACTAATCAAATCATAAGCTGACTCATCTCCATTACAGATATCTATATATGGATCCCTCATCCTAGAGATCCAGAGGCTGGAATTTTGCATATAGTAAGGAATTGTTGTTGGTTTCTTGAGACAAACATCAAATTGTTGGGTGATCTAAGCTTTGTATGAGGTGAAGAGGGGCTTCCTTATTGAGAGGTTGATGCTAGGTCAGAACAACTGGTTGTAACTCCTCTTGGCTCTTTCTTGTTTATCAATAAAAGCTATTCAAGTTTTCCTCCATGCTTTTGTGTCATTGATATTTGCTGCATTTGTATGGTCAATTTACATCTGATCCTAGATTGTTTATGATTATAGATCCATGTCTTTGTATAGTGCTATGCTACTATGATCTTACAGGTACTTTGTGAAGCTGGGCGTGCAAGGGAACAAGTAGCGAAAGACTAGAGGAATCAAATCAGGAGATTAGCGCAAGACAGAGGTTGGTCTTTCTGTTCCTCTCTATCTATAATTCATAAAGGAAAAATGAAAGTAGCTTTACTCTGTTTGTTTCTAAGGCAGCTGTCACACCTTAGTGGGATAGAGCAGTTCTGTATAGACACTTTTCCCTGTAACAAAAAGGCGACTCCACTGGGGAAGAATTAGTTTGTTTGTTTATCATTCTTTGTTGTCTATTTCATAAACTTATAGGTAGCATTCGAACTGCATTTTCCATAACAAATGCAAAGTAGATAAATGCTACTTCAATCCATCTACTGGATCTGTTTATGATTTAAACAAATGATTCACAAACTCTCTGATTGCCCTTGTGATAGCTCTTAGATCCTCCTTAGATCTACCCCTGATTGTTGCATTACTGATTACTTTTTGCTCGGCAAAAACCCAAGAACTGAACTGCAAACTGTGACTCGGAACCCAAACAGAGTCTCGTTTCTAGCCTAGCACAGGTACTGTTCAGAGAATCTGAACTTCAATGCACTTCCTGAGTGGAGAAGGTGCGTTGCATTTCAAATTCTCTGTGTTACAGGTGCGCTGATCAGACTAGGCTCTGTGCAGTTTTGGTTTCTGTGATTCATTCTTTCCAGTTCTATTCCTGAATTTTGCTGCCTGTGATCAGTATATGTCTGTTTGAAACCCCTTTTCCTTGCTGTTATTCTGCCTCCTTTGTACAAAAGAACTGTAAATGTTTTTGTGTGTTTGTTGAGTCATTTTCAGTTCTCCTTTGCAAAAGTAGCATAATCGTACTGTCGTCCTTTGATTTGAAACTGTCGCAAGTGTCGATTTCAATCGTAGGAAAGAGTTTGATTGCTGTTGATAGTCGACTATCCTGTTACTATTGTTTTTGGTCTGAATTTGTAATTTTTCTAGTGTCAAAAGAAGTATTCATTTCAAAATCGTAAGGTGTTGTGATCGTCTCCATTTTTTATTTCGAAAAGAAACTTGTTGATATTTGTCGCTTGAAAAGAAATTCAGATTTGTGCATCAACTTTCTTTTTATCATCCATATACTAAGAAAGTCGAAAACAAATACATGCATGTGCATTTGCATCTAGACAGTCTGATTGGTTTGATTTAGGAAAGTGCATTTAGAGTGTGCTCTTTGCTCTTTGTGAAAGAATTCTGTCTTTCTTTCCTTAGTAGCTAGGATTTTCATTGCACAAAGAAGATAAAAAGATTGTTTATCATCTTAGATTGCATTTTAGGAATTATACTACATCTCGCGGTGAACTTGAAAGGCAAAATTCATAAACAAGATCAACTATAAAATAAATTCCATGAATCTAA
Source organism: Pinus tabuliformis (assembly GCA_031772625.1). Classification (NCBI taxonomy): domain Eukaryota; kingdom Viridiplantae; phylum Streptophyta; class Pinopsida; order Pinales; family Pinaceae; genus Pinus; species Pinus tabuliformis. The sequence continues at coordinate 290,518,359 of CM062807.1, read as the reverse complement.
CAACGCTTTGGAACCTAACGCACAACATTTAGAAGTCTAGGCTAGAGACGTATTCCGGCGTCGTAAAGCCTGGTAACTGTTGTTCTCACTGATGGTTGGGTGATTCCTCCACTTTGAGATGATAAGTGCCAGCACAGACTTGTGATCCCACGTACCATCGAGTATATTTTGGGAGACCCTAATAGGCTTAATCCTTTATCCATAGGAAGCCGTGTCTGCCGCCCTATCGATCGCAATGGACTGAACACAGCATTCGGGAAGATCGACCGCCGTACCGTAAAAAGTATTCTGAAGTTTTGCGATTGGTTTGGTAATCCCTCTAACTAGATTTCCAGAGCATTCCCTTTCATTCCTTTTCAGACTCCTTAATGGAAAAGGTCCATCTGAGAACTTGTCACTTTAGGCTCATTAAAAATCGAAGGAGACTAGAGTCATCTTTTGTTTTTTCTCGACTCTTAAAAATTGAAAACAAAAGTTGTGTCAAAGTGTCTAAAATTTATTTTAATCAGAATAACGTCATTGTTCCCTCGTTGGTCTTAGAATTTAGTCTCCCTTCATCGCAAAGTTCTTGTAGAATTGCTAGAAAATCTTTTGGATAGACTAGATATGTCTGGACAACCGTCGACATCCAGGATTGTGTCTTTCGACGCAGCAGTGGCAGAGCCTCCTGATACTACTCCAACGATGTTCGATGGTATACCATCTATCCTAGAAAGTTATCAACAACAAGCCGGAGTCTAATCAGGGACTGTTTCGACGACATGGTCAGTTCCTATTTCTTCATCCAGATTATCATATGGTATTTCTTATGTTGAAACTCAACAAATTGATCCAATGTGTCTTCAAAGGCCAATCTACCCTTTAAGTACTGGATTTCCACCATATGGAGGGCAGTATGCCTTTTCATTGTTCCCTCCCAGAGAACAACCATATGGGAGTTTACAACAAAGTTTAGGTCAAACTGGAATTACATCCAGCGGTTGGGTACCAATACTGCCTCAATAACCAAGGGTTGTATATTGTATGCAACCAGTCCACCCTGTGTCGAATATTCCCACTATACCTGCTATGGTGACTGCGTCGCAAGTACAAGCGCTACTTGTTGTAGGTCAACCCCAAGTTTCTCAGGTTGCAATACAACAGCCTCTTGTCTCAACGACTCAATCACAACCTCAGGTTAGTGCCTCCTTATCTGGAGCGACTCAGGCTCAAACAAGTACTATGACTCCTCATCTTGGTCAATCATCCAGTATTGGGCAACAGCAAATGGTCCAACAACCATGGCTGATTCAATCTCAACAACTGCCATTCCAGTAGTCATATCAAGGACCTGAGCAACAAGTCTTTGTAAGTAATGGGCAACTGCATTTCCAAAGCGGTTATCAACAACCATACTATAATGGTTATGCCCATCAACCTTGTAAAAGTTTCCAGCATCAACTACATTGTGCTGGTATGCAAAGACCCACTGCTCAGGTGATTCCATCTTATCCTGGGTATGCTTCGCCTAACCTGAATCAACAGTTGCCCTTTGTAGCAACTCTAGAATTACCAGATCTAAACCGGCTGACGAATGATCCAATTGCTTATGCCCCTTGGTGCCCAGTGATTCTACATAAACTTCCATCAGATATTCCTAAGTTTAATGGAAATCCGGGTGAAGATCCATCGAATCATGTGATGACCTTTCATCTATGGTGTTCATCAAACACCCTAAACGATGATTCGATTAGGCTTCGCCCTTTTCAGAGGACGTTAACTGGTCCGGCAGCAAAATGGTATATCGAATTGCCCAGAGCTTCGTTTGGAAACTTCAGTACCCTAGCCACAACCTTTTTAACCCATTTTCAGTTACCGATAAGGTACGAAACGGGAACGGAACTTCTTACCAATTTCAAACAAACAGCGGCCACTCACATATCTGATCATATACATGAGTGGCGACGTCGTCGTAGAATGGTAAAAACGTATGTTCTTGATCAACTTTTAGCTGAATGGTTTATTAAGTCATTATTGCCTTCTATTACAGAAGATGTGGCAAAAGGGGGAGTCGTCACCGAAGAGCAAGTCATTGCTCGTGCGCAATATTTAGACTTGATTTATACTCAATCTGGCACGCTCTACGATAAAATACCTGACGCTCCCAGACTGGAATTTTTGGTTCCTCTTCCTCCTAAATCAAACAATGATTCTCATGCCGATGATGGCGTGATAGGTACAACAAACACGAAATCGAAAAAGGCTACAAAGCCCATAAGATTTCTGATCAAAATGCAAATGAAGAACTTCTTGCCTCGGTGGTAAATGCCGTGTCGACCGACAAGGGCAAACAACTGAAGCAACCAGGGGGCAAGAAGAAAAAGAAAAGGAGAAAAAAGAAGCAAGATGAGTCATCTCCTCAAAAAGCTTCTTCAAACCCTTGTGGGCAAAGGAAACCCCTTACGGGGTGTCATATATGCTATGAGGATCATCAGACGAGAGATTTTCCACATAAAGCTGAAGTTAAGAAACTCTTTAAGAGTTCAAAAACCTCAGCAGTATTGACTGATCCATTTCCAAACCCGGGAACCAAACTGGTTGCTAATCAAAATGCTTCCCGATCCCAAGTGCTTATGTTGTCTATCTCAAAGCAACAAAATGATGCTTTGACAAGGAATAAAGATTATGGGAATCCACAGCTGTCGAATAACAAGGATAATGAACAACCTAGTAGTTCGACAACAACTTTGACCGAAGTTGTGCCACCTATCATTCCTGAACCAATGATAAAGTCACCAAAGGGAGTAGTACACAAATCGACATTTAATCCTCGTGCAAAAGTAGCACAGAATTATAATATAATAGAGGACCTGGCCCAATTGCCGTCCGCTATGTCGACACTTGAGGTACCGCAAAATTGCCCCCTAAAGCATGAGGTCGTTAATCTTTTGATGTCGGGTGAAATGATTTATTATGAGGATCCGAAGTTATTTCAAGCTGGGAGGAGACCTGTAATAAGATACAATACAATACATTATCTTCATAATATTTTCATGATCTAGCTGAGGTGGGCATTCCCATGCTCAGCTTTATAAATTCATTTTCATGTACATAGGACAAACAATTGTCTGAGTGAAGACTGATGATTCTGGTAGAGCCATCATCCCTTTGATTGGATGATTATCTATGCAGCAATGATGTACATTTGATGTCTTTATTTCCCTGAATATATATCGCAGCCCGGATGGATGAAACTAGATCTGGGGTCTTCAATCTCGTTCGATCTTCACTCGAAGTACAAGTCGATCCATGTGAAAGATGTTCTGGAGTCGAACATGGAAAGACATCGCCTGATTACCAGCCAATGATGTAAGCTGTTAACAGGCGTGAGAGGAATCACCGATAATGATAATGACCCTCAAGGTACTGCAGTACAATTCACGTGGTGTGAATAAAGGACTCATCTCGAGGATGGTTCTTATCTCGTGTCGACCTCGTTAAAAAATGAAGCAAGGAGTCATGAGGATAGTTATTTTACTGTGTCAACCTCATTAAAAAATGAAACGACTCCCTTTCCAAATCGAGTCTTTCGAAGATCTCGATGGCAAACCTTCATTCCAACCACCGAGTTGAATGCAATGAAGCTTGGGGGGCCTACACCTCGATTTGCGTTATTATGGTGGGGGCATGCAAACTTATCACGAGTAGTGTTACTGCAGGGTTAAAGCTCGTTAAAAAATAAACCCGCCTCGAGCAGTTTTAGGACATAGTTCAAGCTCGTTAAAAAATAAACATAAGTCATGAGCAAATGTTTCCCCCCAGTGTTTAAGCTCAATAAAAAAAATGAACCAAATTCCCGGTAAGTAACCATCGTGAATGTAGTATTTCAGCCTTTTAAAAGCCTTGGTCGTGTTCTCATCATCACCTCCACTCTGTATTGGCCGATCATTCACCTCCATTTGATTGTTTACCCCTTTTTGAGGAACAGCTGCGAAGAGTGATCTCACTAGCCATCCTTGTAACACTGCCGTGATTGGAAAATTCCAAACCTTACCTGGAATCAGTTGCTACCCATTTTATCACTCGTTCCTCAAAAGACGAGTCTCCTTTAACCTCTTTTCAACTAACTCGTAAAATATGAAAATATTGCCGAGCCATTGGCCTCTCCAGCTCGTTAAAGGGACCGGAAGTGCTATCCCTCCTCTAAATTTTAATCTTTTTGGACCTGAGGGATTATTACACAAAAAGATCGAGCGCTTGTTCAGCTCGTTAAAAGTATCGAAAATTCATCCCTTCTATATTGTTTTATACTTTTTCGGACTTAAGGGATTAGATGAAGAAAAAGGAATTTTGGAGTTACCTTTACGTTCCTTTTTAGACTCTCTAAAATTGAAAAGGACCGAGTTATCTTTGTCGTTAAACTCGTTAAAATTTTAATAGCGACAAACTTGTCTATAGACGAGAACTAGTTTCACTATCGCTAGACTCGTTAAAACATAGTGATGGGTTTGCCCGAAGGGCAAATTATAGAACAAGCATATGTTATCCTCGTCAAGCTTGATAAAAATAAAGAGGTACTGGTCAGCAATGACTGGGGAAAAATTGGGAAGAAAATTTGAAGAAACTTTGTTGGTAGCAAGTCGCTCTTGAACATGACACTTCCACTCCGCGTCTGAGTCGGGTTGGGTTGTTTCATTCACAGGTCACATCACCATGGTCCCATATCACCATCCACATTTGGGGTTAATGCTACCAATCCATCACATCAGTGTCGCCGATATGTTTAAGAGAAGTCATTTAGAGAATTCACCTGTGTCTCACCCACTACCATACATTTATACTCCATTCTTTCATGACCGCCACCCTGAACCTTATATCACCAGATAATTTTCACCTCCGTTAAAATCATTTGCTCCGTTCTGTGTCATTGATGTGGGATTCATTAAGGCCCTCCTGTGACGGATTGCTTCTTGTCAACATCATCTCATTATCCGAGAAGTCGATCTAGGAACACCCCTTTCAGTACTTTGAAGCTTGCATGCCTTAATGGCAAGTTTCTCACTTCCAGCAAAAGGTTTACATCAATGGCCTTCGACAGAAAGATTTTGCGTGGTGTTCGACGCCAAGTCCTTTATTCACACCACGTGAATTGTACTGTAGTACCTTGAGGGTCATTATCATTATTGGTGATTCCTCTCGTTCCTGTTAACAGCTTACATCATTGGCTGGTAATCAAGCGATGTCTTTCCATGTTCGACTCCAAAACATCTTTCACATGGATCGACTTGTACTTCGAGTGAAGATCGAACGAGATTGAAGACCCTGGATCTAGTTTCATCCATCCTGGCTGCGATATATATTCAGGGAAATAAAGACATCAAATGTACATCATTGCTGCACAGATAATCATCCAATCAAAGGGATGATGGCTCTACCAGAATCATCAGTCTTCACTCAGACGATTGTCTGTCCTATGTACATGAAAATGAATTTATAAAGTTGAGCATGGGAATGCCCGCCTCAGCTAGATCATGAAAATATTATGAAGATAATGTATTGTATTGTATTTTATTACAGGTCTCCTCCCAACTTGAAAGAGCTTCCAATCCTCATAATAAAGCATTTCACCCGACATCAAAAGATTAACGACCTCATGCTTTAGGGGGCAACTGTTATAGAAATTTTTGGGCACTACAACCCCAAGCTTGAAATGTCCATAAACCAAGGGCTCCTAAGTCCCTAAAAGTGTTGTTCTAACCCCTAAAGGAGCAAGGTCAACAGATTACAGCTTCTCCCAGAAGTTCTCCATGAAAAACTGCTCAGAATTGGTCAAAACAGGATCATTTTAGCTGCTCCACTGGCCAAGTGCGTTGCATCTCACCTAAATACACTGTGTGGGTGCATTGCATTTCAAAAATCTCTTCTATGGGGTGCGATGGGCGAGAAATGACAAATGGCAGTGTCATTCCGCGAGGTGGGGAGGCAATGGAAGCTTCCAGAAACTTCTCCTGTGACACTTGCCTCTCTGAATTCGACCAAGGATGAGTAAGAGATCATCAATCTCCAAGTGGAAGCAAGAACTATCAGAGGGAAGACACTAATCAAATCATAAGCTGACTCATCTCCATTATAGATATCTATATATGGATCCCTCATCCCAGAGATCCAGAGGCTGGAATTTTGCATATAGTAAGGAATTGTTGTTGGTTTCTTGAGACAAACATCAGATTGTTGGGTGATCTAAGCTTTGTATGAGGTGAAGAGGGGCTTCCTTGCTGAGAGGTTGATGCTGGGTCAGAACAACTGGTTGTAACTCCTCTTGTCTCTTTCTTGTTTATCAATAAAAGCTATTCAAGTTTTCCTCCATGCTTTTGTGTCATTGATATTTGCTGCATTTGTATGGTCAATTTACATCTAATCCTAGATTGTTTATGATTATAGATCCATGTCTTTGTATAGTGCTATGCTACTGTGATCTTACAGGTACTTTGTGAAGCTTGGCGTGCAAGGGAACAAGTAGTGAAAGACTATCAAGGAAGAGAGGAATCAAATCAGGAGATTAGCGCAAGACAGAGGTTGGTCTTTCTGTTCCTCTCTATCTATAATTCATAAAGGAAAAATGAAAGTAGCTTTACTCTATTTGTTTCTAAGACAGCTGTCACACCTTAGTGGGATAGAGTAGTTCTATATAGACACTTTTCCCTGTAACAATCCTCAACCCATGTAACCATGGCTAAGGTTGGGGACTCCTCTAACCACAAATTTCAATGGAACTTGAGATTTATTCCTAGTTTCACCATCAACAACATAATGATCTTCCACCACCTTTAACAACCAACTCAATAGATTTCATAATCCTTAGGTAATTATAGCCATTATAGCCCTCGAAAGCCCCTCAATTTATTAAACTTAAAACACATAGTGTTCCCTTCTCAACATAAATGAATGGATTCATTCCTTAATTTGCATACAATATTCAACTAACATGGAACATGTGTAGTTGACTAATCCTAATGCCAACCTCTCTATTTGTGGATATACAACATATATAACACATAAATAAATCACAAAATAAAGGATCCCATTTTACACAAAATCCCTATTCATAAAAGGAATGCATATAAAAAATCAATAAAACCATGAAGTTCAGTAAGTTTTTAGAGAAATTCATCTCGCAGCCTAATGAGTCTAGTTTCTTTCGTGCTCCTTCCAGAAGAAAAATTAATTCTAATCAAATATCTACTCTCTGATCTTGGGTTGACGGTGTTTCTCACCCTTATGCTATTGAAGGTGAAGCTGGAACAATCTCGTATTCACCAGGTCAGATTCCCTTAGATTCGTTGTCTATTAATTCTTCTTTGGTTTCTGTTGGTTTCAATAATAGTGGAAGTGGTTATATTAATAATAATATTCAATTGAATAATAATAATAATAAGTGGTTTAATAGTAATACTAATAATAGTGATTGTATTTTCACCTCACATAGGAATAATAATATAAAGAATAACAATAATAATTTATGTTTAGATGATGATAATAATAATAACAACATCACTTGGCTTAATAATAATAATAATAATATTAATGAGGTTAGTGACTGTTTTCAATTCTGATAATTGTAATAATATAGGATTGGTATTAAGACTCTAAGTTTGGATAATATTGGTTGTTCTAATTTTCTTTCCTCTTCTAGTAATAGGGTTGTCAATCTCTCTAGCTTTTCTTTTGATCCCCCTATCTTTAGTCTTTTGGAAAAAGGTTTAAATTTTTCTCTTGCTCCTAGAAAGATCTCGGTCGACGATATCATCTGTGACATTGAATATGGTATTAGAGACTTAACGAACGTCACTAAAGATATCATTCGTCAAGATTGTGCAATTTTCCTTAGAAAGGCAAAGCCCCCCAAGAATAACATCAACAAACCTGAGTTTGATGCTCTCAAATCCTTAAACGATAATAAGAATATTGTTGTTCTCAAAGTTGACAAAGGTGCTACTGTGGTTATTCTTGATAAATATGATTATCTTCGGAAGATGTTGGACCACCTCCATAATAGTGGGAGCTACAGGAAACTCAACAAGGATCCTCTGAGGAAGATTTCCAAAAGTGTGGCTCTTGCTATAAAGGCTAGTAGCTCGGTCAACTTGTTCAGTCATAAGCTTATTGAAAGTTGCCCTCTTACCCCTAGAATCTATGGTCTGCCAAAGATTCATAAGGAAGGGGCTCCTCTGAGACCCATTGTCAACATGATAGGAGGGCCAACTTATCTTCTTCCTATTAGCCCAGAAGCTTAAGCCCCTTGTTGGCCATACAAAATCCTTCGTCAAGGACTCTGCATCGTTTGTTAACGAGTTAAAGAGTTTCAAGCTTGATCTAGATGACAATCTTGTGAGCTTTGATGTGGTATCTCTCTACACTAATATCCCTATCAACGAGGTCATAGAAGTCATCAAGCGCATCACAGATCCTGATACGGCTTATTTAGTTAGTATTTGTCTTACTTCTACTTTATTTTCATTCAATGGGGAATTTTATGAGCAAACTTGCAGTGTCACCATGGGTTCCCCTCTCTCCCCTGTGCTAGCTAATCTATTCATGTAGGATTTTGAATCAAATGCCTTAGCCTCTTCTCGTCTTCTGCCTAAGTTGTGGAAGAGGTTTGTGGATGAAACTTGTGCCATCTGGTCTCATGGTAAAGAAAAGTTGGAACTGTTTTTCCTCCATCTTAACAATCAATCTAGTTCTATAAAGTTCACCATGGAATTTGAATGTAATGGTAGTCTTCCCTTCCTTGACGTCCTCCTCTCAATGAAAGATGATGGCTCTTTCTCTCATCAGGTATAACGTAATAAAAATCATATAGAAAAATATATTCATGCTAATTCTCATTATTTTCTAGCTCAAAAGCTTGGTGTTCTCAACACCTTAGCGACTAGAGATTTAAGAGTTTCTGATGAGAACCATCTCAAGGAAGAGAAAGCACATCTCCTAATTGTTTTCTTTAATAATGGGTATAGTAGACATCGATGTACTAAGCTTTCCTCAGAGCTGAAAAAGGTCCTAGTGCTAAGAAAGATACCAAGGATCGATTTTCTAGTGTTCATCTTTGTTTTTATCCAAGGGACCATTGACAAGATTGTAAGGATCCTAAGGAAGCATAAGGTGGCTTCAACCTTTCGGCCTTTAAATACCATTCAGAGCTCCCTTAGATTTGTAAAAGACCCAGTGGACCCCAAGAATATGAAGGGTGTTTATGTTATCCCATGCTCTTGTGGGACTCCTACATTGGTGAGACTGGTCGCTCGATTATTCAAATGATTTGTGAGCATGCTTCTGATATCAAGCATGGAAGGACCTGCTCCTCTACTTTGGTAGAGCATGCATATAAATCTAAGCATCACATCTACATTGAGAAGGCCCAAGTCGTTTCTAAGGTTAGTCATTTCTATCATCGTAAATTGAGGGTGGCCCTAGAAATTGAAAAAAGACCTAATAATTTGAATAGAGATGATGGTTGGAATATTAGTAGAAGTTGGGTCCCTGTCTTGTCCTCCTAGTTTTTTAGGCTTCTTTTGGGATTTATTTTGTTTATTTGTTTATCTATGCAGGTATTGGCATCCTTTTTATAGTATTTGTTGTTGATTTATTCTTCATTAGAGTTTATTTTCTTGATCCTTCATGTTTTTTTATGTATTTTATCATCCTATTTGTTCTTAACTCCTTTTAGTATTTTTATTATTTGTTTAATGGGCCTCGACCCCATATTTTATTATTGACCCCATATCACAATTTAAATATTATTTTTCAAAAACTAGCCGTTTAATATAGCCATTACCTATTAATTTTTTTAATAAATTAATGAAATAATATCATTATTTAAATATTTGTTTTCAAAAACTAGTCGTTTAATATAGCCATTACTTAATAATATTTGTCTTTAATATATTAATAAATTAATATTATAATTTAAACATTATTGTTCAAATATAGCCGTTACTTGAAAGTATGTCTCTACATTGCTCTCTATTTAAGCCTTTGCCATGGTCTACCTCTTCATCTGGTCTTGATGATGAACCACACTTGTTGGTTTGAAACGCGTCGGCCAAAAAATTCTCTCATGTGATTTGTTGGTTCGAAATGTGTCGGCCAAAAAATTCTCTCATGTGATTTCTATCGAAAGACTTTGTTTAATTTAAACAATGATATCTATTTAACAAACTTACCACACATTCCCAATATGACAACATAATAGCTTTCAGCCCATCAAGACATACATGCATAATATACTAGCATAGAATTTATAATAATAAGCATTGAAAAGAATTGACATTGCATATACAAAGAATACCCAGCTAGTGGCTCCAAAACATAGACTATAATACCTAAATATATGGATCTTCGTCTATCAATCAACAATCCAAACCACATAAATCTTAAAACAAGAATACACTTATATATTCTCCTTAAAGTTGCTAGAAACTAGAGGGACTGCCACTCTCCACCCAACTATAGGCATAGAATAACTAAAAATACTTGAAATTGGTTATCCTCAAGTTGGATCTAATGTCTAAAGGATGCTTCACTTAAGGTATCACATGAAATGTCAATTCAGGGATAGATAATGGAGGCCAATCTCCTTAACTAGCTCCGAAACTAAATTTGGGATAAATACTTGAAAAAATATTCCAACTAAGGGCCTACATAACATAGATGGAGAACCTTCACCAATCCCTATGGTTCCCATGGTGTCTAACCCTCCTTCTAGTGATTCATGTGCACAAACACAATCAAAGGGGGCCGTGTTGTTCTTGGTCTTCCAAACTTAGACAAAAAAAATCTCATTGGTTTCCCTAGATATCACTAATCAAAACTAAACTCAGTAATCTAGTCTCCAAAACACATGTTGCAAGTTTACAAGGATGCATGTCTCTAGTTCACCAGTTCACAAGTGTCCTAAGATTCACATACATTTTTTGGGTCACTCCCAATAACTGCAATACTCCTCATTCAACTTCCAAAACTAAATCCACAATTCAAAACTCTTCTTGCACTAATAACCTTCCCCATGATATTTTTTTCTTCATGCAATGGGTTATGAGTTCCTTCTCTAGATGCGAAGTTGACCTAGGGCTACTAGAACGTACACAATCATTTCCTAGGTAACTCTAGTACATTTTCCCCATTCCTCATAACTACTTGGGGAATTTGGTAGCTCAAAAAACACAACATAGGGGGACATAATAATAAATTCAAGGAATACTGGAAAATTTTCCATTCTCCCTCATAGACTTCCCAGGTAAGCTACCATTCCAAACATCGTGATTTGTACAAGCTTAGTCCTTCTTCTTTGGTTTCACCATATTTTACAATTAAAACATAAAATGTTTACATCAAAATTTTTGGCGAGATATCGATATCGATTCTCTAGTATTATCATCCTATAATTATGTTACAAAGCCTATAGGATTAGAAAAAGCGATATTACATGATCCTTCATCACGTGTTTTGAACATACACTATCAATGCACCATTGGCTTCCTTTGTTTTGAGCATATAATGCAAGTCCACATTCTTCCTTCTTTTATCCTTCTTGCTTCTGTTTCCACACCTTTGTGTATTCTTCTCTATGCCTCGTAAGAACATATTTTTCCTTGTTTTTTTAATAGAATTTATTAAGTTTCCTCTACAGTCACGTGTTATTTTCCCATTGTTATTTCACTTATACCATTCAATATTATAATCAAGTAGGGGAGAAAATGAATTGTAGTTTCTATAAACAAGCCCATGAGAAATTTACATTTTTTTCTCACATAATAATTATTTTAGGTCGTATAAGATCCTCTATTTATATCTCTCACATAATCACTTCTTGATAAGCTCCACAATCTATTTCCTTATAACTAAAATTGTTGCAAGAAAAATAATAAACAAGGAAGAGATTTTGGTACTGGGTCGTGAAAGGCTGTCTTGGTGGAAAAAATCTTCTTAACTCATTCTCGTTGTTCTGGTGAGAAGAATAAAGTTTCTTTTGGTCTTCATTTTCTTTCCTACTACTACTTTAATTGTTGATGGAGTCTTTGATAATATTATTGTAGATTTTAGGATTTTTTTTCATTTTCCTTGTCTGATAGCTTTGCGACCTTGATGCTTACATCTCCCTCAAGGGTATTTTTTTTCTACAGCCAATACCTATCTTGATGAATGGTGACGTTTGGAAAATAAGAGCATTATCTAATATTTCAGCACTCTTTCCAAACTTCAAGCTTCTATTCAACTTTGCTTTCTTTAGTTCCTTTCTTAAGGAAACAATTTCAACTTCTAACTTCTCGCAATTTTCTTCATTCTCTTTCAACTAACTTCTGACCACTTCTTCTATCCTTTTTTCCTGTACTAGTTGAGTCTTTAGGATGATAGTTCCTTTTTTTTTATTTCATCAATATCATGATCCTTATTTTCATATTTTTGTAATTTCTCCTTATACTTTTTAGTCTTTCCCCCAAGATAGTCTATTTCTTCTATGTCATTAATGATGTCTACCTCAAGATTCACTTCCCCATAATTGTCTTCTTCTTCTTAATATAATTTTTCTTTCTAATGTCTTCCTTTTCTTTATTAGTAGACTTGTATGCATGGTTATGAAGATGAATTCTTCTTTGTCAATATAAGAAACATATACATTGCTTTCTCTAGATGAACCATTGTACTCTCTAGAGTATAAACTATTCAACTTTTATGCTTATAAAGGTTTATTTTTATTTTTATGTTCTTCTTCATCATCATTGTCTTCCCTTTTTGTATATGGATATTTATTAGAAAAATGTCCTACTTTACTCAAAATAAAATACTTCAAGTGGTAGCTTACCTTTGTATTTTCTAGATCCTCCTTTTAGTTTTCATACAAATCATTCTTATTCTATATCTAATTCATGGTTGCAACAATCATAGGATTTGTGTCCTTTTGTCCTCTTTGATCATTTGAAATATACTTCCTTCTCTGACATGTTTTCTTTTTGTATCCTCACTTCATATGCAATGATAATCCCATGTACTTCATCCATTGTTAGCTTCTCAAACTCCACGATTTCTTCCATGCGAAATATGTTGCAATCAAATCTTAAGGGGAGTGACCTTAAAAAATTTTTCTACAATATTTGATTCTTCAACATTCTCACCAAGTCTTATGATAATGTTGAAATTTCATCCACACGAAGGAAATAGGTTGCAACACTTTCTTTGTCTTTAATTTTCAAACTCTCGAACTCTCTTATATGAGCTTGGAGCTTTGCATTCTTCACCTTTTCATTCCTTCGTAGATGTTTTGAAGATTATCCCGAATTTATTTTTCCAATTCACAATGCATCACCTTAAACATTTTGATTCTGATAGACCACATAAGATAACATTATGGATTTTGCATTATATTCACTAGCCTTCTTTCTATCCATATCTGTTGGAGGAGTTTTCAGGGTTGTATAACAAATCACGACTAATTTCCAAATATCAAAATTAAGAGCCATTATATAGGTCTGCATCATTACACTCTAGATTATGTAGCTTTATCCATCAAACAATGGGGATCTATTATGGAGAAACATTCTTGACTCGCTATGTGTGCTCCTAAAATTTACCTACTAGCAGTTAGACTATTTTAGAAGGAACCTACTCTAAAACCAGATTATTGAGCACACACTTATAATGAATAGGAGGGGGGGTGAATCAATATAATATATTTTACTTATTCAAACATTCATCGACCACAAGAAAAAAAATTCATATGAAATTTTTAGTTGTAGAAAATGCAACAATGACTTACGTGTACATACATTTGAGAGAAAACAATTTTTTTTTTTTTTTAATTATTTATAGTCACATACCTACCAGACTCTAATCCCCATTGCTACAAATATTCATAGGCACCAACCTACTGGAGACAACAATCCCCACGACTTCAAATATTTATAGGCACAAACTTACTAGAGACATAAATCCCGACTATTGTAAATATTTGTAGGCTCCAACCTACTACAATGAGTCTTCTTGTAATTTTTTGCTTCACCATATCTACTCACCACTTATTCCTTCAACATTTCATCTTGTTACTTCTGCCTTATAGGTCTACTTCTCCAAAAACTTGTTTATTTTAGAATGTTCCTAAGAGTGAAATTGTGTAGTATGCCACATATCCAGTTTTGTAAATATGATTTTGGAATTTTTATCCAAGGAACTTCTATATGTATTCTTAGATACATGAAAAGTCCATGGTCTAAAAGGTCCCAAAAAAGAAGTTACAATGAGAATTCCAATCTAACATGCTTGAAATTGATTCTAGGATAATTCATAAATGCTAACTTTGATAATGAATGTCTCCAAAATTATAGAACATCAAAGTACAAAACTTCTACCATATGTACCTAGATATCCTACCTCTATCTCCTCAATATTTCATAGTGCAAAACATATTAGAAAATAATTTATAGTGAAAATTCAAAACTATCCTATTTGAATCACATTTCATGGCATTCAAAAACCCTATCTTCCTCATGGAATATCTTCAAAATTATAATGAAACAAAGTATGAAATTTTTATCACAAGTTGATAAACACTTTTCTTTTTTCTCCTAAATATCTCATATTCTAAAACATGTCATAAAATAAGTTACACTGAAGATTCTAATATGAGTTATTTGAAGTAGATTTTTGGAGCTTTCATGAACCCTAACATCCTTAGAGCATATCTCCAAAACTATAGTGAACCAATGTTTGAAACTTTTTTCACATGTATATGAATATTGCACCTCTATCTCCTAAAAATTTCACAATATAAAATAGGCGAAAAGAAAAGTTATAAAAAAAAAATCCATGATGACCTTTTCATTCCACAAACCACATTTTTGATCCACCTTTAAAACCCTAAGATTATTCCCAAGCTTCTCTTATGCACCACAAATCTCTTCATTCTTGGATGATATTCAAATGCACTTTTCTATCTTTATTTATCGTGTTTCTACATTCACTTATGGGGTTGACTTGTAAATCTTGCTGGGATAACCTATACTTTTGGCTGATTTAACTAACCTAATCATTGATATCTCCTGATTCCTAAGGATTTAGATGGATTTATATAAACCATTTGGAAGATACTGGAATAATATTTTCAACCATATATCCTATGATCCCATTTGAGATAGTTCTTTAGAGTAAACATGTGTTCAAAGAAAGAGTATCCAAACTAGCCATAAAAAAGGGTATCCAAACAATATTTTCAACCATCTTCATCATGTAATATTTATCTTGGAATTTTCTAGGCTCCCCCTATGTTTGACATCAATGAAAAAATTACAATGTTTCCAATAGGTTTTGTATTTTGTAGCATCCCATGAAACATAAGTCTTAGGTAACTCCATAGAGTGTGCCTTCTCCTTTGTATTTGCATCTTTTCCATTCCAAACAAAAGAGAGTATAAAACTCTCAATTTCTAGTTGATATTTCTCCCACAAGGGATTCCTAGAGAACATTCATTTGTTTATTGTGATTGATGTGTGTTTGTATTTCACTATTCTCTATATTTCACATTTTATCTATTGCATTCATAGAAACGAAACTAGTAATAATAGATGTGGAATCTATTATCAATGTATTGGACCTTATCACTTTAGAGGATTTTCCTTGAATACATCTATGTTCAATTTCCTTTCCTTCTAACGAAAATCCCATGAAATGTTCATAAAAATTAAGGGTTATTGTTCCTAATTATTATAACTATTGGACCCCTAATACAATCAAAGCCATCCATTTGGATTACAATAATGAGATTATCAAATAAATACTCCCCCATATTTAAATTACTAATATGGTACCTATTATAGTAAAATCCTCAACATGCAAACAAGAGTTGACTATATTAGAAACACCAACAAGAACACATAGATATACACCTGATAATAAGTATTGGGAAGGAAATCCAACGATATTGCATTAGATATCCATGTGGATTTATACATTAGGAAAGTTGTTAGAGTGTTTGTACCCGCTCATTGTAATTATCCATTAAGTATGTTTACCATTTATTACATGAGTATACATATACTAATTTAGAATAATGTGTGATGAATATAGGCCTAAGTGGCCCCTCCATCAAATTCCCCACCTTGAATGCCTTGCTTTGTCCCAAAGTTTGCAACAACAATACTCTGACCTGCTACTCTTTAGCCTTCACCTTCAATCTGGTAGGTTCTTATGCAGTTAGTGAGTCTCTAATTCTCATCAACCCTACCCAAAAATTGTCCACTTTAATTCTCTTTTTGCATTTTTCAACTCGTCTGATGCTCATTTGCATGTTACATAATGCTTCAATGAACTTTCCATTTCTCCACTTTTTGGCTTTCGAGATCAAAACTCCAAGAAACGTTTAGCTACTCTCATATCAAGAGGCTTAATATGTTAATTCCTATGTTGTCATCATCTTTATTTTTCAACTATTTATGTGTTTGTCATCTTGTCTGGTCTCATTCTTAATTTCATTCTGCATTCATCACCTACTGCAAGTTTTTCTGCCAAAGAGCTTATGCTTCTCTTTTTATATGCGCTCTCAAATTTGTCTTACTCAATGATGTTGCTTCAATGTTTTTCATTTTCTTGATCTATTCATTCATGTTGTTCTCTCTTATACTTTATCAATTTTAAATTTCAATCTACTATTTTACCACTGCTATATGTTTTCTGTTACCAATGACTGCTCATGTTATGTTGCATAATCAAGTTTTCTTTATCAATGAAAGCTGGCTAGATTGTATGCTCCACTGTTTTTTGTAGTATTTTAATTTTATAGTGTAATATATGTAGTTCGAAATTAAATTTACATGAAGGATACATTTAACTTGAGTAGTACACAACTAATTCTACTAGTTCCGGGATTTTTTCAACAAATTCCAACTTAATATCAATTCAACTAGGAAAAAAAGTCCATAATGTCTTTGGTGTAGAGTATGCATCAATCCATGAAAAATTTATGTGCTAGTGTAATGGATGAATAAAATTCAAGTATGTTAGTCTAAAAGTTGAATAAATGTTTTCCTTCATGACTTTTCTTTTGAATTTTCTTTAAATAAACCCAATAGAACAAATAGTTTGAAGTTCAATCTCTTACTAGAGGTACAAATAAAATCTCTCCATATAATTGCTATCATATTTCCACAACACATTTATTCTATTTCAAAATATAATTTTGTTAATATAACTATACTAGAAAACATCTCAAGATATTTTTATAATTTTCAATTTTAATTGTCTAGACTTGCATGGGTCTACCTTTGCAAAATACACACTACCTCTAAGTCTATTGGTAGCTTTAATCAAAATATTATATGAAATAAAATAGGTATGATTTGGTAATAATTGGAAGTTGGTATCAATAATATAATCTTCCATCGTGGTGGTCAATATCATCCAAGTCAATCAGGTCAACTAGATCTATAATGAAAATAACATAGAAGTGTAGGTGTTATAGACATTTTTGTGCCTTACAGCTTTAAGCATGAAATGTCCATAATCCAAGGGATCCAAAGTCCCTAAAGATGTTGTTACAGCTCCTAAAGGAACAAGGTCAACCAATGACAGCTTCTCCCAGAAGTTCTCCACCAGAAACTGCTCAAAACTAGTCAAATCAGGATCAATTCAGAAACTCTACTAGCTGCCTGCGTTGCAAAGCACCCCAGTACACTAGCTAGGTGCATTGCAACGCACCTAAATGCACTACCCAGGTGTGCTGAGCGGGAAATGACAAGTGGTAGAGTCATTCAACGAGGTGGAAAGACCATGGAAGCTTCCAGAATCTTCTCCAATGACACTTGCCTCAATGAATTCGACCAAGTGAGAGTAAGAGGCTCTTAGTATCCAAGTGGAAGCAAGAACTGACAGAGAGAAGCCACAAGTCAAAACATAAGCTGACTCATCCTCTCTGCTTACATCTATATATGGATCCCTCATCCCAGAGATCTGGAGGCTGGAATTTTGTACTTTGCAGAGAATTGTTGTTGGTTTGAGATTGAGATTAGTACATTGGGTGATTTATGATTTGTTGGAGGAGAGGAAGGGATTCCTTTGCTGGGAGGTAGATGCTAGATCAGGACTCACTTGGTTGTATCTCCTCTTGGACTTTCTTATCATATCAATAAAATTATTTGAGTTTCTCCTGCATGCTTGTATATCAGTGATGTTTTGTTATATTTGCATGTTTAGCTTAATCTGATCCTGAGCTTTTTATGAATGTATATCTATATCTTCGTGTAGTTTCTCTCTCTTGTGATCTTGCAGGAATTCGGTGAAGCTGGGCCGGTAAGTGAGCAAGGAGCTGGGAGCTACTTAAGGGAGGAGTGATTGGATCAACAAACTAGCGAAAGACACAGGTTAGTTACATCCTTCCTCCTCATTTGCATTTCATAAAGAAGAATACTCAAGTAGTTTTCCTTGTTTGTTGCTAAGGCACTATCACACCTTAGAGTGGGATAGGGGCGTTCTGAATAGATACTTTTCCCAACAACAAATTGGCGACTCCGCTTCTTGCTTCCACAAAGGAAAACTACTTGCTTCCACAAAGATCCTTCGCTTCTCTGTCAGTTCTTGCTTCCACAAAGGAATCCCTTCCTCTCCTCCAACAAAGCATAAATCACCCAATGTACTAATCTCAATCTCAAACCAATAGCAATTCTCTGCAAAGTACAAAATTCCCGCCTCTGGATCTCTGGGATGAGGGATCCATATATAGATGTAAGCAGAGAGGATGAGTCAGCTTATGTTTTGACTTTTGGCTTCTCTCTGTCAGTTCTTGCTTCCACTTGGAGACTGAGAGCCTCTTACTCATCACTTGGTCGAATTCAGTGAGGAAAGTGTCATTGGAGAAGATTCTGGAAGCTTCCATTGTCTCTCCACCTCATTGAATGACTCTGCCACTTGTCATTTCCCGCTCAGCGCACCTAGGTAGTGCATTTAGGTGCGTTGCAACACACCTAGCTAGTGTACTGGGGTGCTTTGCAACGCAGGCATCTAGTAGAGCTTCTGAATTGATCCTGATTTGACTAGTTTTGAGCAGTTTCTGGTGGAGCACTTCTGGGAGAAGTTGTCATTGGTTGACCTTGTTCCTTTAGGAGCTGTAACAACATATTTAGGGACTTTGAATCCCTTGGATTATGGACATTTCATGCTTAAAGCTGTAAGGCACAAAAATGTCTATAACAGTTGGCCCCTAAAGTATGAGGCCGTTTATCGGGTGAAATGCTTTATTAGGAGGATCCGAAGTTCATTCAATGCTGGGAGGAGACCTGTAATAAGATACAATACAATACATTATTTTCATATTGTTTTCATGATCTAGCTGAGGCGGGCATTCCCATGCTCAGCTTTATAAATTCATTTTTATGTACATAGGACAGACAATCGTCTGATGGTAGACTGATGATCCTGCTGAAATCATCATCCTTTTGGTAGGATGATTGTCTGTGCTGCAATGTTGTACATGTCAATGTCTTTATTTTTCCTGAATATATATATCGCGGCCCGGATGGTTGAAACTAGATCCGGGGTCTTCAATCTCATCCGATCTTCACTCTAAGTACAAGTCGATCCATGTGAGAAATGTTTTGAAGTCGAACATGGAAAGACATCACTTGATTACCAGTCAATGATGTAAACTGTTAACAAGCGCGAGAGGAATCACCGATAATGATGACGACCCTCAAGATACTGCGGTACAATTCACGTGGTGTGAATAAAGGACTTGGCGTCGAACACCACGCAAAATCTTTCGGTCGAAGGTCATTGATGTATACCTGTCGCCGGAAGTGAGAAACTTGCCATTGAGGCATGCAAGCTTCAAAGTACTGAAGGGGGTGTTCCTAGATCAACTTCTTGGATAATGAGTTGATGTCGACAAGAAGCGATCCATCAAAGGAGGGCCTTAATGTATCCCACATCAATGACATGGAACAGAGCAAATGATTTTGATGGAGGTGAAAACGATCTGATGATATATGGTTCAGGGTGGCGGTCATGAAAGAATGAAGTATAATGTATGGTAGTGGATGGGACACGGTTGACTTCTCTGGATGACTTCTCTTGAACATATCGGCGACACTTATATGATGGATTGGTAGCATTTACCCCAAAGGTGGATGGTATGGCGAGACCAGGGTGATGTGACCGGTGAATGAAACAACCCAACCCGACTCAGGTACGGAGTGGAAGTGTCATGTTCAAGAGCGACTTGCTACCAATAAAGGTTCTTTGAGTTTCTTCCCAATTTTTCCCCAGTCATTGCTGACCAGTACCTCTTTATTTTTGTCAAGCTTGAGGAGGATAACATATGCTTGTTCTATAATTTTCCCTTCGGGCAAACCCATCACTATGTTTTGACGAGCCTAGCGATAGTGAAACTCGTTCTCATCTAAAGACAAGTTTGTCGCTATTAATGTTTTTAACGAGTCTAACGACAAAGATAACTCGGTCCTTTTCATTTTTAGAGAGTCTGAAAAGGTACGTAAAGTTAACTCAGAAAGTCCTTTTTCGTCATCTAATCCCTTAGGTCCGAAAAAGTATAAAACAATACAGAAGGGATGAATTTTCGATAGTTTTAACGAGCCGAACAAAACAAGCGCTCGATCTTTTTGTGCAATAATCCCTTAGGTCCAAAAAGATTAAAATCTAGAGGATGGATAGCTCTTCCTGTCGCTTTAACGAGCTGGAAGGCCAAAACTCGGCAATCTTTTCATATTTTACGAGTCAAATGAAAAGAGCTTAAAGAAGACTCGTCTTTTTAGGAACGAGTGATAAAATGGGTAGCAGCTGATTCCAGGTAAGGGTTGGAATTTTCCAAGCACGACAGTGTCACAAGGATGGCTAGTGAAATCACTCTTCACATCTATTCCTCAAAATGGGTAAACAATCATATGGAGGTGAATGATCGGCCAAATGGAAAAGTGGAGGTGACGGTGCAAACACGACCAAGGCTTTAATGGCTGATAATGTTACATTCACGGTGGTTATTTACCGGAGGATAGTTCATTTTTTAACGAGCTTAAACGTGGGTTGAAACACTTGCTCGATCTTATGTTTATTTTTTAACAAGCATGAACTATGCGCTAAAACTGCTCGATAAGATGGTCTTGTTTTGATTTTTACCATAAATAGCTTTTCTTTTCAAAGATAGTACTGTATCTTCAATTGCTACATCAAACTAGTTAGAAATGGACAACATTTGCTTGGAAATGAGATTAAAACGCTAATATTTTACTTTGAACTACGTAAAAAGCAATTAAAAAGTGTTTTTACCTCTCATTTTACCATTTCATTTGAACTTGGTTTGTTGGAGCTTTGGAGGTGCCTCTTCCCCCTTGATTTTCATCATCTGATTTTGGGAGATTCTGTGGACGATTCTCGGCGCCGTCTGGACCAGGTAGGAGCTAAACCTGAGCTCTTTCATTTCATGGTTTCTTTTCTGCATTTTGTGCTTCAGTTCCTGCTTTTCTGAGCCCCAGAGGTTTGATGGGTGCTTTCTTCCATCAATGCACCCTAGGCCTATCGAAACCTGTGCTGATTGTGGGTCATCATGAAGGTGACTTGACATTCAATGCACCCATAACACATGTGTAGGTGCGTTGGGTGCAGAAAGGAAAGATGTAGCACAGTTTTTAATGAAATTTTTCCCTGTTTCTCATCAAAATTAGGATTTAATCTCCTCTCTTGTTTGTTTTTGCAGAGATCTTGGAGCAAAATGACCCTTACATGGTGAGAACGAGAACATGAAGAAGAGGACATGATTGCCCTACATGATCCTGTTACAGTGAACGCGCTGTGGAACTGTGGTTTGCTGAAGTTCTTCCGCATCTCTAGCATGAGACAGCAGATCAACCTACTGCAGTATTTGCTCGATGTTTGGGATCCTATCAACTAAGTTTTCCAGATTAGGGGCAAATCCATCCCCTTGACTGCAGTAGACATTTACTTCTTGACTGGCTTGTCGCGGCGGGGTGCCCCCATTTCTTTGTCAGGTTCGGCCCGAGGGAGTGACTCTGTGAGAGATTATGTCCGCCAGTATTGCAGGGAAGGATCTCAGCCGAGTAAAGACGGCAAGATCATCATCCAAGACGTCACTGACAGGTCCCTCAGGTCTATCCTGTTCACTTTTGGTAGGATGGCCGGGAGTGCATCTCTTCATGTAGCCAACAGGTCCTATATGCAGCATGCCTTGGAATGCCTTCAACCGAAAATATTCAACTGGTGTGATGCAGTACTTCTTGTGATGAAGAGTCAGTTGACCAAGATAAAGGATGGGAGGTTGAAGAACTTCGGGTTCGGTTCTATTTTGATCGCCTGCCTTGGAGAAGATACCACTGATGCAGCTGCAATACATTGCACTCGACATACCTCCTCCTACTGAACCACGTATGCAGAGATGGGTTGACCATATGTCTAGGCATGCTGGTCAGTCTCAGATTTCGTTTTCCGATACCTTCTTCAAGTGGTTTGATCGGCAGGAGATGGCTTATGCCGAGTATCCATATGCTGGCATGGACTTCCGGGGTGATCCAAATTTAGTACTGCCGGATGGCGAGCAGTGGGGCGCTATTGGTAAAATCTTTGACCATATCACTGTTTACTGTTTTTATTTATAATGTCCTTGTGCTTTATTCTATCAAGACTTTTAATCAAACTCTTGTGTTCATGTAGATGTTGGTCATGTTCGTCCAGTAGTTCGCCTGAGAGTGCCGGTCGCTGCACCAGCAGGAGAGGCCGTTGGGAGGGTTATCCTTCGTGACCTTGATGTGGCCGAGACTCTCACAGTTGTGCAGGAGCAGGTTGAGAGCCTTACTCTCGGCATTCCCGATGTGATGATCGACGAGCTACCTTTGTAGTTACAGCGACATACTACTGGTGTGCCTAGACGATGGACTCGTCTCTTACGCATGATCGCACAGGCTGTGACTTGCTATCACGAGCATCATTAGACTAGGGTGCCCCCTAGCATTTTGAGTTTTTGGGTCATGTGACCGATTTTGTCTTGGTTACAGAACATTATATGTAAACCATAAACAACTATATATATTTTGATTTTTGGGTTTTATTCTGGTCGAGCTATATGATCCACATGTAAAACATTGATGATGTGTTTCTTTTTACAAATGTTGCAAATTTCTATCTAACACATAGTTTACTAATGAGTCGGTTAATGTGTTTAAGTTTATGGAAATATGTTGGTATTGAATCAAATCAAATTGTCTTTCCAAAATCTTAACCCTTAGGAACATGCGATAAATAGCTGGGTTTCGGACGGAATATATACCATTGAGTTGTAGTATTACGAGTTGTGAGTCTAGCCTGACGATTAGTCGGCGTATACCATGGGTGATGGCATCAGAGAGAAGTTCTATCAACGCGCTATACTCAGCGATGTTATTCGTTGATTGACCAATACATACACCTCTGAAACTTACTAACTCGCCGCTTGGATCAAAAATGGCCCAGGCTGCGGAGGACAGGTTCCACGAATTACGACTCGCTCCGTTGGCATATCCAACACATGTCTCCAAAAGGTTTGACATCTGCAATAAATGTAAAAAGGTGGATTACTCGACCAAAATGAACACTTTAGTGAAAACAAAATACAACAAAAGCATATTGGTTACTATTTAAGAATAGTAACGCTTGAGGTACAACCCATTACGAGGTTGCGCCAGCGGAATTCCGTCATAATCCATTAACTCATAGGCTCCTTTTGCTAACACTCGTTTAACAATATAGGGGCCCATCCATAAAGAATTAAATTTACCTGCTCCCAATTTATCGGATTCTTGGTCGTAAAGCAAGACCAAGTCACCTTCTGAGAAGACACGGGGTTTGAAATTTTTGTCGAACTGCGCCTTGACTCGTTTCTTATGGGCTTCGTTAGTCAAAGCGGCATCACGACAGGTTTCATCCAATTGGATTAATTCCAAGAAATGGGCCTCTTCTTCTGAAGTGGGAGAAGATCGATTGCGAGTTTAAGAGACGAGATTTCGCACTGGACTGGTAAGATTGCTTCCAGGCCATATACCAGTTGGAAGGGTGTGAACCCGGTTGCATTTCTTACCGATGTTCGGTAAGCCAACAAGGCTGAGTACAGGATTAGGTGCCACCTTCTTCTGTGAACTCTGATCATCCTTTGCAACATACGCTTCAAGACCTTGTTGATCGCTTCAACTTGTCCGTTGGCTTGCGGATAATACGGAGTAGAGCTGTCGTGAGACAATCCTAGCTTAGCAGCTAATTCAAGCATCATGTGATTGCGAAAATGCGATCCATGATCCGTGACTATAGCCTATGGTACGCCGAATCTGGCGACTACATGATTGAAAAAGAAAAGGGCAGCTGTTTCACCAGTGTTATCTAATGTAGGCATCGCCTCGGCCCATTTGGTAAAATAGTAAACTGCGACTATGATATACCCATGCCCCCCGGTCGAGGTGGGGTTACATGTCATGAAATCGATGCCCCATTTGGCAAACGGCCCAACAGCAACTATTTGCTACAGAGGTGCGGGTGGTTTTCTGGTTTTGCTATCAAAAATTTGACAAGCGTGGCAACTTCTGACTGCGGTTATGCAATCTTTGAACATTGTTTGCCAGAAGTATCCTGCTCGTAAGATTTTTTGTGCTGTAGCATATCCAGATTGATGCCCCCCACAAGCTCCTGAATGACACTCATTCAGGGCTTTCTCGGCCTCCTCATGGGTGAGGCACCTTCTCAGAACTGTATCAATACCACGACGGTAAAGTGTATCACAGACGATCATGTAGTCTTTTGCTTGGTATCGTATACGTTTCTGTTCGGAGTGAGAGGTGTTAGGCCTAAACTTGTGGGTCATATAACTCAACCAGAATAAAACACGGAAAATCAAAATATATATATAGCTGTTTATGGTTTACATATAATGTTCTGTAACCAAGACAAAATCGGTCACATGACCCAAAAACTCAAAATGCTAGGGGGCACCCTAGTCTAATGATGCTCATGATAGCAAGTCACAGCCTGTGCGATCATGCGTAAGAGACGAGTCCATCGTCTAGGCACACCAGTAGTATGCCGCTGTAACTGCAAAGGTAGCTTGTCGATCCTCACATCGGGAATACCGAGAGTAAGGCTCTCAACCTGCTCCTGCACAGCTGTAAGAGTCTCGGCCACATCAAGGTCACGGAGAATAACCCTCCCAGCAGCCTCTCCTGCTGGGGCAGCGACTGGCACTCTCAAACGGACTACTGGACGAACAGGACCAACATCTGCATGCACACAAGAGTTTGATTAAAAGTCTTGATAGAATAAAGCACAAGCACATTATAAATAAAAACAGTAAACAGTGATATGGTCAAAGATTTTACCAATAGCGCCCTACTGCTCGCCATCCGGCAGTACTAAATCCGGATCACCCCGGAAGTCCATGCCAGCATATGGATACTCGGCATAAGCCATCTCCTGCTGATCAAACCACCTGAAGAAGGTATCGGAAAACGAAATCTGAGACTAACCAGCATGCCTAGACATATGGTCAACCCATCTCTCATGCACCGAGTGCCCAAGGTGCGCTGATGGCAGAACGAGCCCATCAAACCCCAGGGGCTCAGAAAAGCAGGGAATGAAGCACAGAATGCAGAAAGGAAACCATGAAATGAAAGAGCTCAGGTTTAGCTCCTACTTGGTCCAGACGGCGCCAAGAATCGTCCACAGAATCTCCCGAAATCAGCTGATGAAAATCAAGGGGGAAGAGGCACCTCCAAAGCTCCAACAAACCAAGTTCAAATGAAATGGTAAAATGAGATGTAAAAACACTTTTTAATTGCTTTTTACGTAGTTCAAAGTAAAATATTAGCGTTTTAATCTCATTTCTAAGCAAATGTTGTCCATTTCTAACTAGTTTGGTGAAGCAATTGAAGATACAGTACTATCTTTGAAAAGCAAAGCTATTTATGGTAAAAAATCAAAACAAGACCATCTTATCGAGCAATTTTAGCACATAGTTCATGCTCGTTAAAAAATAAACATAAGATCGAACAATTTTAGTACATAGTTCATGCTCGTTAAAAAATAAACATAAGATCGAGCAAGTGTTTCAACCCGCGTTTAAGCTCCTTAAAAAATGAACTATCTTCCGGTAAAAAACCACCGTGAATGTAACATTATCAGCCATTAAAGCCTTGGTCATGTTTGCACCGTCACCTCCACTTTTCCATTGGCCGATCACTCACCTCCATTTGATTGTTTACCCATTTTAAGGAACAGTTGCGAAGAGTGATTTCACTAGCCATCCTTATGACACTGTCGTGCTTGGAAAATTCCAACCCTTACCTGGAATCAGTTGCTACCCGTTTTATCACTCGTTCCTCAAAAGACAAGTCTTCTTTAAGCTCTTTTCATCTGACTCGTAAAATATGAAAAGATTGCCGAGTTTTGGCCTTCCATCTTTTTAAGGCGACCGGAAGAGCTATCCCTCCTCTAGATTTTAATCTTTTTGGACCTGAGGGATTATTGCACAAAAAGATCGAGCACTTGTTTTGTTCGGCTCGTTAAAACTATCGAAAATTCATCCCTTCTGTTTTGTTTTATACTTTTTCGGACCTAAGGGATTAGATGACGAAAAAGGACTTTCGGAGTTAAATTTACGTACCTTTTCAGACTCTCTAAAAATGAAAAGGACCGAGTTATCTTTGTCGTTAGACTCGTTAAAAACATTAATAGCGACAAACTTGTCTTTAGACGAGAATGAGTTTCACTATCGCTAGGCTCGTTAAAACATAGCGATGGGTTTGCCCGAAGGGCAAATTATAGAACAAGCATATGTTATCCTCCTCAAGCTTGACAAAAATAAAGAGGTACTGGTCAGCAATGACTGGGGAAAAATTGGGAAGAAACTCAAAGAACCTTTATTGGTAGCAAGTCGCTCTTGAACATGACACTTCCACTCCGTGCCTGAGTCGGGTTGGGTTGTTTCATTCACCGGTCACATCACCATGGTCTCGCCATACCATCCACCTTTGGGGTAAATGCTACCAATCCATCATATAAGTGTCGCCGATATGTTCAAGAGAATTCATCCAGAGAAGTCAACCGTGTCCCATCCACTACCATACATTATACTTCATTCTTTCATGACCGCCACCCTGAACCATATATCATCAGATCGTTTTCACCTCCATCAAAATCATTTGCTCCGTTCCGTGTCACTGATGTGGGATACATTAAGGCCCTCCTTTGATGGATCGCTTCTTGTCGACATCAGCTCATTATCCAAGAAGGTTATCTAGGAACACCCCCTTCAGTACTTTGAAGCTTGCATGCCTCAATGGCAAGTTTCTCACTTCTGGCGACAGGTATACATCAATGACCTTCAACCGAAAGATTTTGCGTGGTGTTCGACGCCAAGTCCTTTATTCACACCACGTGAATTGTACTGCAGTACCTTGAGGGTCATTATCATTATCGGTGATTCCTCTCGCGCTTGTTAACTGAGTTTACATCATTTACTGGTAATCAAGCGATGTCTTTCCATGTTCGACTTCAAAACATTTCTCACATGGATCGACTTGTACTTAGAGTGAAGATCGGACGAGATTGAAGACCCCGGATCTAGTTTCATCCATCCGGGATGCGATATATATTCAGGAAAAATAAAGACATTGACATGTATAGCATTGCAGTGCAGACAATCATCCTACCAAAAGGATGATGATTTCAGCAAGATCATCAGTCTACCATCAGACGATTGTCTGTCCTATGTACATAAAAATGAATTTATAAAGTTCTCCACCAAAAACTGCTCAAAACTAGTCAAATCGGGATCAATTCAGAAGCTCTACTAGCTGCCTGCGTTTCAAAGCACCCCAATACACTAGCTAGGTGTGTTGCAACGCACCTAAATGCACTACCCAGGTGCACTGAGTGGGAAATGACAAGTGGCATAGTCATTCAACGAGGTGGAAATACCATGGAAGCTTCCAGAATCTTCTCCAATGACACTTGCCTCACTGAATTCGACCAAGTGATGAGTAAGAGGCTCTCAGTCTCCAAGTGGAAGCAATAACTGACAGAGAGAAGCCACAAGTCAAAACATAAGCTGACTCATCCTCTCTGCTTACATCTATATATGGATCCCTCATCCTAGAGATCCGGAGGCTAGAATTTTGTACTTTGCAGAGAATTGCTATTGGTTTGAGATTGAGATTAGTACATTGGGTGATTTATGCTTTGTTGGAGGAGAGGAAGGGATTCCTTTGCTGGGAGGTAGATGTTGGATCGGGACTCACTTGGTTGTATCTCCTCTTGGACTTTCTTATCATATCAATAAAATTATTTGAGTTTCTCCTACATGCTTGTATATCAGTGATGTTTTGTTATATTTGCATGTTTAGCTTAATCTGATCCTGAGCTTTTTATGAATGTATATCTATATCTTCGTGTAGTTTCTCTCTCTTGTGATCTTGCAGGAATTCGGTGAAGCTGGGCCGGTAAGGGAGCAGGGAGCTGGGAGCTATTGAAGAGAGGAGCGATTGGATCAACAAACTAGCGAAAGACACAGGTTAGTTACATCCTTCCTCCTCATTTGCATTTCATAAAGAAGAATACTCAAGTAGTTTTCCTTGTTTGTTGCTAAGGCACTATCACACCTTAGAGTGGGATAGGGGCGTTCTGAATAGATACTTTTCCCAACAACAGTAGGAAGTGAATTTTGTGAAGAATAATGTGTAGATCATATCACATGCTAATAGAGTGCAAGTATAGTTGAATGGATAGGTGGGGAGCTTTGGTCCACACAGTTCTTATGGTCTAATCTCTAGCGAGATTATGTATGCCTGAGAGCTTCTCTAGGACCAATTCTTTCAGTTGAAAATAACGTATACTTGAACATTTCACATAATTACCAAGTCACAATTCAACCAAGGAAAAAAATACGCAATTAGTCAATACCCTTAGTTGGTCAATACTACTTTCCCATTCATAGTCAACTAGAAACCAATTTTCCTTCAAGACTTTCCCAACAATTAAGTAATGATTAGCTCAAGTCATGATTTTTTTCAATAGATTGAATGATTAAAGCTAATCAAGTCTGATTAATTAAGTAATGTTGTCACTAAATTTAAAATCCCTTCATCCACAGATTGCATAAAATAGGAAAAATGAAGTAAGTAAACCAAACATTCTTTACTTAATAATGTAACACGCAGATCATCATTAAGTGTATTCTTCAACAATTTTCTAGGATCTCCATACCATAATTTTTGTGTGGTATATCTTCACAACACAAATAGATTCAACCTTGTATTTTCTAGCAAATTAAACATGGTATAATATTCCTTAGTCGGATCAACAACAATCTAAACAATTAGTTGACACTTCTTGAGATGGTGCATCCACTTGAATCCTGATTTTAATTTATAAAGTGTATAACAATACACTTCTCTTGAAAACTAATCATTATGGGAACCTTCAAAATGGCAAGTTGACCAAAACCGCATATTTATTGAATTTGAACAAAATATTTCTTGTGATCTCTAAGTCCACACATTATTCATCAAATTGGATTTTGATATTTTATATTTACTCACATAGCATCTACTAGCACCATAAATAATATTTGGGAGAATTTTTGTAGGGATTTCTTATTAAAAAAGATAATTTTTCTTACATCCAATTAAATGAAATGGTTTTTAAATATCTCTTTGGTTATATGGAGATTTATCTCTAGTAAAGTAACCTCCATGAGCAATGAACTTCTTCCACACAACATCATCAATGTTCCTAAACAAGTATTCTCAAATGCAGTCAACACTTAGCAACACAAATATTCTCATATGTATTCAATACTAAGTAACATTCATACTAATATATGAGTAATATTTTAAATTTGTAGGTCTTCCACAAGAATTTTCATCAAATTTAAATCACGAGAAATCAAGTTTTTACACGTAGCATGAAAAATAATCAATATATATTCTGGAGAATATTCCCAAACATGTTTAAACTTGTAGGCTAGTCTTCGTGATCGTTTATTCTTGTATATTCAAATTTTCCCCATTTAATATTGTTGAAGTTTGAAAGTCAATTCATGATTGCAACAACCCCGGGTTAAGCGTTCATGTAATAAAAGTTAATAAAGGTAAAATAAGACCACCGGAAAGGGACACTTATTCCAAGTTGAATGTTGGGAAAAACATCATAGTGGGCATCACTTGTTGTGTTTTATGGCTAAGGGGAAAATGGCAAAGGTAATGACTAAGTATTTAGAAAGGAAAAAAGGTATTTTTGGTACATTATTTATGGAAATAATGGAAATTAGGAGAAAATGAAGGTAAAAGGTCATGGGTTGCATGTGAGGAGGAAAATGAAGGAAAATAATGGAAAATTGAAGAAATTAGAGGCCTCATTAATAAAAAGACCTTAGAGCATCAATTGGTAGCCTTTTGTTAGTTTAGTGTTAGAATTTGTCTCAAAGAGGAGAAATAAAGTAAGAAAGCAAGGAAAGGAAAGGAAAAGAATAGAAGGACAAGGAAAAGGAAGGAAACGTTGGATCAAGTAGCTTCAATTGGAATACTTGCAGGTAACATGGTGCATGTATGATTTCGAAGCTAGTTTTGACATGCATGGTATGTGCATGTTTGTATATGGTTCTATTATTGTCATTGGCCTGGAATTTTCCGGGAATCGACAATGGACTTTATCCTAGCCTTGCCATTTTCGGATATCCATGGTGTGATGGGATAATTCTTTATTTGAGCTCTGGGTTGGTAGATGGTTTCAAAATTTTGGGTGAGGTGGTCTCAGGAAAATTACCAAAGTCCTAGGAATCCCTTGAATGGTAATGGTAGGATAAATGGTAAAGCCTAAGGGTGGAGTCAAGAAAATTCCTCAAGGATGGTGAAGAATTTATAAGGCATCCAAGATTGGCTCAGTTTTGTGATCTCGGCACCAATTTAGGTGTGATGATGATATGGAGAGGGTGGAGGTGGTTTAACCTTCAGATTACCTTGCTTATCTTTGGATTGGTTTATCCCATGAGATCCCACATTCATTCTTGGAATATGGCATGAGGGTGATTGGCTAAAGAGAGATTTGGCTTAGCCAATCTATGGTTGGGTGGAATGTGGAAGTCCCAAACATGGTCGGTATTTGCCTATGGTTGATAAAAGCTAAGGTTTTCTTGATTTTCGTAAGGAAATGTATTGGTTATAATGTGGATTTAATGGTCATTCTCTTATTGTTATTTATCTGGTTATATGTCAATTATAACCATGGTATTTTGAAAAATCTTAGTCATGGCTCTTTTCATGTTTTCACTCATAAATGAATAAATAATGAATGCAAGACTTAATTTGTGTTAATATAGCTAATGAGAGAAGGTAGTGACCCTTCTTGTTAAACCTCAAATAATTTTTCAATCCCTTATGTTCAGAGTTGCATTCATGACCTGTAGGTTTCATATCTACCAAGTATTTGAAAGAATCTTACTTTTTGTTGGGGATGGTCAAGTCAAGTCATCGTTCTAGTTTTTTGTTTACAAGTACTTCATGTTTTTTATGAGTTCTGGAAGTTTCATAGTTTGTTGGGCAAAGGCTAATCCCCATCTGTGGAAAATAACCTTAATTCTTGCAATCGCTAGCACAACACTGGTAGAAACAAGCCACAGTCACGCTGATGCAGACCTATGGGAGAAACTAGGAACTAATAGTCACATGGAGGCCTTTGCAAGGGAGAAACTAAGGCTCCAGGTCAGGGAAAAATGGGATTTGTTTGAGGGGTTGGACACCTGCAGTGGTCGGTTTACTTTTGGAGGTCTTTTGTCACCTGAGGGGAGTCATTAAGGTCTTGTTGTATAAACTACATTTCCTTAAGTTCATCTGGGAGGTTAAGTCATATCATAGTATCCCCTCATCTCATGTTTACCCTAGGAAATCCATTGAAATTGGGTGGATGTGAGAAGAGGAAATGTTACAGGGTGGTATCAGAGTGGGTTGTGGTCTCTTTGGGTAATATCTAATACCATATGGTGGTATCAGAGTGGGTTGTTCTCTCTTTAGGTCATATATGATACCAAAAGGTGGTATCAGATCATGGTTTCACTCTCTTTGGGTAACTCTGATGTTATCAAGGCGATGATTATTATGCATGGGATTAGGGTATACAGTTGTTATGATCATGCATGCTGTTGTTGTGATGTTATGTTATTACATGGATATGGTTATGATTATACATGCACATGCTAATCTTGACTGATCATGTAGATGAGATAAGCCTCCCATGAACATCACTAAGGTATGGATTTGGTTTTGATTATCTATGGTTTATCTAACATGGTAACCTTGTAGGAATAAGAGAATTCAAGAGGACAAAAAAAATGGTAGACTACAGTTCTTGTGAAACTTCCTACAGATCAGTAGAGCAGTAAGGAGAAGAGTATTCTCCTAGTATAAAAAATACATTAAGGAGCTTGAGGGAAGAGATTAGAATTTGAAAATAAAACAATAACAATTTGGTTGAGGCTCAAAAAAGGCTTGCAATGGCTAAGGAGAAGCAGGTAGAGTTTACTGCAACAATCCTTCAGAGCTTGTCAGAGTTGCAAAAAAAGGACAAATGAGAATCAGTTAAGAGTAGAGAGAGAAAAATAATGGATCCTATGGTAGTTGGTCGTAGTTCGGATACACATTGGATAGAAGGGACACAGTTAGAGGTGGCAGATCATTGGATACACCTAATAGGAGGAATGGTATGTATGGGCATAATTCTAGTTGTTCATATAGGAGGAGTGAGTATTTGCCCGAGGAATTCAAGAAATTCAAGCCTCCTACATTTGATGGATAACTTAAAAGGTCATAAGATGCAGAGGCATGGTTGCTTGGGATGAACAAATTCTTCAGATTTCATAGCTACTCAAAGAACATGAAATTCAAGATAACCACCTTCAGTCTTAAAGGGAAAGCAAATACCTAGGGGAAGATGTGAGAATGTCAAGGGAATTCGGGAAAAAGACTTGATTTTGGATGATTTCGAGAGTATTTTCAAGTAGTACTTATCGGAGAGATACTATGATGATAGAGCTAAGGCATTTTATGAGATACAAATGGGTTCTATGACAAATCATGAGTACACTAGCAGATTCTTGGATTTGTTGAGGTATGTTCCATATCTCAAGGAGGATAAGGCTAAGATCCATAGATTCATCAGTGGATTACTAGTAGCATATAGAGACCAGTTTGAGTTTGATGAGCCTAGATCATTAGATGAAGCCATCCATAAATTAAAGAATTGTTTTGAGCAGTTAAAGCAAAAAGCTGAGCCTAAACGTGACTTGAAGGGAAATGAGAAAGTAAAATGAAAATGGCCACCAAACCAGGGAAGACCTCATGATGAAGGTGAGAAAGAAAATATTGATCCTTACAAGAAGTTCAGTGTTGTCGACAGGGGACATGTGTCACATCCTTAAGAGTAGTAAACTTGAGGTGATAGTAGAGCACCATTGCAGTGTTGTATATGTGGCAAAGAACATCATAAGAAGGATTTTCCATTGTACCAAGAAGGTAGGCCTCAGATCTATAGTGTTCAGGAGGTGCAAACGGTTGGGGATGTTGCTCATAGTATTCCTTAGATTTATGCAGTTGTGGACAAAAAGCATGCAAATCACTAGGAATCTATCATTGAGATGGATGGTAAGCTTTGTGATCAAGTTATTTCTATTTTGATTGATCCTGACCTGGTGGATAAGTGTGGCTTGAGAAAATAAATGCATGCAAAGTCTTGTTTGGTGCAGTTGGATACAGGTACGAAGAAGAGAGTTCATCACTAGGTAAGAGCTTAGGAATTCGAGTTGAATGGTATGCCTACAACTGCACATTTGAATGTACTGTCATTGGGATCGTATAGTATGATTTTGAGTATATATTGGTTGTATATTCAGAGGACCAAAGTAGATTTCTATGAAAATGTTATTGAGTGCCTGGATGATAATAGAGAGAAAAGAATCTTGCAGGGGAAGAAGAAGTATACATCAGTGAGGATGGTCAAAACAATGTAGGCTAAGCGTAGTTGCAGAAAAGGGTGTGTGATTTTTGTAGTTCATATTTCCGGTGATAGAGGTAAGGATGTTGAGGATGCAAAAATATTCAAGAGGTACCCTGTATTGTAGCAGTTTCAGGATGTGTTTCCAACAGAGATTGTAGATTTTCCTTTGCACAGGGAAGTAGAATTTTCTATTCAGTTGGTATCAGGGGCAACACCAACATCAAAGGAACCTTATAATATGAGCACTCCAGAATTAGTAGAGTTAAAGTTGCAGCTAAAGGAAATGCTTGATAAGGGATACTTTAGATCAAGTGTATCGCCTTGGGGTTCACCAGTATTGTTCGTGAAGAATAAGGATGGTAATATTAGATTGTGCATTGATTACAGGTAGCTGAACAAGGTGACGATCAAGAATAGGTACCCATTGCCTAGGATTGACGACTTGTTTGATGAATTGAAGGGAGTAGAAGTGTTCTCAAAGATTGGTATGCGATTAGGATATCATCAGGTACACATCAAGGAAGAATACATATACAAGACTTCCTTTAGGACCATGTATGGTCATTATGAGTTTGTTGTAGTTCCATTTGGTTTGACTAATGCTCCAAGCAATTTTATGTGTTTGATGAATATTGTATTTTATCCTTATCTGGACAAGTTTGTTATTGTATTAATTGATGACATCTTGATATATTCTAAAAATGAGGAAGAGCATGCCGAACATTTAGAAGTAGTGTTGAGATTGATAAGAGAACATCAGTTGTATACTAAGATTAGCAAGTGCAGTTTCTTTCAGATAGAAGTACACTACTTGAGACATGTTGTTACTAATAATGGCATAGAAGTAGATTCAGAGAATATAAAGCCTATGATGGAGTGGGAAGCTACTAGATATGTGGAGGAAGTCATATCATTCATGGGTGTAATAGGTTACTACAGGAGGTTCATCATGAACTTCTCAAACATTGAATATCCTATTACATCATTGCAGAGGAAAGGTAAGAAGTTTGAATGGATAGAGGAGTGTGTAACTAGTTTTAAGCAGTTGAAGCAGTTGTTGACAAATGCTCCAGTGTTAAAGATTACAGATCTGGATAAAGAGTTTGTAGTATGTACAAATTCTTGCAAGATAGGGTCTGGTGGAGTTCTTATGTAGGAGGGACAAGTGATATGCTATGAGTCTAGGAAATTAAATGAGCATCATCATAATTACATGACTCATGACCTTGAGTTCGAAACTATTATTCATGCCTTGAATATGTGGAGACATTATCTTCTTGGTAGGAGGGTCATGTTGATGAGTTATAATAATGGACTAAGGTATCTATTTGTCCAGTCGAATCCGAACGCTAGACATGCTAGATGATTTTATACTTTTAGTGATTTTGACTTTGAGATCAGGTACATTAAGGGAAAGCAAAACAGGGTTGCAGATGCTCTCAATAGGAAAGTGTAGTTGAACCATGTTGCAGTAGTGAGCTCATATGGGATAGATTTATAGGATTAGGTCTTACAGGAATGAAAATAGGATGACAGGTACAAGGATCTTATGAATAGGTTACAAAAGGGTATAGGTGAGCAGATGGTTTTGTGAGATTTAGGAATAACATCTATGTGCCAGATGACAGTGAACTCAAGAACCTTATCTTGAGGGAGTTTCATGTAAAACCATAGTCAGGTCACCCAAGATATCAGAAGACTTTGACATCTCTGAAGAAGTTCTACTATTGGCCGAAAATGAAGAAGGAAGTGGTAGAGTTTGTGGCTAGATATTTGGACTATCAGTAGGTCAAAGTAGAGTGTTAGCATCCAGGTGGGTTGCTTCAGCCTATTCTGATTCTAGAATGGAAATGGGAGGTCATTTCCATGGATTTCATTACAAGCCTTCTGAGGACATTGAGGCAACATGATTCTATCATGGTTGTAGTTGAAAGGTTTAGAAATCTAACTCACTTCATTATAGCGAAGACTACTTTTTCAACTAGGGATGTAGCACAAGTCTTCACCAGGGAGATCATGAGATTGCATGGTGTTCTGAATAAGATTGTGTCAGACATGGATGCGAAGTTCACTTCCAATTTTTGGAAGGATTTATTTGCAGGATTAGGGACAAAGTTGGCCTTCAACACAACTTATCATCCATATATATATGGATATACATAAAGGGTTAACAAGATATGGAGGATATGTTGAGGATGTATGTT
This sequence comes from Pinus tabuliformis, assembly GCA_031772625.1. Classification (NCBI taxonomy): domain Eukaryota; kingdom Viridiplantae; phylum Streptophyta; class Pinopsida; order Pinales; family Pinaceae; genus Pinus; species Pinus tabuliformis. Next base: position 290,482,108 of record CM062807.1, on the reverse strand, counting down.
ATGCATTAACAGAGGAGATGGTAGGAGTACCTTCCATTGGTTGCGTTTGAATACAAAAAAGGTTGTCAAGAGTCACAGAGGATGAGTTTGTTTAAGGCATTGTATGGGTGGAGTTGTAACACTCCCATCAGCTGGAGTGATCCAGTGAACAAGGTACTTATTAGACTAGACATCTTGGAAGACATGGAATAGGAAATGAAGGTTATAAAGAAAAATCTAAAGGAAGCATATGACAAACAAAAAAGTTATGTAGACCAGCCCAGGGCATTTAAGGAGTTTCAAGTTGGGGAGGATGTCTATTTGTGCATCAAGCCCGAGAAGAGCTCCATAAGGATCATATCATGTGCCAAGTTGGCACCATGGTATTGTGGGCCTTTTGAGATCCTTGAGATGATTGGACCAGTGGCCTACAAACTTATACTGCCTCCGATAGTGAAATTACATGATGTTTTTAATGGTTCATTGCTTAGAAGATATGTAAAGGATGTCGATCATGTTATTGATTGGTCTGTATTGCAAGTGGAGCAAGAAGGAGAATTCCAGCTAGAACCCCAATGCATATTACAACAGAAACATTTAGTGCTCTATAACAAATCACTTGAGTAGGTTAAAGTGTAGTGGAAGCACTTTGGGCCCAACGAAGCTACACGGGAGATGGAAAATCAGATGTGGTGTTATGAAACCAGCTCAAGAAAAGATAGAAAATATAGATCAACGCCTTAGAATTTAGCCTCTTCGAGGGGGCAACCTCCTTTACATTACATAAATGAACAATTCTTGGATGATACAAATGACAAAACCTCCTTTCTATATATAGGAGTCCAAGGGGTTATAACATAATCAAAGCCGACATAACAATAATAATTTAAGGGCACAATAATAACAATAGTGGGCTTCTATGGGGCACATTAGTAACAATATGGGCACTACATGGGTACATCAATATAATAAGTGGGTTTTACTAATAACAATAAGGGGTTACACTAGTAGTATAGGGTCCTAACATGCCACTCTCCTTCAAAAAGCATTGTCCTCAACGCTTGAGTAGTTCTTGATGCTTTTGTATAAAATTCTTGTCCTCCCATGTGGAATCTTCAGCGGGTAAGTTCGTCCACTTGATGAGATACTCTGAAATTGATCGATTTTGTAGCTGTCGGGTTCTTGTTTCTGTGACTGCTCCAGGTTCCAATATGATTTTTCCTTCCTTTTCAATATTTGGCAATATTGTTTGAATTGGGATATTTTGCAACTTTTGAATAAGTGGCCAGACTTCTTTGTCCTTCTTCCATTCATCCCTTGCTTCTTTTATCCAATCTGGTTGGATAATAGAAATAACACAAAACAATGCTTCCACATCCTCATGCTTGAAGAGTCTTCCCATTTGGTAAGGTCGCCATTTTTTAGGTGCATGTAATATTGCCAACATTTCCTTCTCATAAATATCTTGCTTGAGATGTAGCAATAAAAATACCCAATCACCTACATCAAAACAATTTTCACTACGATGTTGATCTACCTGTTGTTTCGTTTGATTTTGCACCGAAGTGGCGTTATCCTTTAAAAGCTGGAGAACTTGTTGTTGATGCTCGATGTGATCTTTCTCTGCTTGAACCTTTTTCTTCTTGATATGTCCTTCTATCTCTAGAGTTTGAGGAGTGGTAATTTCTTCCAATCCTTTACAAGATATGGTCGGATTCATTTCTTGATGCTCAATGCGATCTTTCACTTCTTGAACATTTTTCTTCTTGATATGCCCTTCTATCTTGATAGTTTGAGGAGTGGTAATTCCGACAAATGAATTACAAGATATGGTTGGATTCATTTCTTCTTTCTCGATGTGATCTTTCACTTCTTGCACCTTTTTCTTCTTGATATGTCCTTCTATCTTGAGAGTTTGAGGAGTGGTCATTCTTGCCAATAGTTTACAAGATATGTTCTGATTCATTTCTTCTTTCTCTAGGGTTGGGTCCTGGCATATAACCTCTTCTTTTGATGTTTCTTGATCCTTTTCTTCCTCCTCTTCATACTCTATGTAAAATAATTTCTTCTCAGCACACTTATGACCTTTAGTGCATTTTCTATCACAATTGTAACAAAGCCCTTTTTCTCTTTTTTCTTCCAATTGTTGTGGTGTAACCCTTGTAGGTTGTGGAAGGCTAGGAGAAACAACATGTCCATCTTTAAAGTTGTGAGGGGTAGACTTCCTTGTTGCCATAATTTTACTTTCAAATATGTCACAAAGCCCTTTTACTCTTTCCAATTGTTGTGGTGTTGCTCTAAAGAAGGTGTTTCTCTTTGTATCCTCATAATGTGCTATCATTTCCTCCATGAGAATTGACCACGTAACAAGTTGTTTACGAGAACAAAGCCCTTTATACCATAAAAATTGATCCGGTTCTAAATATGAAGATGTAATACATACCTTTTGTAACAGTGGTACACCATGTAGATCAAAATATTGCTCCATCTGAAGTATCCAATTTACCGGATCCTTGCCATCAAACTTCCTCATCTTGCTTTTTCTTAATTTTAGGACCTCAATCTTGAAACAACTGTAACTCTGTACTTGTAGATATTTAAGTTCTGAAATTGCTACCTATAGTAGCCCTCTGTGTCCTCTTTCCAATGCCACCAGTCTGATCCAAATTGGATTCTCCAAAAAAGAGTTATGCACAATCTCCCAAGATGACCTGATTATCGACCTTTCCAAAAGAACGAACTTGTATCAAGTGCCACGTGTCAATTTTTCAACCTTTGACTCTAAAAAATATATAAGAAAAAACTATAGTCCGTCCTCTTTCTGTACCTTCTTATGAAATTTCAATCTGATGCTCAGAAAGAAAGTTATGACGATTTTCCCCAGGTCACCTGTTTTGAGTGTAATTCAAGAGTCTGCAAAAAGACCAACTTCCTCAGATCATATCTCCGAAAATATCGCATGAACAGCTCTGAAATTTGGACCCACGGTTCAGAGCGATTTCTTCTCAAATGGGTTTTTTTTGCGACTTCTGAAACATCACAGAAAAAAAGTTATAGCGAAAATGCCACGATGACCTGTTTGGAGCAGCGAAACCCTAGAATCCAAAGCTCTGATACCAAATGTTATGAAACCAGCTCAAGAAAAGATAGAAAAGATAGATCAACGCCTTAGAATTCAGCCTCTTCAAGGGGGCAACCTCCTTTACATTACATAAATGAACAATTCTTGGATGATACAAATGACAAAACCTCCTTTCTATATATAGGAGTCCAAGGGGTTATAACATAATCAGAGCCGACATAACAATAATAATTTAAGGGCACAATAATAACAATAGTGGGCTTCTATGGGGTACATTAGTAACAATATGGGCACTACATGGGTACATCAATATAATAAGTGGGTTGTACTAATAACAATAAGGGGTTACACTAGTAGTATAGGGGCCTAGCATGTGGGGTATGTATTCTTCATTTTTTGCTCATGAAGGAAAATGAGTATTAGTATTTTTACATATATATTTATGGTTTCTATTGTAAATAACACAATGAGCTAAGTTATGAAGCTCCAATAAGAGGTATCGTTTTCATATTGTCATATTTTACATGATGGTTTTTCTTTTGACCAGGATTTTATTGTAAATACTGCAATGAGCTAGGTTATAAAGCTCCATAGGTAGTATATTTTTTCTCTTCAGTAATTTTGCTAGGTCTATTTGTGGTTTAACAATGAGGATGGTGTTCCCCTAAGGGAGAGGGGTCTGTAGAAAACCTAGGTTAAAGGTTCATGTAATAAAACTTAATAAAGGTAAAATAAGACCACGGGCAAGGGACACTTATTCCAAGCTGAATGTTGGGAAAAATATCCTAGTGGGGATCACTAGTTGTGTTTTATGGCTAAGGGGAAATTGGCAAAAGCAATGGCTAAGGCTTTGGAAAGGAAAAAAGGTATTTTTGGTACATTATTTATGAAAATAATGGAAATTAGGAGAAAAGGAAGGTGAAAGATCACATGTTGCATGTGAGGAGGGAAATGAAGGAAAATAATGGAAAACTGAAGAAAGTAGGGGCCTCATCAATAAAAATACCTCATAGCATCAGTTGGTATACTTTTGAGGGTTTAGTGTTAGAATTTGTCTCAAAGAGGAGAAGGCATCAACAAGAGAAATAAATTAAGAAATCAAGGCAAGGAAAGGAAAATAAAAGAAGGACAAGGAAAAGTTGAATCAAGCAGCTTCAACAGGAATACTTGCAGGTAACAGATTGCAAGTATGATTTCCTAGTTGGTTTTGACATGCATGGTATGTGCATGTTGGTATATGGTTATTTTTATGTCATTGGCTTGATTTTTTCTGAGAATCGACAGTGGATTTTAACCTAGCCTTTCCATTTATGGATAACCATGGTGTGACGATATTGTTCTAGGTTTGAGCTTTGGGTTGCCGTATGGTTTTAGAATTTGACATGAGGTGGTATCAGGAAAATTACCAAAGGCCTAGGAATGCCTTGACCAGTAATGGAGGGATACATGGTAAAGCCTAAGGGCGAAGATAGGAAAATTCCTCAAGGATGGTTAAGAAATTCTAGGGCATCCAAGCTCAGTTCAGTTTTGTGATCTCAACATATATTTAGGTGCGATCATGATATGGAGAGGGTGGAGGTGGTTTAACCTCTGGATTCCCTTGGTTGTCTTTGGATTGGTTTATCCCATGAGATCCCACATTGATGGTTGGAATAGGGCACGGGAGTGATTGTCTAAAGAGAGATTTGGCTAAGCCAATCTATGGTTGGGTGGAATGTGGAAGTCCCAAACCCAGTCAATATTTACCTATGGTTAATAAAAGCTAAGTTTCTCTTTCTTTTGGTAAGGAAATTTTTTGGTTATTATGTGGCTTTAATGACTGTGTTCTTATTGTTATTTATCTGGTTATAAGATTGGTTTTATGACAGATCGTAGTCATGGCTCTTTTCATGTTTGCACTCATAACTAAATAAATAATGAATGCAAGACCTAATTGGTGTAACAAAAACTAATGAGAGAAGGTAGTGACGCTTCTTGTTAGACCTCATATAAGTTTTGAGTCCCTTATGTTCAGACTTGCATTCATGATCTATAGGTTGCATATCTACAAGGTGTTTTATAGAATGTCAGTCTTGGTTGGGGATGATTAGGTCAAGTTCTATTTTCAGTTTTTGGTTTACAAGAATTTTCCTCGTGTATTTTATGAGTTCTGGAATTTTCATAGATTTATGGGTAGAGGCTAAGCCCCAACCCTGTTATAGACATTTTTGTGCCTTACAGCATGAAGCATGAAATGTCGATAAACCGAGGGATCCAAAGTCCCTAAACATGTTGTTCCTACCCCTAGAGGAACAAGGTCAGCAAACCACAGCACTAAAAATCAGTTCTCCACCTGAAAACACTCAAAAACAAGCTAATTCTGGATCATGTCAACTGCTCCACTGAGCATCTGCGCTGAATGTCAACTGCTCCACTCTGTACCTGCGCTGAATGTCAAATCTAATGAAGGCTACCTGCACTGGGCGAGATTGGCCAAGTGGCACAATCATTCTGCAAGGTGTCAAATGCCCAGGAAGCTTCCAAAATGACACTTGGATCAGGGAATTCGCCTTGTGATGAGTAAGAGGATCTAGATCTCCAAGTGGAAGCAAGAAACTCCAAGTGGACTCAAGAACTGAAGAATAATTGAAGTGGGAGAGGACACTAGTTAGCTTCATGCCAGCCTCAAGCTGACTCATCCTTTCTCCAAAACTCCTATATATAGAGCTCTCTCATGAGGTCTAGGGAGGCTGGAATCTTGTGAATGTAAGGAAGTGCTGTTGGTTTGAGTATAGAACTATTGGGTGATTGCTTTGAAGGAGATGAAGAGGAGATTTCTTTCTGCTGGGAGGTGTTGCTGGATTGGGCCTATTATGGTTGTAACACTCTCAGAACTTTACTTCTTCCATTAATAAGGCATTTGAGGTTCTTCTATATGCATGTGTCTTTGTGGCGTATTGATGCTTGTATATTTGATTTATTCTAATCCTTGAATCAATTATGGATGTATGCTTCTTGTAGTTTCCCTTTCTTGTGCTTTTGCAGGATCTTTGTGTAGCTGGGCCAGTGAAAGAGCAAGGAGCTGGGAGCAAGCAGCAAGGAGAGAAGATTGGATCAAACATTAGCGGAAGACAACGGTTAGTGGATCTCTTTCTCCCCTCTCTTACATCTCATAAAGAAGTAATCTTGAATAGCTTTGCATTCGGTTGTTGCTGAGGTACTATCACCCTTAGAGTGGGATATGGTCATTCAGTATTGGATACTTTTCCCAATAACAAACCCTAGAAAATAGCCTTAATTCTTTCAGTTGATGGCACAAAACTAACAGAAAAAGGCCACATTCATACTGATGCAAGATTATCGAAGCCACTGGGAATCCATAGTCACATGGAGGCATTGAAAAGTGTTGGCTTGTTGGGGGCCTGACCTAGGTTCATAGTTAATTAGGCAAACAAATCCATGTACTACTGGCCCTTTCGGCAATAGTCGGCAGAGTGCAGACTGAAGTCTCACCCGAAGTAGTATGGGGGGGTACTGGAACCAGGTTTCTGCACCCTTGAGATGTCTAAGAGGTTGAATTAGTCCAACTGTTAGTCCCTTCACGCAACTTACTTAGCGCACTTCCCTGTTCCTAGCACTGTGATATATTTGCCTTCTTGTAGCCCTTCCCAGAGGTTGGGGGGCTTCCGCACTGCTGGAGCAGCGCTTTGCATTATTTCCCTAAGTCCCACCTGGGATCTTACTTATCTTCCTACACTAGTTAGTTATCTTCATGTAAATGGATGCCATACATTATATTTATTTATACAACACATTCATATGAGTTTGTGCAGAAAATAAACAATACACTTGCAATTTATACAAAATCATACATTAAACAGGAAATGATACATAGAAATATAATAGAACTTCTCTTTATTGATGTTTCTAATGGTTACAGACTCGACCTGCCCTGCACACTCAGCTGCAGGGGTCTGCACACTCAGCTGTGGACTACTAAGCCTCTGCACACTCAGCGGCAGGGGTCCGCGCACTCAGCTGTGGACTACTATGCCTCTACGCAATCAATTTCAGAGCCTTCTCCTACTCTACGACCCAAGACACCCTTTACACTTCGACTTAATCTCTTAGACTCATCATCCTTCTATTCTATTTGCTATCTGCTATCCTCTACACTTAGAGCCTTGCTCTATTTATACAATCCCATGGTCTGCGGATCATGGGTAGGTATATCAAGCCGACATTACATTACAAAAACAAGGGCAGACAACCCTGTGACTCTATTATCACTTCGCACTCCGCGTCCACAAATCGCGGAGCTTTTACAAAGGACTTGGTCAAAACTTAGGCTTTAAGCCCCAAAACATGCCTTGGGGGGGTTGCATGCACAACAGGGCCCCAACACAAACATCGTGACTCACCCTTGAGTCACTCTATTGGTGCAGAGATCTTCGCGTGAAGTCCCTCCAACTTTTCTCAACCGCTGCAAGGTCGGCAACGCACTGGGCGGCTGCCTGCTGGATCTCCTATACGCATTTTTCCGAGACCGTGGTGTCAGAACTGCTTCCCTGCATCTGTTCCTACGTCCCCTGCATTTGTGCGAGCTTGCCTTCAATCGTTGTTGTGATGGTGAAGGCCTCATCGATCCAAGGTTGAACGAGCGCATTTAGGACTACTTCTTTGTACCGTGTTGTGTCCACCTACTCTTTCAGCGCTTTGACCTATTGCATGCGCGCGAGCCTCTGAGTGAGGGCCACCGTATGTGTGGTCCCTTTGACACTATTGTACTACTGATGGAGCTCGCACACCTCTGTCTCTAAGTGCTAGATGTTGGGGTCCTCCTGCATATTCATGAGGACCTCAAATGACTCCTCCAACATTCTGGTGCAGTCCCTTACTGCATTGCCAATCTCTTCCATCCCTATTGCAATAGAGTCGACGCGTTATTCTCTTACTTTCAGAGGGTGGATGGCTGTGCCTTCAACCGCAGCTCTGCTATTTGAAGGTTCAGCTCCAACTAAACCTTAGTCATTTCATCCCGCGCCTCGTGAACCCCTGCTGCTAGACTGTGGATGAGCACCTCTGCTGGTGTGTCTACTGGGATGGCCAACTCAGGGACCCTTTGACAGGCTTCTTCTAGTACTTGTACCAGCTAATTATTCTGCGACACCACTTCATCGTGCTGCAAGCTCAACTGCTCCATGCTAATCTTTTGCTTGCTTAGTACTTGTAGCGCGCAGCTCTCCCTAGCCCACAGTTCTGCAGTAATCCCATCCTGCAAAACGTATAGTGTCTCCTGCTGGAGTGAAGCCATGTTGATCCTGATACCCTTCAGTGCACTAATTGTAGGCCTGTCGGCCTCATCTGTTGTCACGAATGTCCCTTCCGGCAACACTATTGTATTTGTCATCCAAGTGCAACATCTGCTCTGCTGCAGTTGTCCCTACTGCGAGGCTGGTCAAAAGGGTACTAGCCTGAGGAGTGTGAACCTGCAACTCCTGCAGTTGCGTTCTGAGGCCCCCCAACACAATCTGGTTCTCTTGCACAAAATTCTAGAGGGCCTCAGAGGTGACATCATGCAATTTCTCGCCGATGTCATGCAGATCACCCTCACTAAGGGTGATCGGGTCAATAGACAACTTTGATGCCTTGACCTTCTTGCGGGGCCCCATCCGCTCACTCGGGCACTGGCGCTTCAGCTGTGTTGACTCGGTTTGTGGGTCCGCGCCTCCCTCCTCTTCCTCTGTTTCTTGCCCATGTGAAGGTGACTTTTGGCCCTCGCGCACCTTCTCAGCTACCTCCTGTGCTGCTGCTGTGGCCTTTTTCTATTTTTCTACTATCTGTGCAGCATCCCACACCTCCTGCGCTTTTGCTGCCATTGCCTCTTTCCTTCTCTTCTCTGCCAACTATGCATGCACAGTTTGGACCCCTCTTTCTTCTTTTGTGCTGCAGACTTCTCTATTGCTGCGATGTCTGGGGTGTGCCACTCTGGTGGCCATGTCTCCAGTACATCAAAGATTACATCATCCATGGCTACGAAGGGTAGCTCTCTCCTTTGCTTGGCTCGGTCCTTGCGCGCTATGATATAAATGCGTGGAGGTCTGCTTTAAACTCTGCAAAACTTTGTAGGTTGTTGTAGATTGTGGGTGATAACTGCGGCTTGTGGTTAATCCCTTAATATCTTACTGTCACGAATCTGGTTCGTGTCCTTTGTGGCCCAGAGTGAAGCATACTTCATGACCTCCGAAAGATCCCTGTCAATTCCGGGGAATTGACTGTCCTCCAGAAATTCCCCTCGCATGAGCACTATGGACAGCAAAAGCCATGCATAGTGGAATGTTTTGCCTTGTTCCTGAGCCTCGCGGCAATTTTCCAAGAACTCCTTATAGAGCAACTCAGACCCGTTAAATTGGACCCCTTCCATGCACTGCTCAGCAAGTGATACCACCAATGCCGGTACCTCATCCGCACGACACTTGCGCATAACCTTACTTGCCAGTATTTGGGTCACCAATCTTACTACTTCGTTGTTGATGCTGGATATGGCGTAGCCCCTTTTCTTCTTATCTAGTTTATATTTCTTCTTCATGGCCTCTGCGATGGCCAAGTCACTACTCTTCCCCTCCGAGATATCTGTGGGGTCCTCACCTTTGCATGGGAGCCGAGTAATGCAGTGAATTAAGTGGTTTGTGATGGGGATGGGCTCCTCCAGCTACAAATACCCACCATGCACCAGGCAAAGCAGCTGCCTGATGATGAAAATTTTTATTGGGGTGCAATGGAAATTCAACACCTAGAGCAGGTTTAGCAACCCTGCCTTTTCCACTCTGCACAACCACTTTCATAGCTCTAATTCGGTAACCCCGACCATGGTGTTTTGCTTAGGCTTCATGAGCTATGCAATCTCTAGGTGAGGGAACTTCTCATCGTTAGCGAGGTACCAATCTTCAAATTTCAATATAGGTACCCGTCCCAGGTGCATGCCCTTAAAAATGATGTTGTCTGGGAGAAGCGGGGTCTGGAGAGAGCTCTTGCTCTCGTCGAGATCCTTGGGCACTTTTGCCTTCCCGTTCCACAGGGGGATATAGGAGAGAAGATTTGTTGGAGGGTATGCAAGATCATTTTCTTCCTCCATGCCTTCGTCCTCATCTTCTTTGATGATAAGGTCCTCCATGTATTCCTCCTCCTTGTCGGTTTCGACATGAACAACTTTCCCTTTCTCCTCCATCGTTAGCTTGGTGCGCAGTGAGTTTCACGAGGACACACGTACGGGAACCATCGACTATTTGTATTTCTTTGGCCTTGGCATGCACGGTGATTTAGGGATTTCTACAATAATCCCAGTGCCTTTAGGGGCATCCCCCAAAGTGAGGGCCTACGCGACCTTTGTGGTGGTCATCTCTACAATTTCCATAACTTCCTCCGATGCTGCCATTGTGTCAACCAGAAATCTATCACTCGCGTAATTAGGGGCTTAATCAACGCTTCGCACAGGTCAAATAGGGCTCTACTCAGAATGCACAGGGTATACAACAGGTCAATCCGCAAATGACCAAGTGTTGTTTGTTGGGCAACCCTTTGTAATTTATAGCATCTTTTGAATTTGAATTCGACCATTCCCCCCAAATCTGGTTCATTAATGCCCCCTTGGTGGCAGATTTTCCCAAATCTTGCCCATAAATCGCATCTTAAATGCCTGTCGTCTGCTCCATTTGGTCTCAAGTCAAGCATCACATCATGAATAGCAACTCCACTGGTCACTTTCCGGCCAACCCACGCGGAAGCGTAACCCCCCTTGCGCGGTTGTGGACCTTGTGACTCTTTGCTTCTATGCACAGCTCCAACATTACACAACTCTCAAGCAGAGTAGTTTATAGTCTCACGCCTCCTTTGAACTGCTAGGAGTGCTAAGACTATGCTCCCCTCTGTTAGTCAAGTGGTCGCGCCACCTGTATAGGGTTTCATTTGGTCATTTGTCATTTTTCTGGAACATACCCACTTTTTATCGTTACTGGTTGCATCGCGCATCTTATCATCTGTAGCGCGCACCATGGTCGATCAGTTTAGTAATATGTGGTGCAATCTAAGGCATCAGGATGATCAATTCATGGCGATAGTCCCAAAATTTGTTGGTGTGATCGTGCGCACCTTGCTTTGTCACCCTAGGTTCTTTATCAAGGAAATCCTTGTTGATCCCGTCCTCCAGCTTCTTGGCTTTCACTTCCAGCCAAGCGCTTTTCTCCCTTAACTGCACCCTATCATTCATAAGTTCTTGGAGCCTAAGGTCACCCTGGTAGATTTCCTTGTCAGGTCCCAAGTGTTCTCCTTCATTCAGCTGCGCGATCCCTTCTTCCAAGGCTCCAGGAACCGTCGTATCTGCTGGTGTTGCCATGTGTGGACTAGGCATTTTATGCTTTATGAGGATTACAACGTTCACTCCATACTCCAGCCTTCGGGGTGCTTGTGCCATCAGTTTCTTTCACATGGTCCTATAAGCCCATAGAACCGCTGGTACACGCAGGTCCCAATTAGTCTGTTGTGCATTGTGTACCTTATTCAACACTTCGCATACTTTGTTAAAGGCTTCTACGTGGATAACCTTCAGCGCACTTGGTCTTTCCATACTCTGTGGTTCCAACTAGAGGGGCCATTCACACCATTTCCTCGCTCGCACATGCTTACTGACCATGTCTCCCAATGCGAAGACTGTGTGCATCTGCGAAGGTTTCTTACCATATGCCTGTATCCATCTGGATAGGTGGGCGCACAGACCGTTTTCTCCAGCAATCTTGTCTATTACTCACATCTGAGGCTTCCCGAACCACATGCGCATCATCCTCCTACATTCATGCTAGTACTCAAAGCTTCTTTGGAGTGTACCCCACCACCTCGCAGGCGTAGCATGCAGTACCCATTTCAAAGGTTCGAAACATTGTTGTTCCGTCACCTCTCTTTCAAATTTGTTCAAGAAGTCATGCACCTCACTTAACCCATCATATGTAGGCAGATCCCTTACCTCTGTTGATACACAGCACAACGATCTCGTCATAATGTTACAGTTCAGTGTGGTTACCTCGTGTAACCAGTTCTGCCATCGTTCTATGTCCTCGTCAAAATCAGACGTGTAGGAGCTTTTGTGCTCCCATGAGATTCATCCATTCACGGTTGGGTTTACCTAGTCTTAATCTCGCGCAGTTATCTTGTAGATGTAGTCCAAGTTGTCATTGCTTTTGTAGTCGCGCACTGGCTCTGTGTAGCGCGATCCTTCTACAGGGTCCAAAGGTACAACTATCCGCAGATAATTTTTTTGAAAGATCATCTTGTACTTCATCAGATTTATCGCCCCATTCATGTTAGTGGCCCAATCTATTCCTAATAGCACAAGGTAGGGATTGGTGTCATCAACAATATCTATCGCTTCGAAATCTGCTAGCGCACTTGCTCCTTCGATATCTACTATGATTCCCTACAATCTCCCCATAGGTAGGATCTTTTGCTAGTTTTCCATTTGCAGTTGGATAGGAGACTATTGCAGTGTAGGCCTTCCCATGTGCTCCCAGGTCTGCTTCGGCAGGACGTTCGTGTCTGATCCTAGATCTAGAATCACTTGGTCAATCTCATATTCTCCAATTTTCATGGTCAATCTCATTTCCCTTCTCATTAGTTTCATGTGCTTTCTGAGCTTTTGGACTATGAGCGGTTCTCTTGGCGTAGTCCCAATGCATCTATTTATGAGTTCCTACAACACCTTTATAGCCTTGCTGTCACGCAACAGCTTCATGCATGTTTCCAGGAACATTGTGAGCATCGATGGGTCCACTTCCGACTCCGGTCTATCTTTACTTCCTAAAGTGGAGGTGTCAGCGAAGCTCTTCCTAGCTTCCATGAAGGTTTCCTTAGCATGCTCCAAATCAAACTCTGGTTCCTTCGTTGGAGCCTTGTGAACCCAAGTACTTTCTTCAGGCTACTTGCCTTTGTCATCCCCTGTCGTAATTCCACTTTGGAGCACAATATTAACATTAGGGTCTTCCTCGCGCGGCTGAGACCTCATCATTTGTAGGTTCTGGGTCAGGGGAGGTTGGAGCACTCCTTTATCGCGCAACCGTGCTATTAGTGTGGGACAATCCTCTATCTCATGATCAAACAATGTACAATACAAGCATGATGGACGCGTTGGATTTGTACAATCGTAGGAATAATGTCCTGGCCCTCCGCAATTGTAACATATCAACTGTTCGCGACCTCTTCCAGGCCCTCCTCCACCTTGGCCTTGTCCACGCCCCTGAAATCCAATTCATGCCATCCCTTCATTCTGGTCAAGGGGCTGCATTTTGGCCTGATCTCTATAGGTAGGAGTTTAATCCATCATCAACTCATAACTTATATAGGTGCGCTCATCATGTCCCACTGATCTACAGAAATTATAGAACAACTGCTGTGAATTCTGTGTGTACTTCTGCAATAAATGGTAGTTATCTATAGCATGCTTTCCTCCTATCTAACAAATCTTGCACCATAATGTAGGCACCGTGCTTAGTCCTTCTTGTGCCTCCGGTCTCAATGGCATTGGTCCTCCTCCCATGAGGTAATTTGCGAACACTGGGCAGAGGTCCTTGTCATGTCCCTGACCCTTGCAATTTATGCACCATACCTCGTCGCGCACTTCTAGGCGAGATGTCCTGTCTTGGTTCAGACTCTGCATCTCAAGGCACAAGTTTTTCAACTTCACGTGAATCTGATGAACTCCTAGGTTGGGATCCTATATCGGGGTCTCATGTAATCTCATCGCAACCTCCAAGGCCTCGACCTGAGTTTTTAGCCTCTGTTGTGACAACGAGCTCCTTAAATGCGGTGTTAACAATGCTACAAACCATTCGTGGTGTTGTCCATCCGTCAACGTCATGTTAGCTTTGCGAATTGTGCACTTTAGTCTCTGATCCAACTCCCAAAGGGTCTCTCCTGGTAGCATTTTGATTTCCTTGAACCCAATGATCGACTGCGCCTCTGACTTCAGCCTGCTAAATTCTTTGTTTAGCACGGTTTGAATATCTACGATCCCCACCATTCAGATTGTCATTGGAATGCTTAATGTACCAGGTCAGCGCACGATCCTGCAGAACGCTGAACAATGTCACTTTCTTTATATTGTCATCTATAACTCACTGCGCTTCCCATACAGCTTTTATCATGAGCTAAAATTGGTCTGGATCTTCATTCCCTACTCCCTTGAACATTGGCAACTTTATCCCGCTCGCCATATTGATTCGTGGTGGTGGTGGAGGTGGTATGGACGAAGATGGGGGTGAAGGCAGTGAAACTGGCGGTGGTGTGGGTGTGGGTGGTATGCACAAAATCCTTTGCCTTATCATACTGATCACACTTCGTGGTAAGACCTTCGCGAGCCCTTCCTCATCCCCTCACGGAGGTGAAATCAAGGGGCTAGTTTCTAGTTCTGTACTACCTTCGTTCTTATAGATTCTCCCACTTTTCATAGCCCCAACCATCAATTTATTTGCATAGCCCCTTTTTCACATAGTAGCATTTTAATCCAAGCGTTCAAAGATTTAACGTACTTACCTCGCGGTCCTTTGAGGAAGCATCATTCTGCATCGCTATAGCTGACTGAGGTATCTACTGTGAACTCGGTGATGAATCCTCAAATAATTCAATCGATCCAGTGATAAAAAATGTATGCGATCTTATCCTCTAATGCTTCCAGTCTGCGCACCAACTTTAGAGTCCACATAATAGGTTTCTTGAGCTTGCACCTTCCTTGACTATCTGCTAGCTTCGCGATCCACTCGTATAGCTCAGTAGGGAAATATTCGAAGAAAATTTCATGGGTCTCTGTGTATAAGTAGCATTATAACCACTCTTATTTTGATAGTCGCGGATTCATGTTCTCTTGCTCTGCGAACTTGTGAATCTTCCTATCTAACCAATCTTCAATTCCTTTCTTTGTTGGATTCCAGTGATACAACATCAAACATCTCTATGCAGATCCTGGTCCCAACAAAGGAACTATTTGTTGGCTTGTTGGGGCGTGACCCAGGTTAAATTAGAGTTAATTAGCCAAACAAATCCCTGTACTATTGGGCCTTTCGGCAACAGTCCGCGGAGCGCGGATTAAGGTCTTACTCGAAGTAGTATTGGGGGGGTGCTGGAACCAGGTTTCCACAGCCTTGAGATGTTTGAGAGGTTGAATTAGTCAAACTGTTAGTCCCTTCATGCAGGTTACTTCGTACACTTCCCTGTCCCTCACACCCTGATATATTTGCCTTCGCGCAGTCCTTCCCAGGGGTTGGGGGGCTTCTGCACTGCTGGAGCAGCGCTCTACATTATTTCCCTAAGTCCCACCTGAGATCTTACTTATCATCCTACACCAGTTAGTTATCTTCGCATAAATGGATGTCTTACATTATATTTATTTAGACATCACATTCATATGAGTTCGCACAGCAAATAAACAATACACTTGAAATTTATACCCAATCATACATTAAATAGGAAATGATACACAAAAATATGATAAAACTTCTCTTTATTGATGTTTCCAATAGTTACAGACTTGACCTGCCCTGCACACTCAGCTGCAGGGGTCCGCGCACTTAGCTGCGGACTACTAGGCCTCTACGCACTCAGCTGCAGAGCCTTCTCCTACTCTACGACCCAAGACACACTTTACACTTTGACTCAATCTCTTAGACTCATCATCCTTCTATTTTATTTGCTATCTGCTACCTTCTACACTTAGAGCCTCACTCTATTTACACAATCCATGGTCCGCGGACCATGGGTAGGTCTATGAAGCCAACATTACATTACAAAAACAAGGGTGGACAACCTTGTGACTCTATTATGACTTCACACTCCATGCCCACAAATCGCGGAGCTTTTACAAAGGACTTGGTCAAAACTTGGGCTTTAAGCCCCAAAACATGCCTTGGGGGGATTCCATGCCCAACAAAAAGGGAGTGACTGGGGCTCTAGTTGAGGGAAAAAGGGGATTTCTCTCAGGGGTTGGACAATTGGAGGGGTGGGTTAGTCCTGGAGGTCCTATGGCACCTGAGGAGATTCGGTAAGGTCTTTTTGTGTCAGATCCAATTCCTTAAGGTCATATAAGAGGTTGAGTCATATCATAGTAGCCACTCATCTCATGTTTACCCTAGGTAAGCCAGTGAAAGTGGGTAGATGTGAGAGGAGGCAATGTTACAATGATGGAAACAAAAGTAAATGTTGTAGGAAGAGCCTCCACATGAGGACAATAATATACTACATCATCAACACCAATAAGAACACATAGATATACACATGAGGATTATTGCAAAGGAAATCCAACTATTTTACATTAGATCTTAATGTGCATTTATACATTAGGAAAGTGGTTGGAGAAATTGTACCTACTACAACTAATCATCCATTAAGTATATTGACCCTTTATTACATGTGTATAGATATATTTATTGAGGAATAATGTGTGATAAATATATTCCTATGTAGCCCTTCCAATAGTACATCCATGAACAATTTCAGGTATATCCTTCTACAATCATTACTTGAAACTCAAGTGATGAAATACAAAGCAATTGGGAAGTTTTTCTAATTTGAAATTAATGAATTTATGGGTGTTACTATAATCAATCAACATTCTTACATTTTTTTTATATATCCTTAATTCTTAAGGGTTCCTTAAGTATTGATACCAGAAAATGCATGACAAGATATTGTTGGAGTAGTCTCTTCTTGTTATAGATCCGGAAATGGTTCCAATTATTGATATTTGTTCTCTTCACATTGTATGTAGTGTATATTCTTGTCACTACATTTATGCCCCTTACTATAATTGATGCCATAGTTGAAACATTGTCCCTTTAATCTTCTTTCATCCATTTGTTGAGGTGTCAACCTTGTAGGTTAATGAGGTTAGGAGAAGAGCATGGTAATTTCTATAGTTATTAGTGACTACTCTTCTAGTAGTCATATTTTTACTTTCAACTTTCCTTGCTATACTAAAATAATTCTTTAGGGATATAGGTTCAAATGGAAACACTTCATGTTGGATGCTCTCCACTAAAGTGTTTATTAAGAACATAAAACCCATTATTAATCCAAAAATATTGATTTCTTACATTTCTATTGTTATGTATGCTAGAACCTTTTAATGTACCCTTTCATTATATTTGTACCCATTGTCTCCTATATATATACCAAAGATACCTAGTCTTAGGATAATCTCATCTCATATTATATTGGATTCATTGTAGGAGGTTGCCCCCTCGAAGTGGATTGTATTAGTTAATATTTTATCATTTTTAATATTATTAGATCATAACATTTGGTATTAGAGATATGATCCTAGGGTTTTGTGGCTCCAAATAAGATACCTTGGCATTTTTTCTATAATTTTTTTTTTCTACGTAGCTTCAAATATAAAAGTCTTAAGAGAATAAGGAAAACTATTTATGTGGTCAAAATTTCATATTATGGTTCACTATGATTTTGTAGATACACCCCACAGAAGTTAGGGTTTGTGATTGGACTTGAAATTAGTTTCAAATCTCTCATCCTGTAATCTTCATTAGAATTTGTTCTCTAGGAAGTGTTAGAGAACAAAATTTTGTGGATGATGATGATAAAGATAAGGGAATATGTGATAATAGTTTTAGGCTATGGCTTGTTATAAATTCAAATATATACCCTGTGGAAGTTATGGTTTGTTACTAGTCCTAAAATCATCTTTTAAATGATACATCTTGGTAGGTTTACTGTAACGTTTTTGCATAGAAGTTCCAAATTATGAAAATTTCATAATTATATTTGAAAATTTGTATATATGGAATGTTGTATAATTTCACTCTTAAGAAGTAGTAAAAAATCAACAATTTTTGGAGAAGTTATTGAAGACTACCTAAATTGGCATATCCTTAATGCCTATCTAATAAAAATTTTCGCATCATTTTCCCCTTTTCATCCTTTTCCGATCATCTTTTCATCTATATTGATATATTTTTTGTCAAAGTGAGAATAACCTTCTATGTGACATTTTAATTCTTATTGATATGCATTTAATGAGAAGATGTTAACTTTATATATTGACAGTGGCATATAGGATTCAAAGATTGCACAAGTACCACTTAGAGTAGGGTGTCGACAGCAGCTACAACTCCCCACAGATGTTGCATCCCCTCATAAGTGTTGAAACTCTATCTGGGTGTTGCAATACCTGGGGAATATTTAGTGGTTGCAACTCTGAGATTTGATCATAGTTGCTACAATATTCCATCATTGCTATGATTCTCCACCATTGCTGTAATTCCTCACTATTGTTATGACTCCAGTGTTGTGATTACCATTAATACAACTCTGGTGCTATGCTTATCATTACTGTGACTCTAGTGTTTTGACTTTCGATGTTGAAACTCACTCTATCTTAAACATCGTGTTACTGTAAATCATGCTCACTCCGCTCATGGTGTGATTGCTGCAACTCTTTGTTTTTCCTATTACTACAACCTCTAGTGACAATGTTGTAACTCCACATCAGCCATGCCAATGTGATAGTAAATGATCCAGTTAAGATTTTAAAGAAATTAGACAAGTTGAAAATGGATTCTAATGTAGGAAAGAAATAGGGCAAAGTGGTGGACCAAGAAAATAAGTCAACTCAACGATCAACTTCCACACAACTGAATAGAGTTAATCATTGTGGTATCCCCTGCCTTAAATCTTATGTTGTAAATTTTTACATATGGTTATGTTTGATTATGTCTTAACTTTAAAAGACTTATTTGGAAATAGTTTATTAGTGTGATAAAATTGATAAAGGTTGAATGCAAATTTTATATTGATGGCACTTTCAATAAAATAAATATCTAGAAACTGATACTAAATTTACACATTGTAAAACCCTCCTCCCACATCTACCCAAGTAACAATATAATTGGGGTAAACATGTGACGATAAGTTACTATGATATGATTTGACCTCCTAATTCATGTTAAGGAAGTGGAACCGATGGAAACACACCATATAGACCTTCCATAACAACAATAAGACTCTCCGGATAAATCCCAGCCTCTCAGGTAATCAACCCCTGAGTACTACTAAGTTTTTTGACCATTTAACCCCTGGAGTATCCCATGATATGGGAATTCTAGCATCCATAGGGCTCTGGAAGTTCCCACAACATGGCATGGCAATGCGTAGGGACTATTTTTTGTGTTATGCCAATGTCCAAGGGATTTGAGCCACTTATTCAAGCCCAAAGCCCAGGTCACTACCCAAAATTCAATGATAACTTCATAACAAAACGATAACAACATAATGATGATACAAATTCTATTACTTGAATAAGCCCTTGACTGGACTCCTACTAGCCATGACAAGAATTTTGTCAAACATATCACAAATATGTAATATGCAAGTGTAAACAACATTTCTAAACATAGGGAGCTAATACTCATATGAGAATCACTAAGAAGCATTGATTCCTCTACATATTAGTTGCAGTTTCATCCATTAGGTCATAGATACATTGTTAATTCATAAAGAAGTGAAAACATGATGAGAGCCATACATAGCTACTACCATAATACATATTCATAACCAACAAAATAATAATAGAAATACGAAGGAAAGAACAACCATATGATCCACATATAAACTAGTACAATACTCATAAAATAACAAGGAGAAATAACCTCATATCAATGATGCAAAGGCCAACCAGTTGTGGGGCTTCCACGAACCATCCGACCGTAGACATGGTTGAGCCAAATATCTCTTCAGTCAGTCACCCCCGTGCCATATTCTAGGAATGAATGTTGGATCTCATAAAACACATCAATCCAAAAGCTCAAAGGCTTGTAGAGGCCAACCACCTCAACCCATCAAACAGTGATTCCACCTCATGGTTAGACATCAAAAAACCATCATCAAATTGGTATCTACCGAAGCCTTCTAGGGCTCCAGAGTGTTTATTCCAACTAAGGCTCTAGGACTAGTAACTCAACCCACAACTTATACATGACTCTAGAACATTTTTCCAAACAAGGCTCCAATACTAATAACTAAACCCAAGTTGTTATAGGGCTCCACATCATTCTCCAACCAAGGCTCTAGGATCTAGTAACTCAACCCAAGATTAAAGGAAACATGAGAAGAAACCCAAACAAAACAAAGAAATAAACCCACAATCACCATGGTTATCCAGGAAATGCCAAGGCTAGTAAAATCCATTGTCAACCCAGGAAATCATCGATGCCAGTTACAAATCATGAACAATAAACCACATGCATATGCCATGCATACCAAAACTAGTGAGGAAAGAATACATCCTCCTCGGTACCTACAAGAAAAACCTGATGTAGCTACAAATCTCAATGTCCTCTTGCAATTTCCTGCTCTTCCTTTACCTTCTTTCTCCAAGACTCCAAGTATGCCACAACCTCCAAGAGTGATCCAAGAAACCCTAACTGTCCAGGAATATAAGAAAGAGAGAATAGAGAGAGAGCTCCAAAACTAAATTGACAAAAGTGTGTTAAATGATCCTCAAAAGCCTTTTTATTAATGAGCGCTCCATTTTCCTCATTTTCCATTATTTTCCTTCAATTTCCTCCTCAAATGCAACCTGTGACCTTTCACCTCCATTTTCTCCTAGTTTCCATTATTTTCATAAATAAATGTGCCAAAAATGCCATTTTTCCTTTGCAAAGCCTTTTCCATTTCCTTTGCCAATTTCCTTAGCCATTAATTAACCACAAGTAATACCCATCACTATGCTTTTCC
This sequence comes from Pinus tabuliformis, assembly GCA_031772625.1. Lineage (NCBI taxonomy): Eukaryota > Viridiplantae > Streptophyta > Pinopsida > Pinales > Pinaceae > Pinus > Pinus tabuliformis. Next base: position 290,461,281 of record CM062807.1, on the reverse strand, counting down.
CAACATTCATCTTGGAATAAGTGTCCTATCAACTGTGGTTATTATTTTTCCTTTATTAACTTTTATTACATGGAATTTTCACCAGGGCTATTAAAAAACCCTCTCCCTTTGGTGAACACCATCCTCGGTGTTCAACAAAACCTACAACCACAAGACTACTATAAGAAAAACATATTACTGACAGAGCTTTATAACTTAGCTCGTTGCATTATTTACAATGATCATCCTATTGAGAAGCAAACCAACCTGACAACATAACAAATATAACATCATAATGACATGACACCCATACCGCTTATTGGAGTTTTATAACATAGCTCATGGCAGTATTTACATCCACATACATATGTATATATACCAAACATCACCAAAACATGTACCAAAAATATATATCAAATACATATACCAAAAAATCTGCTCAACCAATGAATAGGGAAGAATACATAGCCCACATCTGATCCGCCATCTCCCATGTAGCTTCATCGGGCCCAAAGTTCTTCCACTGCACTTTAATTTGCTTGGTTGCTCAGTTTCAGAGCATGAGCACCTTTTTCTACAATAGACACTAAGGCTCTGGTTGGAATTATCCATTTGGATCCACCTTCAATATAAACCAGTCAATCACATGATCAACATCTTTAACATACTTCTTAAGAAATGACACATGGAAAACATTATGTACTTTCACTGTCGGAGGCAGTGCAAGTTGATAGGCTACTGGCCCAATCCTTTCAAGAATACTAAGGGATCCATAAAACCAGGGTACCAACTTGGCACATGATCCAATCTGCAAGGAGCTCTTCCTCAATTTGATGCGGATGTACACTTGCTGCCTAACCTGGAACTCCTTGAACAACATATTTCAATTTTATAGCTCTTTTGCCTATCTTGTGCTGCTTTAAAATTCTTCTTGCTTACCTACATTTCTTGTTCCATTTCTTCCAACATGTATGGTCCAACCAACACCTTGTTTACTAGATCGCTCCAACTAATGGGAGTGTTGCAACTCCACCCATACAATGCCTCAAATGAACTTATCTTCAAATATTCTTGATACCCAGTTTTGTAAGTGAGCTCTACCAGTGGAAGATACTCTTCACACTTTCATTGATAATGGATCACTTACATCCTCAACATGTCCTCCAACACCTTGCTGAACTCCTTAGTCTCTCCATCTGTCTACAAATGATTATTTGTAGTGAAGGCCAACTCTGTGCTCAAACCTGCAAAAAACTCCTTCCAAAACTTGGAAGTGAACTTTACATCCCTGTCTGATACAATATTCTTTGGAACTTTATACAATTTGACTCAATCTCTAAGGAATACCTGTGCTACATCACTAGCTGAGAATGTAGACTTCACTGGAATGAAATGTGCTACCTTTGTCAGCCTATTCACCACTACCATGATGGAATCATGTTGTCTCACTATCCTAGGAAACCCTATGATAAAATCCATGGAAATGACCTCCCATTTCCATTCTGGAATTGCAATTGACTGTAGGAGTCCACCTAGCTTCTTACACTTTGTCTTCACCCACTAACAAACAAAACAACTAGCCACAAAATCTACTATGTCCTTCTTCAAATTCATCCAATAATAAAATTTCTTCACTACGGTCAATGTCTTCTCATAGCCTTGGTGACTTGAATATGGTTTCACATGAAAATCCCTCAAGATCACCTTATTGAGATCACTATTTTCTAGAACATATATCTTGTCTCTATATCTAACCAATCTATCTACCATGGGACGATAGTCAACCTGCATCTTTACCTCTACCTGTACCACTACTTGTATCTATACCTATACCTATACCTATACCTGTGCCACCACATGTACCTATACCTATACCACTACCTGAACTCTGTTGCAACCTATGCACAATCTCCATATACCTGACATCATACTGATCTACCTGCAAGATCCTATCCTGTAGATTTGTGCCATGGGAACTCATAACTACTATATGATTTACCTGTATCCACCTCTTAAGAGCATCTTCCACACTATTCTCTTTACCTTTGATATACCTGAACTCAAAATTTAACTCACTAATCATGGCCAACCACCAGACCTGCCTACCATTTAGATTTAGTTGGTCAAATAGATACCATAAACCACTCTGATCACTCATCAATATAAACCTCCTTTCGAGAAGATAGTGCCTCCCAATATTCAATGCATGTATGATCGCTGCCAAGTCAAGATCATTTGTCGAGTAGTTCTGCTCATTCTCACTTAGTTTCCATGACTCATAGCATACCACCTGTCCATCCTACATAAGGACTCCATTAAATCCTCTCTTGAAAGCATCTGTGCATACTAAAAACTCTTTGTCTACATCTACAATCTTTAACAGTTGTGCATGTGTCAACAACTACTTGAGCTGCTCAAAATTGGCCTCTCACTCATCTGTCCATTCAAATGTATTACCTTTCCTCTGGAATGATGTAATAGGATAAGCAATCCATGAGAAGTTCTTAATGAACCTCATGTAGTAACCTGTCAATCCCATGAAGGAGCTCACCATGTCTACATTTCTAGGAGCTGCCCACTCCATGATAGCCCTTATCTTTTTTGGGTCCATTGCTATTCCATCCTTGAAAACAACATGTCCCAAGAAGTGTACCTTGGTTTGAAAGAAACTGCACTTGCTGAGCATAGCATACAACTGATGCTCTCTCAAATTCTTGACATGCTCTTCAATTTTAGAATATACGAGTATGTCATCAATGAACACAATAAAAAACTTGTCCAAGTATGGACACGAAACACTATTCATCAATCACATAAAGGTAGCTAGAGCATTAGTTAAACCAAATGGAACTACAACAAACTCATAATACCCATACCTGGTCCTAAAAGTTGTCTTGTAGTTGTTCTCTTATTTAAAGCATGCCTGATGATATCTGGATCTCAGATCAATCTTTGAGAACACTGCTTCTCCCTTCAACTGATCGAATAAGTCGTCAATCCTCTACAACAAGTACCTGTTCTTGATGGTCACTTTTTTCAACTGCCTATAGTCAATGCATAATCTGAGAGTACCATCCTTCTTCTTCACAAACAATACCAGTATGCCCCAAGGTGATACATTTGGCCTAATGTATCCCTTGTCCAACATATCCTTCAAATGCAACTTCAACTCTACCAACTCATGTGTGCTCATCTTATAAGGTGCTTTTGATGCTGGAGTTGCCCCTAGAACTAACTCAATAGAAAAGTCTACTTCCCTGTGAGGTGGAATATATGAAATATCTATAGGAAACACATCTTGAAACTATTGTAGAAATGAGTACCTACTCAAAATATATGCATCCTCAACTTCCTTACCTTTGTCACTAGAAATGTGCACTGTGAATAACACATACCCTTTTTTATGACTATGTTTTTCCTGCATAGCTGTCACCATTCTAACTGATGTTTCTTTTTTCTTACGTCACAAAAATCTTTGTTCCCCATTTTCATCCAAGAACTCAATGGTTTTTTCATAACAATCCACCTTGACTCTATGAAGGTACAACCAATCCATGCCCAACAACATATTGTATGATCCCAACTATAATACATTCAAATGTTATGCGATAAGCATAGCATTGAAATCAAATTCACAAGATCTTACCCATTGGTGAACCCGCTTCTTTGTACCTGTAGCCACCTACACTAGCTAAGACTCTCCATGCACTTATTTATTCAAACCACACTTATCCACCAAGTTAGGACTAACATGACTATAAGTAGATCGAGGGTCAATCAAAATAGAAGCAACTTGATCAAACATCTTATCCTCCATCTCAATTTTAGATGCCCAATGGTTTGTTTGTTTGTTATCTAGCACTGCATAAATACGATGAATGGTCTGATAAACATCCACAATGGTTTGTGCCTCCTGTGCACTATATATATAAGGCCTAACACCCTGATACTATGGACAATCTCTCCTACGATGATCTCCTCCACAAGTCCAAAACCGCACAGGCTCCTTATTCTACTCCTCATATCAAAATCCCTATCCTCTGTTAGATACATTTAACTTCCTAGGTGATGCAACATTCTCTTTATTACCTGAATCTTGAGGTCTTTCTTGCTTCTTGTCCCATTTTCCCTTGTTCTTTACATTACCCTTCTAGTTTGGCTTAGCCTCAAACCTGCGCTTCGATTGTTCACAATAATATTTTAGGTTTGAGATGGCCTCCTCTAGTGATCTAGTGTCATCGAACTCAATTCTGTCTTTGAATGTTATCGGTAACCCACCAGTGAATCTTTGAATCTTGGCCTTCTCCTCCTTGAGGTAAGGCACATACCTCAGTATCTCCAAGAACTTACTATTGTGCCCCCATCTACCATCGATCCCATCTTTAGTACATAAAATTATCTTTCCCTATCATCAAAGTATCTCTACGATAGGTATTTCTTCTTGAATAGCCTCTCCAATTCACTCCAAGTTAAGTCCTCCTCATGAATACCTCTAACATTCTTCACATCTTCCCACCAAAATTTTGCTTTACCTTCGAGACTGAATGTAGCTATTATGGCTTTCATGTTCTCTGAGTAATCATACAACCTAAAGAACTTCCTCATACCAAGAAACCATGCCTCTGCATCCTATTATTTATTCATCTCTCCATCAAATGTAGGTGGATATGATTTCTTAAACACATCCAAAAAATACTCCCTATCACTCCTGTAAGGATGATAATGATGTTGATCATCATGCCTGTCAGAACCAAAACTAGAATAGTACCTGTGTCTATCACCTTTCCTATCTGGAGTATGCAACAGTCTGTCAACTCTAGTTGTGTCATCTCTATCTGACCTATGACCACCATGCAACCTACTACCATATTCCCTATTGGTTATTTCCTCCTGCTCATAACTGATTTGAAGTGGTCCCTATCCCTGTAGTTCTAAAAAGCTTTGATGTATTGCCACATTTAGCTTTGTTTGTTTCTCCTGTGCTTGTATGATTTTGTCATTATCTACCTTACAACTCCTTATTTATTCATTTAAGCTTCTTAGTGTATCTTCCAAATTAGAAGAGTGCCCCACACCACGCTTCTCATCTGATCCATCGGGAGAGTCTCGGGAACTATAATTTACCATCTTGCTAGTCATCTTTAATATTCTTCCTACAAGGTATATCATGTCAGCTATACCAAATCACAATAAACGAATGTACCTTAGTATAATTCAGGGAGGATACCTCATCTTTAAGATCAACCAATTAGCATACTACATGTATAACATAATCCTGACAACATCTAGAAATATAACACATAAGCATATAAGCATACAACCACCATTCTAGCTAGATTCCAATCATCAATGCATGAACATATCAACTATACATACCATGATCTCATCCATGAAAAAAATACCACAACACTATATGCTTGACCACATGTGAACAAGAATGTGCATAAACAATGCATAATCAAGCATACTCTCATGACGAAACACTTGGCAACAACAACATCAACTTCCCATGGCGACATTACTACAACCATGAACCATACCATACAAATGAAACAAGCACATGGTCTTACAACACAAGAAACACATATGCAACTGAAATGAATGTATGACCAACACAGAGCCCATCCATTTTGAGGGGTGAATCATACTCTGATACAACTCTGTAACACCCTCCTCTCACATCTACTCAAGTAACTGGCCAACCAGGGTAAAGATGTGACAAGAAGTTACGATGATATGATTCAACCTCCTAAGTCATGTTAAGGAAGTGGAACCAATGGAAGCACACCATACATACCTTCCATAACAACAAAAAGAATCTTAGGAACCACCAAACCTCTCAAGTAACCAACCCCTGAGTCCCACTAAATTTGTTGACCAATTAACCCCCAGACTCTCCCATGATATGGGCATGCCATCTTCTAGAGGGCTTTGGAATTTTGCACAGCATGACATGCCATCTTCTAGGGACTATTTTTCTTAGTGTTGTGCTAGCGTCCCCATTTCAATGATACCTTCCTGATACCTTCATTGCTACCAATTGAATGATACATTTTTAAGCCTAGAGCCGAGGTCATTGCCCATAATTCAATGATACCTTTAGAACAAAAAGATAACAATGGAATGATGATATAAATGAAATTACTTGAACAAGCTCTTGATTGGACCTATACTAGCAATGACAAGCAATTCATCAAACATATCGCAAATATGTAATCTACAAGTGTAAACAATAGATCTAAGGATAGGGGTGTTATAGACATTTTTGTGCCTAACAACATGGAGCATGAAATGTCAATAATCTGAGGGATCCAAAGTCCCTAAACATGTTTTTCTTACCCTTAGAGGAACAAGGTCAGCAAACCATAGCACTGAAAATCAGTTCTCCACCTGAAAACACTCAAAAACAAGCTGTTTCTGGATCATGTCAACTGCTCCACTGAGCATCTGCGCTGAATGTCAACTGCTCCACTCTGTACCTGTGCTGAATGTCAAAACTAATGAAGGCTACCTGCGCTGGGCGAGATTGGCCAAGTGGCACAGTCATTCTGCAAGGTGTCAATTGCCCAGGAAGCTTCCAAACTGACACTTGGATCATGGAATTCGCCTTGTGATGAGTAAGAGGGTCTTGATCTCCAAGTGGAAGCAAGAATCTCCAAGTGGACTCAAGAACTGAAGTTTAACTAAAGTGGGAGAGGACACTAGTCAGCTTCATGTCAGTCTCAAGCTGACTCATCCTTTCTCCAAATCTCCTATATATAGAGCTCTCTCATGAGGTCTATGGAGGCTGGAATTTTGTGCAAGTAAGGAAGTGCTGTTGGTTTGAGTATAGAACTATTGGGTGATTGCTTTGAAGGAGGTGAAGAGGAGATTTCTTTCTGCTGGGAGGTGTTGTTGGATTGGGCCTATTATGGTTGTAACACTCTCAGAACTTTACTTCTTCTATTAATAAAGTATTTGAGGTTATTCTATATGCATGTGTCTCTATGGCGAATTGATGCTTGTATATTTGATTTATTCTAATCCTTGAATCAGTTATGGATGTATGCTTCTTGTAGTTTCCTTTCTTTGTGCTTTTACAGGATCTTTGTGTAGCTGGGCCGGTGAAAGAGCAAGGAGCTAGGAGCAAGCAGCAAGGAGTGAGGATTGGATCGACTATTAGCGCAAGATAACGGTTAGTAGATCATCCTTCTTTTCTCTCTCTCATCTCATAAAGAAGTAATCTTGAATAGCTTTGCAGTCAGTTGTTGCTGAGGTAGTATCACCCTTAGAGTGGGATAGGGTCATTCAATATTGGATACTTTTCCCAACAACAAATTGGCGACTTCGCTGGGGATCGTATCTTGTTGGTTGTTTGTGTTTTTGCTATTCATTTCATAAACAAAGGGAGTACCGAATCGAACTGTGTTTGAATCTTTCAAATACAAAGTAGAGGGCAGCTACTCTAGCTCAGTTTCTGGGCAAGTTTATGATTTGAAGAGCTGATTCACAAGGACTCTAATAAGCTCTTAGTGATAGCTTTTCATCCTCCTTGTCATCCCTTAGTGTGTCCTTGACTGATAGCTTCTGATTTGAGCGAAAACTGTGAATTTTTGAGCAATCTGTGACCCGGAAACCACCAGAAACGAAAGTTTCGTTCTTCAGTGCAGGCTGTACAAAGGCTGTTTGCATTTCAGCGTAGTTCCCGAAGGGGCTACCTGCGCTGAAGGTCAAACAGGCAGTGTTCCACCTGCGCTGGACCAGTCCTGCCTTGTGCTGCTGGGGTTTCCTGCTGTGTCTTGCCCTGTTTTCACTCTTGTTTTTGCTGTTTGTTACCAGTCAGTAGGCCTATCTGAAACCAACTTTCCTTGTCACTATTCCGCCTCAGTTGTATAAAGAAACTGTGTTTGTTCTTTGTGTATTTCTTGTACATTTATAGTTTCCCATAACGAAAGTGAACTAGTCTTGCTGTGGCCTCTTAGATCTAGACCTGTGATAAAGTGTCGTTTTGATCTTAAGAGTTAGTTTATTTGCTGTTCATGGCTGATTGAGCTTTTGCTTTCGTCATTTGGTTTGAGTTTATATATTTCTAGTGTCGAAACAAGTAAATCTTAAGGTGTCTTTTAATTTTGGACAAGCTTGTTTGCTTTCACTTGAAATTGAATTCAAAATTATACAACAGCTTTCTTTTTGCATTTCGCCAACATTAAGAAAGAGAAAAGAAATACTTGCATTGTGCATGTGCATTATGACAGCTTGCATGTTGATTTAGGAAAAAGTGCATTAGTGTGTGTTCTATGATCTGTGTGAAAAGGTGTTATCTTTCTTTTCCCTCAATAGTTAAGGTTTTCAAAGTTGAAAGATTGAAAAGCTTGCTTATCATCTTAGACTGCATTTAGGAGTGTTATCATACATCTCGTGGTGATCCATAAAGGTAAACTGCTAAACAAGATCAACCTTAAAATAAATTGAATTTACATAACAACGCATTGAAACATAACGCAAACATCTAGAGGTCTAAGCTAGAGACGTGTTCCAGCGTCGTTAAACGTGATATCTTAGCGTTGAGTGGTTGGGTGATTCCTCCACGATGAAGCGATAAGTATCAATACGGACTTGTGCTCCCACATACCGTCGCGTATATATTGGGAGACCCCTATAGGAATAAAGCCTTTATCCAATAGGAAACCATGTCGGCCGCCCTACTGATCGCAATGCAGTGAACACAACATTCACGAAGATCGACCACTCGTACCGTAAAACGTATTCTGTGGTTTTGCGAAAAGTTTGGCACACCCTCTGCCTAGAACTCCAGAGCAGTTTCTTTTGGCCTTTTTCAAACTCTATAACTGAAAAAGTCCATCCGAGCATTTGTCACTTCGGGCTCGTTAAAACATCGAAGGAGACTAGAGTCATCTTTAGCTTTTTCTCGACTCTTAAAAAGTGAAAAAGCAAGTTGTGTCTAAGCGTCGTTATAAAATTTATTTTAAACGGAACATAATCACCTCCTATTCCCGCGTTGATCTTAAAGTTGAAGATATGGAACGCCCCAACCAAGGAACTCCACATGATGGAAATCCTAGTCCATTCTCCTCTTGGGGAGAAGTTGGTGCGCCCCACATGGCCACATTGTTGCTTCCAGGACTGACAATTGGCCTGCCTATTTGGCTATTCTCAACTAATGTAGTTCAGACCACCATGGTTCCTGAGCAGTCGAGTGAATAGTTAGATCAGTCTAGAGCTGCCCACCAACCTTCTACTTCTTATAACTCTTCCTCTAATCCTTCATCTTCACAAGGTAGGGCTGGCAAAAGCCAAGCCCCCATGGAAAAGAAGGAGAAGAAGAAGAAGGAGAAGAAGAAGAAGGAGCCTAAGGCGACTGGGGGCAAGCAAAAGATATCTGACAAAAACCCACACACAGCACAGACCGGGCCTAAATTGCCATGTGTCATATGTAGAGGAGACCACTTCCATAGAGATTGTCCCTGTATTCCCCGGATACTAAGGGACTGGTCCCCTCGGTTGCACAATTCGGGAGCATCAACCTCTGATAGTCGTGTTGATTGCTTACCGTCAACCAGCGAAAGTGAAGGTTCAAGACGAAGATGAGGAGCAAGATCCCCCTGCAGACTGTGTGAAGGCGGTCACGCCATCCACCGTTGTCCCTTCTTAGACGAAGCGAAGAGAGTTTTGGAAGATCGTCCGGTTTCACCGGTAATACTTCCTCCTGGATACAAAAAACTCGTGCCGAGTCCTTCGTTGGTTGAAAATACAGCTGCCCTGCTCAAGTGGTCAGCTGAAGCGTCGGTCATTGAAAATGAACCTACTGAATCCAGACCAGACGAAAGTCTAAAGGTCGATACGGCAGTTGACCCGGTTCTTCCTTCAGAGGTTTCATCCTCAAATGACACAGTCACTGAAGATTCATCTTCAAATGACACCCTCACTGAAGAGAATAAGGATGAAACCATCCAGATTCTTTTCATCAACACAGATTCTGATGAGCATCAGGGCAATGCGCCCATTCCTTTATCGCAGGAAGGAACATCGTCAGGATCATATCCGGCCGTGTATTCGGTCCCACCACCAAGCAACCTGGTTGTGTCTTTTGATTGGAACCAACTAGGCAGACCCCGGTTACCAGCCAGTATACCGTTCAGAATCATGGTCCAAATCTACAGAATGGTAATGGCTGGAACTATCATTGATGAAGGGGCATCTGTGAGTATCCTTTCCTCTATTGCTTGGAAAGCACTGGGTTCCCCAGAGCTTTTGCCTGAGATGAGAAATCTCTCGGGTTTTGATAAAGGAACCAGTCGACCATTAGGGATCCTCCCCAATGTGTCTGTTACATTGAAAGGGAAGACCGTTCAAATGAACGTGATGGTCGTTCAAGGACCCTTGGATTATAACCTACTCCTTGGATGAGACTATATATATTGCATGGGAGCTATAGTCTCCTCACTCTTTAGAGTAATGTGTTTTCCACACGAAGGAAGAATGGTCAAGCTCGTAGACCAACTTTCATTTCCGGGATCACACATCGCAAATAGTCAAATACCAACCCTCAATGGTCTATTCACCCAAGAAATGTCTCCACCCCCAGTCCTCCTTCCCGATGAGTGCGAGTGATTCGGAAAGATGGGACTGGAACCCAGGGGGCATGCATCCTGGTCTGCTTCGGGCAGAAGAAACCCTGGGTATAAGGTAAAATTTCCGCGAAAGAATATGACTAGTCCATACCCCGTCCGAGAGAAGGAAGAGGGGTTGTTCTAGAACATGATTCTTTTGTCAAGGTTACTTGTTTGACAAAGGTCATTCAACTTTGTCTAAACAGGTAGGCAATGCCAAAGAGATTCCTTTGCTGCAACAAATTGTAACCATCTTTGAGTAACCTAATGATAGACATCGCCGAAGAAAGAGTTTCATTTGCGGCAGCAAATAAAACCATTCTTTGGGTAACCAGAAAGAGGCAAGCCTCACCCATCAAAACAAATGTTTTGAAGGATAAGTAGGGGCAGCCTTGAAATTGTATTTTATACCTGGGGGCATGCGAACCTTTTGGAGTGCAAGCAAAGAGCGGTTATTTATCTGTTTTTTGGATTAGTCGTTTCCGAACTTGCATAAAGAAAGGATGTGGGGCAAAGGTCAAAATTTGCCAAATGGGGAGCATAGCTTCGTGAGATAAAGCTCCATAAAAAATAGCTATCTCACAGGAGACACTTCTTATCTTATGACTGGTATTTCGAGCAGTTTTACCGCGGAATTTATGCTCGTTAAAAAATAGAAAAGCGAGATCCGAGCAGTTTTAGCGTCATAGTTCATGCTCGTTAAAAAATAAACATAAGCTTTGAGCAAGAGTTTCCCCCAGAGTTCAAGCTCATTAAAAAATGAACCTATTCTGGTAAATAACCATTGGGATCGTAAATTTATTAGCCACAAAAGCCTTGGTCGTGTTTTGCACCTACCACCTCCATTTCATTTGGCCAATCGTTCACCTCCATATGATTGTTTACCCATTTTGAGGAATAGCTGCGAAGAGTGATTTCACTTAGCCATCCTTGTGACACTGCCGTGATTGGAAAATTCCAACCTGTACCTGGAATCTGCTGCTATCCCTGTTTATCACTCGTTCCTCAAAAGACGAGTCTTCTTTGAGCTCTTTTCTCCTGACTCGTAAAATATGAAAAGTTTGCTGAGTTTTGGCCTTCCAGCTCGTTAAAGTGACCGGAAGAGCTATCCCTCCTCTAGATTTTAATCTCTTTGGACATGAGGGATTATTACACAAAAGGGTCGAGCGCTTGTTTTATTCGGCTCGTTAAAATTATCGAAAACTCATCCCTTCTGTATTGTTTTATACTTTTCTGGACTTAAGGGATTAGATGACGAAAAAGGAATTTTAGAGTTAACTTTCTGTACCTTTTCAGACTCTCTAAAAATGAAAAGGACCGAGTTTTCCTTGTCGTTAGACTCGTTAAAATGATTAAATAGCGACAAACTTGTCTTTAGACGAGAACGAGTTTCCCTATCGCTAGGCTCGTTAAAACATAGCGATGGGCTTGCCCGAAGGGCAGGTTATAGAACAAGCATATGTTATCCTCCTCAAGCCTGACAAAAATAAAGAGGTACTGGTCAGAAATGACTGGGGAAAAATTGGGAGAACCTCAAAGCTTTAATGGTAGCAAGTCGCTCTTGAACATGACACTTTGTCCTCCGTATCACATCGGGTTGGGTTGTTTCATTCACCGGTCTCATCACCATGGTCCTCGCCAAACCATCCACATTTGGGGTAATGCTACTGATCCATCACATCAGTGTCGTTATATGTTCAAGAGACGTGTTCAGAAAGAGTCAACCGTGTCCCATCCACTGCCATACATTATCCTTCATCCACCCATGATCGCCACCCTGAATCATATTTCACAGATTGTTTTCACCTCCACTAAAATCATTAGCTCCGTTCCGTGTCACTGATGTGGGATTCATTAAGGCCCTCCTTTGACGGATCGCTTCTTGTCGACTTCAGCTCATTATCCAAGAAGTCGATCTAGGAACAAACCCCCCAGTACTTTGAAGCTTGCATGCCTCAATGGCAAGTTTCTCACTTCCGGCGACAGGTATACATCAATGACCTTCGACCAGAAGATTTTGCGTGGTGTTCGATGCCAAGTCCTTTATTCACACCACGTGAATTGTACTGCAGTACCTTGAGGGTCATTGTCATTATTGGTGATTCCTCTCGCGCTTGTTAACGGTTTACATTATTGACCGGTAATCAAGCGATGTCTTTCCATGTTCAACTTCAGCGCAATTCTCACATGGATCGACTTGTACTTAGAGTGAAGATCGAACGAGTTTGAAGACCCCAGATCTAGTTTCATCCATCCGGGCTGCGATATATATTCAGGATATAAAGACATTTGTTATGTACATCATTGCAGCAGATGATCATCCTACTCAAAGGATGATAATTTCAGCAGAGAATTATCAGTCTACCATCAGACCATCGTCTGTTCTATGTACCAAAATGAATTTATAAAGCTGAGCATGGGAATGCCCGCCTCAGCTAGATCATGAAAGCAGAATGAAAAAATAATGTATTGTATTGTATTTTATTACAGGGCACCTCTCAGCGATTGAATGAACTTCGGATCCTCGTGATAAAGCATTTCACCCGATAAACGACCTCATACTTTAGGGGGCAACTGTTATAGACATTTTTGTGCCTAACAGCATGGAGCATGAAATGTCAATAATCTGAGGGATCCAAAGTCCCTAAACATGTTGTTCTTACCCTTAGAGGAACAAGGTCAGCAAACCACAGCACTGAAAATCAGTTCTCCACCTGAAAACACTCAAAAACAAGCTGTTTCTGGATCATGTCAACTGCTCCACTGAGCATCTGCGCTGAATGTCAACTGCTCCACTCTGTACCTGCGCTGAATGTCAAATCTAATGAAGGCTACCTGCGCTGGGCGAGATTGGCCAAGTGGCACAATCATTCTGCAAGGTGTCAATTGCCCAGGAAGCTTCCAAACTGACACTTGGATCATGGAATTCGCCTTGTGATGAGTAAGAGGGTCTTGATCTCCAAGTGGAAGCAAGAATCTCCAAGTGGACTCAAGAACTGAAGTTTAACTAAAGTGGGAGAGGACACTAGTCAGCTTCATGTTAGTCTCAAGCTGACTCATCCTTTCTCCAAATCTCCTATATATAGAGCTCTCTCATGAGGTCTATGGAGGCTGGAATTTTGTGCAAGTAAGGAAGTGTTGTTGGTTTGAGTATAGAACTATTGGGGGATTGCTTTGAAGGAGGTGAAGAGGAGATTTATTTCTGCTGGGAGGTGTTGCTGGATTGGGCCTATTATGGTTGTAACACTCTCAGAACTTTACTTCTTCTATTAATAAAGTATTTGAGGTTCTTCTATATGCATGTGTCTCTATGGCGAATTGATGCTTGTATATTTGATTTATTCTAATCCTTGAATCAGTTATGGATGTATGCTTCTTGTAGTTTCCTTTCTTTGTGCTTTTACAGGATCTTTGTGTAGCTGGGCTGGTGAAAGAGCAAGGAGCTAGGAGCAAGCAGCAAGGAGTGAGGATTGGATCGACTATTAGCGCAAGATAACGGTTAGTAGATCATCCTTATTTTCTCTCTCTCATCTCATAAAGAAGTAATCTTGAATAGCTTTGCAGTCAGTTGTTGCTGAGGAACTATCACCCTTAGAGTGGGATAGGGTCATTCCGTATTGGATACTTTTCCCAACAACAAGGGGTCTCACACTCATATGAGAATCACTAAGACGCATTGATGCCTCAACACATTAGCTGCAGTTTCATCCATTAGGTCATAGTTACATTGTTCATTCATATACAAGTAAAAACATGATGAAAACCATACATATCTACTGCCATAATACATATTCATAACCAACATAATAACAACAGAAATATAAAGGAAACAACAACCATATAATCCACATATAAACCAGTATAAGACTCATAAAATAACAAGTAGAATAACCTCATATTAATGATGCAAAGGCCAAACAATTGTGGGAATTCCAGGAACCACCCAATCATAGACATGGCTGAACCAAATCTCTCTTCATCTAGTCACCCTCGTGCCATATTACAAGCATGCATGTGGGATCTCATAAACACAACAATCCAAAACCATCTAAGGCTTGTAGATGCCAACCACCTGAATCCATCAAATAGTGATTCCACCTCATGGTTAGACATCAAAAAAAAATCATCACATTGGCATCTACTCAAGCCTTCTAGGGATCTAGAGTGTTTGTTCCAACCAAGGCTTCAAGACTAGTAACTCAACCCATAACTTAACAGGGCTCCAGAGTGTTTGTCCAACCAAGGGCTCTAGAGTGTTTGTCCAACCAAGGCTCTAGGACTAATAACTCAACCCAATATTTTATAGAGCTCCAGAGAATTTATCCAACCAAGGCTCTAGGAACTAGTAACTCAACCCAAGCTTAAAGAAAACAGGAGAACCAACCAAAACAAAATAAAGAAATAAACCCACAATCACCATGGCTATCCAGGAAATGGCGAGGCTAGGAAAATTGACTATCAACCCAGGGAATCCTCCCTACAAGTGACAGATCATGACCAATAAACCACATGAATATGCCATGCATGCCAAAAATAGTGAGGAAAACATACATGTAGCTCGGTACCTACAAGAAAAACCCACTATAGCTATTGATCCTGTTGTCCTCTTGTGCTTTCCTACGCTTCCTTTTCCTTCTTGCTCCAAAAATCCAACTATGCCACACCCTCCAAGAGTGATCCAAGAAACTCTAAGTGTCCAAGAGTGTGAGCGAAAGAATAGAGAGAGAGATTTCCAAACCTAAACTGACAATAGTCTGTGAATTGATCCTCAGAATCCTTTCTATAAATGAGGCCTCTATTTTCTTCATTTTCCATTATTTTCCTTCAATTTTCTCCTCACATGGAACCTGTGACATTTCATCTCCCTTTTCTTCTAATTTCCATTATTTTCATAAATAAATGTGCCAGAAATTCCAGTTTGCATTTCCAAAGCCCTTACCATTGCCTTTTCCAATTTCCTTAGCCATTAATCAACCACAATTGATCCCCATCACTATGCTTTTTCCCAACATTCAGCTTGGAATAAGTGTCCCATCAATCGTGGTTATTATTTTACCTTTATTAAATTTTATTACTTGGAATTTTTACCAGGGCGGTTACACACATGGTTGAATGAGTTATGGCTGCAAGTTAATTATTGATATAGATTACCACTCATTAAGTCTTATAGACATTATCACCTAAAAAATGATCACCTAGCCATTTCTAGCTATGTGGATCGAAATACACCATGTAGGATTAATTTTACCATAGTAAAATCATTTTCACCATCGGAAATGATTTAGTAATCCACTTTTATTAAATTATTTTCTGATTAAGTTTAGAAACCCCGTGATAATAATTGATTAAATCATTATTTATTTAATTTTCTCTAGGAATAACTATTATATGATTGATTTGATAATTATTCCTAGAGAAAATTAAATAAATAATGATGTATTCAATTATTCTCATGGGTTTTTCTAATTTTAAAAAGAAAAACAATTAATAAGAGTGGATTACTAAATCATTTCCTATGATGAAAGTTATCTTACTATGGTAAAATTAATCCTACAATGTGTATTTCGATCCACCTAGTTAGAAATGGATAGGTGATCATTTCATAGGTGATAACATTAAGAAATTAGTCTAAATGATTAAATTATTTGTTATCATGGAACTAAGTGTTCATTAACTTCCCTAAAACATAGGAGTTTATCTTTAAGAGTGGGGAAGTGGAGCTAATAAATGAGCTACTAACTACCTGCCACATGTTGGGTGAGGTGGAGTTAGTTACCAACTACCAACTAATTGGTAAGAGGGTAATCCCTTTTGTGTTGGATAATCTATTAGGGAAACCATTTAAACAATTATCCTATCCTCAATAACCACTTGTGAAATTATGTTAGCTTCTTTTTCTTATTTTATTAGATTCTTTTCATCAAACAACTATTAAGAGTACAAACCACGAAGATCATGAAAGACTATTAACACAAAATATAGGTTCGAATCCATGGAAAAACCTCTCCAAGGGGAAACCAAAAATAATATCTTCTCTTCTTATAGAATCAAATGAAATGAGAAATCCAAGATCCCAATGTCAAGACCAAGTCCACTCAAAATCCCCAAGTCAACCTTCCTTTCAATTCTTTCCACAAGTCAAAGTCTCCTTATGTCAATAAATTCAAACCCTTCCAAAAGCTATTCAAACTTTAGATTTATGCCTCCTGCAACATATTTTTTTCCCTTTGCAACATACCTACAACTTCGACCTCCCTACAAATCTGAAATTTTGCATGTGTGAGCTTTCCTAGCAAAAATTTCTCTCTTTAGACTTCATTTTCTTCCTTCTTTGGCATTCACTTCTTTGTTAAATAATGAATCCATACAGGTGAGTATTGTTTTAAAGATGAGGAATGACCCATTATAGAGTTTTGTGAACCCAATGTTTCGGACTACCAAGTGAGTCCATCATCAGGGGATGCGTCAATAGATATTCACCAAATTTTAATGATTTATCCAAGAGTTCTATTTAGGGTATATATAGGTTTTTCACAAAACTCTATAACCGGTCATTCCTCATCTTTAATTCACTTCTTTCCTTGTTCTTTTCATTGATTTTAGATCCTTTTTGCACAAGATATTGAATGTGATTGGACGTCTTCAATTGAGTCATACTCTCTTCTATATATACCCTCTTTAAGGAGCCGAATAGGCCTCTCCTAGGGAAACTTTTGCTAGAAGGGCCGACTTGGGATTGTATGGAAAATTTTGCCATTTTTACTTAAAATAAAATTCTCATTTCTCTTTCTTGTCAAGGTCTAAATGGGACTTGACTTCAAAACTTATGACAATCCTAGGTACCTATAATAGTAGTGTAGCCCCCTTATTGTTATTTTTCTTCCCATGTAGCCACCATATTGTTATTGATGTGCCCCATAGAAGCCCACAATTGTTATTGTTGTGCCCTTACATTATTATTGGTATGTAGGCTCTGATTATATTGTGAGCACTTAAACTCCTATATATAGAAAGGAGGCGTTTTCATTTGTATCATCAAAGAATTTTTCATTTATGTAGTTCAAAGGAGGTTTCCCCCTCAAAGGGGATAATTTTTAAGTCGTTGATCTATCTATTTGTGAGATGGTTGCATAACATTTTGTATTAGAGCTTTGGATTCTAGGGTTTCGTTGCTTCAAACAGGTCATCTTGGAATTTTCACTATGATTTTTTTTTTTATACAATGCTTCAGAAGTTGGAATTGAAACCACATGGAGCTAAAATTCTGGTGAACTTCGTGTACAAATTTCAGATGTTGTCTTGCTATAGCTTTGGAGATATGATCTGAGGAAGTTAGATTTTTTGTAGGCTCCAGAATCCCATTTCAAACAAGTGACCTAGCGAAAATCATCATAACTTTCTCTCTCAGCATCATACTTGAATTTCATAAAAATTAATAGAAATAAGACAGACTGTAGTCTTTTGAATATCATCTTCAGGGCCGAATGTTGAAACAGTGACACGTGGCTCTCCGTACAAGTTAACTCTACTAAACCAGTCTATAATAAGTTCAGCTTAGGGTATTGGACATAAATCTTCTTGAAGAATCAAATCTCGGTATGACTTGTTGAGTTGGATAGAAGACTCAGAGGGCTACTATAGGAAGGAATTTAAGATCTTGGATATTCACAATTACAGAGATACAATAACTACAATATCTAGATCCTAAAAAGAAAGAAACAAATGTGTAACTTTTATTTAAATTGCATAACATTTGTTTGAAAAATCAGTTTGAAGTGATTCCAAGGGAATATTGAAGCATATATATTAGTATTGGGTTCTAAATTTCCTCAAAAAAATAAAATCTACACCTATTAAGGCCTCATAAAGCTCTACTATGATGCATGAAGAGGAAGTATTGCAACATGATATATCAAAATTACGGGACCAAGTGCAACAAATTTCACTCTCACAAAGAGCAACCAAAGATGAAATAAAAGGGGACATGTATGGTTTAAAGGCTGAAATAAAAGGTGACATGGATGGTATAAAAGGCAACATGGAGGCTTCTAAAGTAGACATGGATGAAATGAATGTCAAGTTGGAAGGGTTGACAAAGTTGCTGCAAGAAAGGCTTCCCAGTGGTGACAAGGTAATCCATGAAAATCATGATGAGGATAAAAGGAATATGAATTATGATTTTAGAGACTCAAATGTGGGGTTCAAGAACCACCACATTCCAAATATAGATATGAGAAATTTTTATGGAAAGGATCAAGTAACATGGATACTACAAATGGAGAAATATTTTGATCTACAGGATGTACAACCCTCACAAAAGGTTTGTATCACATCTTTATATTTAGAACCCATATAATTTGTATGATATAGATGGATTTGTTATTATAAACCACTTGTCACCTGGTTAATTTTTACAGATGAAATGATATTACATTATGAAGATACAAAGAGAAAAATATTCTTTAGCCAATTGATAAATATTAAACAAAAGGGTTCTATGATAGAGCACATTGAAGACTTCCAAAAATTAAATATTAGGGTAACTGATATTCCAGAGGAGCATAAGATTGATGTCTTCATAGGGACTTTAAAATATAACATCCAACATGAGGTTTTACTTTTGGAGCCCTTTTCATTGGCAAAGGCATTCAGGGTGGCGAGAAAAGTTGGAAGCAAAATTATGGCAACAAGGAAATATACCACTCACAACTATAAAGATGGAAGTGTTGCTGCTCCTAATCTTCTAAAACCTACAATTTTGACACCAAAAAAATTGGAGGGAAAAATAGCAAAAGAGCTTTGTTATAGTTGTGATAGAAAATACACTAAAGGTCATAAGTTTGTTGAGAAGAAATTATTCCACCTAGATTGTGAAGAGGAGGAAGAAAACAAACAAGAAACATCAAAAGAGGAGGACATTCACTAGGAACCAACCCCAGAGAAAGAAGAAATGAATCTAACCAAATATTGTAATGCATTGGTAGGAATTACCAATCCTCAAACTCTCAAGATAGAAGGATATATCAATAAGAAAACTGTAATATGTTGATTGATTCGGGTAGTACCCATAATTTTATTCATTGTAAGGTAGCAAAGGAATTGAATTGCTTCCTATATCCAGCACCATAGTGTCAAGTGATAGTTGAAAATGGAGGAACTATAAATTTCTCTTGAAAGTGCCATAATATCAAGCTAACCATGGGGTAATATGTATTTAATAGTCCAATGCTTTCCATTCCAATTGTCGTTTTTGATGTTGTATTAGGAGTTTAATGGTTACAATTCTTGGGGACGGTAGCTTACAATTTTCAAGAAATTTTATTGACTTTTATTTGGGAAGGAAATGAAGTTGAATTAAGGGGTATCACAAGGAAACTAGGAAAGGTAATAAGCTCTAATGGCATGAAAAAGCTTCTAAAGAAAGAACAACTCAACATAGTTTCACAATTATTCTTACTAGAGGTTCAAACATCAAAATCATATATTTCTCTAGATCTTCAAAAAGTCTTGGAGAATCATTCCAAGGTGTTTGAGACTCTCAAAGGCCTCCCACATATTTGTGATCATGATCATTCTATTCATTTGATTCTAGGAAGAGTTCCACCAAACATTAGGCCTTACAGATATCCTTATTCCCAAAAGAGTAAAATTGAACGTATGGTTACATAAATGCTAGAGGATGGTATAATTCAACCTAGTCAAAGTTCTTTCTCTAGTCCAATAGTATTGGTTCATAAGAAGGATGGATCATGGCATATGTGTACGTATTATAGGGAGCTAAAAAATTTCACCATTAAAGATAAATTTTCCATTCCTATCATTGATGAATTGTTGGATGAATTAAATGGAGAAATTTACTTCACTTAGATGGATCTTTGTTTAGGATATCACAAATTAGAATGAAGACTGAAAACACTCCAAAAAAAATAGTCAGAATTCATGAGGGTCATTATGAATTTTTGATCATGCCTTTTGGCCTTACTAATGCACCTTCCACATTTCAAGGTTTGATGAATTCCATTTTCAAACCCTTCCTTAGAAAATTTTTGTTATTTTCTTTTGATTATATACTAATCTACAATAGTTCTTGGACGGACCATGTTCAACATGTTGACATGTGCTCAAACTATTGGAGGAGAAATAATTATACGCAAAAACCTCCAAATGTTTCTTTGGAGTACGTGAGGTTGAATATTTGGGTCATATTGTATCTCATGAGGGTGTTAAGGTAGACCCTAACAAAATTAAAGCCATTAAGGAATGGAGAATCCCCACAGCCATAAAAAATCTTTGAGGATTTCTCTAGTTAACAGGGTATTATCTTAAGTTTGTTAAGAATTACGGGAGAATAGAGACACCTCTAACTTCATTACTAAAGAAAGATGCATTTTCTTGGACTCTAGAAGCAACGAAAGCCTTTGAACATCTTAAAGAGGCAATGTGCCAAGCACCAGTGTTAGCTACACCATACTTCACAAAACTTTTATTGTGGAATGTTATTCCTCAAGAAATGGAATTGGTGTTGTTTTAATGCATGCTGGAAGACCCATTGCTTTTGAAATTCATCCAGTCAAAGAAAAGTATTTACAGAAACCTATTTATGAGAAGGAAATGTTGGCAATACTACATGCACTAAAGCAATGGTGACCTTACATAATGGGAAGACACTTCAAGGTAAAAAGAGATCATGATAGTCTTAAATAATTTTTGGAACAAAGATTATCTTCAGAAGAGGAGAAAACATGGGTGAGAAAGATGTTGGGTTATGGCTTTGAAATAATCTACAAAAATATTGTTGCACATGCACTCTCAAGAAATGATGAGGATGTGGAAGCATTTCTTTGTGCCATTTTTATTATCCAACCTGAGTGGATAAACAAAGCAAGGGATGAATGAAAGAATGACGAATAGGTGTGGTCACTCACTCAAATGTTGCAGAAATATCCCAATACATATGATATATTTACCTGTAAAAGTGATTAATTATCATACAAATATCACTTATATCTTTGTAAAAATTCACAAATAAAAAAAAATAAATCTTTTGGAATTGCACACCTCTCCCTTAGGAGGGAACTCTATATTTTTAAAAACTTACCATAGGGTCAAGAAGGAATTTTGTTTGGATGGCCTTAAATATGATTTTCAGAAGTTTGTGGCAGAATGTTTGGTTTGCCATCAAAATAAAGTTGAAAAAATTAAGATCTCGGGTCTGTTACAACCTATAGTCATTCCAAGTCAGCGTTGGGAGGAGGTCTCAATGGATTTTATCATAGGTTTATCCAAGTCTGAAGGAAAGAGTGTCATTGCAGTGGTAGTTGATAGACTTACCAATTATGCACACTTTTGTGCATTATCTCATGATTTTAAAGCCAATACAGTTGCTACTGCATTTATGAAAACAATTCAAAAGATTCATGAAAACGCAAAGATTATAGTAAGTGACAAAGATCCCATTTTCACTGGAAATTTTTTGATGGAATTAGTTTATTGTCTTTGTACTAATTATCTCATAGCAAATATTATCATCCTCAATCTGATGGAAAAAACAAGATATTGAAAAAATGTTTGGAAGGATATCTTCGATGCTTTGTATCTGATAAACAAACACAACGGGTCAAGTGGTTACCTCTAGCTGAATGGTGGTATTTTCACTGGAATTTTTTGGATGGAATTATTTTCTTGTCTTGGTACTAAATTAGCTCATAGCTTATCTTATCATCCTCAATTTGATGGGAAAACGGAGATAGTGAAAAAATGTTTGGAAGGATATCTTCATTGCTTTGTATCTGATTAACAAACATAATGGGTCAAGTGGTTACCTCTAGCGGAAGGGTGGTATAACACTTGCTTCCATACTACAACAAAAATGATCCCATTAATGACACTTTATGGATATCATCCACCATCCATCACATCATATTTAAGAGAAAGTTCTAATGTTCAAGCAGTGGAAGATCACATCGATCATCAACAACAACTTCTCCAACTCTAAAAGGATAACCTCACTATGGTGAAACATTGAATACAATAACAGGTGGATCAACATCGTAGTGAAATAATTTTTGATGTAGGTGACTGGGTATTTTTTATGGCTACAACCATATAAACAAATGTCTCTCAAGCAAGCTAATAACGATAACCAATTATCACCCAAGTATTATGGTCCTTACAAGGTGTTACAAAATATTGGTACTATGGCATACAAATTGGAGCTTCCTCCATCTTCTCGAGTACACCCAATTTTCCATGTTTCATGCTTATAGAAGGTTATCAGTGACAAGCTTCCAGTTCAAACAGTGTTTCCAAAACTTGATGAAGAAGGAAAAATCATATTTGTGCCTGAAGCTGTCATGAAAAATAGAACCTGACTACTTCAGAATCAATCAATTTTAGAGTATCTCACTAAGTGGAAGAACTTACCTGCTGAAGATTCGACATGGGAGGATGATAATTTTATACAGAAGTATCCAGAACTACTCAAGCATTGAGGACAAACCTTTTTTGAAGGATAGGGGCATGTTAGTTCCCTATAATACTAGTGTATGACCCTTATTATTATTATTGTTGTGCCCATGTATCCCACATATTGTTATAGTTGTGCACCATAGAAGCCCACTATTGTTATTGTTGTGTCTTTACATTATTATTATTATGTAGTATTTGATTATATTGTCACCCCTTAGACTCCTATATAGACAAAGGAGGTATTGTCATTTGTCTTATCCAAGAATTGTTAATTTATTTAATTTAAAGGATGTTTCCCCCTCGAAGAGGATAATTTTTAAGTCGTTGATCTATCTATTTGTGAGTTTGTTTCATAATAGACAAATACTCTTTTGACTTGAAAAACCCTAGAATCATGAAGATAATGTTTAACACAGTGTCAAATAATCTTAAGCATGAAACCCATGCTAGAAAATATAATACATATATATATATATATATATTACATATGATATACATAATGACATGAATACAATGACAATTATGAAGACCGAAACTAGTTACATTTTCCAACAATCCATCTTAACTAGGGAGGTATTCATAATTGTACACAAGGTACAAGGATACTCTCAAACTGAAATATTCTCGCAAGAAGAGTTGGATTTATAAGCCATATTTTAAGTATTAATTACATAACCAACACTATCATCATAGTAAAGAATTTAACTGACAAGCTCTATTTATATCAGAGGATTATGTTCGGAGGGTTTACGTAAGACACCACGCTACCTCTAAAGTCACACACCCCATCTGGATGTTCACTAGGTATGTCCTTTTAAGGCTATTCTTATCTTGGATTACCCATCCTTAAAGAATATTAGTCCTCTTTGACCACTATTGTCTTGGATATCTGTCTAATCCTCAAAGAGTGTTGGTCAATTTCTTATCTTGGATTTTCTATCCCCAAGGAGTATTAATCTCAGATGCTTATCCAATCCTCCATTCTCCTTCCTAATTCATTCACTATGACTTACGAATGTTAGTCCTATTCTAGTGCATGGCACATGGAGAATATGATGTCTAACATCACTACCTCTCAACCAGAGAACAGATCCTCATTTCCTCTTGATTAGTGAAGAGATCCTTGCTCCTTCACAATTAATTAAGGAGACTTCTTATCCTCTCTCAAACGTAGAGGAGATTATTTACTTCATTTTAACTGGTAAGTCAAGCCCTTTAGCATGTCTTCATCAATACATCAGCTACTTCATGGAGATATTCAAGTAGCTGCTTGAATCCTATTTCCCTTTGCATCTCATTATGTTGAGATTTTGTAATGGATCCAAACTTTATTCAAACACTGATAGGGTTTAGTTCATCGACATTTCATATCACTTTCCTTTAGTCATCATCAACAAAGGAATTATATTTAGCCAATCAAGGTAGAGCTTGATCATAACTTTCTCTAATCATGAAAGTGATCTTCATTATCATCGAAACACAAACATTAGGTTATTCTTTTTGTAATAATACATTTAAATCCAAATATATAGACATATTGACCACAAATGTCAATTTTTTCTTACTTGTTCCTTTTGAGATCAACATCCTTCCACATGGTTTACTTCATATCGTACAAGAATCCTTTTCCATACTTTCACTTATAATCAAAGTGCGCATCAAACAAGTTGCAATATCTTCTTTCTTGGAGTTATCATTATCAACTCTCTCTCTTTCTTCAAGCGACCATATTTGATGTTAATCATGTCTAGGTCATGCTATTTTATGGAAGAGTCTTTATATTTAGCCATTCAAAGCATACCAAACTTATTTTTCCAAGCATCAAGTAATCAAATGAAAGACTTCTGAGCACATTATTATAACCAAATATTTATGTTATATTCCTCTAGACATGAGTTCTACCTTCTAGAGAAGGGTTACTAAATACATGCATACCTTTTTCCTTCATATAACGATCTATTCATCCCTCCTTTAAATGAGCTTTCTTCTTGTGCTTATCAAAGAAAAGTTTCCTTTAAGAGGAGAAAGACTTAAATTATTCCTCTCAAACCACAACTTCGACCATTATCATTCCTTCATCCTTCAGGACTATTGTTAGTCATGTCATAATATTTCTAAATATTAAAGAACCTTCCTTGAATGTCGGTTCTTTTTGGAGCATCCTGATGATCCTTTCTACAAGATGAATACCTCTAACATTATATTATAAAATACTTGGATGAACTGTGATGTGCAAGATGGTCCCAATATTCTCCTTCTTATCAGCTAGATGACTTCTTCCAAAGAAAATTGATTATGTAGACTCTAAATATTTTACTATCATAAGGTTCCTTCTATGATGCCATGCTTTATAAAAATAAAGAATCTTCTAGAGAATGCAGCGATATAGGTTACTCTAACAACTACTTTCTAATAAAAAAAAGATAAACTACAAATAAACTTGATAGAGGTGGAGTTTCTTTCAAAAGTATAGATCCTTGGGATCTTCATCTTTTATTTTTTTTCGGCCATGCGAGCTCCACTTCCCTCCTTCCTTTTGTTGTTTTTCGTGTTTGGACAATCCCTCTTCAAATGTCCATACTCATTGCATCCAAAACATTGAATCTTGGACATGTATTATTTTCCTTTGGACTTTCCAAACTTCCCTTTCTTCTTCTTGGTTTTTAAAACAAAGGGTTGAGACTTTTCATTTGATTTGGTGTCATCCTTTACCTTTATCCTAGTTTCTTCCAAGACACATTGAGCCCATAGTTAATCAAATGGAGTAGTATATTTTCTTGAGCATACACTAGTTTCAAAACTACTCCATTCAAGTGACAAAGCATTTAATACACAAGTAGTCATCTTTGAATTAGAAATGACTTCCCTAATTCCTTGCAACTGGTCCCTCAATTGTGATATTTTCATAAGATATGTGGGAGTATATTCATCCTTTTACATCCTTGTTATATATAGTTTATATCTCAAGGATATTTTCTGACCTGATGTACTTATAGAGTACAATTTGACCAACTTATCATAGATATCTTTAGATGTTCTCAAATCAACAACAAAGGGAATGAGACAATCCTTTATGGATTAAATAAAAATCCTTTGTTCCCTCACCTATCCCTTGTTATATATTGATCATTCATTAGTGTTCTCTTTATCTGGCATAGTAACTTCACCAAGAACATATTCCATGACTTCATTTTCTATGAGAACCAAATCAATCCTCTTTTTCCATACTAGAAAGTTTGTTGATCCAACGAGCTTGTTGCCTTCATTGTAAAATGAAGTCATTTGATTTGTAGACTGGGACATGGGAGACAATATTGTACTTACTTGTCAAACAAGTGTCCTTATTGATTATTCCTTCACTATATTAATGCTTTCAATACTTTTCAAGAGACTTCAAAAATTCTTTCAACAATAGTGCCTTTAAGCTGCTTCAAAGATTGGATGATGTTCCCAAGTTTCTTTGATGCTTTCTACAAAGATGTCTTCAAATGAACCTTCAAATTAATAACCTTCCAAGAGAGAGAGAGAAATATTATTTTCCAAGATAAATTCACCTTCCTTCAATATATTCCTTCAAAATATCCTTCAAGAGAGACACATGTCCTTCTTCAGATGATAAGGCCTTAAATGAGAGATTGATGTAGTGTCTTTTATCCTAAGACAATAGGTCTACTTCCTTAAGCCTTTCCTTGTGTCCTTTTTGTAAATAATGTTCTTCGATATATGTATTTCACTTATGTTAATAATGAAGATATTCAAGCTTCCTTCTTCTCACCTTATCTCTAATACCATGTTGTAGAATCTATTAGGGTAACTATTTAAACATTTTTACTAACTTTAATAATTGTTTGTGAACTTATGCTAGCCTATTCTTCTTATTTTATTAGATTATTTTCATCAAATAATTATTAAGAGTATAAAAAATGAAGATCATGAAATATAATGGACACAAAATATAGGCGCCAAGCCAGGGAAAAACCCCTCCAAGGGGGAACCCACAAATAATCTCTTCTCTTGCTATAAAATCAAATAAAATGAGAAATCCAAGACCCAAATGCTAGGACCAAGTCCACTCACACCTCAAGTTATACTTCCTTTCAAGTCTTTCAAATAGGTCAAAGTCTCCTTAGGTGAACAAAGTCTAAACATTCCAAAAGATAGTCAAAATTTAGATTTTGCCCCCCTGCAACAAATTTCTTCCCCCCTACAATAGACCTACAACTTTGGCCTCCCTGCAACTCTGAAATTTCACACATGTGAGATTTTCTAGGGCATAATTCCCTCTCTTTGGACTTTTCTTTCTTAATTATTTTATTTGACTTATTTACTTGTTCTTTTCGCTAATTTTAGCTCATTTTTTCACAAGAGATCAAACTTTATTGGATGTCTTCAAATTATTCGAAATCTCATATATATATACCCTCTACAAGGGGTCAAATAGGCCTCTCCTAGGCCAACTTCTACTAGAAGGGTTGACTTGGTGTTGTATGGAGAAATTTAACATTTTTACTTAAAACAAAATTCTCTTTTCTCTTTCATATTAAGGTCCAAATGGGACTTGACTTCAAAACTTATGAAAAATACTCTTTCGAGTTGAAAAACTCTAGCTGCATGAAGGACATGCTTGACCTAGTGATAAATCATCTTAAGCATGAAACCTGATGGGCAGCAGATCCCCCCATAACATGTTCTTGGGGCTTAAATCCCAAGTTTTTGTCAAATGTAATGTAAAGACTCCACGAAATGTAGACGCAGAGCGTGAGAGTCTAGGGTTGTTTGCCCTAAGATAATGTAATTTAATGTAAAGTGTGTCAGCCCACCCATGGTCCGGGGACCATGGGATTGTATAAATTGAGCGAGGCTCTAAGTGGAAAGAGGGTCTTAGTTTTGACAAGTAACAGATAGATGTGAAGGCATGGTTAGAAGATAGAAGTGAATCTGAAGTGTATTGGGTCGTAGTGATAGGTAGAGGCTCTGTAGCTGAGTGTGTATAGGCCTAGTAAAGTCCGTAGCTGAGTGCGCAAATCCCTGCAATTGAGTGCGCAGGGGGAGTCGAGTCTGTAACTGAACTTGAGTATTACTAAAGATAACATTGATTCAGAATATTGTGTGTTTTTTATAGATCTGTATTTCTATGTTCTAGTTATCTTTATGCATTTATATTGTTTTCGGATACGCGTGCTCATCTGAAAGTTGAATAAATAATAAAGAACATTGGGCCCACACAAACTAAGTTAAGCACTAATATGATAACACAATAAGGATCAGATCAAAATAATATTGTATTCTCTAAGGTGCACACAGGTTGTGAAGGATAGAAAGTTGTGTGGGGTAGCGGAACGCGCAGGTTGAGATTGGGAACATCCAAAACCCTCATCAAGACATCCATAAGGTGCAAAAGCCTGGTTCTAGCACCCTCCCATACTACTTCAGGTGTGACCTCAGTTTGCGCTCTGCAGACTGTTGCTGAAAGGACCAGTAGTACCAGGATTTGCTTGGCTAAACTCACTACTAAACCTGGGTCAGGCCCCACATAGCCAACAGATGGTTCCGTTGCCGGGACTGGGATCTGCCTAAGGGATGTCTGATGTTGTGCCACTGGAACCCAACAAAGAAGGAAATTGAAGAGTGTTTGGACAAGAATATTCACGAGTTTGTGACAAAGGAAAATAGAACTCCGTAGGTATCCAAGAAAAGGTGGCTGGATCGCTACGTGTATACGGAAATCCATGAGATTTTCTTCGCATCCTTTCCTTCTGAACTGTATGAGTGGATCGCGAGGTTAGCTGACAGCCGGGGAAGGTGTAAGCTCGACCAACTGATAGTGTGGACTCCAGAATTAGTGCACAGGCTAGAGGCATCAGAAGATAAGATTGCATGAGCTGTGGACCATTGGCTTGACCAAATAATAGAGGGATTTATCACTGAGTTTGTAATAGACATGACCGTGAGCTACAGTGAAGCAAAATGATGTTTTCTCCTGGGACCGTGAGGTAAATACACTAAATCTATGAATACCTAGATTAAGATGTTGTTATGTGAAAAGTCGATTATGCTAATATATTAATGTTTGGAATGACGCGGAGCGGAAAGATCTACAAAGGTAGCGGGGAATTAGGAAACAGTCCCTTAATTTCACCTTCATGAGAGAGTGAGGAAGAGCTCGCTCGGGTCTCTCCAAGAAGTGTGGTCAGTTTGATAAGGCAACGCATTCCGCAGTTACCACCTCCACCCACTCCACCACCCACTTCACCTCCTTCACCTCCATCTCCACCCACTCCACCTCCACCAACCCTGTAGTTCAGCATGGAGAGCGTGATCAAGCTACCCATATTCAGAGGAGTAGGGAATGAGGAGCAGGGCCAGTTCTGGTTTGTGGTAAGAGTGTGTGGGAAGCGCAAGGGGTCAAGGAAGAAAAAATTAAGAAGGCTACATTGGTGAGCCATGTAGGATCGCACGTTTACATGGTATATCAAGAACTCTAATGACCACCCAAATACAGGAATAACAAAGAACCAGAATGCGTTGAACATAGAATTTATCCCACCAAAAATAGAGACACAGTCAATCATCGGGTTTAAATAGATCGTGATTCTTCCAGGCGAGACCCCCTGGTATCTGGATTAGCGATTGAAGAGTACGATCCATGAGGCTAATATGACTCTCATGGATGCATAGTATCGCACATGGTTTGTGGCATCTCTAACACTACACCTGAGGACGATGTTGTCACAACAAAAACTTTCTACCCAGGCTGAAGCATTGGAAATGGTGATGAGGTTGCATGAGACACAGATACAAGACCCAGGGCTAGGAGTTCAACAAATCCACGTGCAGTTATAGAATCTTTTCTTGGAAATGTAGAGCTTGAAGAAGGATAGGGCACTGCAGCCAGAGGCGCGCAAGGAAGTATGGTGCGTAAACTGCAAAGGCCAGGGCCATGACAAGGACCACTGTCCAGTATTCATGAACTACTTGGCAGGAGGGGGGCCAATGCCATTGATACCAGAGGCACAGGCAGGGTCGAGTGCGACACCCACGTTATGGTGTGCAATCTGTCAGATAGGAGGAAAACACACGGCGGATAACTCTCATTTGTTGCAGAAGTATACATAGACTCCAGAGTAGTTGTTTTGTAATTTTTGCAGGTCGGTAGGCCACAACAAGCGCACTTGTCACAGTTACGAGTTAATGATGGACCAGACCCCAACATATAGGATGCAGACAGAAATGCAAGCCCTCGACCCAGCTGTGGGGATGGCGCACACTGGATTTCAATGGCGAGGTCAAGGATGAGGAGGAATGGGACTAGGAAGGGGTCATGGATAGTATTTTGTTACAATTGCAGAGGACCAAGGCACTACGTCCGCAATTTTACCAACCGGATGAGAATATCCTATTCATACTGTGCTCAGTTTGATCATGGAATGGTAGATTATCCTATGTTGATTGCACAGATGCACGATAAAGGGGTACTCGAGCCTCCTCTAACTCAAAATATCCAAATGATGAGGACCGAACCGTGCAAAGAATACCCAAATGTGAACATGATGCTCAGAAGCGGTGCGACCACAGGGGAGGATAAGGGGAAGCAGCCCGAGGAAGATACATGGGTTCGCAAGGCTCCTATAAAGGAACCTGAGTTTGACTTAGAACGTGCAAAGGAGACATACATGGAAGCTAAGAAGAGCTTCGCGGAGGCCTCCACTTCAGTTAGTAAGGATCAACCAGAGCTAGGGATGGATCCTTCTATGCTTATTGCATTTTTGGAGACATGCATGAAACTGCTGCGAGATAATAGGGTAGTCAAGGGACTACAGAAGTTGATCATAAAGTGCACAGGGTTAGGGAAACTACACGTAGTTTGGAAACTGGGAAAGCATGCATTATGCACCGGGAGGGAAATGAGATTAACGGTGCAGATTGGCGAGTATGAAATGGATCAGGTCATCCTAGATCTAGGATCGGATGCAAATGTGTTACCAAAGAAAACATGGGAATGCATGGGTAGGCCCGCATTATAGTGGTCCCCTATTCAATTACGAATGGCGAACCAACAGAATATTTTGTCCATGGGGAGGTTGCAAGGGGTAATAGTTGATATCGAAGGCGTGCACACACAGATGGACTTTGAAGTAATAGAGATTGTCGATGACATCAATGCTTATCTCGCATTGCTAGGAATAGACTGGCCCACTGATATGAATGGAGTCATTAACCTGAAGAAGTGGAAGATTATATTCAAGAAAAAGTCCCTATGCGTAGTAGTTCCGCTAGACCCATTTGAAGGAGCACGCTACACTGAACCAGTCCACGATGATGAAAGCAACAATGAGCTGGATTGTATTTACCAGATAACATTGTGAGACCAGGATTGGGTGAACCCGACTGTAGATGGGAGAATCTCGTGGGAGTGTAACGACTCCTGTACTTCGAATTCAGATGAAGAAGTATAACACTAGCAAAACCGGTTGCACGAAGTGATAATGCTGAATTGCAACATGATGATTAGATCACTACATGGAATAATGATAGAGGCAAGGGAACTACCAACATATGATGGAGTGAAAGCGGTGGATGAATTCCTGGACAAATTTGAAAGCGTAGTACCAGAACAACAATGGTATGGTGCACTGGAATGGGTGCTATGCGCAACACCTGCACAAAGGTGGAGTACACATCAGGAGACCATTATAAACTGACAGGAATGTAGAAGGTGGATGCGCTTACGGTTTGGAATCCCCTAGCGTTGAATGAGAGCTGGGCTGCCAGGATGAAGCAGCTTGCACGCCCACCTATGTTGATGGGTGCAGATGTGTGCTATGCAAGCACATCCTAGACTAAGGATCGAAAATCAGAACCAGATGCGGCAGCAGGAAAAGCGATGCACACCACAAATATTCCACATTGGAGCATTCAAAACTCTATGCAGAATCATGAACAGAGTTTACCAAGAGAGACGAACTGACTGGGACTTGCGCGTACCAGCGGTTCGGTGGGCGTATAGGAACATAAGCAAAAACCAGAGCGCGGAAGTGACCCCAACACTGACGAGAAGAGACAAAACCATAAGAGCAGAGAAGAATCCCCATAAAACAACTCCCATAGTTGGGACATTATGCGAGGACCCGGGTAAAGGAATTATATAGTTACTAGAAGCCATTTGGTGAGGGAACTTGAAACTTCTTAAACTCGAAGAAGATTGGGTACGACTGAGAAAGAAAAGCACGATATTGGACGAAGAAATCAACAAACTGGAAACCAAAGTCACACAAGCATGTTGCCCCAAGAAACTAAGCACGATGGGACAAGGTATAGCCAGCCATAGTACTGCATTAGAAGAATTTATGACCCTGCTACCATGGCTGTTGTTACACAGTAATTTGTCACTGTCTTCACTCCAGTCTTACTACTGTGTCATGTGTCCAAGTCATACATGCTCATGTTAGACAAATGCTCTCTGATGTTGCCAAATGACCCACTTTTCGAAAGGTTTCTACCTCATCGCTTTTGTTGGCAAAATAAACACACTGATGAGCACTCCAAAACCATCCAGAAGCGTTGCCATCACGGAAGTACACGTGATTCCCGCGATGGTCGAACTTCATGTGCCAACGCAACTGTCGATTGTAGTTCCCCGCGATGACATGACTAGCTACATTATTCAATAGCGATGTCAGCGCGGCAGACTAGTTATGTGCCTGCGATGATCCAGATTGGGCGAATTTGTTCCAACAGTCGGCCTTCCAGATGACTCCAGACCTGGTTGTTGGCCTTGTTTATGTCGCCCTCCTTTCTCTGGCATGTATGTTACATCATTTGTGCTACCTTCCTTGGAGATAAGATCATCCTCCCACCTTTCATGCAGACTCCTTCTCCTATTTAAACTCTCACCATTGCTATGGGCTGCTAGTTTTGGAATTCTTAGTCTTTGGAGTGTTGCTGTTAGTACTTGTGAGCTTGTTAGATAGCCGGTGTGAGTGTGACAAGTGTGGGATTGTTGAGAGCTTGAGGAAGGTTGTGAAGTGCCTTTGATCTTGTTTAAAACTTGTGAGTGAGAGAGACTTGTGTATTGGGAGATCCATCTTCAAGAGTGAATGCTTGAGGAACATGCTGGCTGGACCCTCCTGAGAAGGCTTGTGATGTCAAGACTTTGGTTGTAATCTTACTCTTATTTCATAATTAATGCAATCAATGATGTTTTCCTATGTCTTGTATGTAATGTACTTGATAGCTCTTGACTTCTTGACTTTATGAGTAAATAGATCATTGTTATTCTAGTTACGTGCTGTGTTGTATTTCCTTTGCATTGTTTCAGGTTGATCACTCATTGGGAGAAGGAAACGGAAGTTGGAGCAGCACAACGGAACTCCATCGACCACTGGTTGTGGTAGGCCTCCAACTCGAACTATTTAAGGAAAGCTATTGTTGATTTGTCTTTGTTTGTGACTAGACCCACTCTAGGGCTAGAGGGGTTGCCTCTGTCCACAGAGGGAACACTTTCCTGCATCACAAATTGGCGACTCCACTGGGGAGCTGGCCTTTGATCTTTTCTTGTTTACTCTTGCCTTTATTTTTTGTTTTCGTCTCTTTTGAGATTTTGGGGATTAGTTACCCATTTTCTAGGTTTCCTGGCCTGATCTCGGAAATGTCCTTATTTTCTTAAAGATTGATTGTTTTTGATTTGGGAGTTTTTGGTTCGCTTGTTGCTGTTTTGAACATCATCGCGTTTTTTAATTTAATAGTCACGCTGTCATCGCGTCACCCTTGTTGTAGTATCCTGTTCATCACTTAATTACGCTTAATAGTTGCGACGGTTCTCCAATCGTACCATCGCGGAAAAGTCGTCTACTTCTGCGTTGACATTGCTTTGTTGCTGCGTATTGTTCTTTATCAGCGCTTTATTGCTAGTGTATTGCCTGCAATGATTGTTGTAGAATTGAATTTTTTCAATTCTGCCTCCTGAATCCGTCAGTCTTGCTAGTCCCTTGCTGTTCTCACTTGTTTGATGACTTTTTTTCATTGTTTAGAGGTTGAGGCACTCTCTTGTGAGCTTTGTTAAATGAATCTTGTTTTTCTTGCTTTGTGACCTAGTTTCATTGTTTCAAGTCTTTTGGATCAATTTCGCTTGGTTGCCTATTTGCAAAGAGTTTTTTACTACTTGCTGTTGGTTTGATTGAGCCTTCCCCTTTGCTTACTTTTGGTTGATTGTGTAGTGATTGTTATTGGACCAATCTTGGCATTGTTCTGATTTCTCTTCACTACCCAGACATATATTACAATTGTTTGGATCAACCGTTATTCCACATTTGTTTGTTGCTTATTGGTTTCTTTAGATTAGAGGCATCAAATCAAAAAGATTTCATTTCATTTGGCATGAAAAAGTGAAAGTGAATTTGTATTTCAAGTTGCATATTGAAAAGTGAATGATTAGATCTCTCGTTAGTAGTATCCATGCACTTTAAGAATTGATGTCTGCTTGCATTGGGTGACTATTTGTTGCCTTGGTTTTCTTGGTTTGGGAATGATCTCTCTACCCTCCCATAGGTAGGTGTTCATCGAAGACAAAGGATATTTCATTCATTCTAGTTGCATCCTAGGTTTTGTTATATACATACGGTAAGGCCTGAAAACTGAAACATAATCCAAGATCAACTTTAGAATGAACTGAATAAATCTAACAATGCATTGGAACATAATGCAGACATTTAGAGGTCTAGGCTAGAGATGTGCTCCGGCGTCGTTAAACCTAGTCACTTTTGTTTCCACTCAAGGTTGGGTGATTCCTCCTTTTGTGACTCAATAGTGGTCTAGCATGGATTTGTGCTCCCACGTACCATCGAGTATATGGGGAGACCCCAGTAGGCTATCGTCCTTTATCCATAGGAAGCCGTGTCTATCGCCTTACAAGCCATAAGGCACCAAACACAACATTCAGGAAGGTTGACTACCGTATGGAAAGTCCTTGGTTTTCATATGACTGCCAAGGTGTATATGCAGTTTTACGGATTTGTTTGGTAAACCTTTTGCCTAGTTCTCCAGAGTAGTCACTTTTGTTCCTTTTTGGACTCCCTAAAAGAAAAGGTCCATCTGAGCACTTGTCACTTCAGGCTCATTAAATATTTGAAGGCGACTAGAGTCATCTTTTGTCCTTTTCTTAACTCTTTAAAGATGAAAAGGTCAAGTTTTGTTCCTGTGTCTTAAAATTTATTTGGCCATGATTCACATTTACCCAGTTAGATCTTGTTTGCGTTAGCTTGAGTAGGGTCCTTTCTCGTTAGTTTCCCTAGGATCTTTTGAATTTGTCCTCTTGGCGGAATCACTGATCCCGTCTCCCGTTCCAAGTGACCAAGGGTCTCCTTCTGTTGCTCCTGAGGAACCGGTTGTGAGTGATACTCTCCCTATTATTCCGAGTATCCAACCGATTAACTCTCGCGCTCCAGAGGACGAGACTTACGAGCTTCACTGGAACCCCATTTGGGAGCCTTCTGAAGAAGATATCCCTCCTACTCCTCCTAGGGTTTTGGTCCCAATGTCTTCTTCTGATATGGAAGACACATCCCCCGTCACAAGTGAAGAATCCGTTGCGACGAGCGGTGAAATTCCCACCTCAACGGAAACTATACCTTTTCGTATCACCCCTCTTGGTGTTATGCTGCCTTTACGCTATAAGGCGTTAAGGGATGTTAAGTCTTCTAGGACTCCCCCTATGAGTTCTATGTGGTCACACACCATCACTCTGACCTCGGAGTCCTTTATTCCTCAAATTCACAATGTGCCTGTCACTTCCGTCCCGACTATTCCAACTGTTTGTGTGGCTTCTTCAACCCCCGTTGTCAGTGCCGTTACTGCATCCTCAGTTGTGACCGCTGCTACTAGACCTTCTTCAGGGTTAGATTATAGTGGCCCATCGGCATCTATACCTAGAGTTATTGACCCTACACTAGGTGCCCCACCTTCTTCTGGTTCTATCCCAGCAGGGGGGGCATACGATGAATATTTGCATGTTCTTCAGAATGCGGATCCTCAAAATCTATTTCATTATTATGATTCTACATGAGCTCATATCTATTATCGCGGACCTCTGCCACCTGAGCCTACGGTTGAGGTCACGGTCCCATTATCTGTTGCTTGGACCCCCACTCATTATGGTGGTGGCCAAGTATCACCTGCACATCTTCAAGGACCACCTGATCAAGGCCAACTGTCTTACATGCAAACCTCTCAAGGGCAGCAGTATTACAGGAAATCTTATCCAGGGCAACCTGGAGGCCCACAAGGACAACCCTTTCAGGGACAACCTTTGGTCTCTGGTGGTCTGTCTTTTACCTATTTTGCGCAACCTTCTGGTAATTCGGGACAACCTTACATGCAACAAGGTCAACCTGGTGTCTAGCAAGGTTATCCTTCTGGACAAGTTGGTCAACCTTACATTTAGCAAGGCCAACCCACTGTCCAGTATGGTCAAGCATTTGGGCAGGTCGGTCAGCCTCGAATCCAATCAGGTCAACCAACTGTCTAGTCCGCTCAGCCATCCGGTCTGTCAGGACAACCCTCAGTTGTGCAAGGAAAACCCAACACCCAGCAAGCTCAACCTTCTGGGAAGATGGGCCAATCTCAATCTCAACTGGGTCAACCTTCTGGCCAGATGGCTCAGCCTCAGTTCTCTCAAGGACATCTTTCTGGGCCTGCTCAACCGGGCACTCAAATGATTGTTGCTTCTCAAGCTCAACCCGGTTTTCAGCCCCAGGCTAGGCCCCAGACCCAATCCGGTCTTCAAATGCAGGTTGGATCTCAATCCCAACCGGCCTATCAAATGCAGCCTGCCTCTCAGGCTCAGTTTGGAGCCCAGCCGCCTTATGGTTTCTAGCAATCCCAAGGGCAAACTCAATTTGCCCCATATCAAAATTATCAACAACTGCAAGTAAGTCCTTATCAGAATTACTAGCAACCTTATGTTGTTCTTGCAGGCCAAGTTGGTAATCAATGGAATGCTGGGGGGCAAATCTAGGGTCAACCATCCTATAACCCCTATGGACAAAACCCCTATGGACAAGATCAATGGGGGCAACCGCTAGCTAGTTAGAACTCTGGTACCCCTTCCTATCCGCAACCCTAGATGTCCTTTAACCCTCAATTACCCTTTTTAGCGACGTTGGAATTACCAGTTGTGTCCAAACAGACCAATGATCCCATTCTTCATAATCTGTATTGGCCACCGGTTCCAACTAAGATTCCGGGTGATTGCCCCAAATTCGATGGTAAAGCTGGAGAAGATCCCCAAGCTCACGTCATGACTTAT
Organism: Pinus tabuliformis; assembly: GCA_031772625.1. Classification (NCBI taxonomy): domain Eukaryota; kingdom Viridiplantae; phylum Streptophyta; class Pinopsida; order Pinales; family Pinaceae; genus Pinus; species Pinus tabuliformis. The sequence goes on along the minus strand of CM062807.1, from coordinate 290,423,922 downwards.
CATCTATGGTGTTCATCGAATTCGTGGCTTGATGATTCAATCCGGCTCCACCTTTTTCAAAGGACTCTGATTGGCTTTTCTTCTAAATGGTATATTGAGTTATCTCGTGGATCTTTTCATGATTTTAACTCGTTGGCTATGGCATTTTTAACTCATTTTTAGTTGTTGATTCAATATGAAATAGGCACACACCTCCTGACATCCTTAAAACAGACAACGGCTACACATATCTCTGATCATATCCATGAATGGAGACGACGTCGTCGTTTGATTAAGTTCTGGATTCCTGATCAGCTTCTTACCGACTGGTTCACGACTTCATTCATCGGTCCGATAGCACGAGACATTGCGATGGGGGCATGTGTAACTGAAGAGCAAGATATTGCACGCGCTCAGTACCTTGACTTGGTTTACTCCCAGTCTGGTACGTTATATGATTATTTGCCTGATGCCCTGAGACCAGGAACTTCCAAAGCCTGCCAACACCATCTGTTGACGGTATCATTGGTTCCGTTAATCTACCCTCAAAGAAAACTTCCGTGAACCCTGGGAAGCAAAAGTCGAATGCTCCAAATAAAAGTACTTCTCAGGCTGTATCCAATTTTGGTAATACTTCTGAGATTAACGTCGTCCAGTCCACCACGGCGGATAAAGCCTCAAAAGGAAAGAAGAAGGGAAAAGGAAAGAATAAAGAGGATCAACCTAAGCAGGATTCCCCTAAACCTCCACTCGAGGAAGGCACCAAATGCAAGCCCAAGTACCGTTGTCTTATCTATCATCACTATACCAAAGACTGCCCAAGGCGGTCTGAAGTTAGTTGTTTGTTTAAAGGTGCTCCCGGGACTCCTACTATGCTCAAAGAACCTTTTCCCTCACAGCAAACGCAAATGGTGGCTGATCCATCTCAACCCTCTTCCTCCTTTGGTTCTCAAGTATTTATGGCTGGGACGATTCCCGTCCACATCAGTACTCGGGCAAAAGAGTATTTGTCGCCTGCCGGGAAAGAGCCTGAGGTCCCCTCTAGCGCTCCTCCATCCAGTTCTGGTCCGCTCCATATCGAGAGACCTAGCACTGAGACGCCCGTCCGACCCCCTCTGAAAGGTGTACTTCAAAAATCTTCTTACAACCCTAATGCTCATGCTACCCAGCACTACAGCATCGTTGAGGACTTAGCCCAGGCTCCATCAACTATGTCCGCCTTAGAAGTACTCCAGAGCTGACCCTCTCAGAAGAAGTCCTTGCTATCGGTCATCGATGGCATAGACCCGACTGACTCGGATCTGATTACTTTCGACCTGGAAAGCCATATACCGACACTGCCTCACCAAATTGCCTTCCTCATACAAGTCATTATCAATGCCAAAACGATTCATCGTATAGTCATTGATAAAGGTGCTTCAACTTGCATCATGTCTGTTGCCTGTTGGAAGGTTATTGGTTCTCCGACGCTGAGCCAGTCTCCTACAACCTTGGAAGCCTTTGATGGGAGAGAATCTCGCCCTTATGGTATACTCCAATGTTTTCCCATCACTTTGGAAGGGAAGACAGTCGAAGTGGAAGTTGAAGTTGTTGATGCTAATCTTACCTACAACCTCCTTCTGGGACATAGCTGGACATACGCCATGCGAGCCATGGATTCATCTCTATTTCGTGTCATTCGTTTCCCTCATCAGGGGAAGATCATCACCGTAGACTAGCTGTCCTTCTTCGACTCCTCTTCCGAAGGCAACGTGACTTTTGTGGAGCATACCTCCACCCCATATGAGAGTGTGGGAGCTGGACTTTTTAAAGATCCTGCCCTGATGGGTGTGTTTTCACTCCCACCTCCTAACGTCGCTCCTATCAATATGATTTATGTTTGCTCTGATTTGTTGGTTCTTCCCCTCGCTGATCAGGTAGAATCTTGGGGCGATGAGATGTCGTTGAGTCTTGCCGAGCTCAACTACATCGAAATTGTTTCCGCATCGGCTCCCCCTTCTGAACCTGCTCCTTCAAGCAGGGCTCTCGACTCATACGCTCATTCCCCTTGGCTTGGAGATGACGCTTCTTCGGATCCTTTAAAGGAAATATTTCCTTTTGATGAAGCCATTATCGATACCATGTCTCTCGAGGAACCTCCTTGGTCTGATCATCACCATCGTTCCTTGTTTCTCCCTGCCCATCGGGAAATGCTTACCTGTCTCGAGCGGTTTGCTCCTTGTCTCCCATCCCAACCCCTTCAAACACCCATTCAAGTTTATCAAGTGTCTTCTGAAGGAAACATGGGAAACATCACGCAGACCCAGCCCATCGACATCTCTTCAAAACTAGGGATTGTCGAGCATATTCATGTCGGAGTCACTTTCACTCCGGAGGAAATTCAACTTTATACTAATCTTTTTCGTGAATTTCATGATGTCTTTGCGTGGTCCTATGAAGAAATTCCCAGTATTGATCCTAGCATAGTGGTGCATGAGATACCTACGTATCCAGGTGTTAAGCCTGTTCGCCAATGTCTACGCCCCGTGCACCCCCGAAAGGCTGCAACCATTAAAGTGGAAGATGAAAAGCTTCTTAAGGCTGGTTTTATTTACCCCATCCCACTCACAGATTGGGTCTCTAATATCATCCCTGTGAATAAAAAACAGGCTACCATTCGAGTCTGTGTTGATTACCGTGATATTAACTGGGCCTGTCCCAAAGATAACTTCCCCACACCCTTCATTGATCAGCTCATTGATGCGTGTACTGGGAGCTAAATGTATTCATTTATGGATGGTTTTTCTGGGTATAACCATATCAATATTGCGCCCGCCAATCAGCACAAGACTGCCTTTATCTGTCTGTGGGGCACTTTCGCCTACAAAAAGCTCCCTTTCGGTTTGAAGAACGCCAGTGCTACCTTCCAACGTGCAATGTCCTATGCATTCCATGACATTCGTCACATTGTACAACCATACCTAGATGATCTACCAGCTCATTCAGCAAAACGTCAGGACCATCCCGCTCATCTTCGTGAAATCTTTCTCCGCTATCGACACTACCGCATCAGGCTTAATCCTCATAAGTGTGTCTTCTGCGTTGAGTCAGGCAGACTGCTTGGGTTTATCGTCTCTCGGGAGGGCATCCGTTTGGATCCCCTTAAAGTCGAGGCTATTCTGAATCTTCCTCCCCCTACCTCTTTGCAACAATTACATAGCTTGCAGGGCAAAGTGAATTTTTTAAGACGATTCATTCCGAACTATGCCGAAGTGGCTAAAGGTTTCACGCGGTTACTGAAGTGAGATACCCCTTTTCATTGGGATGCCGCTGCTCAAGAGTCCTTTGAGCGTCTCAAGGGTCTCCTTGTTTCTGCTCCATTGTTGCGTCCTCCGAATTATCATCGTGACTATACTCTGTATTTGGCCGCTGCCGATACCACTATTGGCATGGTTCTCGTTCAAGATGACGATGATGACACTGAGCATGTCATATATTATCTCAGCCACAATCTCTTAGATACGAAAACTCGATACGCTTACATAGAGAAATTGGCATTGGTCGCCGTTTGTGCCATCCAACATTTCCGCCATTATATCTTGTTACGTACTACGACCGTGGTTTCTGATTGCAACCCGATGACGTATATTCTGTCACATCAGTTGTTGGGGGGCAAGTACTCGAAGTGGATCGTCATCCTCCAAGAGTTCGACTTGGAATTCACCACTGGCAAGTCTAAGAAATCCCTTGTCTTTGCTGAGTTACTTTGCTCTTTGCCATCTCCTACCGCACCCTCTCGGTCAGAGGACCATATCCTGGACGAAACTCTGTTCCTAATTAGCATCCTCGATCCCTGGTATGGGGATATCATTGTATATCTGCAGACGTCCTCTTTTCATCTCGATGTGTCTAAGGATGCTCGGCAACGGATTTGTCATCAGTCTTAGCCCTATCGTATCATTGGGGACACCCCGTACCGTCTCGGCGCCAACTCCATTCTCCGCCGATGCTTAACTTTGAAGGAAGTTGAGCGAGTTTTGAATGACTGCCATTCTGGCGCCTGTGGTGGTCACATGTATGGATATGCTACTGCTCAAAAGATCCTCTGTGTCGGTTATTTCTGGCCCTCCATCTTTAAGGATTGCATTATTGCCGTTTGCTATATATATACCAGCGGAAGATGCGTACGCCTCCCGCTCCATTGCACCCTATTGTTATCGTCGGCCCTTTTACAAAATGGGGCATTGATTATATGACTTGTAACCCTCGCTCGGCCGGGGGGCATGGGTATATTATCGTTGCCATCGATTACTTCACAAAATGGGCCGAGGCGATGCCCACATTATCTGAAGATGGTCACACAACAGTGCAATTTTTGTTTAACCATGTTATTTCACGGTTCGGAGTCCCTCAGGCCATCATCACTGATCACAGATAGCATTTCCGTAATCACATGATGACCGAGCTAACAACCCAGCTAGGACTACGGCACGATAGTTCGACTCCATACTATCCTCAGGCCAATGGCCAAGTAGAAGTCGTCAACAAGGTTCTAGTTACGATGCTTCAACATACCATTGGCATGCATAAGTCTAATTGGCACTTGATGTTGTTCTCCACCTTGTGGGCCTACTGAACCTCTGTGAAGGACGCCACCGGTTTCACTCCATTTCAATTAGTTTACGGACTGGAGGCTACCCTTCCCATCGAGTGCGAGATCCCTTCATTAAAGTTGGCCGTCGAATTACTTCCCAACACTACTCCGGTAGAGGAATGCTTCTTTACTTAGAACAGTTGGACGAGACTCGTTGGCTTGCCTCTCTAGCTATTGAAGCACAAAAGAAGAGAGTGAAAACTCACTTCGATCATACTGTCCATCCTCATTCTTTTATTGAGGGAGATTTAGCCCTGCTTTACGATCAAGCGAATGATAAGCTGGGGGTAGGCAAACTTGAGCCCATGTGGCTTGGGCCTTATATTGTAAAGAGAGTTTTGCAGAAAGGGGCCTACGAGCTAATTGATTATGAAGGGAATCCTCTCGATAAGCCCCAAAACGGGATGTACTTGAAAAATTACTATGCGTGAATCCCATGCACTTTGGTTTGTACATACGTGTGTTTTAGCAGGTGTCTTGTGTATGTGTGTTTTCATGTTTTTGGCTTGGTGTGAAGGCGTGATTGCCGCTTATTGTGTCTTTTGCTTCTTGTGCAGATGTCTGGTGCACCTTACGTTGGTTTCGTTGATGGTGCCTACCATAATACGCACAACTTTTCCTCTGCGGCATGGGTGATCTACGATCCTCATGGTGAGCTTATAGATCTTCAAGGTGTGTGTTTAGGTTGTACCACAAACAATGTTGTTGAATATAGTGCTATGATTGAGTTACTGGCCGAGGCGATTAATCTTGGTATTCATGCATTGGTTGTGAACCTGGATTCTCAACTTGTTGTCTACCAGCTCAATGGGCGATATTCCGTCAGAGACCATCGCATTTTAAGGTTGTATTTACGTGTTAAATTGTTAGAGAGGAATTTTGATTTCATTACATATCAGCATATTCCATAACGATTGAACACGTTAACATATCAGTAATCAAAACATCATACAAGAAAGCATATATAGCACAATAATAGACCATAGGAATATGTATATATATATATATATATATATATATATATATATATATATCGTGTGGCACACCGAGGCGCTCAAAAATAAGTGTACATGTCCAAATAGAATCTTTTTTCTCCATACATCTAAGACAAATATCTCTCAAAAATCACCAGCAGGAAATAAAAACCTAGGTGTTTACTGCGGTGGGTTGTGCTCCCTATAGTACACTACCTCTCGTGCCACCCACATCAACAGGCGGTGCATCCAGGGTTCCACTCCTACTGTGTGGATCTGGGATGCTCTGGGGACCTCCTCGATCCCCATGTAATCTGGAATCCCTGCTAGCATGCCCTCAAGGTTCTAGATCACTATCTCCATCGTATCATCTTCTGGAGGAGCCAGGGCTAGTGCTGCAATGACCTGTGCATCCCTCCGCGCCTCTGGAGCCAGTCCAAGGGGTCTCACTGGTCCTACATCTGCATACCATAGTGTTCGTCATTAGAACATGTACATGAAAAAATCAAAAACATCATAAAAATAAAATAAAAATGTGATCAAGTGTCTTACCACCGTCATCCCACTGCTCTCCAGTAGGCAGCTGCATGTCAAGATCTCTGCCGAAGTCCATGCTGGCATATGGCCAATCCTCCATGAAGATCATCTGTCGCTCCAGCCACTCTCGGAAAAATGTCCCCCACGCCATTGGTCGTCCGCCACCTCCTCGTGGCATGACGTGAGCCCATCGCGTGGCCCTCGTCTCACGCGGCCTGGGTAAGTCCAATTCCATGTCTTGCAACTGCAGTTCCAGCACTCGCTCTAGCATGAGCGAGACTAAGATGGATCCATAACCAAACTGCTTCGTCTCTCCTCGATGGCAGTTGGTGAGTTCCCTCTTTATGTTTGTCGTCACTGTCTCTGCCCAGTTAAACATGGTGGGATTGAGACACTCGAGAGCCAGCTAGAGCTGAGTCTTCGAAGCCTCATGTTGGGCTAGGGAGCCCACTGCCCATGTCACCATGAAAATCATACCACGAAGGACTACAACGTCCACTGTTGGGATTGCCACCTTCCCACTCCTTGTCTTGTGTGCCCCTGGGCACACTTGAGCCATCATCATATCTAGGGAATCACCCCCGGGTCGTTGCCCCTCTAGAATGGGCCTCTCACCTTGACGGGACAGCCCTGTCAAAAAATAGATGTCTGTAGAATCGAACTCGATATCCCGGCCTCGGATGATAAATTTCCCATCTGTGGGATTCCAGGCCCTGATCAGTAGCTCCAGCAAGTTAGGTTATGACCGCAGGTGTGGAGTTAGGAAGAATTTGAGCAATCCACATGCCCGTAGTGCGTTTCGGCACCGCACATCGGTGAAAGCTTCTATATCATTGTTATCATGTGTTCCTTCTTGCCAAACGAATGCCATTATACCCTGCAGGATGAGGAAAATTGAATTAGCACTTCTTTTAGAAATTTCGACGCAGAATTTGCATAAAATCATAAGTTCGCGGCGTCATTGCGTCTTTTTTAAAAAGAGCCGCGATGGCGCAAGGCCGCTAGTTCAAATTTTTCACGATCATCACAGAAGTACTTCAATTTTCCACGATGATCGCGGCGCGCCTTGTGTAAAATATTTTTGGCCATCACGGACCCGATAGGGTAAACCCGCGATGACCGAGCGACGGAACCCGGTTTGAAAATCCACCTAAACTGACACTTGAAATGTCCCAAACACATGAAGAAAGCATTAAAATGAAGCGCACGGAAACGTGTGTCTACCTAGAACCAGTTTCGGGACGAATGATGCATGGACGAGGCAGAATTTCGCTCGCCAACTTCAGTACTCCAAGTTGCTCCATGGTGAATTGAACAGTTTTATGGTAAAAATGAATGGGTTAATTCCTTTTTATAATGATTTTTTCAAATTTAAAAGTTACATTTTACAAATGTGGGTTTTTTCTCATATTTTTACTATATGCAGAGTCAAAATATGTTTTTTAACTATGTTTTTATGAATATTGTTCATTTTATCTCGAGCGGGTTTACGTGTGACGTGTTTTTGTGCAGAGCTTCAGTGGTCGAATTATGACAGTTTAATATACACTTGATCCCGGAAAGTCACCTTTAAGCTCTTTTCCAACTTGAAGAATGAAAATATGGCCGAGTTTCCCTCTTGACTCGTTAAAAGAAACGAGAGGCGGCCACCTTTAAGCTCTTTTTTCGACCGTTTAAACACAAAAAAGATCGCCAGGCTTTTGTCGTTTCAAGCTCGTTATTGGTTATGAAACAACGTGCTTCTGACCTTTTACTTTTTCAGGTCGAAGTCACTACCCATGAAAAGTACTCCTCGATCATTATGGTCAGGCGGTTCTTTCGAGTGTCATTTTATACTTTTTCAGGCTTGAGAGACACAACTCTACGAAAAAGGACCCCCCTGGAGTTTTCTTTTCCGCGTCTTTTTCAAACTCTCTAAACATGAAAAAGACTCCGAGTTTTACCTATGTCGGACTCATTAAACCCTGACGACATTGGACTCGTCACCATGACGAGACTCGAGCTTCTCCTTCCTCGGGCTCGTTAAAATATTACTAGGTTGGATTCAACAACAGGTTTATCATTGATTGTTTATGACAACTTGTCACTCTTGAACATCGACACTTTTTCTTCTTGTTAGGTTGGGACATCCATACATCGTCATTTGGCCTTCCGCGGGTTTGGGTTATCATTCTAGCCTCATTCCGTTCGATTCATGCCGTCTCCTCCGAGCCTCTGATCCCTTTGTGCCTGAATGCTACCACCCCCCCAGGGAGTCATGTCGCCGATGTGTTCAAGAGTATAATCCTTCTGCAATTTACACCCTCGCCTTCTCCTCTGATTCTCTGTTTCGCCATCTACCACTTGTTCCTTATCTTGTGTCGTTGATGGGGGAAACATTATGGCCCTCTTGCGATGGGTCGTCTCCTATTGACATCAGCTCATTATCCAAGAGGTTGACCTAGAGATCCCTTTTGGTACCTTAGAGCTTGCATGCCTCAATGGCAAGTTCTTCGCACCTGACGGTCAACTTTCATCATTGGTCATCGATTGGGTGATTCCACAGGTGTTCGACTTCAGCTCCTTTTTCACACTTCATGGATTGTGCTGGACAGTACCTTGAAAGCCATTGGCATTATTGGTGGTTTCTCTCGCGCTTGTTAACGGTTTTCATCATTGACCGGTAATCAAGCGATTTTCTATCATGCTCAACATCAGCACATCTATTTGCATGTTAGGATTTGTACTATGATCGGATGGGTTCAAGACCCCGAACTCAGATTACACATGTTCGGGCTGCGTGGATTGGTTTTATGATTACATGACTCATTCATGGATGGCTGCGACCATACCTGAGTCTTCATGGATGGATATGACCATACCTTTATCATCATCATGGTCTCATTAGTTGGATGGCTACGTCCATAGCACAGACCTATTTTGTATGTCTTTTGGATGGTTGCGCCCATGCCTAGACTACATGTAATTCATTATCAGAGATATTAGTTGTACTTGCATGCAGGTTCTTCCAGACGGTGTTCCAGTTCAATCAGCTTCATAAATCATTTCACCCCTCCCTCTTGCTTGGGCTTCATACTTTAGGGGGCATCTGTTACACAGTAATTTGTCATTGTCTTCACTCTAGTCTTCCTACTATGTCATGTGTCCAAGTCATACATGCTCATGTTAGACAAATGCTCTCTGATGTTGCCAAATGACCCAATTTTCCAAAGATTTCTACCTCATCGTGTCTGTTGGCAAAATAAACGTGCTGATGAGCGCTCCAAAACCGTCCAGAAGCACTACCATCGTGGAAGTACACGTGATTCCTGCGATGGTCGAACTTCATGTGCCAGCGCAACTGTCGATTGTAGTTCCTCGCGATGACATGACTAGCTACGTTATTCAATAGCGATTTTAGCGCCGCAGACCAATTATGTGCCCGCGATGATCCACATTGGGTGAATTTGTTCCAATAGTCGGCCTTCCAGATGACTCCAGACCTAGTTGTTGGCCTTGTTTATGTCGCCCTCCTTTCTCTGGCATGGTTGTTCCGTCATTTGTGCTACCTTCCTTGGAGATAAGCTCATCCTCCCACCTTTCATGGAAACTCCTTCTCCTATTTAAACTCTCACCATTGCTATGGGCTGCTAGTTTTGGAATTCTTAGTCTTTGGAGTGTTGTTGTTAGTACTTGTGAGCTTGTTAGATAGCCTGTGTAAGTGTGACAAGTGTGGGATTGTTGAGAGCTTGAGGAAGGTTGTGAAGTTCCTTTGATCTTGTGTAAAACTTGTGAGTGAGAGAGACTTGTGTATTGGGAGATCCATCTTCAAGAGTGAATTCTTGAGGAACATGCTGGCTGGACCCTCCTGAGAAGGCTTGCGACGTCAAGACTTTGGTTGTAAGCTTACTCTTATTTCATAATTAATGCAATTAACGATGTTTTCCTATGTCTTGTATGTAATGTACTTAATATCTCATGAATTCTTGACTTTATGAGTAAATAGATCATTGTTATTCCGGTTACGTGCTTTGTTGTATTTCGTTTGCATTGTTTCAGATTGATCACTCATTGGGAGAAGGAAACGGAAGCTGGAGCAGCGCAACGGAACTCCATCAACGACCGGTTTAGGTAGGCCTCAAACTCAAACTATTTAAGGAAAGCTATTGTTGATTTGTCTTTGTTTGTGACTAGAACCACTCTAGGGCTAGAGGGGTTGCCTCTGTCCGTAGAGGGAACACTTTCCTGCATCACAGCTACGACCGCATCTTACTCAACAAAGTAAATAAGGGAGCACACCATACAAGGAAGAAAGTGATGCATTGACGGACACAAGGGTAATTGAGGAGTGCCCACGAATCAGGCTGGCAGGTAAATTAAAGCCGCGCATTGGTGGTGCGACCACCTGATTATCTGTAGGAAGCACAATCTCAGCGCTCCAAGCAGTTGAAAGAGAGTGCTGGACTATAAAAGAGATTGTACAAGAGATGCGCGAGACGGAGGTTACGTGTAGGATCGGGACATCACAGGGGTTGCGGCCGCACATAAGGGGCTACGCTGCTATGTGGGTAGGCTGGGAGTTGACCGTTGGTGTCACTGTTCATGACAAGAGCCCCAATTTAAGGCAAAAAGGAGTGGGCGGCGGGCAATTAAGACACGAATTAAGAATGAGATTTGGGACGATCTACTGCCAAGAAGGCATTAATGATGTAGAAGTGGGGGGAAGGGTCGAATTCAAATTCAAAATATAAAAACCCTTGGGCCAGCTCCAAGGCAACACTTGGTTGTTTAAGAATTGAGCAAGTACAGAGCATTAAGCACAACATACTCTTACCATCCTCAAGTGTAGACACAATGACAGCTGCTAGAACAAGAGTGTGGTTTGCCGAAGTTACCGCGGAGCCCCTTATGACCCATGATGAACCTGGAGAGGTGGCAGCTGTGCTAGAAGTTCCAAAATCACCACGAATGTCGCAGCCACAGAAAGATAAGCAAACAATGGGGCCAGTCCATGTATCCCCAAGAAACCCACGGTTTGGCAAATTGTCAATGGTGAAAAAGGGAAAAGCCATCACCATTGAAACAATGGAGGAGGAGGAAGACTTGCAAGCCTTGATCACCCCAATTGAGGCGTAAGATGATGAGGTGGAGGATGTCCCCCAAAAGCATTCCGCGACAAAGTTACCTTCATACGTCCCCCTGTGGAAGGGGAAAGCCAAGGTACCAAAGGACCTGGAGGCCACGAAGAGTGCGCTCCAGACCCCGCTCCTCGCCAATGATATAAGGTTTGAAGGTCTGCCATTGGGACGAGTACCTACTATGAAGTTCGAAAATTGGGACCTCGTAGATAGTGAGAAGTTCCCATAGTTGGCCGGGGAGAATTTAATAAAGCAGAAATGGTTGTGCGGTGTGGAGAAGGTTGGGTTACTCCATCTGCGATGGATACCCTACTACCACCATGCAGCCATCTCCATTTTTGTCATCAGGCAGCTGCTATGCCTGGTGGATGATGGGTATCTCTGGCTGGAGGATCTGATTCCCATCACGGCCGATCTAATTCACTAAATTTCTCAACTGCCAGTCAAAGGAAACGACCTCGCGGCCATAACAGGAAAAAGCAGCGACTTGGCCCTCGCAAAAGCTATGAAGGCCAAGTATAATCTAGAAAAGAGAAAGTGGGGGTATGCAATAGCAAGTATTAAAGACCAAGGGGTGCGCATAGCCACCCAACTGCTGGTCGGAAAGCTAATGAGGAAATGTCGTGCCAATGAAGTACCAACGTTTGTGATTACGTTGGCAAAGCAATGCGCAGAGGGGTCCAATTCAATTGGGAACAGTTCCTCTGCGACGAGTTCTTGACGAACTGCAGGGAGGCCTAGGAGGAGGTTAAGACCGTCCACTATTCGTGGTTGCTCTTATCCATCCTATTGGTTGCAGGGGAGCTGCTGACAGACAACCAGTTTCCCACTACTGAGGGTGACCTACCCAAAGCCCCGAGGTACACCTTGCTCTAGGCTACAAAAGACGTGAACAGGATTTGCGAGATAAAGGTGTTCTAGGTGTTCGTGGAGGTGAGCATCCGAACATGGATCAATTTCAGGCCACGCTTGTCCCCTATAGTTCATAACAGCTTACAAAGTGTGGCAGAATTCAAGGCGGATATGCATAACTTGTATATCCGGGCACACAAGGATCCAGGCCGAACATGGGTAAATCTTTTGTTCATTGCAACAGATGATGTGATCTTCGCAGTGATGGAGGCATGGCCTCTGGAGTGCCATGCCCCAGACTTGGTAGAAATGGAGAATATCGTAGCTCAGAAATGAAAGAAGGACACCAAGCTATGCCACGTGCAACTGGCTGAGAGGAAGCACTAGGAACAAGAAGCAGCCACACGACAGAAGGTGACCGATGTGGTAGCAGTAGCATAGATGGTAGAAATCACAACCGTGCCAACCAGAGAGGCCGAGGAAGGCCAGGAGATGTCCTTGGGGCAGCAGACTGGGGAAGTGGACAAGGAGGAGGACCATGTGGACCCCAGTATGACATCAACACATTTCAAGCGACCGCGCGACCCAAAGAAAACAGCCCCCAAGAAGAAAGGAAAGCCAAAAAGACGTTCGTTGATCTAATCATGCTCACAGAAGGTGCTCTATTGTGTATCAGCAAAACGAAGAAGAAAGGGAAAGCGAGAAAGATGTTCGTCGATCTAATCACGCTCACAGAAGGTGCTCTATTGCATATCAGCAAAACAATTCGAGAAGTCGCGGAGGACATACTCCAGGGATTGCGGAAGGAGTAAAACACTGTGTTGGGGGTGCTTAGCGCACAGCTACAAGGTTTATAAGTACAACACCCCAAAATAGGCACAATGGCCTAGTATGTTGCCGCAGGAATCACTAAGGCTGAGCAGTTGCTGCGCTCGCATATGGGTAACACCTTCATCTTGCCCGAAGGTATGTTAGCAGCAGCAAGTAGGGATAACTGAGCTACGATGAGCAGCATGAAAGGCGTCAGCTTGAACTTGGTCGCCTTGTCGCGTGAAATACTGTACCAGCTATAGGATGGGGTCATCACCAAACTCCGCTCCCTAGAAGGTCAAGCAATCCAAGTCCTGCATGAGCATAAAATCAACATGGACTAGCTCAGCATCCAGAGGGATGAGTTGGTTGCACAGGCTAGCAGATTGGAGTAGGTTGTAGAGGAAGCAAGCAGTAGAGTTCCATAGTTGGTCGTGCCAGCAGAGCTACCAGCAGCAAGGAGGGTCCATAGATTGGAGGCCAGAGTCCTCGAGGCCCGGGAGGAAATAGCAAAGGTTCAGTTGGACCTAAACCTACAAATCGCCGAGTTGCGATTAAAGGCACAACCCTCCACAGCCCCAGAAGTTAGAGAGCAGTGTGCCTGCGCTATCTAGATGGGGTTGGAACAAATTGGCCAGTTGACACAGGGGTGCACTGGGATGTTGGAGCAATCACTAACCATACTTACACACTTGCACGAAGACCTGAACCTACAACACCTAGAGACAGAGGTGCACGAGTTGCAGCAAGAGTACGACAGTGTCCACGGCACTGTGCAGACGGTTTCCCTTACTCAACGACTCTCCATACTATAGCAGGCATGGGCACTGAAGGACCGATTAGACATCTGCACCAAAAGGAAGCCCTGCTTAAAGGACACATCCAGCCATGGATTGATGAAGCATTCACAATCACAGCTACCATTGAAGGGAAGCTGGCATAGATGTAGGAACTGTATGCGGTGGGACAAGAATGTGACCTTGCTCATGAAAGTTTAAAGATACGTGTGCAACAAGTACAACAGGTAGTGGAACAGTGTGCTACAGACACCCAAGCTGCGCGAGACTGGCTGCATGGACTTGGCGCAAAGATCGCCACACCAGCAGAGTGACTAAGGACGAGTCACGATGATTGTGTTGGGGGCCTGTTGGGCAGTGGATCCCCCCATAACATGTTTTTGGGTCTTAAAGCCTGAGTTTTGATCAAATGTAACGTAAAGACTCCGGGAAATGCGAGCGCGAAGTGCGAGAGTCTAGGGTTGTCCACCCTAAGATAATGTAATTTAATGTAAAGTGTATCGGCCTACCCATGGTCTGTGGACCATGGGATTGTATAAATAGAGCGAGGCTCTAAGTGGAAATAGGGTCTTAGTTTTGACAATTAATATATAGATGCGAAGGCGTGGTTATAAGATAGAAGTGAATCTGAAGTGTATTGAGTCGTAGTGATAGGTAGAGGCTCTATAGCTAAGTGTGCAAAGGCCTAGTAAAGTCTGTAGCTCAGTGTGTAGGGTAGAGTCAGGTCTGTAACTGAACTTGAGTATTACTAAAGATAAGATTGATTCAGAATATTGTGCGTCTTTTTGTAGATCTATATTTATATGTTCTAGTTATCTTTATGCATTTATATTATTTTCGGATACACGCATTCATCTGAAAGTTGAATAAATAATAATGAACATTGGGCCTAAAAAAACTAAGTTAAGCACTAATATGATAACACAGTAAGGATTAGATCAAAGTAATATTGTATTCTCTAAGGTGTGCATCGGTTGTGAAGGATAGAAAGCTGCGCAGAGCAGCGCAGCACACAGGTTGGGATCGCGAACCTCCAGAACCCTCATTAAGGCATCCCTAGGGTGTGGAAACCTTGTTCGAGCACCCTCCCATACTTCTTCGGGTGAGACCTCAGTCTATGCTCCGTGGATTGTTGCCGAAAGGGCCAGTAGGACCGAGCTTTTCTTGGCTAAACTCACTACTGAACCTAGGTCAGGCCCCACGTAGCCAACAAAACCCATGCTAGAAAATAGTATTTTTCTTTCTTCTTTTCCTTGTTACATAAGATATACATAATTACATGAGTACAATGATAATTATGAATACTGAAACTAGTTACATTTTCCAACACTTCAATCACCTTGCTAGGAAAAGATGAGTCACGCAGAGCTAATCTGGTGAGAGGTGAAACACAGTTTATAAGTTGCAAAATTAAGCGTGCTCGGGGGGGGGGCTTTTTAGAAAAAATGAGTCAAGAATGGGAGGAGTTGGTTAGCTTCAGTATAGGTTTTCTAAATACTAAGTTTTTCCAAGTCGATATTTCTAATGCTACACACTTTTGCGTTATGAAATTTATCATAATACATATTTTCATTATTATATAAAAACTCAAGGTTTGCGTCTTTACAAAATGTTTCTAGTCAAAGTAGATTTTAGATAGAAGATTATGTGAAATGCTATCAAACTGTGGATACTCTATGTATTTTTTTATAGAAATTTATGGTATGTGTTGTATAGAAATTAAATATTTAGAATGAATTTGAGTATTTTCCTAAAGTACTGATAGATAACACCAAACTAATTTGCATTTATGTAGTTTCTTCTTATAAAAATCTCTTAATTTTTAGTAAAAGAACTACACATGTATATAAAATATATATGGGCATAATATGCCTAAGATAAAATAAGACACAATATGCAAGAGCTAATTATGAAGGAAAAATAAAAAGGAAATTATGAAGTGTATGGATTTGAGGAATGAATACATATATAACTTGGAATGAGCTTATATTCAGATTAAAATTTTTAGATACCATCTAGCTACAAGATACAAAAGAGAAAGTTCATGTACAAAACAAAATCAAGAATATTTTAGAATTCATAAGTCTTTACTATAAGGTTTAAGCTATATTGGAAATATAAATATATATATATATATATATATATATATATATATATGTATGGCAAATGCTCTTGTAATCATTAAACATGTACTATTGTGGAAGACCTAAAGGGTTGAGTCATATAGAACAAATAAAATATATAATAATAATCTAAACATGCAAGGAGTGAATAGGTACTAAACTGCAAAAAATAAAAAAATGTATTTCCATTGCTTTATTGAAACATGTAAATTGACACAGGTGTAGAAAAGGTCAAAATACCTTCTAACAGTAAATGTGTTATAAGTTCTAGGTTTAAATACCCTTAACTAAAAAAGAAATATTACAATAGGCATACTAGCCTAAAGAAATTTAGAGTTCCAATAGAGGAAGAAGTTTGGTAACACTCTAATAAATGGTATGCATAGAAAAAAATACCCTGGCATCTATCCCTCGAACATAAAATAGATGTCCATGCAAAGAATTAATCTAGGGGTTTTAGGTTCATTTGACCTAGAAAGAAGAAGCGAGATTCTCCATGATCAGTAAGAAGACCCCAAATCTTGGTCCTAAAAGAAAAAGTTTCAAAAATTCCTTTAGCATGTGAATACCTACAAATGGGCACCAAAACATCAAGTTTATTATATATATAAATAAAAGGAAAACGATTTAAAAGAGAGATGAAAATAATTAAAATACCAAAAAAAGTATACCCGAAGGAGGATTTTCACATGTAGAAATGCTCTACCATAGCCATGTTAAACAAATAAGCTTATATTAGAAAATTTTCAGGAATTATAATCTTTGGTTATTTATTACATAAAAGAAAAAGAGATGATAGAAATTGTCTATTAACAAGTCCATAAAACTCAATAGGTTTTTTAGAGCTCTGTGGATCGAACTTATGTAAGTACTCTCACATAGAATCAAAGGAGTACAATGTTATTTATATAACCTATGTAAGATTGGAATTGTTCGAGATCTAGAATTTAAGTAAATAACTATGCTAATACAGGGAAGTCCCCAATATTCAAGGCAAAATAACATAAAATTATAAATATTAGAAAATAACAGTAATGAGCTCTTACTTTAAATAATACTCATTGCAGGATGGGAGTAAATAGCCAGATACTAAATCAACCTCATAAACGAAATGCCACATGGCTCAGTAAGAAAGTAGTTAGGGTTAATATTAATAATTCAAAAAAATAACACTAATACCTTAAGGAAAGAAGAAAAAGAAGGAGAAAATTTTTGTAAAAATAATAATTAGCCGAACTAAATTATTTTCTAGGAGAGTAAAAAAGACTATAAAAGGAAAACCCTATGGAGAACAAAATTTATAGCCAAATATGGAAAAAACTATAGGAAATTGAAAGAATCTACATAAAAAACCATCAGACTTAAAAAACTAGATACATTATTTTGTACAAATGATTATAGTGAAAATTTTTATAAAAAGATAGCAAGGCTTTTACCTATCTGAATGGAGTTAATAGATTTCACATTATCTTGCAGCTTGCAAATGAATTCACCAAAAAGAAAACCGTCATAGGTTATTTCATGGACATTGGTCTGTACAATAAGAACAACATCATAACCAGGTTAACGAAATTAAATGTATCTATAGACACAACGATGAGAGTAAAAAATTCACACCTAGTAAAATAGTAACAAAAGAATTATAAAGAAATACAATTGTAAACGTAAATTCTACACCGAAGAAGAAATTAGTTACCTTTGTGGAGAGCTCATAATAATGATGTTATTGCTTGCATAACAACCCCACTTCAAAAATGGATAGAAGTTATTTTGCAGGGTTAGGGTTCCTTCATTAATCAGCACAGTAAATGACAAGAAGTTAAGGTAGGGTAGTTACAGAGCATTGTAGCTCTGTTTGAAGCCAAATGAATGAACGAATAGTTAGAATAACTGTTTGAGAAAGGAAGAAAACTATAACTAACACAAACCGTTGATCTCTCATGGATTAATACGCGTATGTTTGAGCATGTGTGTTAGAATCATAGAAAGGAAAATATACATGGAGATTCGAGCCATAACATTAGAATGATCTAGAACTTCACTATAATAATACCACATGGAGATGAATATAAAGCCCTTCATTACATATAATATGAACCTTTAAAATTTAGGTTGTATAACACCCCTATTGAAAGATCAACATATAAACATATTGGTGGTAAAAATTTGTTACAAAACTTTGGATAGTAACAAGAAAACATAAAGTTGAACCCCTAGTATAATAAATCACAATTGCAAAACACTCAATATGATTATTGGCATAAACTCATTTTTAAAATTAAGGGTATGCAACGCATTTTTATTATAATATAGATATAAATACATTGATGAAACAATAGTGGAATTTAGAGGATTAGGTTCGAAACCTTTATACAAGTTGAGGGTATGTGAAAATACATATACTCAGTTTATTTATATTTTGTATTTAAAATAAAGGTAGGTTAAGTAAAAATTATTTGGGTTATTTATATTTTGTATTTAAAATAAAGGTAGGTTAAGTAAAAATTATTTGGGTTTTGTATTTAAAATAAAGAAAGATTAAGTAAAAATTATTTGGGTATTTGAAACTTTATAAGTGTCATCAAAGTATACAAAGGAAATAACCTAGTATACCTAAGGTTATGATTAGAAATCTTTCTCTATAAATATATAGCAGGATTAAAGAAGTAACTCTTTGGTAAGTAAAGTGGTATCACTAGTGTTAAGTTCTTATATCAATAGGAGTCATAATTTTTGAATGGCTGAGGTCAAATCTATAATATGTACATATCTTTGCTTTCTGCAAATGTTTTCCATATTCAAAAAATAAAAATTAAAAAATTAAAAAATGTAAAAAGGGTATGTGTTAAAAGAAAAATCAAAGGACAAAAAGAATGAAAAAGGTCAAAAATATGAAAAAATGAACCCTAAGAAAAAAGAAAAAGACCATGAAAGTGTGCAAGTCGAAATGCCACTACCATTTACTTTGATGTAGAATAAAAATATTGTGTGCAGCTTGTTATCTTTACCACAATCCATGGATAGTCAAAATGTTTATACTTGGCTATTTCATGTTTTCAATTTCATGCTTGTAGATAGAGAAATAAAATCTGACCAAACAATGTAATCTTGGTAGATAAGTAGATAGGTAGAGTTAATAAAAGGAGCTCAACTATTTAATTTGAGCCTTTTGATTTAATAAGGATAGACTTAGATAGATTATTTTTGTAAAAAGAAAAGAAAAGGTTTGATAAAGGTTTGCTAGCTTAAGTGCACCCTAATAAAGAGTAGAAAAAATGGTAGGATGAGTAGATGGGTAATTAGTTGAATGGTTGTAGAATTGTGATGATTGATTAGAGAAGATCATATCATTTACCTTCATAATCAAATTTCTAGAGTATGGATGATAATTGAGCATTTACCAAAGTACACAAAGTCAATTGATTAACCTCCCTCATTCATTACATTTTTTTACTTAACTAATTTCCAAGGAAAGTCTTAAAGTACCTAAAACCTTAAGTTAAAGGGGCTTAGAGCATTTCTCTGACTTTTGGAGGGACCAGACCCTCGGCCCAATAACTTATAGGTCCTAAGTACTAAAACGTCCTCTCACAAGCATTCAACTCCTCCATAGTTCACTCGTTTTTCCTTAAAACCCCCTTTTCCCTAAGGTTAAAACACCATTTACCTAAGGAAAAGTAATCACCCCCATGTAAAACCCCCTTTTTTCTGAAAAACCCACAAAAATGCACTTAGCCTAAGTATAATGTTTCCATGTGAAAAGTAAATAAATTTCAAAACACATTGTACTTAGCGCAAATCCATTTTTTTCACCTTTATTTCATATTAACTTTAAATTTATGTATTAAATCCCAAAAATACCCCTTTCCCATATATTTTATTAGACCCCTTTAATATTAATATCCCATCCCCGAAGTTTGAAACATAAACTTTATTAACGTAAAGATTAATGGGTTAATTAAGTTGATTAGTGGCTAATTAATATCCAAGACCCATCGCCGAATAAGAGATTAATTAATTAATCAGTGGTTAATTAATAATCTATCCCTGCGAATGAAATCACTCCCAAAGTCATTAAACCTCCATAATCCTTCATTAATTAAATCCTGCCACATTAAAACCTCCGCTGGGCCCCTCCATTAAATGTCATATCAAATCCCCGCCCCGATCGCCATATAATTTTGTCCCTTTTGATCCAATGGTCGACGATCATATGGGGCGGCCTGCAAAGGCCGACCTTTACTTGCCTAATGTGGGTGGTTTCACTATTCACCCCACTGCTACGTGGCGCCCGATGAATGGCATCGGGCGGCCTCCGCCCAAAACCGTTGAAGCCCAAAAGCAATGCAATATGATCTCGCTTACCACCTCCCACTAAATGACAAAACGTCACATCCCCCCCGCTTAACACAAAATGTCCCTTTTTCCATGCACTCACCAAAATAGTTGACTTTGCGAATAAAACCAAAAAAACTCATTGCTTTCAGTTTTATCACGAAAAAGACCGCTCAGACCTCCATGCAAGCACCAGAGTATGTGCAACCGTCAACCCACATCCAATTGCCAACCTGGTGAAGATACTGAAACTCCAGACCACCTTTCAGTCGCGTGCGCTTCCTACAAACCTTGCATAGTTGCCCATCACTCCGTTCAAAGACAAACCAAGTATTTACCCAAATTCACTAAGAAACCCTATTTTATTCCCGAACCTTGACTCAATTGCTTCAGATTACTAAGTAATTCAATAAGATAGTTTCCTAGTGACTCCAAAATACTCTGAATTAGACCAGTTTTCCCCAATTTCACTAAAAACCTTTCGCCCTTTCCTTGAATCCACAAGAACCAAGGATGGCTGCTCCCATTGCATTAAACGTCCTACCAATTTCTACTCCCACAGGGACTTAGACCATCTCCCCCTGGCAGATAAAGATTTTCAAATTAAAGATACCTATGTTCAAGAATCCCCATTGAAACTATACTGCAGGTACAAAGACTAGTACCTCAACTAGGCAGACAAAATAGGCCTTTGGGAGTCAGGTTTACCCAAATACCAATTCCCTAGAGTTCATATCTTCCCAGAGATTATCCACTATTGCCATATGAACTATATCCCTAGTCAAAGAGCAGCGATGACTCTTGACCAGTCTGTATTATTTACCATCACTGCTGAGTCCATAAATGAAATGCTGCAGTTACAACCAGGCCAAAACCTGACCCCTCTTTCTGTTGGAGATTTGCTTAACAAATTCCCTACACTCACCTCAATCAAACTTGCTCAGTTATTCCAAACCTTCATCAGGGAAGAACAATACATTCCAAAGGATCCTCCACCATACATATCTACCATATTCTCTGATTTTGGCCGAGACATCATAGACATGATATCCAATGTGTTAGGCCAGACTACAAGTGAATTTGTTGATGAAATTATTATAGCCTTTATGTCCATCTACTCTCCTAGGCAGCCCCCAGCCATCATGTTTGACTATGCTAAGTTCATTGCAGATAAGATCCATGATCAATTCATGAGGATGGATAATGAAAGAGTGTTCAAATATTCATCAGTTTTATATCATCTTTTCATGTATTATCAAGTTGATAAATTCCCAATCACATTCCAAAAGCTTGATACTAGAGGCAACCCTAGATTAGTGGTCTTCTGGACTTCATTAATCCACCCATATGACTCTCAATATTCTTATACTGATTTCATAGATCTCTTTGTACACCCAGTGGCAACTATGTTATTAGGAAGTCCTCCCCCCAGAATTAGTGCAGATATCAGGAGATTCCTACACTTGTCCAAACAATATAGAGTGGGAGCTTGGTACTTATACCAAAACCACACTGAAATCAGAATATATGGATGTGAGTCAGATCCCTAGAAATTGCCCAGATACCTCCCCATGAGACTGTTTTCTCTACACTACTACAGGGAAATGATTAATTCAGATGAGGTGCATTTTGTGAAGGCCAAGAAGAAAGCTCAACTTAGGATAAAAGATCAGCTTGGCCCCTTCATATGTAACAGTAGGGAAGCATGAAAGGAATTATGACCCTTTAGAGTTAATTTGCAATAGGAGACAAAAGAACGAATTATCTCCTTATATCCACCATAGAATTCCTGAAATTGATCAGTATGCAAATCAACTAGAATGGGTGGAAAACACTTTGGTAGATTGAGATAGCATAGAAGTTGCTGTCAATAATGTATTGATTTATTTAGAAATAAGACTTGATGAATACTCATTTGTACAGGTGCCAGGAGAGTCCCAATCTCAAAGGGAATCACAGGGACACAGTGGGAAAACAAAAGAAGAAGGACCTCAAGAGCTAGAGCCATCAGAGCAGCAGGAGGAATCAGAGCAGCTAGAGGAATCAGAATAGCTAGAGATATCAGAAGAACTTGCTCAGCCAAAACATATCATGAACAATCCACCTATTTTATAGACTCCTCTAAATGAGGAGAGAAATCCTAAGAGAGATAGAGAGGAGGCCACTCCTTCTAGCAGACTTGTTGCCCAGACTTATGTCAAGAGGCAAAGGTTGAATCCATTTTCAGAACAAGAGTTTATTGAAGATACAACTGGAACTGCAGGTGTAGAAAGAGTAGAAAGCAGGCAAACCACTCCCTAAGGAGGTACACAAGAACCTTCCACCTCACAGGCTCAAATGCTGGAGAGACAACAGAGCGTGGAAGTATCCTCATTTAGAGCTCCAAGTGGCCAGAGCCAAGATATTAGAGAGAAATACAAAGAAATAAAGGCCAGTGTTGAAAGATTGAAGGCCCAAAGCTATGCACATTACCTAAAAATGGCTCCTACTAATCAAACAAGGCTAATGTTAGCCTTTGATGTGAAAGAAGGTAAAATGAAGATGACTTTCATGAAGCCAACTACACAGCAGCCCAGGTCAATTGTAGATTACTTGAAAACAGAATTTGAAGTATTGGCAAAGGATATCCATCCTATTGACCAAATAGAATTACACAAGCAGACTGGGGAAATGGTCTACTCCACCTTGACCAGCAAGGCAATTACAGCTCACCAACTCCAAAATTCGCTGAATAACATATCAGCACAATTCTAGTTAGAGAAGGCCTCTTCATAGGCCAAAGATACCAGAATAAATTCCTTAGAGGACTTAGTCATAAAACTGGGGCATGATCCCAAGGATGTGAAAGCTAAAGAAAGCTTATTAAAAAGAAAATTGATGACATAGTTTCACTGAAAAAGCAGCTCAAAATTCCTCCTCTGCATCATCCTCAGACAGCTGAGGTATTGGAAACTCAGAAGGAATAAGAGCTTATGGACTTAGTCCTTAAGCTGAATGAATAGCTCAAAGAAATAGAGAAAGAGTTGGGTAACATGATACAGTCTAGACAGAGTGAGTTGGCCACCACTCCTCAGACTATAATTCCTACAGTCTCTACAGTAGTACCCTCCACATTGGCTGCTTCATTAGCACCCACAGTTCCACCAGCTATAGCTCTGCCAATTAAAGGTACATCAAAAAGCACAGGGACATCCACAGAAAAGACAGCTGAATTGGTAAAAGCCATGGAGGAAATGAGAATCTAAGCTACTGAGCTTAAAAAGCTTAGAGAAAAAGTGTCAAGTTTGGAGACTGATTGCAAACTTGCATAGATACAGCAGAAAGAAGAAGTTCAGAAGAACCAAAGAATGGGAGAAAGAATAAAAGTTCTTGAAAAAGACTTGACATTGCAACAACCACTTGGAGACATGAAGGAAATTATTTGGGCCAACATCATTGATTCTATCAATGATGTTTGGCCATCTATTCAAGTAATTTTTGAACAAACTGAACTAGTAAAAGTGGCTACAGAAGAAATCCACAAGACAATGGAAGAGTTGGGAGATAAAACTGAAGAAGCCAACCAATTGATAACATTCCTGAACAGTAGAAACAGGTATCATCTTGATGAAATGGAAATATAATATAGAATAGGAACCATCATAGAAATAAAGAAGGTTCTCACCAAAAGGAACCTAATGCTCAATCTAGAGAAAAGTTGCCAAAGCATCCAAGCTGATATTGATATGTTTATGACAAAGTTTGGTATTTTGAGGGAAAAAGGACTTCCCAGTCCTATGGTAATACATGACAAGCTGATGACCCAAGATGATTATGTTGAAAGACTAAACAAGTTGGCCAGCAACCAAGCTAGTAATTCAGGGGGAAAAGCTCTGCCCACTGGAAAAGTATTATATGATAGTCTGGAAAATGTGTTTTTTATAGAGCATGAGATCAAGCACTTGTTTGTCAATAGGACAAATTTTTCCAAGTATACAGAAGCTGATGAGATATATAGAAAGATGATAAGGATGAAATTACCTAATAGTGAATGGTGGATGAAACTGACAGATTTACTATAAAGTTACTACAGTAAATCTTGTTGGAAATAATACTGAGAGGGGGGGTGAATCCGTATTAGCAATTTAACAATTTTTCATTTCCATAAATAAATTGATATGCACTACTTCTATTAGTTAAACTTGCGTATATACGTAGCTGTGTTTAGAGAAAACTGCGTATATCTTGCAGACTTCTAATTTAGTTAGCTGATCTTAAACTGCGTATTAGAACCATAAAATAGTAATCAAGTGCAGTAAATAGTACAGGAAATCACACACATGAACACAAGATACAAGGTGGAAACCCAATGTGGGTGAAAACTACCTACTGCAATTCATCTCTATCTTCTTTTAATAAGAAACTTCTTTTTACAATATTTCTGTACTGGTGCAGTCTTATACCAGTACGCAGGGTTCTACTTGCAGAAGGCTACAACCTTCAATCGTTCTCTAGCTTCTCTTGGAAGGGAGCTACAACCCCCTTAGCTCTTGTACTAGTTGATGTATTAGTACGTAGGTGCTGACCTACAGAAGGCTACAACCTTCTCTTTTCTTCCAGGGACCACGATTCATAAATTTCCAGACTAGATCGATCAATAACATCAATCAAACATCAAATATATCTACAACAACCATTCTCCTTTGCACCAACCAAAAACTGAATCAAACAATCACTTCTCTGAATGTTGTAACCAGAATACAGTAACAGTACCAGAACCCAACCAGAACCCAAAACACTGCAACAGTAAACAGAAGTAGCTAAAACATATTTTATGAGATGTACGCTACTTCAATATGTAGAACCTGTGTGCATAGGCTGTTATATTAAGGAAACTTGCGTATATGCCATTTTGAATTACCGATCTAGCGTGTATATGCGCCTTTTCTATGCTGAACCTGCGTACAGATCTATACAAGATAATTTACCCTTTTCAACTATTTAGACATGAGTTATACCCAGATCATCGATTTTATAGATCAAGTCATGCGCTAAATATAACAGATCAAAATCACACAAAGATACTTCTCTTCAAGCCTTAAGATCTTGACCCATCAATATAACTTATCCTTCTTCTAGCACTCAGGTTCCTCCTTGATTCAGATCCAGCTATGCACCATAACTCAATGACCAGTATTCTAGATCTTGCTTCTTCATCAGATATTCAATCCTTGAGTGTCTTTGCCTAATGATCTCCTTCCCCTTTTATAGTCTTAGGCCTTACTCAATACCATGGTCCAAAACCACTTAAAACCAGTACTCGGGTCCAAATACCTGGGTTCAACACTTCGGACGAGATACCATGGTCTAAAACCATAGGTCCAAATACTAGGGACCAAAAACCAAGTTTTCCAAACTGTACACACTTTTCTGTGCATGAAAGTGCATGTATACGCATACGTGCCTTTTGGTTTGTGAATCCGCGTGTATACACGGCTTGGTCAACGGGAACTTGCGTATACCTCTTTTCCTTTATTCTGAGAGCCTGTGAGCCTGAACTGTCATCTGAGTGATTTGTTGAGTGAGTTGTGATCAAGGACAATACCTGTTCCATAGTGCCAAGCCTATGTCATAATGCCAAAAATCTCCCCCATTAGACTTGATGGCAACCCCAAATCACTCTCCCCCTTTGTCATCAAGGGTAAAGGGTGATGCTCCCCCTGAGTACATGCTGAAATATTTGCTCTGTTGTGTTGTTCATGCTCCCCCTGACTGTAGGCAGTGTCTGTAAAAAAATGTTCTACAAGAAGAACATGAATCTATACATCATAAATGACCTTCCTATCACCAAAGACGCATACATACATCCATCTCCCAACTAAGTGGGCATATACCAAGATTGACTCATCCACCCAACCAAGTGGGGATACACCAAAAGTTTATACATGATAAGACAAGAACATTACATCATCCATCCCAGGTATAGTGGGGAAACAAGATAGGTCATTACATGAACTTGATAATAAAAGAAATACATGACATAGAGACCAAATACCTAAGACAAGACTATGATAGTCATAAACAACATCTATCAATCACCATCCAGACCAGCAACCATGATCTCCCTCTGCACCTGTTCCACCTGAATCAAAAACAGTTGTGAAATTGTACTAAGATATTTTAAGATAATGCCAACAATGCATTATTAGAAGTATATGCTCCCCTTGTGCCAGATGATCATTGTCAGCTCCATATCAGACTTTTTTCATCCTGATTTTGGCCTACTGATATTCTTCAAACCAACTTATACGTGATTTTATCCACAGAAACTAGCGTATGTACGCGGATACGCTTCATGAAACTCGCATACAACCACTGTTCTCTGAAATAGATAAGTGTCAACTACAAGATGATGCATCAACTACCCCCAGCTTCTGTCTGAGGTATTCAAATGTCTCTCTGGGTAGTGGTTTGGTGAATATATCAGCAACCTGTTCCTTGGAGGGAACATACTCCAATTTGACTTTTTGTTCAAGAACTTGTTCCCGGAGAAAATGATATTTGATAGGTATGTGCTTGGTCTTGGAATGCATGATAGGATTCTTTGAAATGCTGATTGCACTTGTATTATCACATAGAATGGAGATGGGTGGAGTACAAGTGATTTGAATGTCTTGCAATGTTTGCATCATCCAAAGGAGTTGTGTGCAGCAAGATGCAGCAGCCACATATTCTGCTTCAGTTGTAGATAATGCAATTGAACTTTGTTTCTTGCTAAACCAAGACACTAATCTAGAACCCATAAAGAATGCACCACCACTAGTGTTTTTTCTGTCATCCATGCTTCCTACCCAATCTGCATCTGTATATGCATGAAGTGTGAGATCTGTGTCTCTAGGATACCATAAACCATAGTTTTGTGTTCCTTGAAGATATTTGAAAATCCTTTTAACTGCATGAAGGTGTGCTTCCTTTGGATTTGCTTGGAATCTTCCAACTATTCCCACTACATGCATGATGTCTGGTTGGGTACTTGTAAGATAGAGCAAACTACCAATCATGGATCTATAGATTGGTTGATGTATTGTTGCTGATTCATCATTTGCGCTGAGGCTACATCCTGTTACCATAGGGGTACATACTAGTTTTGAATCTTCCATGCTATATTTCTTTAAGATCTTCTTGAGGTACTTGGTTTGTGATAGAAAGATACCGTCTTTGTATTGTTGGACTTGTAAACCAAGAAAATAAGTGAGCTCACCAAGCAGGAACATTTCAAATTCTTTCTGCATCACCAAAGCAAAGTTTTGACTCATGGGTTCTTCATTGCTACCAATGATGATATCATCAACATACAAAACAAGTATTAGCAATTTATCATTGTCAATTTTTATATATAGATTGCTATCTGCTGATCCTTTTGAAAAACCTAGTTGATGGAGGTATTTGTCCAGACGATAATACCAAGCCCTTGGAGCCCGTTTAAGACCATAGAGAGCCTTTCTGAGTCTGCATACAAGTTTTGGATCATTTCCAAGGATGAATCCATCTGGTTGCTCAATATACACTTCTTCTAAGTCTCCATTTAGAAAGGCAGATTTAACATCCATTTGATATACTTTGAACTTCTGAAAGCTAGAAAGAGCAAGGAACATTCTTATGGCTTCAAGTCTAGTAACCGGTGCAAAAGTTTCTTCAAAGTCTATACCTTCTTGTTGAGCATACCCTTTACAAACAAGTCTGGCTTTGTTTCTAATAACATCTCCATTTTCATTCAGCTTGTTTTTGAATATCCATTTGGTTCCTATGACATTCTTATCATTAGATATAGGAACCAATTCCCAAGTGTTATTCTTTTCAATATGCTCAAGTTCTTCATTCATGGCCTTGACCTAGCATTCATCTTTGCATGCTTCATGAACATTTTGCGGTTCGATGGAGGAAAGCAATGCTAGATATCTTGAAGCTTCTGTAATAGTTCTTCTTGTCTGTACACCTACCTCTTTCTGTCCCAAAATTTGAGTCTCTGGATGATTTTTCTGAACATATCTGGATGGAGTCTTTTCTTCTACCGTTATCTGATCTTCTGGTGCTTCATTGGTTTCTTCTTCTTTAGCATTAGTCTAATTTGACGTGGAAGGATAATCCTCATCTTCTTCCCAATCTTCAATTTTTACCTGCTTTGAATTTTTGCCTGCTTCATCAGCCACAACATCAATACTTTCAACAATTTTCCCTAGTCTTTTATTATAACACTTGTATCCTTTACTTCAGGAAGAGTAACCAAGGAGAATGCCTTCATATGCTCTAGGTTCAAACTTGCCAATTTTTTCATCAATCATTTTGATGTAACATTTACTTCCAAAGACTTTGAAGTATTTTATAGTAGGAGTCTTACCATACCAAAGTTCATGTGGAGTTTGAGTGTTGTTTACCTGAACATTTGTTTGTTGAGAATAGTGACGGCAGCAAATGCAGCTTCACCCCAGAAGGTTTCAGGAGTTCCAAACTCATCAAGCATAGCATGAGCCATTTGTTGAACTATTTTTTTCATCCTTTCCACCACTCCATTCTGCTGAGGAGTCCTTGCATTAGAGAATTCCCTTCTTATTCCATGTTCTTCACAAAAGTCAAAAAATTCATCCGAGGTAAATTCCCCTCCTCGATCAGACCTGAGGCATTTGATTTTGTGATATGATTCATTTTCAACCAAGGCTTTGAAAGCTTTGAACTTTTCGAAAGCTTCGTCTTTATGCTTCAGAAGTCCTATCCAACACATCCTGGAAAAGTCGTCAATGAACAATATAAAGTATTCTTCTCCACAAGGTGACTTTTTCCTTGATGGACCACATAAATCAGTATGGACAAGTTCAAGTGGCTTACTAGCTGATCCTTCCTTCTCAGGGAAATGTGTTCTGGTTTGCTTACCAAACTGACATGATTTGCATATTGTATTGTCTGGAATTCTAATGTTAGGAAGATCGCGAACAACCTAATATTTGCATGCTTTCCTTATCTGAGAGAAGCTTAGATGCCCCAATCTTCTGTGCCATAGCCAATGTTCATCATTTTTGCTTAGATAGCATTGTTGTTGTCCTCCCTTGAGTATGTATAAATTATTTGGAGTTCTTATGCCTTTGATCACTGTTTCTCCTGTATCAAGCTCATGAACAATACATCCATTTGATCGAAATACTACCTCATTTCCTTGATCACACATTTCACTAACACTCAATAGATTATGCTTTAAGCGATCAACTTACATAACATTTCCAGCTTTGACCTTTTATTTCAAAAGAGAAGAGCCTTTACCTTTTATGAGTGCAGGGGTGTCATTTCCAAATGAGACCTTCCTTTACTTTTCTAAGGCACTATATGGCTGAAGTTTTTCTTTATCACCTATCATATGTTTCGAGCATCCACTGTCGATGTACCACTAATTTTCCTGTCCTTCCGCATATAATGTTATACCACATCTCTCTAGTTGTGGTTCTTTCTTTCTCCATGTTTTGGGACCCAATGAAGCTTTTTCCTTCTGAGATGTTTTCCAAAACTTACTCCTGCATTCAGAATCTTCATGACCGAAGTTGTTACAAATAGAAAATTCTATTTCATTTTCAAGAGTAGAAAAGTTATTGTAGGTCCTCTTCATGATCCCAGTCACACTCCTTTGATTTCATGCTTCTCTAGTCATGATGGTCTTGTAGGCAACACATTGAGTAGCTTTGTGTCCAAAGTTATGACATGAGAAACATTGGCCATTAAAGAAGTTCCTACAACTATCAAATCTACCGACCAAGTGATTGTAGTTTCTATTGACATTCATTCTTGAGGCAAATTGAGAATTATTTACCTGTGGTTGGTTGTAGCCTCTGTTCATCCTTGAAGTAGCTTGACCTTGATTTACTTGGTGATCTGCTTTATGCCTTTGTTGATGTTTGTCAACCTGTTCACTTCTCCTTGCTGCATCAAGATAACTTTTGGAGGTGGATGGCTTTTGTGCTTGAGATGCTTCTTCAGTATATCCAAGACTTGTCTTGATTAGAGGAGAACGTTGTACTTTGATAATCTCATCTAAAGTTTCAGATCCTTTATCAAATCTAAGATTAAGAGCTTTTGTTTTCTCAATATCTTTTCTAAGTCCCACAATTTCACATTCTAACTTTTCATTGTGTTTTTCCCTTTCAGCAAGTTGGAATGTTAGAGTATCTATAATCATACTCTTTTCTTCTAAACAAATTTTAAGTTTAGAAATTTCTTCATAGAGACCATCTTCATCTATAGCATCCAAGAAATCATCATCTTCAAAAGCCATCAAAAGTCTATAATCATTACCATGTTCATCTTCATCACTATTTGAAAATCCATCGCTGTCTTCATGTGTATAATAGCTCTTCTTACTTACGTTCTGTTTTCTGTTCCATTTAACTAGTTCCTTACCTTTATCAAGCTTATATTTATGAGGACATTTGGCTGCATAGTGACCGACTCTTCCACAAGCAAAGCATTTGAAAGGTAGCTTACCTCTGAATCTTCCAGAACCCCATTGAAGGTTCTTGACAAAGTTTGATTCTTCCTCTCCTTCTGATATATGTCCTGACTCATTGTATTCTCCTTTTCCTAAAGTTTTGAATGCAGCTTCTCTTATGTCCGATGGATGCCCTTTTCTCAATTCGAAAGCAATTAGGATTCCATACAGCTGTGACATGGTGATACTCTGAAGATTCTAATTTTCTTCTATTGCAGAAACTTTTGATTCAAACTTAGAAGACAAAGATCTTAAAACCTTTTCAACTGAAGTAACCTCTTTTATCTCTTTACCCAAGTTTTTCATGCAATTAACAATCTCATCTATACGTAAGAAATAATTAGCCACACTTTCATCATTGTGCATTATGAGAGTTTCATATTGAATTCTGAGAGATTGTAGTTTTGCACGTTTTACCTGATCGTCTCCTTCATAGCTTAGAATGATCTTGTCCCATATTTCTTTGGTGGTTTTGAGCTGCATAACAATGACGAATTCTGATTTAGATAGACTCCCCAACAAAGTATTGACCACCTTGCATTTCTTTCATACTGCTTTTTACCAGCCGTATTTGTAGGAGTTGTTGATGGAAATGTGTATTCTCCTTCCATGATATCCCAAACTTTTGTACCAAGAGATTGAAGATAGGTTGTGGTTCTTACCTTCCAATAGACAAAGTTGCTCCCATCAAAGATTGGTGGCCTGATGGATGCCTCTTTTTTGTAGTTGCTCATGATGATATATCTTCCTTCAAGCGATCTAGCTTCTTCTAAAGGACCTGCTCTGATACCAATTGTTGGAAATAATACTAAGAGGGGGGGTGAATCAGTATTAGCAATTTAACAATTTTTCATTTCCATAAACAAATTGATATACACTACTTCTGTTGATTAAACTTGCGTATATATGTAGTTGTGTTTAGAGAAAACCACGTATATCTTGCAAACTTCTAATTTAATTAGTTGATCTTAATCTGTGTATCAGAACCATAAAACAATGATCAAGTGTAATAAACAGTACATGCAATCACACACATGAACATAAGATATAAGGTGGAAACCCAATGTGGGTGAAAACCACCTGCTGCAATTCGTCTCTATCTTCTTTTAATAAGAAACTTATTTTTACAATATTTCTATATTGGTGCAGTCTTATACCAGTATGTAGGCTTCTACCTGCAGAAGGCTACAACCTTCTCTCGTTCTCCAGCTTCTCCTCGAAGGGAGCTACAATCCCCTCAGCTCTTGTACTAGCTGATGTACTAGTACGTAGGTGCTGACCTACAGAAGGCTACAACCTTCTCTTTTCTTCTAGGGACCACGTTTCATAAATTTTTAGACTGGATCCATCAATAACATCAATCAAACATCAAATATATCTACAATAACCAATCTCCTTTGCACCAACCAAAAACTGAATCAAACAATCACTTCTCTAAATGTTGTAGCTGGAATATAATAACAGGACCAGAACCTAATCAGAACCCAGAACACTGCAACAGTAAATAAAAGTAGCTAAAACATATTTTATGAGATGTACGCTACTTCAATATGTAGAACTTGCGTGCATACGCTGTTATATTAAGGAAAACCTACGTATACGCCATTTTGAATTACCGATCCAGCGTGTATATGTGCCTTTTCTATGATGAACCTGCGTACATATCTATAAAAGATAATTTACCCTTTTCAACTATTCAAACCTCAGTTATACCCAGATCATCAATTTTATAGGTCAAGTCATGCGCCAAATATAACAGATCAAAATCACACAAAGATACTTCTCTTCAAGCCTTAAGATCTTGACCCATCAATAGATCTTATCCTTCTTCTAGCGCTCAGGTTCCTCCTTGATTCAGATCTAGCTATGCACCATAACCCAATGACCAGTATTCTAGATCTTGCTTCTTCATCAGATATTCAATCCTTGAGTGCCTTTGCCTAATGATCTCCTTCCCCTTTTATAGTCTTAGGCCTTACTCAATACCATGGTGCAAATCCACTTAGAACTAATACCTGGGTCCAAATACCTGGGTTCAACACTTCGAAC
Organism: Pinus tabuliformis; assembly: GCA_031772625.1. Lineage (NCBI taxonomy): Eukaryota > Viridiplantae > Streptophyta > Pinopsida > Pinales > Pinaceae > Pinus > Pinus tabuliformis. The sequence continues at coordinate 290,391,209 of CM062807.1, read as the reverse complement.
GAGATACCATGGTCTAAAACCATAAGTCCAAATACCAAGGACCAAAACCCAAGTTTTCCAAATTGTTTTCTGTACATGAAAGTGCGTGTATACGCATACACGCCTTTTGGTCTGTGAATCCGCGTGTATACGTGGCTTAGTCAATGGGAACCTGCGTATACCTCCTTTTCCTTTATTCTGAGAGCCTGTGAACCTAAAATGTCATCTGAGTGATTTGCCGAGTGAGTTGCCATCAATGACAATACTTGTGCCATAGTGCCAAGCCTGTGTCATAATGCCAACAAATCTATATGCCAGGTAAAACAAGTAAAACATAGTCAAAGTGTAGCAAGTAAAGAGTATCAGTAGGTAGAAGACATAAAGTAATTCCAGCTTATAAGTATCAAGCAACTGAAAGAGCCAAATCCGAATTACAATAGCCAGCATAGTCATAATAAAAGGGATAGCAAGAAGACAGTTCTCCATCTGTCTCTATCTTCATGCTTAAAGATATTTTTGGTTTCCTAGAATAATTCTTGTATTGTTATAAGATATTTTGTAACATTTTTTGTATAAATACTTTACAAATTGAAGTAATTAGGGTGGATTAAAAGACATTTATGTAGACATTTTACATTTAGCTAAGGAGCTACTGTATTCAAGACTAGACTGGTTTTGCTGGGTCATGAAATAAAGCTAAGGACATTTCACTAGATTCTTATGCACAATTGGAACCAAATAAGTATTAACTCTTCATGTTTAAATATTGTTTTCTTGTCATGTTATAAATATTCACATGTGTCTCTTATGAAATCTAAAAAGTAAACAAGGAATGATATCTCAGAATTAGCTTAAATGCTCTTTGTTTTAATTGTTTACTTTCTATATGTTTTCTACTAAACTATCTTGGTCTGGGAATTCTTAATTGTTCCCTTACTTCTATAGTTTTCCCCCCATTTGGTCCATATTAAATGATTTTTAGTTGCCCTTTGCTACTGATCATCCTTATTTTCTTCATCTTAATCCCGGTTAAGGATTCTTCATTTCCCTTTGCCTTGGTGAGGACTACCTCATCCATTTGAACTTGCAGATTTTCTTTTTGTTGTGCTAGCCTACCCTATGAACTCTTACTTTAGTGATTGATCTGATCTAGTTAAGCCACTCCTTGATTGACTCCATAGCCCATTGGCCTGAATACTTGTTCTGCCCATTTGTTTTCTTAAGTCCACCACCCAATCAAAACCAAAACATCATAAGCATTAAGAACTAGTCTAAAATCCTACTCAAAACAAAGTTAAATTATAAAGAGAGAGCCCTCTCTAGACTTAGGTTGGCTAGAACCTGAGTCTAAAAGATTGGTTTGTGGTTACCTTGGATTATTCCTTCCTTTTATAACTTCTAGGGAAGAATTCTAAGTGATAACATAGTGGTGACCATACTGGGGAACTCAAACCCCCAGTCTTAATAAACCTTTGAGAAATTCAAATTTTTATTTTTAAGCCTCTTAAAGGGTTTATTAGAAGTTATTTCAAAAATTCATAAAAAAGAAAAATAATTAGAAAAAGCTCGAAATCTGGCTTCAGGGAGAACTCACTATACTAGGGCCAACCCTGATCCAAATCCTCCCCCTGTATTTGACAATCCCAACCTTATTCTGAGAATAATCAGAAGGCAAGAAAGTTTAGTAAGCCCAAGACCTTTATTTAGATCCAATTCCTGCCCTAGTGAGTGGTTATTCATAGAAGACCTCCCTTTTGACAAGTATTTTGACCATTCCTTATTTAGAACCAAGTCTGAGAGTGAACTTGAGGACACAGTTCTAGATCCAGAATTTACAGCAGAACTTGAAGTCCAAAGGGAAAACTTGTCAATTGATTAATACCTTCTGAACTCCCCTCAGTCATCCCTTACTACTGATAGAATACCTGAACTTTCTGAAACAACTTCAACTTCTTTTAGCTCACCATCATTTCCCCACACTTCTAAAGTTCATTCCTCATCTCCATTCATACCTTCACTTCCCCATCAGCCTATCACTACCCTTCAAATACCCATTACCCCTGTTACTCCAAATCCCCCTGTTACCCCAACTCCTATTCTCAATCCTGTCCAACTTAGAGCTATGGCACTCATATATGCCCTTCTTATGATGCCTACTCGTCAAGGTGGCCTACCAGTAGATTATCAGAGTAAAATTGTCTTATTTGATGGCACTATATCTTACACACTACAACAGCACACAAAGAAAATGACAAATTATTTTGAACTGCATGAAATTGACATAGGAGATGTCCAAATGAGAATTTTTGCCCAAACTCTAGCTGGAGAAGTGAGAACATGGTTTAGATATCTTCATCCTAATAGTATAGATAGTTTAGAAGTTTTCTACAAACAATTTTACGTAGGTGGGAGAAGAAAAATAACCCTCTTCAAATTCTTTCTGAATATGAAAACCTCAAGAGGGGACCAAACGAAACCGTTCAAGACTATTGCACTAGGTTTAACAATGTATATAACGCAATACCACCTGACCTTAGGCCTCCACCTGGCTTAGCCCTAATTAAGTTTCCAGACGGATTTGACATAGATATGGCTTTTCAACTTAGAGAAAGGAATCCCCCTACACTAGAAGATATGCAAAGTGTTGTAGTTAGTGTAGAAGCTAATTTGCTATCCAAAAGAGCTAGGGTTAGAAACGAAAGAAGAACACCCTTGAAAGATGAAACTTCACCCTTTGATCAAACAATGGATGCTTTAGCTAAAGGAATGGAAAGATTGATGGATATGATAGAAGTCATTGAAAGGAAACCTCATTAGGATACCCAACAGGCACCTCCAGTGAGGAATCCAAGTTTTAGGAGGAACCAAAACCAAAACACAGGTAAAAGTGGGTCTGATCAGAACATTAGACCTCCTTTCCAAGAGAATTATGTTGAAACTTCCCATCAAGAAGACCTAGAGGTAGACACTCAGATTAACTTAATGGGGTTAGATGACGAGGAAACTGTCTTTCTGACTCAGGATGATCAAGAATTATACATGCTTCAACAGCTACAGACCCAAACTAGAGAATCTTTTGATTGCAAGCAAGGGTATGACTCTGCTATCTTCGAAGTGCATAAACAATACAATTTGTGGAGAAGAAAGAGAATTGATGTTCCAGACCAAAACAAGAAAGCAGTGCCTAATCAGCCTAAGAAAGCGAAAGATGCAAATTATCAGAATCCTCCAGTTACAAAAACTCTACAAACCCTTTCTATATTAAATCAGAACCCTCCCAATCCCACCATTGAAGATGTAACTAATGACCAACCTTCTAATGAGCAACCTTCCACTTCAGTTCCCCTCAAGGAAACAGTGGAACAATCTCCAGAAATTATATTAGAAAATCCAATTAAAAAGACTCCAAACACTGAAAAAGAAGAACAAACTACTCCGAACCCTATTGCTAATATTTCAAATGTTCAAACAGATAAATCCCTTCTATCTTTCAATTTGGGAGTAGAGGTGGCCAAACTTAAGATCTCAGTTCCTTTAACAGAACTGGTCAAACATGAAACTTACAAATCTCAAATAAGAAAATCTTTAAACTTCGTTGAAAATGAAGACCCCGTTAACCTATTTGATGATCAACCTGAGCTAATTTTCCGTCCTGATGTTAATGGAAAACCAGTGTATGGAGGGATACCACCCTTCTACATTAGCCTTAACATCCACGATAAAATCTTCCATAATTCCATGCTAGACTCTGGGGCTTCGCACAATCTTATGCCAAAATCCGTTATGGAGAAGATAAACTTGGATATCACTAGACCCTACAAAGACCTGTTTTCATTTGATTCAAGCCAAGTTAAGTGCCTAGGACTTATAAAATACCTGTGTTTCCCTATTGCAGTACCCTGCTAAGACCATTCTTATGGACATAGTTGTTGATGATATACCACCTAAGTATGGTATGTTGTTGTCTAGATCTTGGGGTGCCAAACTCGAGGGATATCTGCAACTTGACATGTCGTATGCTATCATATCAGTCTTTGGACATCCTAAAAAACTGTATAGAGAGACTCTGATGAAGTATGTAGTGAGTACCGAGGAGAGGCCTCAAAACTTCCTATATATTCAATGCATTCTGATATTGATTCTTTTATTCTTTACAATGCTGAATGTAACCAAGAAAATACTTCATACAGCATGATGGCAAAACCAAAAGAAATGGCAGTAACATAAGAAAACCAAAGTGTCCAAATTCATGAGATTTCAGATAATAAAGATGACCTAGATACTTTAGTCAAATAATATTTTATTCCCCCAGACAGTAAGAATTATGAACATGAAATTCTATGGCATCTTGAATTCGATGGGTTAGTAAACAAACTAGGTGTAGGAGCAGGAGTATGGATTTACAACTTAGAAAATGATCATTCAGAGGGTCATGCCTACAGATTGAACTTTAAATGTACAAACAACATGGCCGAATATGAAGCACTTATGTTAGGTCTGAAATTGGTCAAAAGGTTAGGAGCCATAAGAGTCTCTATTATGGGAGATTCTGAGTTGGTAATAAAACAAATTAACACTGTTTATATGACTAGGGATCCTAGGTTAGGATTTTATAGAGGAACAGTTGTAGAAATACTAAATACTTTTCTAGAAACCAAGCTTACTGTTATTCCAAGAAAACACAATATGCAAGCTCATAGTTTAGTGATGTTTGATAGTACTTGCAAGTTGCCATTTCAGACGAACCATCAGTACACTACTGAGGTTAGGCATAGACCTGCTATTCCTGACAACTTAAAGAACTGGAAAGTGTTCGATAATGATAACAAATTAAAAATTTTCTAACTTTAGATGATGAATTTGTAAATAGAAACATAGACACAAACATAACATTAGAATTTGATTAAACTGATAAAGTAGAAATTAACAAAGTAGAAGATCAAAAGATAGATAATTTCCATCCCACAAAGTTTACAAAATCAGATATTCGAAATCTAAAACAAATGGAAATTGATGAAGCAATCAATGAATAATCTAAAGTCATCAATATTAAAGATAATTTTTTCCTAAAGGATTAACTCCTTTGGAGGACTTATTTGATACAAACGATGTCCCTAAAAAGCCAAAAATGGAACCTTTAAAATCAGACATTAAGGAATGTAACATAGGCTCTGAAAAAGATCCCAAAATGATAAAACTTTCAAAGTCTTTACTTCCCAATGCAAAAGTGAAATACATAGAACTGCTAAAGGAATTCCAGGACGTTTTTTCCTGGAATTATGAGGACCTTAAGTCCTATGATACCAGCATAATACAACACACCATTCCCTTAAAATAAAACCAGAAGCCTTTTAGGTAAAAGCTTAGAAGGATTAACCCCATTCTATTGCCTTCTATCGAAAAAGAGATCAAAAGAATGTATGAAGCTAAGATTATTGCACCAATTAGATTCTCAGATTGGGTCTCTAATTTGGTACCTACAAGAAAGAAAATTGGCAAAATTAGTCTGTGTGTTGACCTTAGGAATTTAAATAAAGTTTCACTTAAGGATAACTACCCTCTTCCTAAAATGGATCACATATTGTAGAGGGTACTAGGTTCAACCAGAATCTCTCAGCTAGATGGGTTTTCTGGTTATAACCAGATCCTAGTCCACCCAGATGATCAGGCAAAAACTACATTCACCACTCCATGGGGCACCTTCATGTATGTGAAAATGCTTTTTGGGTTAAAAAACGCAGGGGCCACTTTTCAAAGAGAAATGGACATAGCCTTTGCTAAAGAAATCCATGACTTCCTGGTAATATACCTAGATGATATCACAATATTCTCTAAATCAGATCAGCAACACCTGGATCATCTTAGGCAGGTCTTCACCAAGTGTAGGAAGTATGGAATTTCATTGAATCCTAAAAAATATTTATTTGGGTTGGAAGAGGGAAAATTACTAGGCCACATAATCTCCAAAGATGGTATCCGGATCGACCCAACAAGAATTGAAGCCATTTTGCAGATACCACATCCTAGGAACATCAAAGAACTACAAGCATTTTTAGGTAAAATAAACTTTTTGAGAAGATTTATCTCTAACTTAGCTGAACTAATTATATTATTGAACAACATGTTAAAGAAAGATTCGACTATTAAATGGACTATATATCCTAAAAGGTCTTTTGAAGATATAAAGTGAGCCTTAACAAAAACACCAGTTCTCATCAATCCAATGTTTGATAGGGATTTCATAATTTTTTCTTTTGCCTGAGAACATACAATTGCTGCAGTCCTACTATAGAAAAATGATTAGGGTTTTGAACAACGAATAGGCTTCTTTAGTAAAGGCCTAAGAGATACACCTTTAAAGTATAATATAATGGAAAAGCAAGCTTTTTCTCTAGTCAAAGCTATTAAAGATTTCAGAGTTTATATCTTGTATTCTCATATAGTAGCTTATGTTCCCAATGTTGTAGTCAAAGACATCCTAACACAGGATGGACCAGATGGAAAGAGAGGGAAGTGGATAGCTACCATATTAGAATATGACTTAGAAATTAAACCTACAAAATTGATCAAAGGCCAAGGTTTAGCCAAGCTCATGGCTGAATCAAACTGTCAGGCCCTAGACATAAATTTCATTGCAAAATTGGATAACGAAGAGGAGATGGTGACTCCACAGATCAGCTAGGCCTTTACAGATTCACCATGGTATGCTGACATTATATACGTTCTACAAAATCTTCAAGTTCCTCCAGAGTTATCCAGAACTAAAAGTAGGTTCTTAAAAATGAAACCTTTGAAGTTTTTCATAATTGACAATGCTTTATTTTGGAAAAATCAAGAAGGCATCCTTCTTAATTGTTTGTTAAAGGAAGAATCTAACAATATTACAGGAGTTTCATGCAAGTGACTGTGGGGGACATCTTTACTGGAAGACAATAGCTGATAAGATCTTAAGAGCAGGTTTTTACTAGCCCACTTTGTTTTCTGATGTAAAGAAATCTGTAACCTCATGCCACAAATGTTAGATTTTTGAAGGAAAAAGAAAACTGCTACCATTACCTTTGAAACCTATATCCGCTGAAACACCATTTCAATAGCGGGGTCTTAACTTCATTGGTGAAATTCATCCCCCTTCCTCTGTCCAACATAGGTGGATCTTGACTACCACAGATTATTTTACAAAGTGGATAGAAGCCATACCCTTAAGAAAAGCTAATGATACTCATAATAGGTTTCCTTGAGGCCAACATTCTTTCCAGATTCGGCTGTCCAACCAAAATCATCACAGACAACGCAACAGCTTTTAAATAAAAAAAGGATGATTGATTTCTGCAACAAATATCACATAACCCTGGGTCACTCCATAGCCTACTATCACCAAGGAAATGGACTAGCAGAGTCTTCCAACAAAATTTTAGTGAATATCATCAAAAAATTGTTGGAAGACAACAAGAAAACCTGGAACAAGAAGCTAGTAAATACATTGTGGGCAGATAGGTTGACCATAAAGAAATCCATTGGAACCAGTCCTTATCAGCTAGTCTATGGAATGGGGGTTGTTTTCCCATCTTCCTTGGGAACACCAGTGATGAAATTGCTCCAAGAAGAACAAGTTGAGCCAAATGATATTCAAAGGAGGATCAACGAGACAATTCACTTGCAACAAACCAGGGAAGAAGTGTATATTAGATCCCAAGTTGTGTAGGAGAGAATCAAGAAAGCTTTTGACAAAAGGACGAAGGCAAAAGATTTCTATCTAGGAGTTAATGTTTTGAAATGGGACTCAAGAAGGGAAGAAAAAGGTAAAAATGGGAAGTTTGACTTCCTATGGAAAGGCCCTTACATGATTTATGCTTTTAGAGGTAATAATTCTTATTTCCTCAAAGGGTTGGATGGTGCAGAAGTAGAAGCAGGACCAATTAATGGTTGAATGCTTAAGCACTATATAGATCCCGGTCACTTATTTCACTAATAACTTGTAGATATTTTATTTTTGACAAAGTTTAGTGTTGAGTGGATGGTAATTTTGGATTTGAAGCCTGAAGAGAAGGTCGTAAGATTCAAAAGTTTCACTGTCATAAATATCAATAAAGCAGCAAAGTAAAAGGGAAAAAGTTGTAGAGTAAAAACACAGTAATTCAAAAGGCCATTGATCAACTAGTTCTTGAAATTTCACAAGGAAATGCCATCCCCAAGTGGAGCCACTGTTATGTTCCTATACCAATAGGATTCACAATTTTTGAATGGCTAAAGTCAAATTTGTAATATGTACATACCTTTGCTTTCTGCAAATGTTTTCCATATTCAAAAAATAAAAAATAAAAAATAAAATGTAAAGAGGGTATGTCCTAAAAGAAAAATTGTTGGGCCTCAAAATAGTCCCTATTTTCACTCCATTATTCACCAATATTTTCACATTTTACCTTCATGTCACCTCCATTCCACCTCCATATCATTACATTTACCTCATTATTGGGTTCTAACAATTCTTTTCCAAAGTTTATTAATTCTTAACATTTTTAAGTGAATTTATGGCTAAACTTTAGAAAATAATATGCTTATACTTATACCTAACAATTAGAATGAGTTTGTTGACATGTGTAGGTACAAAGGAAGCTTCCAGGGCATCTTTATGTGGCCTTGAATGATCAAATTCGAATTTGATAAGATAAGCCTCATGGAAAAGATCATGGAGAAGATCATGGACCTCATGGAGGAAATCATGGAGGATAGGGTTATGTGTCTAGATGGTTGAGAAATGTATGGAACTAAAGAGAGATTAGTGGATCATCATTATGAGTTTGTTATCTCATCTCATTGTATAAATAGGAGTACCTCCTCCATTCCAAGGGGAGGACTCTTAGAGCATTGTATCCAACTTATGATTGAATAGAATAAAGCTTCATTTTGCATATATTTCCGTTATGTAGTTTTATTTCCATTATGTAGTTTTTAGATATAAGTTTCCTTAATGTAGTATATGGAATAATTTGTCTTGTTCTTAAGAGAATTGATCTCACTCTAAAAGGATGAGAGAAACATGTTATTTCATATTAGATCTTATTTCATTTACTTGCTTAGATGTTTGATGCTTGAGGATTTGTTTGTGATTGATGAAGGAGTTTTAAATTAGAATCTTATCAGCATATGAGAGAACAACCAAGGGTCTAAGTTAGGCTCTCTCTCCATTTGATTTGCATGATAATTAAAATTCATGTTTCAAGTATCATATGAGGAGATACCAAGAGTCTAAGTTAGGCTCTCTCTCCATTGATTTATATGGTAATTGAAATTCATTCTTTTGTGCTTTTATGTTTCAAGTCATTTCATTTCTCATGCTTATGAATGAATCTTAGTTTAGTTTGGATTAGTACATGAGAGGACAATCAAGAGACTAAGTTAGTCTTTCTCTCTCTTTGAATCTGAACAACAATTAAAGTTCATTCTCTTGTTTTCATTTCAAGTTTCTAGTTTTAAATAATCAATGATTTCTCTATGATACTGTAGGGAAGGACAACCATGACCTCCTTAGTTAGGAGCCTCTTCCCTTGCATATTATATTGAATCATAAATTATTTAGTTAGACATAGAGTTAGTTGCCTACTCCTGCATATATTTTGTTGGCATCATCACAAGCTCACGAGTTTCCCTGGTTAATAATTTAATGCAGCAATTTAAGCCCAATAAATTGCCCAACAAAAATCAAAGGACAAAAAGAATGAAAAAGGTCAAAAATATGAAAAAATGAAACCTAAGAAGAAAGAAAATGACCATGAAAGTGTGCAAGTCAAAATGCCACTACCATTTACTTTGATGTAGAATAAGAAGATTGTGTGTAGCTTGTTACCTTTGCCACAATCCATGGATAGTCAAAATGTTTGAACTTGGCTATTTCATGTTTTCAATTTCATGCTTATAGATAGAGAAATAAAATTTGACCAAACAATGTAATCTTGGTAGATAAGTAGATAGGTAGAGTTAAGAAAAGGAGCTCAACTACTTAATCTGAGCCTTTGGATGTAATAAGGATAGACTTATATAGATTACTTTTATAAAAAGAAAAGAAAAGGTTTGATAAGGGTTTGTCAGCTTAAGTGCACCCTAATAAAGAGTAGAAAAAATGGTAGAATGAGTAGATGGGTAAGTAGTTGAATGGTTGCAGAATTGTGATGATTGATTAGACAAGATCATATCATTTACCTTGATAATCAAATTTCTAAAGTATGGATGATAATTGAGCATTTACCAAAGTATACAAAGTCAATTGATTAACCTCCCTCATTCATTACATTTTTTTACTTAACTAATTTCTAAGGAAAGTCTTAAAGTACCTAAAACCTTAAGTTAAATGGGCTTAGAGCATTTCTCTGACTTCTGGAGGGACTGGATGCCTGGCCCAATAACTTATAGGTCCTAAGTACTAAAAATTCCTCTCACAAGCATTCACCCCCTCCATAGTTCACTCATTTTTCCTAAAAAACCCCTTTTTCCTAAGGTTAAAACACCATTTACCTAAGGAAAACAAATCACCCCCATGTAAAACCCCTTTTTCCGAAAAACCCACAAAAATGCACTTAGCCTAAGTATAATGTTTCCATGTGAAAAGTAAATAAATCAAAACACATTATACTTAGCGCAAATCCATTTTTTTCGCCTTTATTTCATATTAACTTTAACTTTATGTATTAAATCCCAAAAATACCCCTTTCCCATATATTTTATTAGACCCCTTTAATCTTAATATCCCATCCCCAAAGTTTGAAACATAAACTTTATTAACGTAAAGATTAATGGGTTAATTAAGTTGATCAGCAGCTAATTAATAACCAAGACCCACCGTCGAATAAAAGAGATTAATTAATCAATCAATGGTTAATTAATAATCTATCCCCACCAATGAAATCACTCCCAACGTCATTAAACCTCCATAATCCTTCATTAATTAAATCCCATCACGTTAAAACCTCCGCCAGTCCCCTCCACTTAACATCATATCAAATCCCTGCCCCGATCATCGTATGATCTGGTCCCTTTTGATCCAACGGTCGACGATCATATCGAGCGGCCTCCAAAGGCCGACCTTTACCCACCCGATATGGGTGGTTTCACTATTCACCCTGCTTCTACGTGGCACTCGATGAATGGCATCGGGCAGCCTCCCCCCAAAACCGCTCAAGCCCAAAAGCAGTGTGATATGATCTCGCTTACCACCTCCAACTAAACGACAAAACATCACATCCCCGCCGCTTAACGCCAAATGTCCCTTTCTCCGTGCACCCACCAAAATAGTTGACTTTGCGAATAAAACCAAAAAAACTCATTGTTTTTAGTTTTATCGCGAAAAAGACCGCTCAGACCTCCATGCAAGCACCAGAGTACGTGCAACCGTCAACCCACGTCCAACTACCAACCTACTAAAGCTGTTGAAACTCCAGACCACCTTTCAGTCACGTGTGCTTCCTACAAACCATGCACAGTCGCCCATCACTCCATTCAAAGCTGAAACTAGGTATTTACCCAAATTCACTAAGAAACCTTGTTTTGTTCCCGAACCTTGACTCAATTGCTTCAGATTACTAGGTAATTCAGTAAGACAGTTGCCTAATGACTCCAAGATACTCTCAATTAGACTAGTTTTCCCCATTTTCACTGAAAACCCTTCATCCCCATCCTTGAATCCAAAAGAACCAAGGATGGATACTCCCATTGCATTAAACTTCCAACCAATTTCTACTCCCCATAGGGACTTATACCATCTTTCCCTGGCAGATAAAGATTTTCAAATTAAAGATACCTCTGTCCCAGAATCCCCATTGAAAGTATATTGCAGGTACAGAGACCAGCACCTAAACTAGGCATACAAAATAGGCCTTTGGGAGTTAGGTTTAACCAAATACCAATTCCCTGGAATTCATATCTTCCCAGAGATTATCCACTATTTCCATATGAACTATAGCCCTAGCCAAAGAGCAGTGATGACTCCTGACCAGTCTGTATTATTTACCATCATTGCTGAGTCCATAAATGAAATGTTGTAGTTACAACCACGCCAAAACCTAACCCCTATTTCTGTTGGAGATTTGCTTAACAGATTCCCTACACTCACCTCAATCAAACTTTCTCAGTTATTCCAAACTTTCACCAGGGAAGAGCAATACATCCCAAAGGATCCTCCACTATACATATCTACCATATTCTCTGATCTTGGCCGAGACATCATAGACATTATATCCAGTGTGTTAGGCCAGACTACAAGTGAATTTGTTGATGAAATTATTATAGCCTTTATTTCCATCTACTCTCCTGGGTAGCCCCCAGCCATCATGTTTGACTATGCTAAGTTCATTGTAGATAAGATGCATGATCAATTCATGAGGATGGATAATGAAAGAGTGTTCAAATTTTCACCAGTTTTATATCAGCTTTTCATGTATTATCAAGCTAATAAATTCCCAATCACACTACAAAAGCTTGATACCAAAGGCAACCCTAGATCAGTGGTCTTCTGGACTTCATTAATTCCCCTATTTGACTCTCAAAATTCTTATACTGATTTCATAGATCTCTTTGTACACCCAGTGGCAACTATGTTATTAGGAAGTCCTCCTCGTAGAATCAGTGCAGATATTGGGAGGGTCCTATAGTTGTCCAAACAATATAGAGCGGGAGATTGGTACTTATACCAAAACCACACTAAAATCAGAATATATGGATGTGAGTTGGCTCCCTACAAATTGCCCAGATACCTCCCCATGAGATTGTTTGCTTTAGAGTACTATAGGCAAATGATTAATTCAGATGAGGTACATTTTTTGAAGGGAAGAAAGCTCAACTTAGGATAAAAGATTAGCTTGGCCCCTTCATATGTAATAGTAGGGAAGCAGGAAAGGAAGAAGAATAAATCCTCCAAAGGCTGAAACTGAAACAAATTTTTATCTAGAATTATGACCCTTTAGAGTTCGTTTGAAATAGAAGACAAAAGAACAAATTATCTCCTTATATCCACCATAGAATTCCTGAAATTGAAAAGTATGAAAATCAACTAGAATGGGTGGAAAACACTTTGGTAGACTGTGATGGCATAGAAGTTGCGGTCAATAATGTATTGATTGATTTAGAAAGAAGACTTGATGAAGATTCATTTGTATAGGTGCCAAGAGAGTCCCAATCTCAAAGGGAATCACAGGGACACAGTGGGAAAACAACAGAAGAAGGACCTCAAGATCCAGAGCCATCAAAGCAGCCAGAGGAATCAGAGCAGCCAGAGGAATCAGAATAGCCAGAGATATTAGAGGAACTTTCTCAGCCAGAACATATCATGAAAAATCCACCTATTTTACAGACTCGTCTAAATCAGGAGAGAAATCCTAAGAGAGATAGAGAGGAGGTCACTCCTTCTAACAGACCTGTTTCCCAGACTTATGTTAAGAGGAAAAGGTTGAATCCATTTCAGAACAAGAGTTTATTGAAGAAACAGCTGGAACTGCAGGTGCAGAAAGAGTAGAAAGCAGGCAGAAAACTCCCTCAAGAGGTACACAAGAATATTCCACCTCATAGGATCAAATGCTAGAGAGACAACAAAGTGTGGAAGTATCCTCATTTAGAGCTCCAAGTGGCCAGAGCCAAGATATTAGAGAGAAATACAAAGAAATAAAGGCCAGGAATGAAAGATTGAAGGCCCAAAGCTATGCACATTACCTAAAAATGGCTCCTACTAATCAGACAAGGCTAATGTCAGCGTTTGATGTGAAAGAGGGTAAAATGTGGATGACTTTCATGAAGCCAAGTACACAGCAGCCTAGGTCAATTACAGATTACTTGAAAACAAACTTTGAAGTATTGGCAAAGGGTATCCATCATATTTACCAAATAGAATTAGACAAGCAGACTAGGGAAATGGTCTACTCCACCTTGACCAGCACGGCAATTGCAGCTCACCAACTCCAAAATTCGTTGAATAACATATCAGCACAATTTGAGTTAGAGAAGGACTCTTCACAGGCTAAAGATACCAGAATAAAGTCCTTAGAGGACTTATTCATAGAACTGGGGCATGATCCCAAGGATGTGAAAGCTACAGAAAAGCTTATTAAAAAGAAAAATGATGACATAGTTGCATTGAAAAAGCAGCTCAAAATTCCTCCTCTGCATCATCCTCAGACAACTGAAGTATTGGAAACTTAGAAGGAGGAAGAATTTATGGACTTAGTCCTTAAGCTAAATGAACAACTCAAAAAAACTGAGAAAGAGTTGGATAACATTATACAGTCTAGACAGAGTGAGTTGGCCACCACTCCTCAAATTGTAATTGCTACAGTCTCTACAGTAGTACCCTCCACATTGGCTACTTCATTAGCACCCCAGTTCCACCAACTACATCTCTGCCAGTCAGGTACATTAACAAGCATAGGGACATCCACAGAAAAGATGGCTGAATTGGTAAAAGCGATGGAGGAAATGATCATCCAGGCTACTGAGCTTAAAAAGCTTAGAGAAAAAGTGTCAAGTTTGGAGACTGATTGCAAACTTGCATAGATACATCAGAAAGAAGAAGTTCAGACGAACCAAATAATGGTAGAAAGAAGAAAATTCCTTGAAAAGGACTTGACATTGCAACAACCACTTGGAGACGTGAAGGAAATTATTTGGGCAAACATCATTGATTCTATCAATGATGTTTGGTCATCTATTCAAGTAATTTTTTAACAAAATGAACTGGTAAAAGTGGCTACAGAAGCAATCCACAAGACAATGGAAGAGTTGAGAGATAAGCCTGAAGAAGCCAACCAATTGATAACATTCTTGAACAACAGAAATAGGTATCAGCTTGATGAAATGGAAATAGAAGATAGAACAGGAACCATCATATAAATAAAGAAGGTTCTCTCCAAAAGGAACTTGATGCTCAATCTAGAGAAAAGGTGCCAAAGCATCAAAGATGATATTGACAGATTTATGACAAAGTTTGGTATTTTGAGGTAAAAAGGACTTCCGAGTCCTATGGTAATACATGGAAAACTAATGACCCAAGATGATTATGTTGAAAGACTAAACAAGTTGGCCAACAACCAAGCTAGTACTTCAAGGGTAAAAGCTCTGCCCATTGGAAAAGTATTATATGATAGTCTGGAAAATCTGTTTTTTATAGAGCATGAGGTCAAGCACTTGTTCGTCAATAGGCCAAATTTTTCCAGGTATACAAAAGATGACGAGATACATAGAAATATGATAAGGATGAAATTACCTAACATTGAATGGTGGATGAAACTGGCAAATTTACTATAAAGTTACTGCAGTAAATCTATATGCCGAGTAAAACAGGTAAAACAAAGTCAAAGTGTAGTAGGTAAAGAATATCAGTAGGTAGAAGACATAATGTAATTCCAGCGCATAAGTATCAAGCAATTGAAAGAGCCAAATCCAAATTACAACAACCAGCACAGTCATAATAAAAGCGACAACAAGAAGACAGTTCTCCATTTGTCTTTATCTTGATGCTAGAAGATATTTTCGGTTTCCTAGAATAATTGTTGTATTGTTATAAGATATTTTGTAACATTTTTTGTATAAATACTTCGCAAATTGAAGTAATTAGGGTGGATTAAAATACATTTCTGTAGACATTTTATATCGAGCTAAGGAGCTATTGTATTCAAGACTAGACTAGTTTTGCAGGGTCATGAAATAAATCTAAGGACATTTCACTGGATTCTTGTGGACAGTTGGAACCAAATAAGTATTATATCTTCATGTTTAAATATTGTTTTCTTGTCATGTTATAAATATTCACATGTGTCTCTTATGAAATCTGAAAAGTAAACAAGGAATGATATCTCAGAATTAGCTTAAATGCTCTCTGTTTTAACTATTTACTTTCTATATGTTTTCTACTAAACTATCTTGGTATGGGAATTCTTAATTGCTCCCTTACTTCCGTAGTTCCCCCCCCCCTTTGGTCCATAGTAAAGGATTCTTAGTTTCCCTTTGCTACTGATCATCCTTCTTTTCTTCATCTTAATCTTGGTTAAGGATTCTTCATTTCCCTTTGCCCTGGTTAGGACTACCTTATCCATTTGAACTTACAGATTTTCTTTTTGCTGTGCTAGCCTGCCCTATGAACTCTTACTTTAGCGACTAATATGATCCAGTTAAGCCACTCCTTGATTGACTCCATAGCCCAATGGCCTGAATACTTGTTCTGCCCATCTGTTTTCTTAAGTCCAACACCCAATCAAAACCAAAACATCATAAGCATTAAGAACTAGTCTAAAATCCTACTCAAAACAAAGTTAAAATATAAAGAGAGAGCCCTCTCTAGACTGAGGTTGGCTAGAACCTGAGTCTAAAAGATTGGTTTGTGGTTACCTCGGATTATTCCTTCTTTTTATAATTTCTAGGGAAGAATTCTGAGTGATAAAAACTAGGATAGATGTATGAATGAAAAAATGGAAAGGTACAAAAGTAGAAAATATGTTTACTGCATAAAATAAATAAATGTGTATAGTGAGGTCTATTACAAGTGGTATCCGAGCTGTATGTACAACATTGGGCCTTTTATGGGTCCTAAACTTGATCCAGATTTAAACAAGAACACAACAGATTACATAGATAACCATAAATATAGATATGCTGTGGAAATAATACTTCATTTCATTAATGTAAAATACTGAAATATGCTTACAAACATAAATGGAAATGAACCAGCTAGGGCGATGGTAGCTTATCTCTGAGAAGAGATGTGGCAGCTACATGCCTCTGAACTGTGCTACAATGAGGCTCAAAGCCTATTTATTGTTGAGAAACAATGGAAAACTCTTAACATCCCAAAACCTAACCCTATAAGATGTAATACCAAATTGTGGGCCCTGTTTTGGGCAAGTTGGTACGTCAACTTCCAGGGGTGGTAACTTTGGCCCCCGATCTTCGTTTGACGCATATAATAGCTCGTTAGAAAGATCTATCCAAGAACTACAACTTTGGGAAGGGCAACATCGGTCCATGGACCCATGTTGCTCCCATATTTCCCAAAAAATGTCGTTTAGGGCCTCAAAACGGCTCTGGAAGTTTAGGACCCGAAAAACTACTAAAATAGTAAATTGTGCTACAATTACAGAAACTGAAAAACTAAAAGAGACAGTTGTGGGGGTCCAAGTGGGATAGGTGGGTGGCCACCAACATCCACCTAGATCATTAGAGGCCACCCACCTATTCCACTTGGACCCCCACAACTGTCTCTTTCAGTTTTTCAGTTTCTGTAATTGTAGCACAATTTACTATTTTTAGCAGTTTTTCGGGTCCTGAACTTCCAGAGCTGTTTTGAGGCCCTAAATGATTTTTTTGGGAAATCTTGGAGCAACATCCATCCATGGACTGATGTTTCTCTTCCCAATGATGTAGTGCTCGAATAGATCTTTCTAATGAGCTATTGTACGCGTCAAACGAAGATCTGGTGCCAAAGTTACGACCCTCAGAGGTTGACGTACCAACTTACCAAAAACGGGGCCCACAATTTGGCGTTTCATCTTCTAGGGTTAGGTTTTGGGATGTTAAGGGTTTTCCATTATTTCTCAACAATAAGTAGGCCTTAAAGTCTCATTGTAACATAGTTTCGAGGCATGTAGCTGCCACATCTCTTCTCAAAGATAAGCTACCATCGCCCTAGTTGGTTCATTTTCATTTCTGTTTGTAAGCATATTTCAGTATTTTACATTAATGAAATGAAGTATTATTTCCACTACATATCTATATTTGTGGTTATCTCTATAATCTGTTGCATTCGTGTTTAAATCTGGATCGGTGGTATTATAGCACTACAACTTTGGGAAGCGCAACATCGATCAATGGACCCATGTTGCTCCCTGATTTCCCAAAAAATGTCGTTTAGGGCCTCAAAACGGCTCCAGAAGTTTAGGACCCAAAAATCTACTAAAAATAGTAAATTGTGCTACAATTACGGAAACTGAAAAACTGAAAGAGACAATTGTGGCGATCCAAGTGGGATAGGTGGGTGGCCACCAACATCCACCTGGATCAAAACTAGAATACTTATTTTTTTTTGTGAAAATGAGATAATCAAGCAACTGCTAGGAAAATATTGAAGTATGTCTAAAGATAAAAATGGACAAGCTTCTATAGGGTTTCCTAGGGAAAGTAAATATCCTAATACTGAACTTGGAATGATGGGAGGAGGAACTGGTAATAAAGACAATAATGAATCTGAAATCGTACATGTCACGTGTAGCTTGAAGGTAGATTTAGATACTATAAAAAGAAATCAAGAAAAATTGTCCAAAGCTAAGGATGAACAAGAGGAGATTAATGGTTACTTATTAAGAAGACTCAAAGGAAATAGAGGAAATAAGAAAGCTAAAGAAACTCATAGGAAGAGACCTAGAAGTGAAAATAGTGATAGAATTGATTCTATAAATTCTAGTCAAAGTAAGACAGATGTGTTTGACGAAAGGGAATAATGAAAAACAGATAGTATTACTTCTATGACCAAAAGAAAAGGACTACATCTCTATTTCAAGGAGAATTAAAAAAGATTAGACATCCAAAGTTTGATTGACAATTTGAAGAAAGAGAAGAAGACTGGATTGTGAATATGTCAAAGTATTTTGAGGTCTATAACTATCCTAGAAACCTAAAGGTCAAATTGGCTATGTACTGACTAATTGGTAAAGCAACTTTATGATGGGAAGAAAATAAATCCATAAAGAGAATCAAAAGCAAAAATTTAACATGGAAATTGTTTAAAAGGGAGTTTAAAAAGAAATATCTAACAAAAAGGTACTTTGATTAAAAGGCTAGAGAATTCTATGAACTAAGGTTGGGACAATTTACTATGGATGTTTTGTAGCAGCTATAACCACCCTCCAAAATTTTTCTTTTTCTTCAATTTTGGAGCCTTCCTTCTAAACGACAACAACACATACTGCATCGATCCAGGTACTTGTGCTTCGATTGAGCCTTATTATTTTCATCTTGGCTTGTGTTTTATCGCTTAGTTCATTTTATAACTCACAAGATGATCTCATGACTTGGTTCCTTGAAATTTCCAGCTTTGTCTCAGAGAACTACACAATTCTTGAGGGCAACTAACCCTTCTCTTAGGAATTGTGTAGACCTGACTGCTAGTGAGCCTTGAGCTCAGAAAATGCATTGTATTGAATGGAAACTCGTCTTGAACTAGGAAATTACATAGATAAGAGAGGTAGCCCAGAGGCACTAAGCCTAGAAAGTGCACAAATCTCACTGTGCTCAGAAACTGCACAATGCATGAATCAGAGAGCTGGCTAGTCCTTCCCAGAACTACCCAATCTTTTTGGGAAATGCATGGAAGATTTTCCAAAAAAATTAAAAAAAAAAGAAAAAGAATCCCTAAAAAATAGGGATTTATTTTTAGTAACCTAAAGGAGGCACTTGTGCTATTCTTAGAAACTGCCGCCAAGTGTTCATTTTTCCTTGATTGTAGTCATGCACGTCATGAACCCTAACTTGACCAAATCTATTTAATCGATGCTGCGAGATATCATTTTCACACTCGATATTGGAGCTCTAGCATTCTCGAGGAGATCAAGGAGCCTTCAGTACAATCATCATCGCTTTTCTGGATGAGTTTTAATTTTCTCGTCTTTTCCCACTTTTCTGTTTCTTTTTGTTGTTTAGCTTGTGAGAGTGTTGTTTCACTTTTTTCGTTGCACGACTATTGGTGTTTTAACTTGTTTTATCTTCTAGAAGTGTTGTTTCAAGTTTTAGATTGCCTTTCCCAAGTTTCACATGATTTTTTGCGTTTTTGCACTAACGGTCGTCGTTGCGGTGACTTTCTTCACATGTTTCATTTTCCTTCAATTTAAACAATCACTACACTTGTTTGACATGAATGCATCGAAATTTAGTCAGATCTACACTCAACATTACACCATCTTTCAGATCTTCTTGATTTTTACACTCGCCATGGGCACATTTATGTCCCCTTCTCGAATCTCACACTTCACTGCTTGCACTACACAATTTGGGAGCCTCTTTCTTGGCTTCTAGAGTTGTGTAGAGCTTGGCCTAGTCTGGCTCCAACTACACATTGCATAGTTCTAGGAGCCAGCCTCCCAACTTGGCCACTAATACTTCATAACTCATAGTCTCTCCTGGCCCTGACCCACACTGAACTGTGCATTGTGCAATTCTAGTGATCAAGATTTATGACTAACTGTTGGGGTTGTGCAGTGTGTTGGAGTATACCTAAGGGGGATATTATGGGGTACATAGGTAGGTACCCAAGGTAATAATGAGATGTAAGAATAATAAATATATGGCCATAGTTAATAAATAAAGTGGTTAACCTGCATAATTCAAGGGACCACAACTACTTAGGAAATTATGTGATAAGCCCATAATGTTAGATATATGGTATTGAGAGACTCATGGTAATTACCCATTGTATTGTATGTATGAAGCCTATATAGAGGCTAGAGACTCTCCATTGAGAGATGTCAACTATTGTGTATTGACAAGCATATGGCTTGTGGAGTGTTCTCCATCCTTAAGGAGTATTTGTATGGTGTTACCCTACCTCAACGGTTTTGATCAATAAAATATTTTTGTTCTATCATTTCTTGCTTGATATTTTGGGTATATTTTTCATTTTAATATATTTGCAAGTACAATCTATTACAAGTGGGAAAAGAACACCTTCTTGGGCAAAGAGGGGGAGAATTTTTTCACTTAGTGGAGGAAATGTTTTGGGCGGCGAGTTTGCATATCACATATAAAAAATTTGTTGAAAAAAATAAAAATAGAAGATATAGGTACCTTGCAAAAAAATGCCCAATTTCAAAAAACAATTCAGTCGAATTAGAGTCTAGATGAGGGAGATATCACTGATTTAAAATCAACTGGTTTGTAGAATTTTTTCGGATGTAAATTCGTCGATGGCGACTCTCTAGTAAATTTTTGAAGTTTTTGTGGGGAATTTTTGGAAAATAATTACAGATTCAATATCCTCTTGAAAATTCACCCAATGAAAAAAAAATCGATGGATTTGGACTCCGGATGAGGGAGATATCACTAATTTAAAATCAACCATCTTTTGAGAATTTTTGTTTACGGCAGGATAGTTGCAACACAAATCCGAGTTTCTGGATTGCCTAGATCAGAATTGAAATTACGTGAGAAGATGTAGAATGGTCATTCGGTTTCTGAAAATACATTATAATAGTGATTCTGATCTATATTTCCCAAGTTACGTCCATTTTAAAATTTCACCAAAGGTTCTAGAAAGATGGATTCTGTAAGACATTTTTACAAGAAACGATGATGGTCCCACTATTGAAGAATTTATAAAATATCACAAGTCTCAATCCAAACAATTTTGGACAAGCTACCTACTATTTAATATAAAAGATGATGCTACTAAATGGTAATATTGACTTGACGATTCAATGCGACAACTTCCTCATGAAAAAATAGAAGAAGTCCTTTTAGAAAAAAGGTCTCATGCTAGAAAACAAGATAATGAAAACATAAGGGATTATTTGTTGTTGGTATCTCCTTATTACAGGTTCATGGATGTATTCAAAAAGAGAAGATTAAAATTTCTATCAATCCCAGTTGCAACCATAGTTTTATCAATATTAATTTGGTTAAAAAATTGCAAATTCTAGCGAAACATATTGAAAACACACAGGTTCGTAAGGAGGAGGTTCCAATTTATAAAGATTTGAAGATTTGTATGGATAAGTATGTGTTTCATTCAAATTTTTATGTTATAGATATGGATGATGTGGATGTGGTTTTGGGATACCCTTGGAAGGAATCTATGGGTACTGTTAATATTAATGTGCAAAAGAAATTCATGAAGCTCTGGTATAAAAAGAAGAAAATTACATTACATGATATTTCCATTAGGAACCAGGCAGAGACTGTGCAGGCAAAATCACAAAGCTCTAATGACACTGACACATCAGATGTTGAGACTTTGATGGTAGACAACCAAACACATACATAAAACCAGGTACCAAAAAAAGCACCAGACACGACTCAGGCACCAATAGTGGAGGAATTAACGAAAGATATTCCATTAATCAAAGTTTCAGCATATCACCACCCACACCACCCAGCTAGACAACAACGCACAACATGGCACAAGATTAGCAACCAAAATAGGGGAAATTGGAAGACACAGAGAGAGACAGCGCAAGCTACCCACAACACATCTCCACATGGGCACTAGAAGAATTAGTTTCCATCTTAATTGAGTGAGGAGATTACTAGATCAAGTGTTCATGTTTCTCTTGGATGGCTAGGTGTACATGCATGGTACCAATGGAATACTATTTTGAGTAGATCTTATTATTTTTGTTCTTCTCATGTTTCGGGGATGAAACATGCTTAACAGGGGTGGAATTTAGAATACCTAGGAGGGATAATATGGGGTATAGAAGGAGGTACCCAAGGTAATAATGTGATGTAAGGATAATAAGTAAATGGACCATAGTTAACAAATAAAGTGGTTAACCCACATAATGCAAGGGACCACAAGTAGTTAGGAAATAATGTGATAAGTCCATAGTATTGGATATATGGTATTAAGAGACCCATGGTATTGTATGTATGAAGCCTATATAGATGCTAGAGATTCTCCATTCAGAGATGTCAAGTATTGTGTATTGACAAGCATGTGGCTTGTGGCTTGTTCTCCTTCATTAAGGAGTAGTTGTATGGTGTTACCCTACCTCAAGTGTTTTGATTAATAAAAAATTATGTTTTATCATCTCTTGTTTGATTTCTTGGGCATATTTTCCATTTTAATAAATTTACAAGTTAGATCTATTACATGGGCAGTTCCCACAGTTAGCCAGTGACCTATGTCAGCCAAAACTTCACAATCCTTCCCATCATGATACCAACTTGCTACTTGATATTGTCTTGAAGTTGTTTTTCTTTTAACTAACATTTTCTTGCCATGAGTGTCATCTCTATCCCTTAGGTACAATAGTTGTTGAGCGTCTCTACAACAGTTATAGTTAACATGGCATCCAAGAGAGATGCATCAAAGGAAACCACTTAGAGCAGTACTCTGGAAGTAGTTAAGCATACATCAATTGATCTACCAGTATATGCAGATACTCAGATGTTAATTGAGAAGTGTACAACATTGGCATGACAGTAGATCAAAGACACTTTTGCAAAGGACTTGAAGGTAGACATAGAGGACTGACAAATTTATCTTAGCATCCAATGGTCAGGATTATACAAGGTTGCATGAAGGTAGCCCACCTTCCCATGTGTGGACATTTTCAGTTGGATTGTCTGACAAACAGATGACCAAACTATGACATGGAGCAGTGCCAGCGAGAGAGAGCTTGCCACATTCAGTGCATAGAACTTTTAGCAAATGTATCACTTGCCCAATTCAGTGAAGCACATGGACTCACTCTTATATGCCACCCATAGCTATGTGAACACCAGAGATATTGTCAAGCGTTGGGTGAAAGAGATGTCAAAGTTTTGATAGACACCTTACCCATGTTTACAAGACGAAGACCCTCAGGAAGGCTTAACCATTCTTGATCGTCTTTTCCTACATAAGATATGGCCAAGAGAAAACATAAACATTTTGTGAAGGGTGGGTAGCCTTACTGGACCAGTTGGTGAATGATGGGAGGCAATTCAACTAGTTGGACCTGTTGGCTCATCAGTTGAAGACCCATCTGGATAAGACTAGGAATATACCCAAGAATTAGCAATAAAGGTTTTACATGTCCACATCTTACTGGATGCAATTTGTGCCCAACAGTAGTTCCCTGGCATGAGTTAGAAATGGACACCAAAAGAGACTTCCTTAAACATATATTTGAAGTTGCTTCAATTGTAGCTATCAAGGAGTGATGGTAAGGCTAACTGACCATTTTATCATCACATTGTATAAGCTTATCCTTGAGCAGGACCCACCTTACATGTCCTTAGAAGTAATGGAGGCGATAATAAACATTGTAGATTGGTATGCCTCACCAGGTGGCACCTTTATTAGAGTGCTTGGTGGAGAGAAGCCTTCTCATATCCTACCAAGGTATGCCACTGACAAGATAATCATGTAATAAGTTTCAAACCACCTCACTACAGGGTTTTCAGCAAGACTACATAGGAAGAAGAAAGCACCATGGCCCACCCTTCCTTTTTGGATCAGGTTATATGAGGTTAATAGATTGAAATATATTGATGTCGAGGTTGAGGGCATAGTGAAATTTGAGTTCGACACCAAGGACTTTAATTCGTATGATACCCACGGTATTTACAAGGACAACTTTGCTAGAGTTTACTTTCCATGGATCCACATGATATTTCATTGTCCAGAGGAGGACCCTTGGAGGCACTGCTACAATGCCTCTAGACTCAATGAGCAGGTCAGTGTAGAAAAATATTGGAATTCTACTCAACATGCAACAACAACTCCAGAAGAAACAACAATAGTAGCATAAGGCAACAATTTAGTGAAGGACAAGGCAAAAATGAAGGTTGGTGATGTTAGCGCTTGAATTTGCCTTAGGTTGAAGGAAGGTGAGGTTCAAGGCAACATCAAACCAAGCTCAGCCTCGTAGCTAGCCCTATGAGGATAGGAGAGGGCTCTCTACGGGTCTATCTCGATAAAATGATCAATAGAGTCTGAGATGACTTAAATGGTAACTGATTTTAGGCTAGTAAATGAATTTGAATGAGGGATATTTGATTTAATGACTAAGTTGTTGGGCTGTATGGGACAAGGACAGCATGAGAAGAGATTTAACCAAAGGCACATGATATTTCATAAGGCGAGATAAGCATGAGGTTTTAGCAATCGAATTGAATTTAAATGGGGTGAAAAGATTGTTTAAGAAAGCTAAAAAGGGCATTAAATGTATGAATCCTTTCTAGGCAGAAGAAAACACATAAAGACTGAACACTTCCTCAAGGCAGAGCAATGACTGAATTCTACCTTTCTCACTTAAAAGTATTCAGCTGGAAACAATCATGAATGAACTGCAAAACATCACAGGATACATATGAAACAGAGAGAAAAAACACATGCCTAAACTCATACTGCAAGAATCTTATAAATCAGAGATGCACCATCTAATTATTTCTCTGTCAAAACTGTACAGTGATAGTGCTGGGTTTTTTCTTCCCACACTTTCTCTCAGAACTCAGAACCCTTTTACAAATGATTTTTTATGCAATAAATAAGCTCCACTATGAGAAAACAAATCAATCCAAATGGGGAGCTGTTACAACTAAAATCTTGAGGATATGAAATGAACCGTCCATCTATTCTATAGACAGAACAGTGTTTCATTATTCCACTTGAAACTCTTTGATGACCAATAAAAAGGCGACAACTGTAGCTGCAGATCATATCTGAAGTCACAAATAGGAAATCGGATTCTATTCCTCTGTTGTAGATATCTTTGTTTTATATTTAGGCATTTAGTTTTTTGACTTTTCACCTTCCTTCGCCATTTTTATTACTACAGGGAAGAAATTTAACAACTTCGCTCACCAGATGTTATGAAATGAAGGGCCAGGTGTCAAGGAATATAAAGTGAACATTCCAAGATTGAAAAGAGGAAAATATGTGTAGATGCACACGTACATTAGAGAAACCAATGCTGTAACCTGCACTAGCATCTCTTGTTCACCAACAGCTTTAATGAGGATAGAGAGTAGGGAAAGATCAACCCCGCTTGGAAATAGTGTGGCCTTTACCAATAAAATAGCAGCTGACATTGACCCCAGAACTAATGCCAAGACTTTATTTAAGCTATTGTTTAATAACACACCGCCAGACCCACTCCATCATATCATTGGGATCACTGGAGCACTTTTTGATCAGAAGTAAAACTTTCATGTTCTATTTTGCAAGAGTGAGATAATTTTAGGGGCCTTTCATCTATATCTATGGAAACAAGTCTACAATCACCTTCCCTTTGTAAATATATGGAATAATTTTTAATATATCCTTTGCAAACCCATTTAGACAAAAGTGTAGCAAGATCCATTCAGTGACAGGAGCTGCTAGGCACATGTCTTGAATCATTTCCTTTGATTCCTGTTCACTTAGCATTGCAACAAGCCATGGTGGAACACATTCCAGTAATTTCAATGGCATCATGCGTAGGCTTTGATAGAAAAGAGTGCGTTGCTCTTCAACACTGTAATGCTCACATGCTAGAGGAATCACCTCAATCTCCTCACCAAGAAAATTATGTTGAATTATCCTTATTATCAGGTCAACCTGTGTATAAAACTTACAATAAAATTCAGATGTATTTAAGTTTCCTCCAAGAATGTGTATTCTTTCTATGAGGCTTCGAAAATTCTCAGTTTGTGTTTTCTTCGCTCCATCCTCATTGAATAAGGAGTCACGTTTTCTAATTTTCTGATTAATGGCTGGAAACAAAACTTTATCCTCCACAACACTGCAGAAGATACCAACTTCTGCAAGGAATAGCAAAACGATCAATGAATGAGGACATATTTGAAACAAATCCACAATGATGCATTTTATGTGCCTCTTCAGCAATTTCTTTCAACTCCGTTTTGATAGATATATCCCAGTATTTTATCCTACTGATAGGAGGATTCGACAAAGTACAATCATCCTTATTTAGAAGATCATACTCAGTAGGTGAGAATCTTGTACACATTTTCGTAGGGCAGCATTTAAAAAATTTTGAACCTTCAGTACTTTTCTTTGTTGATGCTGCCCCTGCTTCTATACACCATGATTCTTCTAAATAGCACACTGCCTATTTATTTTGGGGTTTGTTAATATCTTCAACATCATTTTGTGGTTTCTTCCCTACCAGCCAGGTAAATAAAACCTCTCGAAGCAGTTGTTAGCTACCTATACCAATAGGTTTCATATTTCATGATTGGCTATGAAAAGGTCCAAATATGCTCTGCTTTGATGATTCAAAGATCACATATTTCCAAGAGAACCCAAGCTGTGCTTATGGCTTAGTAAGGACTTAAATTTTGATGGATGGTCCAACAGTCTAATCTGGATCATGTCATGTTTTAATTTTTTAGTTGTAGAATAGAGAAAGGAGTCTGTCCAAACTGTTTAATCTTGGCAGACAAGTAGTTCAAGTAGAGAAGAAAAGGCTCCCAACAGCTTAATCTGGGACCTTGGAAGAAATAAGGGTAGAAGTAGATAGAAAAACAAAAGAAAAGCCAAAGAAAAGAAAAGGCAAGTAAGGGTCTGCAAGTCCAAGTGCACCCTCCAAGAAGAAATAAAAAATGCTAGGCAAATAGATGGGTAAGTAGTTGGGGTTGCAGAAAGGTTATCTTTACCATTGCAGGTGTGTTAACTTTGTTTACCAAGGCAAAGTCAATCAATTAAGAAGGTATTCTTCTTCATCAAGTTGCAGCAAGCATGAAGCATGTCTAACCTCCCTTCTTCCCCTTTTCATGTCATTTACTAACATTCCCTTCTGAGTTGAGATTCATGAAACTAATTGTGGTATTATGATTGATTTCTTATCTTTAGAAGCCACATTTCTTGTGTAAAAATCTTTTCATTTTGATCTACTCTTTAAGCCAAGTATTTCACAAAAAGCTTAGTATTTTCTCCATTCATCCCCCCCCTCATCCATATTAACTCTAACTCTACTACATAAATCCCCTATATCACCTTTCCCCTACTAATATTAACACCATGGTGTATAAACCCCAAATTTGTATAAATATCCCTCCCCTTGGCATTATAGCCATATGTTCTCTAAAAAGGAATCAAAATGACATCTGGTCACTTTGATGAACCTATACCTCATCTCTCCCCCTTGCTTCAAGTCATTCCACTCATTAAACCAGCATTTGCAAAGAAAAACCCTATACAAACCCCTTTCTACCCATAACCCCTTTGAAATCATACAAGAAAAACCCAAAAAACCCACTTCTGCCGCTTAACCAAAGTTGGCGCATGCATTTGATTTCTTCGAAATACATTGAAAAACCTTATAAAAAACCCATATCCGAAGGCTTCCGCCGGGCGCTGCTTCCTAAAACAAATATTAAATAAATACCCGCCCGCATCCATATCCAGCGATCATATCGCCCTCCCGTCAATCGTCGGATCGGACCCAAGTGATCCGACGGTCCTCATTAATATCGGAGCGGCCCCCACGACAGAGATTTAGCGCCCGAGAAAATGACGTTGCATTACATCAGTGCTTGGCCACGCGTCACCCGATCAGGGCTCTCGGAGCGGCCTCTGACAAAATCAGGGCCGTATCATAACCGCCCCGAGAAACCGTAACCGTTGGCGCTTAACCGTAACCGCGGGCACCTACCGCCCGGTTTGCTGGTCCCACGTCCTGCCCACGTCATTGCCGCCCTGCCATCGCATCAACACTTTTGTCCGCATTTGTGCCAACGTGCCTGCCACCGCATCACCCCGTGGACCAATAGTAGCTCGCCACCTCACCCGATGACGTCATGCTAACGTCATCCGAGCTTGACCCCACCCTATGACGTCATCAGAGAAAAGGCGCCAAATTGCCAAAAAGTCCATATTATGGCCAAAAACTGCATTTTTCATACTTTCTGCTTATTCGCTACTGCTTCTTCTGCATGGTGTTTGACATTCAAAACTGCGCCACCCCGCTGGAATCGACCTGAAGACCTCCAGAGCACCAATTCCATCCACATTCACGACCACTGCTCGCTGTTTGCCAGGTATTTCTCGTCGTTCATCCTCCATACGCCTAAATTGACTATAAAATTACTCGAAAGGCCTAAACAACACTAAACTCACAATCTCACCGGCAAAATCCCTCTATAAAGCCTCTATTTCCAATTACAAGCTCGAAAACCACTAGTTGAGCCTTAATTTCTCGAGTTCTTATCAAAAAATTGTAAATTGCTCGCGCAATCGTGAGACAGCTGGTTAACACATTAAAAAATCTGCTACAAAGGACAGAGGGAGACCAGACATTTGGCCTTATTCATAAATCAAACAGTATTTCAAGTGCTGTGTGCCCATTTCACCCTCTGGTCCCTGAAATTCACAATTTCATTGCAAGAAATCACCTCCGTACTGTTCTGCCTACTTTGGCCAGCTCACCAGCAAGACAGAAACTTAATAGACTATGGAGACTCCAATTGCACTGAACATCAAACCTCTCAATGCCCCACATAGGGAGTTGGAATGGAAAGCCCTGGGAGATATGGATTATCAAATGTTAGACTGGTTTCCATTAGGCTCCAAATACAATATTCAGATGCTAAATGAGTTGAAAGCCCAGCACCTTAGTGGAGTTGATATCCTAGGGATTTGGGATTCAAACTTGCCCATCTACAACCTCCCCCAGGTAAATTCTATGCCAGAGTTGATCTACAGATGCCAGGAGTGCTATGATCCAGGCCAAAGAGCTATCCTCAGCCCTATAGGCTCAATTCTGTTCCATATCACCCCAGAGAGCATAAATGAGTTGCTGCATTTCCACACAGCAAAACCATTGACCCCCCTCCACATGCAGAACTTGATAAAGAAGGGGAATAAGTTGTCAAATGACCAAGTCATCAAAATCAACCAGCTGTTTGTACAATCAGGCTCTGAAGCCATCAGAACTTCTCCTATTGGATATCATTACTTGAATGAATTGGGCAGAATGCTTGTGGATTTGATCAGCTATGTCCTAGGGTTCAAGGGAATGGAGGATGTGGATGAAATCATAATGGCAATGCTGTCTATATTCTCTCCTGGAAAGCCTCCAGCTGTACATTATGATTATGCCACATATATTGCAGATAGGATCCATGACCAACTGATGGATCTGTCGAGGGAAAGACTGTTCAGATGTACTTCATGCATTTACCATCTATTCTTGTTTAATCAACCAGGCAGCTTCTCCATTCCCCTGAAACAAGTTAATGCCCAGGGGAATCCAAGATCAGTTGTGTTTTGGACCTCTCTCTTT
Source organism: Pinus tabuliformis (assembly GCA_031772625.1). NCBI lineage: Eukaryota > Viridiplantae > Streptophyta > Pinopsida > Pinales > Pinaceae > Pinus > Pinus tabuliformis. The sequence continues at coordinate 290,361,279 of CM062807.1, read as the reverse complement.
CACTGCACCTCTGTGTCACCATACACATACTGTGAGTTTATAGACTTATTCATACATCCAGCTATGACATTATTGTACGGTGTTCCTCCTCCAAGATTGACTGATGACATGAGGAGAATTCTCCATCTGAACAAAACCTACAACATTGGTAATTGGTAGCTTTACCAAAACCACACAGTCATCAGAGTATATGGCTGTGAGTTGAAGCCTTTTAGGCTGCCAAGGTATGTCCCCATGAGGCTTTTTGCCCTTGAATACTTCAGGCAATTTGGGAATGCCGACTACCTCCACTTCCAAAGCAAGAACAAGAAGGCACAGTTGAAGGAAAGAGCCAGCTGGGCCCTTTCCTATACAACAGAAAAGAGGAGGGGTGGAAAGAGGCAAACAGTATCCTAGAGGCCCTCAAACTGCAAACTAGCTTTGAATGGATACCCTATGACCCCAATCACTTTGTTTCCCTCAAGAGGATAAGATACAAATTGGGTACCTATTCTCACATAAGGCAGCCTGAGATTGAGTAGTATGCCAATGCATTAACCTGGGAAGAGGGCACCTTAGAAGAGGAAATCACTAGTGAAGAGCTGCTAGAAAGAGAGGCCAGAAATATTCAAAAGGAAACTGACTTAGAAACTTGTGGACAGGTCCCCCTCTCATACAAAAGACAACTTGGAGCAGCTTCTTCAGCTTCAACAACACATCAGCAAGCTGCTATGAATACTCCACAGACAACCGGCAAAGGCAAAGAAAAGCAGGTGGAACAGCCACCTCCTATGACCGAGGAACAAATGGAAACACTAGTGCAGCAACAAGAAGAAATGGAGCAGCAGGGAGAAGGGCAGCAGCAAGAAGAACAGCAGCAACCGGAAGAACAAAGGCAGGAACAGCCTGTCCAGCAAGAGCAAACAGTGGAAGCCCCTAAATCCACTGAACACACTGTGCCTCCAAGGCAAGAAACTTCAGCTGAGGCATCAATCCTCCAAACTCCACAAAAGGAGGATACAAGCAGGAAAAGGGACAGAGAGACCCCCATTACAACATCAGCATCTCGTGGGGAGAAAAGACAGAGAATTAATCCCTTCTCAGAGGAAGAAATGCCAATAGGACAGTCCTTGGGTATACCCAGCAGGGAAGCATCAGCAAGCTCCTTTCAACAGGAGCAAGATAGAGCAATAGGAGGAGAAGTCAGTTCCTCCAATCAGCAAAGGGAAGGTGGACCCAGCATTAAGCAGCAATTCATAGATATTAAGAGGAGAAATGAGCCCATCAAGATACAGCTATATAACCATCTGCTGAACATGGCTCCCACCAATCAACAAAGACTCATGTCTGCATATGATGTGCAGGAAGGCAAAATGATCATGAGTCATTTTATGCCAACAACAATGCAGCCCAAATCTGCCTCTGATTACTTAAGGACTAACCTGGAAGTCCTTGCCAAATATATCCACCCAATGGTTAAGATAGAACTGCATAAGCAAACGGGTGAGATGGTCTATGCTTCCTTGGCAGACCAAACATTGGACAACTACAGGCTACAAAATAGCCTCAACAATACAGCCTCTCAGCTAGAGTTGGAGAGAGCATCATCCCAGGCAAAGGACAACAGAATAAGGTCCTTGGAGGACATCATCATAGAGATGGGACATGATCCCAAAGACATCAAGGGCATACAAGAGATCTTAAAATTGAGGGATGCAGACATGGCAGCCTTGAGGAGAAAGATCAAACTCCCAGCCACAATTCACCCTCAAACAGATGATGTTGCCCAGCAAAGACATGATCAACAGGCCACAACCTTGTTGATATCTCTGTATAAGCAGCTAATCCAAACTCAGGAACAGCTGGGAGAATCAGAGGCTGCAAAAACAGCACTACAGGCAGCCTTAAAACAGAGAGAAGAAGGGCAGACCTCTCAGGCTCCTCCTCAAATCATAAACCTTGAGGAAGCTGCCCCAGCTACTGTTCCTCCTCCCCAACAAACTGATCAAGCTGCACCACTTACTTCAGCACCTCCACCAACGGAACAGGCCCCTAGCTTGGACATGCAAAAGCTAAAAAATGAGATTCAAGCCCTGGAAGCTCAAATGGCAGAGCTAAATGAGACCAGGGATAAATTGGCCAAGGTAAATGACAGGTATGACAAATCCAAACAAGCTGTGGCAGAGAAGGGCAGGGAGGTGAAAGCCCTCAAAGACAGGATAAAAGAGCTAGAAAATGAGCTCAAATTAGACAAAGTGACAACAGAGCTCAAGGCAGTCCTTTGGGCCAATATTGGCCAGTCCATTACTAATCAATGGCAGTACATTGAGACCATAGATGAACAATCAGCTCTCATTGCAAAGGAAAATAGGGAAATACACAGAGCTAGAGCCAGCCTTGGCAACATGCCTGATGCTGCCAACAGAATGATCAACATTTTGAATAACAGAACAAGCTCTCAACTGGCCACCATGGGAATTGCTCACAGGACTGAGACAATCTCAATGGTTAAAAGGGTCCTGACACTAAGAAACCTGGTCAGAACATTGGAAAGAAGAACCCAAGATATGCAGACTGAAATCAACAAGTTCATGGACAGGTTTCAGGTATTGCAAAACAGAGGCCTCCCCAGCAGGGAAAATTTTAATAACCCCCCCTAAATTTATAAATATAATAAATGGGCGAATCTCCATGGTATATAGGAAAAATGGAAGGCGATTTTATCAATAATATAATATTTATATATAATTTTTTGGCGAATCTCTCACCAGGCATGGCGAATATTTTACTCAATTATAAAATCTTGTAAGATCTTGGCGAGTCTTTCACTAAATAATAAAACTTTGTAAAGTCCTAGTGAATCTTAGCATAGGCTACATGCTGGTTTAATTCCCCCATTTAAATAGGCTACATTCCAGGTGAATACCATGGGTCAATACCATGTGCCATTTTTATTTTTTTTAATTCTAATATTAGGGTTAATAATGGTTTTTTGCATGGTATTAATAACAATCTAGTCCATGGTATTTGTCCCATAGTATTTTGGCCATAGGTTTCACCTAAATATAACCCATTTTTTGAGTGTTCGTAAATATAAGGTGACTTATGGAGTAAATATAAAAAAATGTTTTATTTGTTTACCATACCTCTCGTTTATTTATATTTTTATTAATTTACCATACCTCTTTTACAAATATGGTATTTGGCCCATAGGACTCACTTAAATAAAACCTCTTTCTTGAGCCTTCATAAATAGAATGAGGGTTATGGACTAAATATAAAAAGAGGTTTTATTTATTTACGATATGTCTAGTTTATTTATATTTTTATTTATTTACCATACCTTTTGAGTAAGTATAAAAAACGTTTTATTTATTTACCATACCTCCACTTTACTTATATTTTTATTTATTTACACCCTTACATGTATATAAGGTGACTTATGGAGTAAATATAAAAAATGTTTTATTTATTTACCATACCTCTCATTTATTTATATTTTTATTAATTTACCATACCTCTTTTATAAATATGGTATTTGGCCCATAGGATTCACTTAAATAAAACCTATTCTTGAAAATGGACAAATGGATTCACTTAAATAAAACCTATTCTTGAAAATGGGCGAATGGAAGGTTGTAAGTCCTAATTTCAAGGGCTAAATTTACCTTTTTTACCCTCTCCCTTAAAATAAGGTGGGCTATTTGAGGTGATTTGTAAAAATGTACTATGATACAAAATATTCACCCACTAAAAATTTAAAACCCCTTAATTTCGCCAAAGGGCGAACATTCATCCCTAAAATTATCCTTGTTAGTAGCAGCGTCAATATCATCAACATCAACTCAGCAGTAGCATGCATGTATCTCCAACAACCATTAGGTAGGTACAGGTATGTAATATTCTCAACCTCTTCTCTTGAGCATATTATAGTTAGAAATTTGTTGTCAATGCATGAGGGATGAGGTTTTATAAGCTAAGGATGGGTCAGAAGTCTCAGCCACCTTCAACTAGTTAATTGTAGCTTACTCCTTCACTCATACAATGTTGAAAAGTCAAATTATGAAGGGTGATGATTTCAAGGAATGAGGACAACAGTTAAAAGAAGAAATATTTGCAAAGGCCAAGTCACCACAGCACTCCAAGCCCTCCATCCACTTCATATTCACTATTTATTCATCATTCATCCATCCCATTTCATTCTTTAGGAAAAACAAGAAGAACATCCTCTCCATCTTCACAAACCTACACTACTCCCTTTAAGCCCTAGCATCATCATCCAATCCCTGTTCATCATTTCTCATCACTCCCATACAGCTAGAAGACTCTGAAGGAAGAATGAATGACTACTACAGGAAGGCAGAATGCTGCTACAAGAAGGAAGAAAGAAAAAAAGTGTGTTAAAACCCAAAATGACAGTGCCTAAGAGAGACGTAATCAAAATAGAGAACTCTAAGGCCATTAGGAAATCATCTAGGCCATAAGAGAGAAGAAGAAGGAAACAAAAGGAAATGAGGAATTCACCATGAAAATAGAACTCAAATTGCAGTGATAAAAAGAGGGTTTCCAAGAGGTATTTAATCTATTTATAGCTTTTGTCCAAGGCCTAAAAGATGTTATAAAAATGGGAGAAAGGCATGGAAGTCAAGTAAGGGTCTACCCTAACCTCAGTCTATCATTTATGATCAAAATGGGTTTCCTATAGTTTTAAGGGGTTTCCTGTAGTTTTCCTATATTTTTTATAGGAATTACTACAAGGATGTCCTAGTTCTCATCTAAATACATTTTGAAGGTGTTAGAGGTGCCCAAATGGCGTAACAAGTTAGCAAAAGGTTGATAAGGATGTGGAAGACCTTGACAAACTAAAAAATATTCAAGAACCCATCTTGAATGAGGGGAAGAAGGCAAGCTAATGGTGTCCAGAAACAATGATTTTCTTTGCACAAATATGCTTTTTTGGCTTGTCCTTGCAGAACTTACAGCCAAGATTCTTAATGCATAAGAGAGAGGCCACCAGGGCCATGAATGAGGCACAATGAGGTCACTAAGTTGCTCAAAGGATGAGCAATAGTTTCAACAAAAGGGTATGATGGGCCTCTAAATTAGACATAAATTAAGGCCCATGCCTCTAAATTAAAACATAAATTAAAGCCTATGACCATCCTTCAGCACATTAAACCTCTATTTTTGCATTAGATAATTTATTTTTAACTTTAATATATTCATTAGGAAGGTTTATGAATAATTGAATATTTGTGCCTAATATTATTTATTTTTGTGGAATATTATGAGAATATTCGGAAAATTATGAAGAGTTGGAGTAGGATATAATTTAGAGACTTGTACACCACTATTGGGGGATCAATAATAAACAATAAATCAAAAAGCTTTTATGGAATTATGACACAAATTGTGGAACTCCAATGATTGAGAAAATCTAGGAATGTGTTCAACTAATCAAGGAACCAGATCCACTAATCAAGGGATATTGGTGGGGAAAGCTTCCTCCATTCATGGGGAATGATTCCTAATCATTTTGTATAAGTACCAAGTCGAATTTTCCTCTATGGGGAGATATTCATTAGTGTTATTGTGGAGAGAACTCGTATTTTTGCAGCTCCATTGTATTTTCTTGTAGCGATGTAATTCTATTGATGAAAATAATGAATATTGGTGTCATGTTCAGCTTCTAAATCTTGTTCTCCTCCATAGGTATCTGAGTTTCCTTGGGCTTGGCCATCCCAGTAACCTTAGAGCCCTTTTATATCATTTTTTCCTTCTTTTCACTACTTATTCACATGCATCTCTTATTTTTATTCTTTCTATTTCTGCATTTAGTATTAATGATTTCTTGTTATAGGATTGAGTTAAATGGTTGACGTAAGTTCTTCTGAAGGATCACAAGTATTATTTCATCCTTAGAAAAGATTTGGAAGTTCATAGTAGTCATTGAGCTCCTTGGATTAGTCTTCTTATTCCCAAAAATAAATTGTTGGACCTCCTTTTTAGCAAATAACAATAAATTTATTCTATTGTTTAGAGCATGCTAACAAGTTTCAATCGATTTGGTTCCACTTGCATTAGATCAAAAAAAAATTCTAGTTCACAAACAAAATTACCCCATTCAATTTTCACTTGATTTGGTTAGGTATTTTTTAGATTTACTAGCTCACTAGTTCTCGAATTTCTAGATTTTCAACTAGTAATGTTTTTTATTTTTTTTGCATGGGTTAACAGAGGTAATTTTTAGTGATTCCACCTGGAATAGGGACCTAAGACATCCTAGTTAATAACAAAAATTTTCCCATCCAATTTGGATTTGATTTTCTTGGTCATTAAACCCTCATCAATTTCATCATTTCACAAGGAAACTTCTCCAAGTTGTTTGAGCAAATCCATCCATCTCCCAAATTTGGTTTCGAGTTTTGAGTGATCCTAGGAATTTTCTCACTCCATTCCATCCACCAACCACCTTCCCTAAGCCTCCCATCACCTCGCTTACCCATCGTTTTTCTCTCAGCTATATCTTGTAGGTTTTCAGGGGATCTTGTAGTTTTTTAGTACATCATATAGGTTTTCCTGTAGTGGCCTGTTTTGAGGCCGAATTGAGGGAAAACCTCCAGTAAGCCACAAAAGGTCACCTAAGGGTCTCCCAAGCCGTCCAACCATCCACCATAATCTCCAAGCCACCTGCCACATCACCAAAAGAGATTAGCTTTCACACTTGTTTTTCCATAAAAATAATAAAAAGAAAAAAATAGATTTATTTCAGTCCTTCACATGCATAGTAGTGATGTTTGATGTTTCGAATCCGCATGCTTGGGACAGTAGGATTTCATACATGTTAACTTAGCATTATTTTGAAGCAAAGCCTCTTAGAAATTAGTTAGAAAATGATTTGTTTTAGAATTTGATTTCAGTCTCTTTCCTTGAACTTTCTTTCTTGCAATAGGTTAAGGTCCCATTTCGAACCTTTCATTTTTTTCAATTAGTTTAGGATTTGACTTCAGTACATTCACTCCATTACATCATGATAGAAAAGGAAGGAAACATTGTATGCCACACATATAGTTCCGACACCTCTTAAGTTTGTACGAACCCCGGGTTGATAATTAAATTCAATAGCCTCGGGAGTTGCAACATTCTTGTTGCAATACCGAGGCTCATCACCAACCTTCAGGACACCAATCCTCTGGGATCCAACCGACTGTTATACTTTGTCTAGATATGTTTTATAGTAATTCATGGCTCCCAAAATATTCTTCACTGTGTTCTATTTAATCTACAACTTCATTATACTCTCCATGCAACATCATTAATTACAACCTTGCCTCTTAGAAGGTATCACCATTTCTCTTCATTATACCCAAGAAAAATCTCCAAGTCACATCATGATGACTAATACATCATGGTCTTCAGTAGTCTCCACACAACTTCAATATGTCTACAATTAACTACACTAAGCTCTGCAAAAGATAACTCTTTTTTTCAACCCTCTGTCCTAACTGTCGCAGTAACTGCTTCAGGAGTGAGACTTCAGGAGTAACTGCTTGAGAGGAGTGATTGTTGTGGCTACATGTTATGTATTCAATTAAAATGACCCTGTATATGAAGTCTTTTTAATAGATCATGGGTTGTGCTTCTATGGATTCATTATAGGTCTGATCCTTTCAATGAATAACCCAGTCAACTGATTGCTCAACCTTTGGCTTCCTTCTTCTTCCATTGGACCTTCGTCTTCCTTCTATGCTCACTCAATCTTTAGCTTCCTCTTTCACTTGCTCAAACTTCGTATTTTCTTTCTTCTATTCCTTCACATTCACAAGTTGTAACTGTCCTTCAACTTAGTGATAGATGCCCGAGCTCAATTTACTTTTTGAGGTGGAGCATTTAACTTATATATATATGAATCTCATCAATACCAAAAAGACATTTTCATTGCAGGAGAGGTCGACTTGTGTATGGGGTCGTACATTACAAATATATCATAAACCTTTTTATGTACGAACATTCATATTATAATAGATGGCTAGTGGTCCCACATGCCACGTCATTGTTTAAATTACAATTGAAACTTCATAAAACTCCCGCAATCGAAACCCTTTGGCTTCATGATATAACATTGTCGATGACCCTATTTCTGACGGAGCGGATAGGATGTGATATTAAACAGTTGCTAATAAATCTGTTAGGTCCAAAATTCTATCGCAATTAGCAGTTTTCCATCGTGACATCTCTTTAAGACTTGCGATATGCGACGAATGTGATATTTATTTACGACATATTATAATGTTGCAGTGGGTCTGCAATACTATCTCAATCGAGGTTTTGACGTGATAAGGCTTTAAAGATAGCAATATAGTGGATGCAATATTTCAAGAGTGTTGTTATCACAAATGATCCGGTCCGCAGACATATCGCAATAGGCAGATTTCAATGTGGCAAGGATTTAAAGAGACTGTGATGTGGTGGATGTGATGTCATATTAAGACATATTGTAATGGGGCTATCGGGTCTGTGTTACATATCACAATCGGGGGTTTTGAGCAGTGGCATATAATAGAACCGCTGATAAATTCGTCGATATGTTTTCTCTGATTCATTGTGTACTTTAAAGAGTTTCCATGGCTTATTACTCAGATGTTCCTTAGCTCTTTTGATATCTTAACTCCTATGATATGCTAACTCCTCCGATACTCTAGAATACTCCTTCGATATGTTAACTCCTCCGATATTTCTCTGATATTTCATGTGATATCTCCGATATGGCTCTTACTCTTGGCTTGTCTTTCCTGTGGCTTCTCTGTGATTTCCGATGGCTACTCTTTGATGGATTTCCTCCTTGGCTTCTTGCTCCTGTTACTTCATGGATCTGCTTCTCCTTGGCTTTCCTCCTTGGGTCTACTGCATCTATTATGTCGATATATATATATATATATATATATATATATATATATATATATATATATATATATATATATATATATATATATATATATATATATATATATATATATATATATATATATCCATATGTTGTATTCAGTCCTTAGGGCCTTCATGGGAAACATTATGATCACAAGAATTTTCCATCACAAACATTGTCATATTGACATCAATGACAACCTTGATTAACAAATCCATGGAAGTGAGGATGGGAAAAAGGGCTTATATTCTTCATCTTAGCATCTCCATTAGTTTCTCTAATAGGGAAAATCTATTCATTCCTATTTTCAGCCATGGTGTGGGTATGTGGAATGGGTTCTTCTTCTTCCCCAATAGGTTCTTCAAAGATCTCAGGTTTTTCACCTAAGGGGTCTTCTAACTCCCCTCTAGTCAGAGAGGGAAGTTAGCAATCACTGAAGAAGAGTGAAGGTTGACTATTTGTTGGTGTGGGAGTGTTTGGCAACAACTTTCCTAGAGTGTCTCTACTTCTACGAGGCATGAAAGAAATTTTTTCTTCTTTTATATCTTTTTTCAAAACTGAATGCAAAATAGAAAGAAAAGAAAAAATAACATCTACCTAGAAACCTCCCCGGCAAAGGCACAAAAAAGTAGTGAGCCCTCATATTGCACCAAGAGTGTTGCAACTCCTAGAGGCTCCTAAACTCTATTTATCAACCTAAGGTTCGTAAAAACTTCGAGGTAATAGTGTTATATACACAGTAGATGTAATTCTAATCATATCACCCTCAACTAGGTCATTTGATCATTAGGGTTCCAAGACCATTCTTCCACTGAACTAGGGGAGATTAACTTTTAAAAGCATGATTCAAAAGGTAGTCCTAGTGCAGAAAAAGTAAATGCTACTCAAATCTAACATGTAAATGTTGTCAACTTGTAAATTCTACTAAATAAATCCATGAGAGAACACAAGACTTAAATGCTAACTACAGAAAGGAAAGATACACTGATTGAAATCAACCATATACCTATCAAATTCACTTGAAAACAAAATATTATTCTACCAATTCATAACTCAAGAATTTATGCATCATTTATCTATTTCGCACTTGCAGATTAAGTAATGCCCTAATTTCCAAATTTGTGATGAAGGAACTAATGTTATTTTCTCTTGCAATAAAGGAAAAGGAACGGAGGGAATGTCCTAAGTGGTACCTTTGATCATGGATTCCAATCTAGGGGCTAACCTACTCCTAAACTAAGACACACTGGCATTACAGGTCAAAACAGGGGCGAAACAGGCTGCTACAGGTGTGCTACAGGAAGTTGCTACACGATTCTTGTATTTCTACAAGAAGCCATGAAATGCTACAGGAATTTTGATGAAAGGGTTTGGAGGGTAAGGATGACTGGGTAAAGTGATGGAAAAATGGATGAATTTTGTAGGAAATGTATGGAGGGTGACCAACACCCCTAGACAAACCTAACACTTCAGGAAGGCCAACTTTGGGCTAACGATGACCTAAAAATGGAGATCAAGAACATTGGTTGGAATTCATAAAAAGATAGTGGAGAAATCCTGGATGGAGGTGGTGAAACGATCCCTTTCCTGCAAATCCAATAGTTCTGACACATCATGTGCCCTTGTTATTCTTTTCATTTGCAAAATATTACAATCAACGGTGGAAAATATGAGTTGAATTTGGAAACTATTTGACTGATTCTAAGAACTTGATCTATGCAATGAATTAACTTCTAAGCTACAACAATCATATGTAAAGAAAGATAACAAATGTAGATGTTTCCAAGAAATCACACAATGTTTCTAGGCTGTGATGGTGGAGTCCTTTAATCATGCTCCCATGAGAGAGATGAGATAAAGGCCACATTCACAAACTTTTTGAGGAATTATACTCTACTGAAATGCAGCAAATAATCACACATTCTAAGCTAAGAGAAGTATAAATATGTAAGAGGGACCTAAGCTACTAGGGTTGGGCCCAAACTCAAGAGCGTCAACCCTCTGGACTAAGTTAGTGATGGATAAAAATGAAACTTCTCATTATCATTCCAGAAATGTCAAATACATCATCAAAAATAGTAGTCACAAGTGCCTGAGCTCAATAGCCTCTTAGCTACAAAAAAAATTCAAATACTAATGAGTTCCTTAGCATGTTTATTTATACAAAAGGGTAGCTACCAACAACTCCCGAAAATATAGATGTTTGTCTCCCAAACTAAAGAAAGGTGGATCTAAATCTTCCTTAAACTGCATTGGCTTGGTTGCCAATGACCTCAGCCTGCTTGGTTTCCAATGACCTTGAGTTGATGAGAGATAGAGTGGTGATCTTTAACTGACAGGACAAGTTAAGGAGGTGGAAAACCTCCTACAATCTCTCCTTGTTGTCTACTCCGAGCTCCTACACTCAAATTATCTCAAAATTTCTATAATTCCTACATTTAAGACATATGAGGCCACATGACATAGCAACACATCTTTTACTCCTCACACTAAGCATAATATAACAAAATTTGTAAATAAATGTGAGAAATATATGATTTTAAAGCTAGAGGATGGCATTGTGACCCTTATGATATACCTATTGATGAGCCTCATCAGGTTAAGCCAAAAGTAATAACCAACCATTCGTACAAACCATCATTGGTTTTGAATGCATTCTTCCACTCATCTCCCTCCCATTATAATCTAATGATACCAACTCTTTAAATCTATTTTTCAAAAATATCTAGCACAACTAAGACAATCCATTTATTAGAGAAATTTTAAGGTCTAAAATGGGCCTCCTAAGGGATATTATAAAATAATAGTAGAAACAATAAAATAAGATTAGATTACTTCATCAATTTTAGCAGGAAAAAATAAATAAATAAACTACTTTTTCAACTCATATTTTCAACTTATCTACCTGTATTTTTACTCATATTTCGAGCAGGAGCACTTGTTGCATGCAGAACTTAATTCCTCACCAAAGGAGTACCCTTGTTGCATACTTTTGATGGACCCTGCTAAACAAAAATTGAAAAATACATGAAAAACGTTACTGCAATCATGTTTTTCATGTATTTCTCTATTTTTCGTGTACTAGGGACCATCAAAAGTATGAAACATGGGCAATGTTTGGATGAGGAATTAAATTTTGCATCCAATGAGTGCTCTCACTCAAAATTTGAGTAAACCTATAGGGAGATAAGTTGAAAATACAAGTTGAATTTTTTTTATTTTTTTATTTTTTTTTTTTTAATTCAAAAATGGTTAATCATACCCATGGTTGAAATCATTGTCTTGAATCCTGTTAGTTCTTATAAAGTTGATTTTGGTTGTACATTTTTGTTTTGAGGCCCATTTTTTACCTCAAAATTTCTCTAATAATATCTTCCATGTGGGGTAAGGCGGATCTTTACTTGATGGTTATCTTGTTGATAGGCCTAGAGTCAATTCACATTCTCTAACCTCTATATTTATTTGGGCTTAAGACCGTTGGCACAACAAAAGGTCTCAAGCTTTCTCTAATCAACCCTTTACCCAATAACTCCTATACTTGGTTCCTAATTTCTTCAATTTCTCGAGGCATGATCTGGTAAACTGCATGGGTAAACTGGCTCCTGTAATTAGGTCTATATGATGACTGATGCTCCTTACAGGTGGCAGGGCATTCAGTAACTCATCTATGATAACATCAACAAACACATCTAATAGAGACTTAATTTCACCAGAAAACTCATTTAAATTTATATGTGTAAGGAAATTCTTAGGTTTACCAATTACATTAAACTATACCTCTTCCTCTTTCTTAATTTCCTGCAGCAACTCCTTCCCAATCATCATGAGTACGTTTGGGTCAGTTTCCTCCTTGACTCCTTTATCTTCTAGGGATAACAACATGTTCCTGTAGTTATTTATCTCAAAAGAGTTAGTGTTCTTCCTTTCATCATGGATAGCTCCCTTGTCATATTTCCATGGTCTCCCTAATAAAATATGACAAACATCCATGGTCATGATGTCACACAACACTTTGTGCTTGTAGCTGTCAATTTGGAACTATACTTTTCTTCATTCATTGACCAATATTTGATGCTCCTTCTACAACCAATACACTCGATAAGGAGTGGGGTGTGCCATCCTTTCCAGTCCAAACTTTTCCACCATCTCCACAAGTACCAAATTATTCGTGTTGCCACTATCAATGATCACCTTATAGCATTTTCCCCTGGACTTGTAGACTATTCTGGCAAGCTCCTTTGTTGTGTTGGCTCTTCCTTCCCCTTTTCTCCTTTAGTTAAAATCCTCTTTAGCATTAGGGATTCACCGAACTCAGGAGTCTCCTCTTTTACCTTTGTCTATGTTGCCTCATCGTTGGCTGCTGCAACATGCAATACTCTTTGACTTACTAATCTATTTTCAGGAAAATTCCATGACATATGGCTTGTCTTTCCACATATGTAACATTTCACTTCTCTTTTGTTGCCTCTGCCTCTTGAGAAAAATCTTATGCCCCTTTATTCTCCTCCTCTACGAGATTTACTATTAGAGCTCTTGGTTTCGTCTCTTGTAGTATGGAATCTTCCCCTGTTAGGAGATTCTTTCCCTCTTGCTACACTCCTTCCTCTACTCTTTTGATGTTTCTTTCTAGCCAATGTTTCCTCTGCTCCTAATGGTGCATGATAAGCATCCTCCATAGTATTCAAGGGTAAGTGTTGGCTTGAGGGGGCCTGACAGAGGTTTAGCATTAGTTAGCCAAACAAATACCTACACTACTGGCCCTTTTGGCATCAGCCCACAGAGCGTGGACTAAAGTCTCACCTGTAGCAGTATGGGGGGATGCTCGAACCAAGTTTCCGCACCCTTGAGATGGTTGTGATGTTGGTTTGTTCCAACTATTCCTGCCTTCGCGCAGGTTACCTATCCCTCTTCTCTACCCTTCAGTACCTTAGTGAAGTGTCACAATCGGCTTTCGTGCAGCCCTAACCAGGGGCTGAAGTCCTTTCGCGCTGCTAGGGTAGCGAATTGCACTATTTCCTAGACTAGGCTAAGTATCTTACTTATCTTATTAACAGGTCTTAGTTAGCTTTGCGTAAACATATGTTCTTACTTTCTTTCACTTAACCAATATAATTATACACATTTGCACATCATATAAGCATTAGAAGTGAAATTCATACCCAATATAATAGATGCATAAACAGGAAATAAAGACGCAAAAATGATAGAATAATTCTCTTTATTAATACTTCCAAATAATTACAGACTCAACTTGCCCTGTGCACTCAGCTACAGGGGTCCGTGCACTTAGCTACGAACTTCTAGGCCTCTACGCACTCAGCTGCAGAGCCTCTACCTACACTATGACTCAAAACCTAGACTTCTACTTTAGAGCTATCTCACATACATGTTTGATCTTAATCCATTATTGATGCCTCTAACTACTTAGAGCTTAGCTCTTTTTATACAATCCCATGGTCCACGGACCATGGGTAGATCTTCTACAGCCGACATTACATTATAAAAATAAGGGTGGACAACCATATGACTCTTTAACATCTACACGTTCCGCATCCACAAAATGAGGAATCTTTACATTGGAATTACAAAATTGGACCAAAATATGGGCTCTAAGCCCCAAAACTGCCCTTAGGGGATCCCACGCCCAACAGGCCCCCAACAAAAACATCATGACTCGCCCTCGAGTCAATCTGCACGTGCCGAGACCTTAGCGGGAAGACCTCCCATCTCTATTTGAATCGATGCAACTTTGGTAATGCACTGAGCAGCCGCCTGCTGGACTTCTTCCACGTGTTGTTTGGTGACTGCTGTTTCTGAACTCCTACCATGAATCCTTTGCTGAGTTACTTGCAGTTGCATGAAATTTGCTTCAATGGAGGTTGTAATTGCATAAGCCTCATCGATCCATGGTTGTATGTGCACTTTCAAGACCACTTCTTTGTGTTGAGCAGCATCCACCTGTTCCTAGAGCGCTTTTGCCTACTACATTCGTGCAAGCCTTTGTGTAAGGGAAACCATCTACATGGTCCCTTTTACCTCGTCGTACCTCTGTTTTAGCTCATGGGCCTCTGTCTCTAGGTGCTCTACATTCGGGTGCTTCCCTAGGGTGGTTAGGACCTCGAATGACTGTTTGAAGATCTGCATGCAATCTGTCACTACACTGTCAATCGCCGCGATCGTTGTCATAACCGCAGTGGTACGCTGATCTCTAGCCTCCAGTAGGGTTGAAGGCTAAGCCTTCAACTGCAGTTCTACGATCTGCAGGTTCAACTCCAGCTGAATCCTAGCCATCTCTGCTCTTGCGTCTAGCACCCCTGTAGCTAATTTATGGATGCACACCTCTACCGGTTCCTTTTCTTGAATGACCAACTCTAGGGCCATCTAGCAGGCTTCCTCTACAACCTGCATTATCTGTTTTTTCTGCTCCACTACCTCGTTGAGCTGCAGGCCCAACTGCTCAATGTTGATGTGTTGCTCGCTCATGACCTGTAGAGTGCGACTCTCCCTGGCCGAAGTTCTGCAGCGACTCCATCCTGCAAGAGATAGAGCATCTCACAAAGGAGCGCAACCATGTTTAATCCAACCCCTTTCAAACTGCTGACCATAGGCCTGTCGCCCTCATTCTCTATAATGAGTTCTCCATCTGGTAGCACTATCATATTGGTCACCCTTGTGCGCAACATTTCTTTGGCAGCTAAAGTGCCGACTGCGAGGCTAGTGGACACTGTGCCAGCCTGTGGAGCGCTAACCTACAACTCCTGCAACTTTTTTCGAAGAGACCCCAACACCTTCTGCTGCTGTTCTTCAAATTGTTGGAGGGTCTCCATGGTGACATCCCCCACCGTTTCTTCGATATCATGTAAATCCCCCCCAGTGAGGGTGATTGGGTCAAAATAAGTCTTTGATGGTTTTGTCTTCTTCCATGGCACTGTTTTCTCTCGTGGTCATGGACGCTTGAGTTAGGTGGCTGTCGTTTGCGGTTCCACGCCATCCTGTTCTGTGTCTATCCTCTAGTTCGAGCAAACGTGACTTATGTCCTTCACACTCTTCTTCTCATGTTTTCTATTGTCCCCCTAGCTTCATAGCATCGCGCGCTGCCTGGGCCTTAGCCGCTGCTTCTTCCTTCTTGCACATTTCCACCAGCTTCGCCACCCGAAGTTTTGCCTCTTCCTTCTTGCGCTACGCAATGAACTTGTCCGTTTCCACTGCGGAGCCAGCTGGAGTTCACCACTTCGGCGGCCAAGACTCAAGGACTGCGAAAATGACATCATCGTTCACCAAGAATGATAGGTCATGCCACGTATTTGTAGGGTCCTTCTGCGCCCTGATGAAGACATGGTGAAAATCGGCTTTGAACTCTACAAACCTCTGTAAACTGTTGTATACTGTGGGCGACAACTGCAACTTGCAATTGATCCCCATTCAAATATTCATATCCATTAGCACCAAAAATATCTTGCTTTCTCTTATCCATTGTGCGTCCTTGGTCGCCCACAGTGAAGCATACTTCGCTGCCTCTGGAAGGCATGGCACGGTCGAGGGGAATTGGCTATCCTCAGGAAACTCCCATGCCACCAGTATGATCAACAACAAGAGCCACACGTAATGAAACGTTTTTCCCTGATCCTTAGCCTCGCGACAGTTCGCAAGGAACTCACCGCATAAGTAGTTCACCCAGTTGAACTGGACTCCTTCTGCACATTGAGCTGCTATTGCAACAACTAGTGCGGGCACCTCATCCGCGTGACACTTCCGCATCACCTTCTTTGCCAATATTTGTGTCATCACCTTGACTGCAGGGTTGTTGATGTTGGAGATGGCATACCCTCTCCTCTTCTTCTCCAGCATAAACTTCTTTTTCATTGCCTCTGCGAGGGCCAACTCGCCACCTTTTCCCTTTGAAATGTTAGTTGGATCCTCTCCTGAGTAAGGTAGGTGTGTAATTCAGTGAATCAGATGGTCTATGATGGGGATGGGCTCCTCTAGCAACAAGAACCCATCATGCACCAAGAAAAGTAGTTTCCTGATGACGAAGACGGTCACTGGGGCACGGTGGTAATGCGGCACCTAGAGCAGGTTTAGCAACCCTACTTTCTCTACACCCTTGAGCCATTTCCGTGGCTCCAATTGAATTATTCCACTAGTCATGTCGATCCTCTGGAGCATTAGCTGATCAGTCGCTAAATGCGGGAACTTCTCGTGGTCTGCGAGGTCCCAATGTTCAAATTTCAACACAGGAACCTGCCCCAAGTGCGGTCCCTCAAAACTAATATCGTCAGGGAGCAGCGAAGTGATGAGCCCTAGAAATGGGTAACTATATTGGCTCCTTCTACCTATTATTTTCATTTAATCTACCATTCTCAATAGTTTTTTGCATGTTTTTGAATATATTTATGTCAATAGAGTGAATGGGGATAGTCACTTTGCCATGAAGTCTAATGAATGTTTATTACAGATTTTTGGGACAATTTTGGACAAAGACAAGGAAATCATGAGCATATGGCAGCCAAACTCGAGGAAACAAGGAGGAGGACTTGTAGGAGGGGTGTATTCTTCATTAATGACCCCTTCCTCAACCTCTCCATTAGCAGCTCAGAGTACATAGGCCCACATTGATGATTCAAAGGGGCAGCCGAGCAAATCAAGTAGGGCTGCTGTTATATTCAATTCTAGGCAGCCAAGTTCCTTAAGTTTAGGAGGACTGTTGGGAATCCCTATTTGCATAAATAAGAAGGCTTCAAGCCTTAGTAGGTTAGCTATTTCTTAGTCTATTTTCGAAATATGGTGCAGCATTGTACTCAGCTCATTTTCGAGCTCTTTTTTAGACAACTTTTATGTGATGTAACTACTATCTTTGATAATGAAGATGAATGAAGTTTTGAGCCAGCACTGATTTTTCTTCTAGAGGGTTGAAGCTCTTCGGTTAGGGCCCAACCCAAGTTTCCCAGCACCTCCTTTGTGTACTTATATGTTTTTGTTGCCATTCATGAGTTAATTTCTGCTGCATATACTCATTTTACTTCATTGGATTAGATTGCTTTTGATGATTAGAATAGTTGTTTTTGCTTAAAGTTGCTTCAGTAGTTTGTTGCAGTAACAGAAAAAGATCCAAAAAGGCTACCAGTAGGTCTTGATCTCCTTTCTCCCTCCTTGGGACCATGATTTGAGGTCAAGGCACTACTGCTGCCACCCAAAAACACAGTTTTTGCTCTTCCAATGCAACTGTTAGTGTGATATTTTGAGTTGGAGAAGTTGATATTAGTTTGGATTCACATGCTTAGATCATTTCTTGTTCATTTACCATGGTTTTCTTGCATAATTTTCTGTTCATAAAGTTTTGTTCAACATTTTTCTGGTTTTAGGTCAAAATTTAGGTTAACATAGACAAAACTCTATTTTTCGGTTCGTGCTTTGGTCAGTTTTGAGAAGTGTGCAGCTCTCTTGTAGAACATTCCAGCTCATCATCCCTCCATTAAACATCCAACACCAACTCACTTCTCCAATATTTTCCCACTCATTTGCCACATTTCGCCAATCTGCCCCAATTTCTATGTTTTTCCATAAAGTTACTTTTTTGCCCTTTTAACAAATCTAGCCATCTCCTTCGTCCCTGATATTCCTTGACAAGTTATAGACCCCTCAACACCTTCATCCAGCCTTCATTTCCCCTTTCACATCATTTTTCCACCTTCAAACCTCCAAAAACCACTTTCAGCCTCCTCCTGTAGATCCTCTAGGTATAACCTCCTATAGATACCCTGCAGCCTCTTGTAGAACTTCCTGCGAGTGATTTTTTGAAGTCTGATTGTAATGGAAGTCTTCAGAAGGGTACTAGGGGCTTATTAGGACCTCTCCATACCTTCCTCACCATCTGCAAAAGCCAACTCCATCTTCGTTTGCCACCAAATCTTTGCACAGTCACAACCAATCAAATCATAAACATAATAATTCCACATAAAAATACTCAAAAGTGCAAAAAGATGATTTCTTCTCATTTATCTTCAGAAGTAGCTTGAATAAATGAAAATTTTCCTTTTCAGTAATCAATGGCACCCATTTCAGTAGTTTCCATCTCTTTTCTTGCACAATTAGGGTTTGCTAGGGTTTAGGTTTCATTTCAGTTTTCCTTCTCTTTCTACAAGTAGAATAGCCCTTGTAGAGTTAGTTTCCTTTCATCACTGTTAAAGCTTTTTCTGAGAACCCATAGAAGTTTGCTAAAGCTCCTAGTGAACTTGTACCAGCTGATCAAGTGACAGCCTGCAGTAAGAGCTAGTACTTGTGCATATAGCACCGTCGCTTCCAAGTTTGTTATGAACTACCGGGTTGATAAAAGTAAAGAAGGAGGCCCCAGGAGTTGCAACATTATTGTTTCAATACTAGAGCTCACCACTCTTTTTGGTGCCGCTGCCAAGGAAGAATCAGAGTATTTTGTGATTACTGCTTTTCTTCTATTTTCTACTGCAACATTCTGCTAAGTAGTTTATTTCAGCAAAAGTAGAGTAGTTGTTTCATTTCAATTCTGCAAAAGTAGATTAGGAATTTCCTGCTTTCATTTCAATTCTACAATTCCATTTCTGCAAGTGTAGATTAGGCCTTTCATGCTTTCATTTCAATTCTACAATTCCATTTCCGCAAGCGTAGACTAGACATTTCCTGCTTTCATTTCAATTCTGCAATTTCATTTCAGCAAGCGTAGACTAGACATTTCCTGCTTTCATTTCAATTCTGCAATTTCATTTCAGCAAACATAGATTAGACATTTCCTGATTTCATTCCAGTTCTGAAATTTGCATTTTAGCAAGATTCATTTTAGTTAGTTGCAAGTTGTTGTTCAATCCATTTCAATTTTGTAGGTACAAGCAGAAAAAAGAACAAAAAAACACCCAAAAAAGAAATTTCATTTCATGCCTCGTAAGAATAGAGACAATTCAGGAAAATTCCTACCCAACACCCCCACAACGTCACTCAGTCACCCTTCTCTCTTCTTTGGTGGCAGTGATCCAGAAGAACCTATAGGTGAACCTCCAGAGATATATGAAGATCCTATAACAAAAGAAGAGCAAGAAACAATTCCTCCTAGGACCATGGCTGAAAACAGAAACATTAGAGGAAATGGGGAAAGAATAGAAGGTGCCTTTCCTATCCGAGAGACCAATGGGGACACAAAAATGAAAAACATAAGTCCTTCAGCCTTACCTCACTTCCATGGATTGACTACCGAAGATCCTGATACCTTCTTGTTTGAATTTGTTGTTCTCTGTCGAACCTATGACTATGCAGAAGATGAGCAGAAGTTGAAACTGTTTCCTTCTACCCTCAAGGATGCAGCCTTGCGCTGGTTCATGGGGTCACCTGGAAATAGTATCACAATTTGGGCTCAGATGCAGTAAGCCTTTAACAACAAATACTGAGACTACTGTAGGTCAAAGGATATCAAGGAAGAAATCTTTCGAATGACCATGGGAAGTGATGAATCTTTAGAAGGCTATGAAGAAAGGCTTCAATTTAGTTATAAAAGGGTTAGGTCCACACTTGACCCCGAATCTTTGAAGTTGGTTCTGCTCAGAGGAGTCCCTGAAGACCTTCTATATACCCTCCATTTGATTGCTAGGGGAGACAACTACCAACTACCTTATGATGATATAAAGAATGTGTTTAGAAACCATTCCAGGTCAGCTAGAAAGAGAGGTAGGGGAAGTCAACCTTTAGCTAGTACATCCTCATCCAGTTCATCCCTTAGAAACGAACTTGAGAATCAGCTGGAAGATTTCAAGAGCGAGGTGTAGTACTCTTGCCATGCAAATAGATACCTTGCATATCAAAATGAAACAAGAGGAAGCTGAGAGGGCTTTGGCCATATTTTTTCCCAGGTGTACTAGAAAGCATCCTAGGAACAAATGTCCATTGCACTCTATAGAAGTGTGTGTACTCTGTGAACTAGACCATCCTACGAATTAGTGCCCTTCCTTGCTTGGAATCAAAGCTGCATATTAGGGGGCTGAAGGAGCCACTGAACCACTCTATTTCATGAACCAAAGGAGGCCACATGGACCCAGAACTTACTAGCAGGGAATGCAAGGGACCTCCCAGACCTATTACAACCCCAATCAAGCCACTTCCATTCCTTCTTGGGGTCCCCCTGCTCATCCTTCCTGGTACACACCCCCTCCTTGGTCTTATCCTCCTCAATACCAGGCTCCTCCAGTTGCTCATTCATTTCACCCTTATGCTCAACCACAGCCTCAGTGGAATGCACCTAATCAGGGGTGGAGGCTCCAGTACAACTCTCTTCTCGCTCTTTTTCCTCCACCACCTGCTCAACCACAACCATTACCTCCTGGTCCACCAAGACAACCCCAAATACCTGCTCAACAGAACCCGAACCCCAACAACAGACAGGCCCAACAAGTATATAGTGGAGAAACATCATGCCCGACCTATGATGTGGAGATTTAGGAGATTAACGTATGATCCAGGAAGGTTCTCCCAAATAGCCAACCTCCTCCTAGGGAGGATGAGGAAGAAAAACAAGAAAGTGAACCAAAAGTCACTCCACCCTTTCCTGAGAGACTAACTAGAACCACACAACCGACCCTAGAAGAAACTGAACTTCTGGGAGAATTGAAATAGTTATGTGTAAAGATACCACTTCTCCAAGCCATAAAGGATGTGCCTATATACAACAAGATGATCAAGGAGAAGTGCTTTAGGCACCTAGGCAGGCGCAAGAGAGATGCCCCAACTATCAATGTCATAGGGCAACTGTCTGACCTGATGTTGGGGCAAGTAATGTGTCTGAAATATCTAGACCCTAGGAGTCCTATAGTCGATGTCCACATCAATGGCACCGTAATACCCCATACCTTGATTGATCTAGGGGCTACCATTAATGTGATGACTAGGGACACTATGCTCAAACTCAACCTTCAGGGTTCCCTGAGAAAGACCTCAACAGTACTGCAGTTAGAAGACCGCTCCACCATGACCCCTGAGGGGATTGTGGAAAATGTAATGGTCTCTATTGACTCCTGGGAGTATCCTGCTAAATTCCTGGTTCTCCAGCCGAAGGCAAAGCTCACCAGTTATCCTTTCATCCTTGGAAGACCTTGGTTGGCTACTACAGATGCCTACATCAGTTGTTGAGCTGGGAACCTGACAATCAAGAATGGGCATATGTCCAAACAGCTAGTCCTATATCCTCCTGCCCAACCTCTATTAGAACATGATCTACCCCTCTATTTGGAGGAGGAAGATAAGGATGAAGTATATTCTGCACCATTGTGTACAATAGAGGCTACCATTGGGAGCCCACAAATTGAGGATGACCTTATTGAAACCTTGATTCAGAATCCACCCCCTACTGTGTTGCCATTAGAAGAGTTGGTGGAAGAAACCCAGGCCAATCCTGTAGTTGATCTTTGTGTGGTTGATCTGACCTCTCTCCGAGTGAAGAATGTGGAATTTGGCCGAGAAAGAACCATGAGTATCAACTCATCCCTATCCACCTCTCAGGAGAAATAACTGTGTAACTTATTGGGAAACCACTTGGATGCTTTTTCTTGGAGCTATAAGGAGATGAAGGGAGTCCACCCTTCAGTCTGTACTCATCATATTTACATTAAAGAAGATTGTAAACCAGTCAAGCAGCCTCAAAGGAGGATGAATCTATCCCTTAAGGACATTGTCAAAGAAGAACTGCAAAAGTCGTTGGATGCAAGATTCATCTACCCCATCTCTGACAGCGAATGGGTCTCTCCTTTGGTGCTAGTGCCAAAGAAAAACGAGAAGTGGAGAATTTGTGTAGACTATCAGGAACTGAACAAGGCCACCAAGAAGGAACATTTTCCTTTGCCTTTCATAGACCAAGTGTTAGATGGCTCTGCAAGGAAGAAGCTCTTCTCCTTCCTAGATGGGTTTAGCGGGTACAACCAAATCCAAATCAGCCTGGAAGACCAAGATAAGACCGCTTTCACTTGTCCTTGGGGTACTTTTGCATACCAGTTCCTTCCTTTTGGGTTGTGCAATGCTCCCGCCACTTTCCAGAGAGCAGTACTGAGCATATTTGTTGAACTGGTTCATGATTCAGTAGAAATCTATAAGGATGACTTTACCCCTTATGGTTCTAACTTCTAGGAAGCTCTGACTAACTTGGGAAAAGTCTTAGCCAAATGAATTGAAATGAACCTATCCCTTAGCCCTGAAAAATGTGAATTCTTGATGACTAAAGGGACCATGCTAGGTCATACAATTTCTCAGCAAGGGTTACAGGTGGATCCCAACAAGATTGATATCATCCAAAGGGTCCCACCTCCTCAAACGGTAAGAGATGTTCAGAGTTTCCTAGGCTTAGCAGGGTATTATAGAAGATTCATCAAGGATTTTAGTAAGCTAGCCTCTCCATTGTTTGGCCTTTTTGGAAAAGATGCTAAGTTCATATGGGCTAACAACTGTCAAGAGGCTCTGGATACCTTGAAAGGTAAACTGATAACTACCACAATTTTGAGAGGTCCAAACTGGATCCTACCTTTCCAAATTCACACAGATGCCTCGAAAAAAGCAATAGGAGTAGCCTTAGGGCAAGGTTAGGAGAAGCTGCCTTATGCCATATATTTTGTCAGTAAAAACCTGTCCAAGGCAGAACTAAACTACACTGTAACCAAAAAGGAGCTCCTAGCTGTAGTCCATTCCCTAAATAAGTTCAAACACTACATCATCGACTATCAAACATTAGTACACACTGATCATGTTGCAATTAGGTATTTTATGAGTAAACCAGATGTAAATGCTCGTATCATTATATGTTTGCTTTTATTGCAGCAATTTGATTTGATCATTGTTGATAAGCCGAGTAAGGAAAATGTTGTTGCTAATTTTCTATCTAGACTAGATCTGCCTTCAGGGGAAGAAGAAATGGTGGATGATCAAATTCCAGATGAACACCTATTCGATACTTTAGTACTCTCTCCATGGTTTGCTGATATAGCAAATTATTTGGTTTCAGCATAGTTTCCACCACACCTGTCCTCAAAAGAGAAGAGAAAGATCGTGAGGAAGAGTGCCCCATTCAACTGGATAGGGGGTATTCTTTTTAAACTTGGCCCAGATCAGATTTTGAGGCAATGTGTCAGGGAGGAGGAAGTTTTTGACATCCTCCTAACCTGTCATGATGGGCAATGTGGGGGCCACTTTGTAGCAAAGAGAACTGCCTTCAAAATTCTACAAGCAGGTTACTATTGGCCCGCTCTTCATCAAGATGTCAGGAGATATATTAGCCAATGTGACCGATGTCAAAGGATGGGGAAACTTACTCCAAGGGATGAGATGCCCCTACAACCTCAAGTGACTTTCGAGCCATTTGAGAAGCGGGGCATGGACTTTGTGGGTCCTATCAACCCTCCTTCAAAACATAAATCCTACATCATTGTGTGTACTAATTATCTGACAAAATGGGCAGAAACAAAAGCGATCAAAGTAGCAACAGAAGAAAAAGTAGTTGAGTATTTGAGAGAAAATATCTTTTACAAGTTTGGCTATCTAAGAGAATTAGTTATAGATCAAGGGAGTCAGTTTACCTCCAATCTGATTGAAGACCTACTCACACATCACAAGATTAAGCACAAAACTTCCACCCCTTATCATCCGCAAGCAAATGGCCATGTGGAAGTCGCTAACAGAGCTTTGGAAGGGATTTTGACTAAGGTAGTGAGTAGCAGCAGAAAAAATTGGGCAGATCGATTGGTTGAGGCCACATGTGCCTATAACACCACAGGGTTCACACGCTATGAGCTGGTCTATGGGAAGAAGGCTTTGCTATCAATAGAATTTGAATATAACACATTGAGGATGGCAGCTCAACTAAACCTAGATCTCAGCCATGCACAAAAGGAAAGGTTACTTTAGCTAAATGGATTGGCTAAACAGAGATTGCAGGCCCTTCTCCACCAGAGGTAGTCCAACTTCAAAGAAAAATATGGTATGACAGACACCTCAAAGAAAAACAATTCCAAGAAGGAGATTGGGCACTGTTGTATGATTCAAGATATAAAGATTTCAAGGGAAAACTGAGGACAAGATGGCTGGGACCATACACAGTAGAAAAATGCAATGACAATGTTTTAGTCCTGATCCAGACCATTGATGAAGAAGCCATCCCCATGCTTGTCAATGGGCATAGGTTGAAGATCTACAGGAAGCCCCTTTCCAGGTAGGAGTTCATTGAGAATCTAGGTAAAACAGTGTTGGTAGTGGAGCAGGTCCTTGTCTCCACTCCACCCACACCCTAAAAAATAAAAAAAAATAAAAAAAACCAGAGAGAAAAAACAAAAAAAAAATAATAAAAGATCCCTGGGTGAAAACCTCTTGGAGGCACCCAGGGCAGGTAGTGAGAGTCAGGGTGAAAACCTCTTGGAGGCACCCCAGTTGTCTCATAACAAAAAAAGAAGAAAAAAACAGAAAAAAAAGAAAAAAATGGAAAAGACTAACTTCTTTTGAAAGCATTGCAGATTGCAGGAGGGTCACAGAGGGAAAAAAGGACATGGCTAGGCTGCATACACCCTTCCCAGTCCATTCTTCCATCACCATTATCTTTTCCTAGGCCTTGGTTTCACTTGCTCTGAATATTTCGCATCCTACAAGAAACTTTGTATATTCTACAGGAGGCTCTTGTAGAAATCACAGAAACATCAAAATCGAGTTTATAAATGAATCCGAGGGCTAGAAATTTGTTCAGAAGGCCTGTGGACCTCCCTGCCACCATCCATCCTCCTAATTCTCCATTCCATCCCTGCACACCCACATTTCCACTCGCTTTTTCTTCCCTACACACAAAAAAACACAGAATTCTGTTTCTTTTGTTTAATATATATATATATATATATATATATATATAATAAAACAGCACATTCGTCACTTGTTCTTACCTAATGCCTTCCAGATGTTCTTCCTTTCATTCAGAACCTTCTTCAGCTATCTCTTTAGCCCCTTCTCAAGCATCATCCTGAAATTTCAGAATGAGAAGCAGCTACAGGAAATCCTGCAGGATTCCTGTAGCAGCTGATCCCTTTAAAAAACAAGCTCTAGAGACAGGGTCAGTGCAGCCAAGATGTATGCAACATGCAAGGAGCAGAGCCTGATCGAAAAATCACTAGCATAAGCCAAAGTCCAAGCATGCAGAGCACAAACAACAGTAGCAATGAGAAAATGAAGTGCCAAAGTCTGAGCATGTAGAGCACAGCAGTGACTAACAAGTAAGTGGCTAAACCTATTCCTCTGTTGCATGAATATTATTTAGGAACTGCATGAACCATTGAGATGGTCGTGATCAAATGAAATCAGTGGCTAGCTAACTGGCCACCCTCGTTTAGTTCAAGTCACCCTCATTTAGTTCGAACCACCCTCACTCAGTTCAAATCACCCTCGTTGAGTTCAAACAAGCTTCGTCCCATTCAAACAGCAGTTCAGATACGCAGTTAGCATGTGTGGCCCATTAACTCAAGAAGAAAAAACTCAAAACCGGTAGTGGTGGCGGCGTATAACGAGAATAATGGAAGTGATGGTGGCCAGGCGACATGAAATACCATAATGGCACTGGAGTAGGACCAACGGTCCGGATGGGGATAACGTACCCATCTTGCCACCTCACCTCGTCACCGCAGATCATGCCATCAGCTTAAGTACAGTGCGATCTAAGCCTCCACCACCTTTTGTTTTCATTTGCATCGACGAGTTCTTGACTGCAGCACTCACCTACCACCTTCAGAATAGTGAACCAATCGTTTTCTGCCAGTTTTTCAAAACCCTCCCGCCTATCGGGCTCTATAGGAGCACTATTGCATTTTGCAGGAGCAGGAACACCGTCTACAGGAGCTTTTCTATAGGAAGACCAGAGAACAACTCTGCAAAGGAAAAATTCAGAATTTTTGCCAAATTTGAGCCCGAAAAGAGGTACGCTCAGAAACCCACTCTGCATGTGATATATGTATACAAGGTGGTGGATTAGAAGCGAAGTATTGGGATTGAAAAAGGAAAGGAACGTAAGCACAAAGCTCTGCCTGTGTTTTTCTGAGTTCTATACAGTCTCCTTGTTTTCTTTTCTGCACTTAAAATCTGTCTTTTCTTCCTCGTATTCTTATGTAAAAAAAAAGGATGCAACCATAGAAACCAAGCCTATGTAAAAAAAACGAATTTGCAAGTCTGTCTACTCTATGAAAAAACACTGTGTTATATATTCTTTGTTCTGTCAAAGTATTGATTTCTTCCAAAAGCCGAGAAGTAAATTCAGGTTGAAAACCAGGTTGAAAGGAGGGAAAAATTGCAAATTGATGTTGTGAAAAAAGAAGAACATGAGAAATTCCCTCTCTGGTTTAAAAAAAAAAACGAAACTCAACTATCCCTCTGTTTTCGGTTTTGAAAGTTATTGCCTTCTCCCTCACTTGAACATTTTTAGAAGTCACCATGCCAGGAGGTTTTATGAGAAAGGAGCCTTTGAACTCCTACAAATTGCATGAGCACCCCGAAGTGGTGGCCCTCTTCACCAGGGAAAACTGGATGTCTTTCTTTGAGAGAATTCAT
The DNA here is from genome assembly GCA_031772625.1 of Pinus tabuliformis. Taxonomy (NCBI): domain Eukaryota; kingdom Viridiplantae; phylum Streptophyta; class Pinopsida; order Pinales; family Pinaceae; genus Pinus; species Pinus tabuliformis. The sequence goes on along the minus strand of CM062807.1, from coordinate 290,333,804 downwards.
GGATATGATGAAGAGGTGACCGAGCAATTTTTAATGTCCTTAAGACCCCATTCAAAAACACATGCTACAGTCAATTTCAGGGGTATGACCCTAGAGTTTACACCAGATTTTATCAGCAAAATCATAGGTCTCCCACTTGGGCTCCCTTGGAGTAAAGAGGAAAAACCACTAGGAAAAGTTGCTAAAAAGACATTTCTTTCAACCTGAGGAACGTCCTGTAGAGGATAAGAATGGGATCAGAAGGACAAGTCTACCTCATCCACGGGGTGAGGTCAGCTACCAGATCATGAAATATATCTTTTCTGAGGGAAGATTTAGTATAGTTTATGGTTATCACTTCAGGTTATTGCATGAATTGATATATGGGATGGACCTACCTACAATTAGAAAACTCAGTCTCCCATATTTCCTCCTCCAATATTTGATAGAATGTGGCACCAAGTCAAATGTAGGGGTTCCAGACCAACTGACCCACCATGGGCTCATCAAATTGTTGGTAGAAGATGCCCTACACACATACACCATCCCTATAGCTTGGGAAATTTTCTGGAACATGTCTAGAGGAGACGACATCAAAACTCTTACTGATGACCTTAGCCCATCTGGTAGTGAAGAGGAGGAGCAAACAGAGGAACTTGAAAAGGAAATTCATGAGGAGGCACAAAATATTCAAATAGAAGAAGAAAAAGAGGAAAAACAGAGAGAAGAAGGGGAAAAGGACACAGCCACAATTGAACCTAAGGCAGAGAAGGAAGCAGCATCAAAAGCAGAGAAGAGGAAGAGAACAAAAGCTAAGAAGAAGAAGCCCAAGAAAGCTCAGAAAAAAATTGCCACGGGAAAGGCAGAAGCTCAGCAGGACAAGGAGAAACACCACCTGAGATAGTAGAAACCAAAGCAGAAACAGCAGACACAGGTAAAACTGTAGAGGGTGAAGAAGAAAAACAGCAGGAGGAAATATCCCCTGAAACACTGGCAAGGGAAGCAGCAGCTGTGCTTGCTGCATTAAGCACACCAGCTAAGCAAAATGGAAAAAGAAAAAGACAGACATCAATGTATTTCAAAGCCTGGAGGGGCACAATCCCATTTCAAGATTATGGTTAGTTTATGGATTTATGCGATCATAGTTCAGCCAAAGATAAAGCAAGGCTAGTAGAATTTTACCTACACAACATGACACTTCCTGACATGAATTTATGGGATCCAAATGCGGCATTGGGAGACTTACAACTAATGGCTATGGCTTCCTAGATGAGCCATGAGGAAAAGAGAGCAGTGGAAATTCAAAAGATAATGGCAAAAGAGCTAAGTGAGCCCCTGATGATAAGGGCAGAACCAGCAGAACCATTGGCTCTCATCTATGCCCATGAACACCTTGCAAGAAATCCCCAAGTTCTCCCTGATTATGTTGACAGGCAAGCACAAGCTATTGCTCATTTTGAAGATATGGAGAGATTGTTTGGTGATGACTACCTTCATGCATGCATGAGAAGGTGGAATACATTGCCACATAGCTTAAGGATCAGGGAGTATCACTCCCCAAATAGAATGAGGGAGGCCATGAGGATAGTACCCCTATACAAACACTCAATCCAAAACTTGAAAGCCAACTGGATTAGTCTTAAGTTCAGTCCTCCACTACAGGGAAAATTTTAAGAACCCCCCCAAATTTATATGTATAATAAATGGGCGAATCTCCATGGTATATAGGAAAAATGGAAGGTGATTTTATCAATAATATAATATGTATATATAATTTTTTGGTGAATCTCTCACCAAGTATGGCGAATATTTTACTCAATTATAAAATCTTGTAAGATCTTGGTGAGTCTTTCACTAAATAATAAAACTTTGTAAGGTCCTAGTGAATCTTAGCATTGTGAACTCTTAGAGAATTTTTTGAAAAACTATAAAACCATATATGACAAGAGCCACATGGTGGCAATATCACTGTTTTTTTCACATTTCCACAAAATGGAACTTTTTTATAAAATTATAAAAAAGCCAACCAAGTCCCTTATAATATGCAGGTAAGCTTATAACAGAGTCTGATACATCTACTATGCTTGTCTTCATTCAAGTTTCATAGCTGCTATACTTAACACTGTGAATCACAACTCTCTCAGAACTCAACTCTATATTGTAATTAAAACCTTTGGAAATTGAATCTGACAACTCTATAAAAAGGATTAGTGAAATAGAAGCTTTTGTGAATGAGCCCACTAATTATCATTGCTAAACAATCAATCTAGACTATGAAGTCTTCCATCTTGATCACAATCGTGCTCACGATCAAGGGAGTGCGACCACCTAGCCTGACATAATGGCCATCGTAGCTTCCAATAATCAACAACCACCTTGCAAGGACATCCTAGCTCATGTCTCATGAATTTTATTCATCAATCTTAAATAATATAAATCTTATAAAGATAATATTAGAATCCTCTCTGGATTCACTGTTAATACAAGGGTAAAGGAAATTTTCTAGCTCAAGGCACTAGCCAATACCAACTTTGGTATTTGTGACCCCTTTGTGGGGATGCACCTACCCTGCCCCATTGGGTTTTTGCCTTGTAACATAGTTGAAGGATCACAAGACTTTCCAATCTTCCTACTCCATTAGACACACTTTATATGCTATACATAGTGAATGGGAAAGAATCTTATAGAACACACAATTTCATAGAAGGAAGAAAAATCTTAGCCAGTTCAATATCAAAATCTTAACCAATGATTAATAAAGAATAACAAGTAGTGTAATGAATTGTTCCGAGTTATTTATTTACAAGCTGTAAAGAATGTAGTGGAATGGAAAATATTACTTAGGAAACCCTTCAATATTTTCTACTAATATGTCTGTGTATCTACATATGAAATTAAGAGCATTGTTGAATACAAAGTTTCCTTTTCTCTTGCCTCCATTTTGACAAATCAATGTGAAATCAGTGTCACTTTGAATCTCCTTTCCTGTGTGGATGTTTTGACAAATCAATGTGAAATCAAAGTCACTTTGAATTTCCTTTCCTGTGAGGGATCACATCCACAGTTGATTAGTAAAATATAATCTACTATATATTATGTTCAAGAAACTGACTGCAATCTACAATGGAAACGAGACCTCAATTGTTATTCTAAATTTGAATATATCGGGAAAACATAAGAGATAAAAATTCATATGGCCTTAGTAGTTAGAAAACAATCACTCCATCATTACAAGACCACCTAGATTTCGGCACTTAATCTAAATAATGGCACTAGTTGTAGTGCTTATTTGCATTAACACCATGGAAAAGCAACAACAATGTTTCAAAGTACACTTACTAGAAAAGTTGTAACATTTTGAGAATATTTAATGATAGCATCTGAACCTCATAGCTATGGTGGGGAAACTAGGGAACCCAAATATTGGAAGATATCTCATACCAAATCTGAGAAAAAAATAAAAAAGGGAAAAAATCAAAATCTATAAATCAAGCAATGAATTGTTTACAAATCAAATGCAATTCCTTTAACTAACAGTTAAATTGTGGTGATATATTTAAATATTTAGTAAGAGGGTAACTTCAAACCATGGAATATTACCTTTGTCATTACTGTCATCCCTCAGTGACTGAGATTACAAATCAATACTTATGGAAAGATTGTAAGAAATTTTGTGAAATAGTAAAGCGTAACCTCTATTTTCAAGCAACAAAATCAAGACATTATTACATCAAGAGCCATAATTGATACATAATCAATGAATCAAGTCCTTGTATGGCACAAGCTTGTTTCACAACCTCTATTTTCTCAATAACAAAATCAAGACATTGTATGTGGTTATTGCCAAAAGGAAACTGCGTTCTAATTTGGAAGAGGATCTTATCAAAAGACATGGATTTATTCAAAGCTACAAAGCCTAATGGGTTACTAAAAAATAAGTTGGAATATGGGATCATGATACTTAAATTGAAAAAATATGCTTTCCTTTTAGAAACATTACAGTTATACAATGTTTTTTGAAAGCATTAGAATTTGAAATTGGGCCTTTCTATCAAGACAAATTTTCATTACCAGAATGTACTTTCCTACCTGAAACGTTGTAGATATCCAAGAAAAACTTGAAAAGCATAAGAGAACTTAGCATAATGTACTTTCTTTCCTTCCTTAACATTCTTAAAGAGTTGAGGTTCCCCAAGTCATCAGGTAACTTTCGAAGGAAATGACAGTTAGTAAAAGTCCAATTCACAACTGAAGATGTCTCACAAATATGAGGGGGCATCTCCTCCAAATCACAAAAGTGATCCAGGTTAAAATCTAGCATTATTGGAAGCTTAATGCTCGACTGGTTGTTATTGAACCCAGGCATTTTTCTATTCTTCACTAAAAGCTTAAAGATAGATTCTCTAAGTTCTACATGACTTTACTATGCTCTTGAAGTGGGGGCACACGCAAGCTCTCCAAGTGAATAGTCTTAAACTAAGTGAAGATAAGGCCGATAGATCATTCAGTGTGGATCTATTTAACCCATAATTGAATACTATGTCTCTCTTGAACCCATAATTGAATACTATTAGGACTTTCAAATTTTTCATGGAACTCAAAAATGTTGGAAGAAAGTATTTGCTTCCAAAAAGAGTAAAACTAAAGCCTCTGCTTGAGGACAATTGTTGTCACACCACTAACACTTCTCCATGGAATCTATATAGGTAAACCACAAATGCAGAATTCCATTAGAATACTATGTTTATTGAATACACAAATGAAATCATTGCATTTCTTTAAAATATCTTTTGAAATCAAAATTACTGAAATTACATATCGATAACCTAGTGGGTGTAGGATAAAATTCACCCGTGTCATTCATAGAAAGCATGAGAAAAAACCTAATACTATATATAAAACCAAGAAAAATTAAAATTCATCACTTCTAGGGACCTCATAACCACCCTGCCAATACACAAGTATGTTCTTGTTTTCAGTTAGAACAATTGCCCAAATTATAATCTATTTACTCCAGCATATGTTGGAAAGTTATAGAAGGAAGACTAGTGCAATCTATCCATTCCTTTTAGCCCTAGATTTGTTTCAGTTTAAAGCAGAAGTATACAAATATACTTGTCCAATGTCTATGCTTTAACCATTCACCTTAAGATGTTCTTACAATATAATTTCCTAAGTCTATTTAATATCTTCATTATCATAAAAACCAACCTATATCCATCTTAACTCCACATCTACCACTCTTAGGGGGATGAAATCTATTTATCCCTCTGAGCACTTGGTAGACCCAGAATTAAGATGGATCTAAGATGATAGAATTTCCCCTTTAAATAGTCTATGCTCACATGAATATCATGGTATTACCATGGGTCAATACCATGGGTTATCATAAACCTGGAGCTTAAAAATTACTATTAGTAATTTATAAAAATTAATAAAATTAATAGTTGAATTTTATTTTCTTTTTTATTTTAACCAAACTAAAATGTTTAACATACATTAAATTACAACATACATTTTTACTCTTGATCCACCAAGCCCCGAGATGGATACCACTCGGGGGTTAGTAGATCCAGAGTAAAGATGGATCTATGCTAGTTTAATTCCCCCATTTAAATGGGCTACATTCCAGGTGAATACCATGGGTCAATACCATGTGCCATTTTTATTTTTATTAATACTAATATTAGGGTTAATAATGTTTTTTTGCATGGTATTAATAACAATCTAGTCCAGTAGCTACTAGAGCATATGGAAATTCAGCGCGCGCCCAGCCTGATCGTGTCCCTGGAGATCGACTTCAACCAGCAGCGCAGCGACCTGGGCCTTGGCCCCAGCCATGGCCCTCCCGGAATCGCCTCGGGAGGACCCCGACCCTCAAAAAGCCTTCTCAGATCTGGTGAAATCTCTCCCTCCTCAACGCCCCAGACCTGCAATCTCGAAATTTGCCAAGAAGCTAGATGTTCTTCAGGAAGTCCAGCTACCTCCAACCCTGCCTCGCATGGCAGCGCTATCCCTTGTCGAGAAAGGACTCATAGGGCAATTTACAAGCCTTTGGCCATCGCCAAGAATAGTCCAAAGATGGGTCGAAGGAGACTGGTCAGACAAGATCCAAGGGAAAATATTAATTAGGTTCTGCGAAAAATGGTATTACACCTTCCATTTCGAAGCCAAAGAGGACAAGGATTTGATCTTCAGGAACGGGCCGTATTTCATGGATTCTAGGGGTCTCTATCTCAATAAATGGACCCCAGATTTCGATCCGGAGCTGGATATCCCTAGTGCCATTCCAGTCTGGGTCCGCCTCCCTCACCTCCCTCTCCACTGCTGGGGAGACGATTCTGTTCGAGCCATAGGGAACGCTGTTGGCAAATATATTGACCATAGCAAGCCCAAGGACAACATGCAAGCCTGTGTAAGGATCTGTGTCGAAGTGGACCTAGGTAGAGCACTGCCTGAAGAAATAAAGTTGAAAGTGGACGACTGGAGCCATATCCAGCAACTGGATTATGAGCAGATACCATTTAAATGCAAGGTATGTCACGAATACAGACACTTTGCTAATAGATGTACTAAACTTGTTAATGCAGAGAATGATGAGCAAGATGGTCACTGGGAACCAGTCAAAAAGAAGAAATCAGCTCCTCCCCCCAAGCCTTCCATGGATTCTGATAACCCTGGACCCTCTAATCTGTGTCCTTCCTCCTCCTCTCCCTCCCCTTCTACCCCCCTCCCTCCTGAACCGCCCCTCCCCTCCTCCTCCAACCCCTTCCTTATCCTCTCCACTGTCGATTCTACCCATAAAAACCCCTCCTCAGAGCCCCCAGACTTCCATCTACCCCAGACCATCTCTTCTCAGACCCCCCTCGAACCACCTTCAATAAGGATCACCAGAAGCTCTTCAAAAGAACATGGAGAACCAGCGATACATACAAAAAACCGGGACCTGGCAGAAAATCAGCTAAGCAACACAGGGATGAAAATGCCCAAAAGGACATAGCCATGGGCACACAAGCTCCAATAGAGTCCTTCATCCTTGGGCACCAAGAGAAAGAGACAAGCGGCAAAGACCAAGAGAGGCGAGCACCTCTCCGCATGCCCAATGCATCATGATGAAAATCCTTTCTTGGAACAACAGGGGTTTAGGGCACCCCTCTAAAATAGCTGCCCTCAGAGATCTAATTCACAATGAAAAGCCAGAAATCATGCTGATACAGGAGACAAAACAAGATCAGCAAGAAATGAGAAAAATTATAGCTCAGCAGAAACAGTACTTAGGATGCATTAGTGAATCTAGAGGAGCCTCTGGAGGAATTGTCACCATTTGGGACAACAGTAAATGGAACTGCACCTCAACAAATCCCCACCAGAATTGGATCAGAACCACTCTTGACAGCAAAACAGGCAATCAAACAGTAATTATATATAATGTTTATGTTCCCAACCATTACAGAGAAAAGGAAATCTGCTGGGATGATTTGAAGACAAGCATTGATGGGGAACAAAATACAAATATTATAGTCGCAGGTGACTTCAACCTGATCTACATGCCAATGAAAAAAGGGGAGGAACTTTCGCTCCAGATCCCTTCAGAGGCCATCTGGAGACCATCATCCAGGAGCATGAATTAGTTGATGTTATACCCAAAAATCGCAGATATACCTGGAGTAATCGTAGGATTGGTATAGGCAACATAATGGAAAGACTAGATAGATTTCTAGTCAACATCTCGTATCTCTCTTCCTTCTCTGTAGGATATGCCAACATTCTCAATACCTCTGCCTCTGATCACTACCCCATCACTCTAACTTTGGAAACCCACTGTCCTCTTGGCCCTATTCCATTTAAATATAGCCCTCTTTGGAATCGGATTCCTGCAGCCAGAGAAATTGTTCAGAAGACTTGGAGCCAGCATGTGGAAGGTTCGCCATGCTTTATTTGGGAAACCAAATTAAAAAGAACCAAGCAGGTATTAAAAGATTGGGCCAAAGATAGTTATCAGGAGCCAGAGGAGATCAAAAAGAAAGTCAAGAATGAATTAGAAGGTGTGCAGTCAAGGATCGAAGAGCATGGACTATCGCAGCAAAATAAGGAGCAAGAAAGTGTATTATACGCACAGCTGAGTCACATTAATAGGGAGGAAGAAACCAAGTGGCGTTTAAAATCTAGACAATTATGGCTTCAAGGAGGAGACAAAAATACAACCTACTTCCACAAACAGGCCACTGCTTGAAAGCTCAGGAACAATGTAAACACAATCCTGGACAGCGAAGGAAATCGGCACAGCACTCAAGAAACCATAAGGAATGCTGCCTCCAAGCACTATAGGGACCTCCTAACTGAAATCAAAGGGGCATAAGACTATTCCGACTTGCTCCAGCATCTACCCAAAGGAGTCACTAAGGAGATGAATGACAACCTTAGCAAGGAAATTGAAGAAGAGGAAATTAAAAGAGCAATCTGGAGTCTACATCCTGATAAGGCGCCTAGGCCTGATGGATTCCCCATCTGTTTCTTGAGTTCTGGACTCTGATAAAAAAGGACCTGACAAAGATGATTCGATGGGTGCAAAGAAAAGGGAAATTAGGAGGATTCACCAATTCCACCTTTCTTGCCCTCATACCTAAGGAAAATCGGCCCTCTTCTTTTTCCAGATTCCGACCCATTTCCCTCTGCAATTCCTCCTACAAAATTCTATCCAAAATCTTAGCTACCAGACTCAAACCCCTCCTTCCCTCCTTGATATCTAAAAATCAAGGAGGCTTCCTGCCCAATAGATATATCACTGACTCCATTCTCCTTGTCCAAGAAGCCATCCACTCGAGTTTATCCAGGAAAGAGAAAGGATTTGTCCTAAAGCTTGATCTGGCGAATGCCTTCGATAGAGTAATGCATTCCTTCCTTATTGCTGTCCTAAAAAAGATGGGCTTCGAAACTCCCTTCATTAATATTATTGTAGCTTGTATCTCTGGGCCCTGGATCTCCCCCCTGATCAACGGTAGGCCAGGTGAAGCATTCCAATCTTCCCGGGGTCTCAAACAGGGTTGTCCCCTCTCTCCCTACCTCTTTATCCTCATGGTAGAATCCTTCAGTCAAGCTTTGGACCACAATTGGAGAGTGGGCCTTATAACCGGTATCAAATTCGGGAATGGAGCAAAAAACATTAATCACTCACAGTTTGCTAATGATACCTTATTAATTGGGGGAGCCTCCACCACAATAGCAAGGCGATTCAAGAAACTCCTTGACCAATTTATGGGGGATTCTGGAGGCTTGGTCAATCAGCTCAAAAGCTGTATATACGGATGGAACACTTCAAATCAGGTTATCCATAGCATTGAAAACATATTTGGTGTCACATGCAAGCTGGAATGGACCCACTTTTCCTATCTAGGCATGCCAGTGAGCTTGGGCCCTCTGAAGGCTGAAACTTGGAACGGAATCATTGACAAGGTAAAGAGGAAAGTGCAGCAATGGGCAACACTGTGGCTCAACCCAGCAGGCCGGATCATTCTCCTTAAATCAGGTATCACTTCCCTTCCCCTTTACCGCTTTTCTCTATATCAAGCTCCTGCCATTTTTCAACATAAATAGAAGTTGCACTTTGCCACTTCCTTTGGCAAGGGACGAAGAATGATAAAAGCAAGTTTAATTTAGTCAGTTGGAAGCATGTAATCCAAACCCAAGATAGAGGAGGTCTTGGTATTAGATCGCCAAAGTTCTTAAATCTGGCCTTTGGTGTGAAAACTGTATGGAGGTTAATAACAGGACCCTCATCGTGGTGGAAAAAGGTGCTGGAGATCAAATATCTAAACTTCCCCAGGCAGCAACTTCTTGAATCCAATATCCCCAATAGAGACTCCACTAAAATCTGGAGGTTATGCAAGAAAGCCCTACCTCTTATGATTCAAAATATTTTGAAAGTTCCAGGGGGGGAGCCAGCATCAACTTTGGAACTGACAAAATCCTGGGACAACAACCCTTGATCATGCATAAAGAGGCCATACCCGTCATCAAATTTCTCAACAATAGAGGTATCCATCATCTGGCTCAAATTTCCAGTTGGGACCCTCATTCCCATGCCTGGATTGGTTGGTCCTTCCCAGAAATCCCCAACGCATTAGAACCTAGCCTCAGCTATCTGAAGTCTCTCCTCCACAGTAATGCTCCCATCAAGGAAGATGAAAGGGATGGTTTTCGCTGGGACTCAACAGGAACAAATTATACAGTCAGAGCAGGCCATCAACACCTTTGCAATAGCACCTTTCAGATGAATTTGTGGAACCATTGGAAAATTGTTTGGAGATCAGAGGCTCTCCCAAAAATAAATTTTTTTATATGGCTCTTGCTGAAAGGCAAATTCTTAACAGTAGAGAACCTAAAAAGAAGAGGCATCAACGGCCCATCCAGATGCCCCAACTGTTGCAATGCCGAAGAAATGATGCATCATCTATTCATAGAATGCCCCTTTGCTGTTGAATGTTGGGAAAAGATGTCCTCCACTGGTAATTCAATTTGGGAACCTCAGCATACCATAGCGGAGACAATCTACAAATGGAGAAAATGTTGCCCCTGGAAAGAAAAAAGAAGCAACTTGGTGAAGAGAGTATGGAACACTCTCCCTCACACCTTGCTATGGCGAATCTGGTTAGCTAGAAATCAAAAAATTTTCCAAGACAAGAGCTCAACTACACGAATAACCTGCAGCAAAGCAAAAATCCTTGCTCTGGAAACTATCTCAATCAACACCACTGGAAAGATCGATGAAACAAGATACAGTGTGGAGGAGCGAGATTTCATAAGTTACATTCTGGAAAAAAATCAAAATCATAATGTACAGGAAGGTAGCAGGAGGGATGCATAGAGCAAGGTAGAAGCTAGCTCATGGAAAGTTAGATTAAAAGAAGAGGAGTTCGCCAATTGGATACAAAACTGCAACTGCTTCTATCTGTTCTTCGATGGGGCATCTAAATCAAATCTTGGTACAGCTGGAGCAGGGGGGCTGATTATCAACGCCAACGGGGAGTGCATCCTCCATTATGAGTGGGGTCTAGGGAAGGTCTCGAATAATAGAGCTGAAGCACTAGCTCTGTTCCAGGGCCTAACTCAGTTAGGAAAACTTGGGATAAAGAAGGAAAACGTATTCGGGGATTCCTCTGTTGTCATCCGCCTAATGGTCCACCAGCAAGACTCTCCCAACACTCTCATTCAACAAATTAATAGGCACAATCAAATTCTGCATCAGGCAATGGATGACATTCAATACTACCATATCCTTCATAACCTTAATAAGAGGGCTGACGGTTGCGCCAACAGTGCGTCTGGAAGGCCAGTTGGCACCCTAAGCTGCAACTCCAAGGAGACTTACCAACCTTTGCCATGACTCCAAATAAACTCATCATCGTTAAGCCTAAAAGCACTGACAGAATCGATTGGAATCATCTTCCTCGGGCTTTCAACAGGATTTCTTACTGCAGCAGGATATTGCAAAGACACGAAATCCACAAAATACTCATTAATCTCGACAATCTCATCAACTCTGCCGGCAGATGTCTCCTCAGATCTGATTCATGGATCCTCTAGGACATTTCTCTGGTCTGCCATCAGGATCCCCTCCTTCATCCCTTGACTGGTTGGCCCCTCCCCTGCTTCACCCCTCTCCAGCTTCTTCCTATATCTCACCCCCTTCCTTCATTCATCAGCGCTAAGTATTCCTCTCTTCGACGCTTGCTCCCTGTCATTGCTTCCAAGCGAACTTGTCCTCAGGTGATTTCTTGTGTGCTGTGTTGTCTATTGAACCGTCGCTTCTGCTTCAGAGATAGTCTCTGCCTTTTGTGTAGCGATCCGAACCTTTGGACAACTCTCTTTTTCTCTATCCTTCTGATTGTCTTCCACGCCTCTAGGCAGTTTCAGGCCATCAAGAGCCCAGCTGTGCACTGTGTTGCTCTCAATCTCTCTGCCCCCTGTGTTGTGAGTTATATTCCAAATTTTGTGCACACCCGCTCCTTATTTCTTCCACCCCCAGCAGCAAGTATGGCACGCAATGAAGACTGTCTACATTGTGCGGACCTGCAAGTCGAATTAGAAGAAGTCAGGGCTCAGCAGCGTATCTTGGAGAATCAGCAGAGGATCTTGGAGACAAGAATTGAAGACCAGAACCGCATCATCAATGATAAATACCGAGCTGAAATTGACCTCTTCCTGCATAGGGTCACTTCACTTCATGAGAAGTTCAGCCACTTGTCAAACAGGTGCAGTCATGCGGAAGAGTCGATTTCGATCCTGCAATATATGATGGACAAGCGAAATAATGAAGCCCCAAGTTCCTCAAGTGCCAAGCAGGCAGAAGTGGAACAAAAGCCAGAGGAATCCACTGCAAGGAAAATTAGTCATATAGAAATAGATTAAAAAATGTTCTGCAAATGTCAATTTTGGTTGTTTCAATTTGTAAGAAGCTACAGTAGCTGAGGTAATTTTAGAAGCAGAATAAGCAGGAGAAGGATCAAGGAGAGATCTCTGTTTTGTAACTCCTTTGATCCAAGCCGCCATCGGTATCTAATGTATCTCAGGAGCTCTGACTCTCTTTTTTTTCAGCCATTAATATAGCAACCGACTTTGTTAAAAAAAAATAATAATAACAATCTAGTCCATGGTATTTGTCCCATAGTATTTTGCCCATAGGTTTCACCTAAATATAACGCATTTTTTGAGTGTTCGTAAATATAAGGTGACTTATGGAGTAAATATAAAAAAATGTTTTATTTGTTTACCATACCTCTCGTTTATTTATATTTTTATTAATTTACCATACCTCTTTTACAAATATGGTATTTGACCCATAGGATTCACTTAAATAAAACCTCTTTCTTGAGCCTTCATAAATAGAACGAGGGTTATGGACTAAATATAAAAAGAGATTTTATTTATTTACCATACGACTAGTTTATTTATATTTTTATTTATTTACCATACCTTTCGAGTAAGTATAAAAAGAGGTTTTATTTATTTACCATACCTCCACTTTACTTATATTTTTATTTGTTTACACCCTTGCATGTATATAAGGTGACTTATGGAGTAAATATAAAAAATGTTTTATTTATTTACCATACCTCTCATTTATTTATATTTTTATTAATTTACCATACCTCTTTTATAAATATGGTATTTGGCCCATAGGATTCACTTAAATAAAACCTATTCTTGAAAATGGGCAAATGGATTCACTTAAATAAAACCTATTCTTGAAAATGGGTGAATGGAAGGTTGTAACTCCTAGTTTCAAGGGCTAAATTTACCTTTTTTACCCTCTCCCTTAAAATAAGGTTGCCTATTTGAGGTGATTTGTAAAAATGTGCTATGATACAAAATATTCGCCCACTAAAAATTTAAAACCCCTTAATTTCGCCAAAGGGCGAACATTCGCCCCTAAAATTTTCTATGCTCCACTACTATTAGGATTGTTGGAACGAGTTAAGGAGGAGGGAGAACATAAACAATGGGAGGAAGTGGACAGGACAGCAGGTTTCCATGATAGAGAGGAAGACATCACATTAGAGGCTTGGGATGTCAGGAATCTGTTAGAGCTATTAAAGATGAAGAGCTGGATTAGTTGCTCAGAGGATGAGCAACCCATTCAGCAGGGGGTGATGATGAGCCCTAGAAATGGGTAACTATATGGGCTCATTCTACCTATTATTTGCATTTAATCCACCATTCTCAATAGTTTTATGCATGTTTTTGAATATATTTATGTCAATAGAGTGAATGGGGATAGTCACTTTGCCATGAAGTCTAATGAATGTTTATTGCATATTTTTTGGGACAATTTTGGACAAAGACAAGGAAATCATGAGCATATGGCAGCCAAACTCGAGGAAACAAGGAAGAGGACTTGTAGGAGGGGTGTCTTCTTCATTAATGACTCCTTCCTCGAATTCTCCATCAGCAGCTCAGCGTACACAGGCCCACATTGATGATTCCAAGGGGTAGTCGAGGAAGTCAAGTAGGGCTGTTGTTATCTTCAGTTCTAGGCAGCCGAGTTCCTTAAGTTTAGGAGGACTGTTGAGAGTCCCTATTTTTATAAATAAGAAGGCTTCAAGCCTCAATAGGTTAGCTATTTCTTAGTCTATTTTCGAAATATGGTGCAGCATTGTACTCAGCTCATTTTCGAGCTCTTTTTTAGACAACTTTTATGTGATGTAACTACTATCTTTGATAATGAAGATGAATGAAGTTTTGAGCCAGCACTGATTTTTCTTCCAGAGGGCTGAAGCTCTTCGATTAGGGCCCAACCCAAGTTTCCCAGCACCTCCTTTTTGTACTTCTATGTTTTTGTTTCCATTCATGAGTTAATTTATGCTGCATATATTCATTTTACTTCATTGGATTAAATTGCTTTTGATGATTAGAATAGTTTTTTTTGCTTCAAGTTGCTTCAGTAGTTTGCTACAGTAACAGAAAAATATCCAAAAAGGCCACCAGCAGGTCTTGATCTCCTCTCTCCCTCCTTGGGACCATGATTTGAGGTCAAGGCACTACTGCTGCCACCCAAAAACACAGTTTTTGCTCTTCCAATGCAACTGCTAGTGTGATATTTCAAGTTGGAGAAGTTGATATTAGTTTGGATTCACATGCTTAGATCATTTCCTGTTCATTTACCATGGTTTTCTCACATAATTTTCTATTAATAAAGTTTTGTTCAACATTTTTCTGGTTTTAGGTCAAAATTTAGGTTAACATAGACAAAACTCTATTTTTTGGTTCATGCTTTTGTCAGTTTTGAGAAGTAAGTGTGCAGCTCTCTTGTAGAACATTCCATCTCATCATCCCTTCATTAAACAGCCAGCACCAACTCACTTCTCCAAGATTTCCCCACTCATTCGCCACATTTTGCCAATCTACCCCAATTTCTCTGTTTTTCCATAAAGTTACTTTTTTTCCCTTTGAACAAATCCAACCATCTCCTTCATCCCTAATCTTCCTTGACAAGTTATAGACCCCTCAACACCTTCATACAGCCTTCATTTCCCCTTTCCCATCATTTTTCCACCTTCAAACCTCCAAAAACCACTTTCGTCCTCCTCCTGTAGATCCCCTATAGCCTCCTATAGAACTTCCTGCGAGTGAATTTTCGAAGTCTGATCACAATGGAAGTCTTCAAAATGGTATTGGGGGCTTCTTAAGACCTCTCCACACCTTCCTCACCATCTGCAAAAGCCAACTCCATCTTCTTTTGCCACCAAACCTCTGCACAGTCACAACTAGTCAAATCATAAGCATAATAATTCCACATAAAAATACTCAAAAATACAAAAAGATGAATTCTTCTCATTTATCTTTAGAAGTAGCTTGAATAAATGCAGCTTTCCTTTTCAGCAATCAATGGCACCCATTTCAGTAGTTTCCATATCTTTTCTTGCACAACTAGTGTTTGCTAGGGTTTGCTAGGGTTTTCTAGGGTTTGCGTTTCATTTCAGTTTTCCTTCTCCTTTTGCAAATAGAATAGCCCCTGTAGAGTTAGTTTCCTTTCATCACAGTTAAAGCTTCTTCTGAGAACTCATAGAAATTGGCTTAAGCTCCTAGTGAACTTGCGCTAGCTGATCAAGTGACAGCCTGCAGTAAGAGCTAGTACTTGTGCATATAGCACCGTCGCTTCCAATTTTGTTACGAACTACCAGGTTGATAAAAGTAAAGAAGGAGGCCCCAGGAGTTGCAGCATTATTTTTTCAATACTAGAGCTCACCACGGAGTTTGTAGAGAGCTCTTGCTCTCATCTATATCCTTCAGCACCTTGGCTTTACCCTTGCACGGAGGCACATATTCAGGTAACTAGGTCATAGGTTCCACACCTTAGGTTTCAACTCCCATCTCTACATCCTCCTCATCTACCAGGATTTCTTCAAATTCTTCCTCCTCTTCGGCCTCCAGATTAATGACCTTCCCCTTTTCCTACAAGGTGAGTTTAGTCCTCTGTGGGTTTCTGGGCGAGAAGCGCACCGGGATCATAGCCTACTTATCCTTCTTAGTTCGTAGTGTGCGAGGTGATTTAGGGACCTCTAATATCACTTCAGCACTCTCTAGGGCTTCTACTTCTGCAATCTCTTGCATGGATTCCATGGGTTTCGACATCAGTCTGGTTAGAAGGTCCTACATCTCCTTTGGAAAATTTGCAAACATTGAACTTGCTCTCAAAGCCTCAAAGTTCGACAGGTCCATAAACACCTGATAGCGCAAAAACTCAGTTCTTAAATTGCCAAGTGTTTTCTGTTGGGAAGCCACTTGTAATTTATTGGTCCTTTTGAATTTGAATTCGACCGTTCCCCCCTCATTCGGCTCATTAATGCTAGATTGGCGGCAGATTTTCAAGAATCTAACCCATAAAATTCGCCTTAAATGTCTGTCACCCGCTCCATTTGGCCTAAAACCAACAATCAAATTGTGAATAGTGATTTTAATGGTCACCTTCCAGCAAACCTGCGCGCCAACGCAATTGTCTTTGTGTTGTCGCGGACCTTGTGACACTTCGTTGCTTCGCACAGTCCTAACATCGTGCATCTCTCGAGCAGTGTAGTTTATATTCCCGTGCCTCCTTTCAGCTACCTAGAGCGCAAAGATTGTGCTACTTCCATATAGTCACATCACTGGATTGCCGATTTATGGATTCAAACGAATTCCATTCAACTTTCCTACAAAGGGTTCTCCATTTAACTTGACCATTTGTATTGTGCCTCTGTCGGTAATCTCCTTAATAATATACAACCCTAACCAATGCATCCCGAACTTCCCTAGGAATTTATCAAACTTAATATCATACAACAACACTAAATCGTTTACCTTGAATGTATGCAACTTGATATGGCAGTTTTTCCATGCCTTTTCACATTTCTTTTGGACTTGCTGGTGAAATCCAACAAAAAATCATTCATCTTTGAGCTCATCCAACTGCGCGAGCCTCTCCTCCAGGGCTCCACGATCCATCGTACCTATGAGCACTGTTATGCGTAGACTAAGCATGATGTATTCCATATGCATTACGACTTCCACTCCATAGACAAGCCTAAAAGGTCTCTATCCCGTCAGTTTCTTGCATGTCGTTCGATAAGCCCATAACACTGCAGGTATGCGTAGGTCCCAATCACTTTGTTGAGCACTGCATACCTTGGCCATCACATTTTCAAGCACTTCGTTGAACGCCTCCACTATCTCGTTAGCCTGTGGGTGATAAGGTGTGCTCTTTTGATGATACACCTGAAATTCCTCTGTGAGTGTGCTGATCGTCTCGTTTAGGAAGTGTGTACCACGATCTCTCATCAAGATCTTCGGACATCCAAATCACGCCAGTACCTGTTCCAATAGAAACTTCGTGGCAGTTGCACCTATGCAATCTTTCACCGGCTGCACTTCTGCCCAATGAGTCAAATAATCCATCGCAGTGATAATATACCTCGCGCCTGTATTTCCTTGAGGATTAGTGGGTCCTACAAAATCTATTACCTACTTTTCGAAAGGTTGCAATGTTATTTGTGGATTCAAAGGCATTTCATCCCTTCACGATGGCCTGCCTGTTCTTTGACATACATCACACACCTTGCAATATGCTTTTGAATCTTGATAAAGGGTTGGCCACCACAACCCTGTGCATAGAATCTTTTGCGTGGTGGCCCTTCCTGCATAATTTCCTCCCACGGCACCCCCATGAGCGTCTGCGAGGATGCTGCTTTGTTCAAATTCAGGTACATACCTTCCTAGTATTTCATCATTCCCCATCTTGTATAGATGCCCAACAATGACAGAGAAATATGCCATGTGCACCACTAATTCCTTCTTTTGCTGGATATGGTATCCTTCCAGCACAGTTCTAGTTGTTAGAAAGTGAATTATATCTTAAAAATGTCCATCCTTGATGTGCACATCAAATAGTTGCACGTCAGGTAATCCTTCCTCCAAATTAGTAGGTTCCTCCCCTATCTCGATGTGCGACAGGTGATCTAGTCCCACGTTCAATCGTCCAAGCTTCACAACAACTTCGAAATCGTACTCCTAGAAAAATAAGATCCATCTGCAAATTCGACCCCCCAATATAGGCTTATTGACTAGGTACTTTAGCGTAGAGTGATTTGTATACATCTTAAAGTGGCCTCCTAGGAAGTAGTGTCGATACTTTTGGAGCGCATATACCATAGCTAGCCCCTCGCGCTCAGTGGTGGAATAGTTCTTCTCTGCTTTAGATAATCTACGACTTGCGAACGCGATAGGGTGATCCAAGCCTTCTCCATGATCCTGTGTTAGTACTTCCCCCAGCGCTATACACGACACGTCAACATGGACATGAAACTCTTTCTTCCAATTCAGGAAGACAAGAATTGGCACAGTAACCATATTTTCTTTCAATATATCCAAGATTTTCTTACAGTCATCGTTCCAGCAGAACGTGACATCCTTCTTCAACAATTTTTCCATCGGCACGGTGATCTAGGCATAGCCTTTGATAAACTTTCTGTAATATCTCGTATGTCCAAGAGTAGCACGCAATTGTTTCACACTTCTTGGCGCTTCCAAGTTCAAAATCACCACGATCTTCGTGGGGTCTACCATCAGCCCTTGTCTACAAACCACATGCCCCAATAGGTTCCCAAAAGGAATGAAAAACAAACACTTTTTAAGGTTGAACGCGATTTGGTATCTTCAACAAGTATCCAGCATCAATCACAAGCTCGCTACATGGCGCTTAACCAGCCCAAATACAATCCGGTCATCAAAATAGACCTCCAAGAACTTATGAATATATTCCTTAAATGTCGCAACAACCACGTGCGAAAATATGGTCAATGCATTCTTCAATCCAAATGGCATGACAGTATATTGAAAGCAACCCCACTCAGTCGCGAAGGTTTTCTTGCTCCTATCCTCCGGCATGATTTTGATCTGGTGGTACCCCAAGAACCCATCAATGAAAGAATATGCTTCCTGACCACCTACATTGTCCAACACTTCATCCGTGAACGGAGTTGGGAATAGATCATGCACACAAGCGTCATTCAATTTTCTGAGATCCACACATATCCTTATCTCGTTCTTCTACTTCTTCTCTTGCACCACCATTGGGCTTACCCAATCAGATTCTTCCACATGCTCAATGATGCCTGTTGCGAGCATTTTTCTAGTTCTATGCGTACCTTCTCCTTGTATTTCGGATTTAAGTGGTAACACCTCTACTTAACTGGATTTGCGTCGGGCTTTAACATGATCTTCATCACTCCTAGATCTCCAATGATTCCTTTCAAATCCGTGAACTTGGTCGGGAATAAGTCCTGATAGTCACGGAGTAATTCAGCAACTTTATCCACCATCGCGTCATCCCACTAGTCTCTAATCTTTGTAAATTTGGGTTCTTTCTCCGTACCAATGTTCACTTATTTAGTTTTCACTGGTGCGGTTATATCAAGGTTCTCAATCTGTGGTCATTGAACCTCGCGGTGGCCTTCTTTTTCTGGAATGTTAATATTTTGCGGATCCTCATCCTCCTTTTCAGTAGTTACATTATAATATTCCAGCGCATGACTCAACGAAGTAGCCCATTTAGGTTGAATCAGGTCTAAGGGCTCCTATGGTATCCAGTGCTTCATCAATACTGTCCCACCCATCCTCAAAACTAAAGGTCATCATGAATCCTTCGCGCAGGATATCTCATTCACCTGTCCCATGGTGGAGCTATGTTTCTATATACCAGTTCATTGGTATAACATCTAGGGTATGACAAAACAGGTGCACCCACTCAGGTTGTGGCTTTTCTCCATAAGCCTGTGTCCACTTGGCCAGATGCACGCGCGGATCATCCTGTCCATCATAGTTGTCTGTCAGTTGCATCTTAGGCTTCCCAAATTGTACTCGCATCATTCTCCTACATTCACGCCAATCATCAAATCTTCCTTTGTGCGTACCCCACAATATTGCGGGCGTAGTGCGTAGTACCCAGTCGAGGGCCTGGAAATGTTTCTTTTCCGGCACCTCCCTTTCAAATGCATCCAACGTTCTACTTCTTCATCAGAATCTGAAGTGCACGAGCCCTCATGCTCCCATGTAATCCGCCCATCCATAGTGGAATTCACCCAGTCTTAGTCCCACGCTGTTATCTTATAGATGCAATCCAGATCATCATCACTCTCATAGTCATGGACTGGTCCCATATAGCACGATCCTTCAGTAGGATCCAGGGGTATGATTACGCGCAGTGACTTCTTCTCAAAGATCATTTTCTGCTTCTTCATATTGATTACCCCATTTATATTAGTAGCCTAGTCAATTCCCAGGACCGTGGGGTAGGAATTGTTGTCATCAACAATCTCTATCACATAAAAATCTTTCAGCGTGCTCTCTCCCTCAATATCCGCAGTTACTCCCTGAAATCGCCCCATGGGTATGATTTTCTGCTGATTCACCATTCTCAGCTGAATTGGATACCATTACAGCACAGGTCTCCCCATTCGCTCCCATGTCTATTTCGGTAAAACATTCACATCTGAGCCCAATTCCAGAATGACTTGATCCATCTTGTATTCTCCAATCTGCGCAGTGAGTCTCATTTCACGCCTCGTCCTTGTTTTATGCTTTCCAATCTTTCGGACTATGCGTGGTTCTCCTGGCACGGTCCCATCACATCTATTGATGAGTTCCTGTAACCATTTCACAGCCTTACTGTCCCGCAGTAACTTCATATAGGTTTCTAGAAAAGTTTTGAGCATGGAGGGATCCATCTCCAGCTCAGCCTAATCTTTGTTTCCTGAAGTGGAGGCCTCAGCGAAACTTTTCTTAGCTTCCATGAAGGTTTCCCTTGCACTCTCCAAATCAAACTCAGCTTCTTTCGTCGGGGCTTTATGAACCCAAGTACTATCTTATAGTTGTTTTTCCTTGTCATCTCCCATCATGGTTCCACTTTGGAGCACTATAGTTACATTTGGATCTTCCTCACGCGGCTCAGACCTCATCATCTGCAGGTTCTAAGTCAGGGGAGGTTGTAGTGCCCCTTTGTCACGTATCCTAGCTATCAGCATAGGACAATATTCTGTTTCATGGTCAAACAGTGTGCAATACTTGCACGACGGATGCGTTGGATTAGTGCAATCACGGGCATAATGTCCTGGTCCTCCGCAATTGTAGCAAATCAACTGTCCTCGACCTCTACCAGGTCCTCCTCCACCTCAGCCTCGTCTGCGCTCATGAAATCCTGTCCATGCCATCTTTGTGTTCTGGTCAAGGGGTTGCGTTTCGACCTGAACCCTATAGGCAGGAGTTCTATCCATCATCAATTCATAGCTCCTGTAAGTACGCTCGTCATGTCCCACTAAACTACAAAAGCTGCAGAATAATTGTTGCAGAGTTTGCGTATACTTCTGTAACAAGTGGCAGTTATCCGTGGCATCTTTTTTGGCTACTTGACAGATAGCGCACCACAAAGAAGGTGTCACAATAGGTCCTACTTGAGCTTCTAGCCTTAAAGGCATCGGTCATCCTCTTGCAAGGTAATTTGTAAAGACCGGACAGTGGTCTTTGTCATGACCCTGACTCTTGCATTTCAGGCACCATACTCCCTTGCACACTTCTAGTGGAACTGTTCTGTCCTGTTTCAGACTCTGTATCTCAAGGCACATATTCTTCAATTGCGCGTGGATCTATTGAACTCCTAGATTAGGATCTTGCATCAGGGTCTCATGTAGTCTCATGGCAATCTCCAAGGCCTCTGCCTGAGTTGTTATCTTTTGCTGCGACAATGCACTCCTTAAGTGTGGTAGTAGCGAAGCTACAAACCACTCGCGATATTGTCCATTCGTCAAATTCATATTGGCTTCGCAAATCGTACGTTTCAGCCTCTAATCCAGCTCCCAAGGCATCTCGCCTGGTAGCATCGTGATTTCTTTGAATCCAATAATCGACTGCGCTTCAGATTTAGGCCTGCTAAATTCCCTATTCAGTGCTGCTTCGATGTCTGATACTCTTGCATTTGGGTTATCGTTGGAGTACTTAATATACCAAGTCAACACGCAATCCTGCAGTGCGCTAACCAGTGTTGCTTTCTTTATATGGTCATCTGTCACACCTTGAGCTTCCCATACAGCCTTCACTACGAACTAGAATTGGTCTGGGTCCTCATTTTCCAAGCCTTTGAACAAAGGCAACTTCACTGTGTTCGCCATAATAAATCGCGGTGGTGGTGGAGGTGGTACGGGAAAAGATGGTGGTGATGACGATGAAGCCGGCGGTGGTGGTGGAAGTGGTACGGGGGAAGATGGTGGTGATGGCGGTGAAGCCGGTGGTGGTGTGGGCGAAGGTGGTATTCGTGGAATTCTTTGCCTTATCAAATGAATAGCACTTCGCGGAGAGACCTTCACGAGCTCTTCTTCGTCCCATCGTGGAGGTGAAATCAATGGGCTATTCTATGGACCCTTATTTCCTTCATTCCTGTAAACATTTCCGCTTCGCATAGCCCCGAATATCAAGGTAACTGCATAACCTGTTTTTTGTACAACAACATTTTAATCCAAGTATTCAAAGATTTTACATACTTACCTCACGATCCTTTGAAGAAGCGTCACTCTACCTCGCTATAGCTGACTAAGGTTTCGACCATGAACTCAGTAACAAATCCTCCTATAATGTGATCGAGCCAATGATCGATGGCGCGCACGATCTTATCCTTCAATGCTTCCAATCTTCGCACTAGCTCCAGGGTCCACACAATAGGACCGTCAAGTTTCCACCTTCCTTGGCTATCTGCTGGCATCGTGATCCACTCGTATAGTTCAGTAGGAAATGAGGCGAAAAATATTTCGTGGATCTCCATATACAAATAGTTATCTAACCACTGTTCTTTTGACAGTCGCAGGTTTCTATTTTCTTGTGCCACAAACTCGTGAATCCTTCTGTCCAACCAGTGTTCGATTTCTTTCTTAGTTGGATTCCAATGATACGACTTCACACATCTCTTATGCAGATTCTGGTCCCAGCAACTGAACCATTTTTTGACTTGAGGGGGCCTGACCCAGGTTCAGTGTTAGTTAGCCAAACAAATCCCTACACTACTAGCCCTTTCGGCATCAACCCGCGCAACACGGAGTGAAGTCTCACCTGAAGCAGTATGGGGGGATGCTAGAACTAAGTTTCCACACCCTTGAGATGGTTGTGATGTCAGTTTATTCCAACTATTCCTGCCTTCGCGTAGGTTACTTATCCCTCTGCTCAACCCTTCAGTACCTTCGCGAAGTATCACAATCGGCTTTCGCACAACCCTAACCAGGGGTTGAAGTCCTTTTGCACTGCTAGGGCAGCGAACTGAGCTATTTCCCAGACTAGGTTAAGTATCTTACTTATCTTATTAACAGGTCTTAGTTAGCTTCGCATAAATAGATTTTCTTACTTGCGTTCACTTAACCAATATAATTATACACATTCATGCATCATATAAGCATTAGAAGTGAAATTCATATCCAGTACAACAGATGCATAAACAGGAAATAAAGACACAGAAATGATAGAATACTTCTCTTTAATAATACTTCCAGATAATTACAGACTTGACTTGCCCTGCATACTCAGTTGCAGGGGTCCACGCACTCAGCTGCAGACTTTTAGCCCTCTGCGCACTCAGCTACAGAGCCTCTACCTACACTATGACCCAAAACTTAGACTTCTACTTCAGAGCTATCTCTCATACATGTTTGATCTTAATCCATTATTGATGCCTCTAACTACTTAGAGCTTAGCTCTATTTATACAATCCCATGGTCCGCAGACCATGGGTAGATCTTCTACAGCCGACATTACATTATCAAAATAAGGGCAGACAACCCTATGACTCTTTAACATCTATGCGCTCCACATCCATAAAATGCAGAGTCTTTACATTGGAATTAAAAAAGTGGACCAAAATATGGGCTCTAAGCCCCAAAACTGCCCTTGGGGGATCCCACGCCCAATAGTAAGAGGCCACATTCATCTTGTATTTTATACATCAGTCCATTTATGTATCTGGCCGCATTCTCTACATCTTCCTTTATGTGGCCTACTCTGATATTCAACCTATAGAATTCCTTTATATATTCTTTCACTGTCATGGAATTCAGCCTCAATTTTGTAGTTGCCTGAATAAGCTCAGTTGATAATCTTTGGGCATAAACTTTCTCTTCAATTTAGCCACCATTATTTTCTAGCTTTTAATCATTGTTTTCCCTTTTTTCTAAAATCTTCCTTTAATTCATCCCACCACAGTTTTGCACGTCCCGTTAACCTAGTCACAACATACTTGACTTTTTGGTCTTCATCAACATCCTCATAATCAAAATACTTGTATAGAGTGTTGATCTAATCCAACATCTCTTCCATTTTCAGGTTTCCATTATACAACGAAACTTTCATATTTGGTATGGAATCAACCTTGGAAACGAACTTTATTAGTTATTCATCTGGTTTCTCCCTTCTTGGAATTCCCTCCATCTCTTCCACGGAACTTGTGTCCTCACTCTCACGGACATCTCCCACATCAGGGTCTTGTCTTTTAGAAATCTCCACGGCCTCCATTCTTGTTTGGATACTCCTCAATTCCAATCTCAAGTCCTCGTCCATTCCACCCATTTCTCGACCTCCTCTTCTAAGCGACAACACAATCCTTAACAACTCCTCAAATTCTCTTACTAGCTACAGGACTTGTAGAGCTCAATTGCCCTTATACATTCATCTTGTATTTTATACATCAGTCCATTTATGTATCTGGCCACATTCTCTATACATCTTCCTTTATGTATCTGGCCACCTTCTCTACATCTTCCTTTATGTGGCCTACTCTGATATTCAACCTATAGAATTCCTTTATATATTCTTTCACTATCATGGAATTTAGCCTCAAATTTTGTAGTCGCCTGAATAAGCTCAGTTGATAATCTTTGGGCATAAACTTTCTCTTCAATTTTGCCACCATTATGTTCTAGCTTTCAATCACTGTTTTCCCATTTTTCTAAAATCTTCCTTTAATTCATCCCACCACAGTTTTGCACATCCCGTTAACCTAGTCACAACATACTTGACTTTTTGGTCCTCATCAACATCCTCATAATCAAAATACTTGTATAGAGTGTTGATCTAATCCAACATCTCTTCCATTTTCAGGTTTCCATTATACAACGACACTTTCATATTTGGTATGGAATCAACCTTGGAAACGAAATTTATTAGTTATTCATCTGATTTCTCCCTTCTTGGAATTCCCTCCATCTCTTCCATGGAACCTGTGTCCTCACTCTCACTAACATCTCCCACATCAGGGTCTTGTCTTTTAGAAATCTCCACGGCATCCATTCTTGTTTGGATACTCCTCAATTCCAATCTCAAGTCCTCGTCCATTCCACCCGTTTCTCGACCTCCTCTTCTAAGCGACAACACAATCCTTAACAACTCCTCAAATTCTCTTACTAGTTACAGGGCTTGTAGAGCTCAATTGCCCTTATAACACTTTGAATTAATTTAAGTATGGAAGCCCTCTTCCCCGAAAACCCATTTGTTCCTTGTTTCCTATCGTGCCTCCTTTTCTCTTTCTAAGAATTTTATATTTAAAATTATTTTACTCAAGCACGATGCCCACTTTTATTAAACATAGGCTAGTTGGAGGTCTGGTAGTCAACCTCGTTGACTTGTTGCACTTCGCGTCACGCCCAACTACGCCTACAGGGGTCATGCAGGGTTGCGGACAACACTCCAATTTTTGTCCGCAACCCTTGTTATATTTCACCTGTCTTCTCTTACGTTTGACTAAATGATGCCCGACCATTAATGTTTTTGAACTTCGCGCTTATTAGTTTTATCAAGAATTTAAATGCTTCCCTTACACTATAGAATTTTGTAAATATTTAATTCTTAATTGATTTCAATTTATGAGGTTAATACCAGTTCATCCATGACCATTTGGAGAGAGATGAAAACCACAAGTCCTGAAATGAACGTATTTTAAATCATACCGTTTGGAGTGGATTTGAGGCAATTAATACATCAATACAAGAATCCAGTGAGAACATTCAACTGCACAGACACTGAAACGTATATATTTCTTTTTTCTCTCTCTAGCCTAATTACATACATGTATATATACACGGTAAAGGAATGATCTTCAAAATAGAACAAGGAGACGTTGGCTAATAGCATCCTCCCTAAAGTGATAGTTGGCTTCTCTAGAAGGTTTCTACTAACAATGACATTTTCCTATAATTATCTTATAAGGGACACCTATGCAAAACAAGGACACGTAAATAAATAGAAAAATGACATTTTCCTATAATTATCTTATAAGGGACACCTATGCAAAACAAACAACAAATGATACGAGATATTTACATCAGAAATGTTTGTTTCTGAAAACAAAATGTGTAGCTATGCTAGCACTCATTACATGAACAAAATATAATTTTTCATTTTCTTAATAAAAATTACGTTTTTATATGAAAAAAACAATTAATTTAAATGTAAAATTTATATGATTTTCAACATTTTTAAATCATTTTATTATTTAAAAGAAATAATTATTACTTTTTTGGTTTATTACTTATTTGATCATGTATAAATGCTTTGTTAAACATACCACCTCCATTTACATGGAATATTCCTTTATGTTTTAGTTATGTAGTTTCTTAACATGGATAATAATACATCTAAATCAAAATTTGGAAGGCTAAAAAAATTAAAATATAAAACAAAAGCGAAAAAAATACTTTAGAAATCATTTTTTCTATCTATGTTATATATTATCTAAATATAATTAGACGTGTAAAGATAATTGGATGCTCTAAAATATTGATTCCATCTGTTTGATGGAAATATCTTTTTAGGAACGTCTCATGGCTTGTACTAAACAAACAAGACAATTCTAACAAATGCCAATACTAGGCAACAACTCCTATGTTTGTGTTATTTTTCCTTTTAAATCTCAATAACATTTTTTTTTACAATATTATAATGCCATATCATAAAGTTTAGATGTTGATGTCAATGATAAACATTAAATGTCAATAATTAATATATTTTGTTTTAAGAATCCAATAAAATTGTTTCAAATAGTAAATATATGGTATATAATCTATCTACGGTGCCTAGAGGGATCAAATCTCTTTTCAATCTAAAAGAAGTTTGCATTTGATCTTTTCATTCTAAAAGAGGTTTGCATCTCAATAGATTTGATCCCTGTAAGCGCTCAAGAGTTAAGATATATCTAGGTTGGTTTAATTCCCCACTTTAAATAGACTATATTCCACATGAATACCATGTGTCAATACCATGGGTCATTTTTTTTTATTATTATTATTATTATAAAGTGATTTTTTTTATCTGATTTTGACCAAGTTAAAATGTTTGCATTATATTAAGTTACAATACGGTTAGGGAGCACCTCTGGTGGCAATAAAATTTAAATGTCAGCTCTAAGGGATTATCTCATTGGATTGAGTCTTTGTCTTTAAACCACCTCTATTGTTGAGAGGTCACCAGGTATTTATTTGATTATGTTTCACAGAGCAGTTCTCTAGACAGAATCTTTTTCTTTAAACCACCTTTTTTTTGAGAGGTCACCATTTATTTATTTGATTATGCTTCATGGGTTCAATTCTTTAGACACTCATGAAATCATGCTATGTGTACTTGAGCCAAATTATAATTAATAAAGGGATTTTTTTAGGTCCCTATAATACTAGTGTATTCCCTTGTTATTATTGTGATTGTATCCCCTTATTGTTATTTTTGCGCCCATGTTGTCCCCATATTGTTATTATTTGCCCCATAGTAGCCCACTATTGTTATTGTTGTGCCCTTAAATTATTATTGTTATGTCGGCTTTGACTATATTGTGACCCCTTAGACTCCTATATATGGAAAGGAGGACTTTCCATTTATATACTCCAAGAATTGTTCATTTGTGTAATGTAAAGTAGGTTTCCCCCTCGAAGAGGCTGATTTTGAAGTCGTTGATCAATATTTTTTTCTATTTTGTGAGCTGGTTGCATAACAATTGGTATCAAAGCTTTGGATTCTAGGGTTTCGCTACTTCAAACAAGTCATCGTGGAATTTTCATTATAACTTTGTTTATACGATGTTTAAGCAGCTAAAATTAAAACAAAGTTGAGCCAAAATCTTGATGAACTTTAGGTACGAATTTTAGATCATGTCTCGCTATATTTTCAGAGATATGATAAAAGGAATTTAGGGTTTTGATAGGCTCCCGAATTATATCTCAAACAGGTGACTTGGAAAAAATCGTCATAACTTTCTCTCTAAGCACCAGATTGAAATTTCATAAAAGGGTATCGAACGAGGACAACCTATAGTTCGTTATCTATTGGTTTCAGGTCCGAAGATTGAAAATGTGACACATGGAACTTCGTACAAGTTTTCTCTATTGAACGAGTCTATAATCCGGCCATCGTGGGCTATTTGGAATAACGATTTCTTGGAGAATCCAATCTTAATTGTTGTAGTGTTTTCTTCTCAATGATGTATGGAAATAACCCACTTAAGATTGTGGATGACAAATAATCAGAACAATATAAACGGCTGCTAAACATTGTAGATCTGTAGCAACTGATAGAAACAAAACCTACCAAAATTCTTATTTATGCCACAATCATAGTTAAATAGAAAAAGAAAGAGTAATAACTCCAATCATTCAATGGAAACCAGATATGTAAAGAATAATTTTATGATAACACCTTTGAAGAGAACATATAAAGGTTACCAGTCCCCCTCTATGGGATGGGTTCTTGGCTATCCTCAAACGTCTTCAGCTTGTGTAGAGTCTCTCCCCTCTATAATGCATAAACCCAACAAAAATATGGTGTGCGACAATGAAAATAATCAGAGTTACAACAGTGAGTGCAACAATGAAAATAATCAAAAGTGAATAATGAATGGAAAACCCTTATTTTTATAACAAAATATTGAGTTATCCTCAAATAATGAGCAATAATAAAATATTATTGATCCCATTCTTGGAATAACCACCTGGAATATTTTAGTATATTTATTTAGGAGGGAAAAAGTATTTAAACTTTTATTTAAAAATAATAAATAAATGAATGATTTATTTATCATCTCAAGGAATTAGTTAAGGAATAATAAACAAATAAGGATTTAGCTAATTATTCCTAAGGGATTTAGTCAAATTTAACAAAGAATAATAATTAATTATTCTTGGAGAAAAATAAGATAAATAATAATTTATCTGTTTCTTTTCATGATTGGGTCAAATTTGACAAGGAATAATAATTAAAAAATGGTTTAATTAATTATTCCTAGAAGAAAGTCAAATAAATAGTGATTTATTTAATTATTCTTCATGGGTTTACCTATAAATTACTTAACAAAGGTGGTTTATTAAATAATTTCTCACAGGGAAAGCAATTTTAGTATGGTAAAATCGGCTTTACATGGTGTACTTCGATCCATCTAGTGAATTAGTCTAGATGATCAATTTTTTGGTGATAACAGATTGCACCCCAACATATGAGTGTTAGGAACAAAATGTATGACCGAAGTACGTTGTAAATACACAATCACTAGAAAACACAGGGGAGTCAGAGAGAGAGAGAGAGAGAGAGAGAGAGAGAGAGACTAATGAAGCTGAATTTGAAAGAGGATAGGGACAGAAGGGGTGAGACTAATGCGAGTCTCCTTTTATGTTGTGGTACCGGACCTCACTAAGGAAATGGAGGCATAACAGAGCCTAGAAATATAAAACTAAGCAACGAAGTACATGTTGAATGGTACATGACATGCTGGCATAACAGAGCCAGAAAATAATACAATGTGTCCCATATACATAATGCACCTGGAAAGAACATGAGCCAGGTCTAAATACAATAATATCTGAGTACATAAGATACAAAGCCCCTTCCCTCAACAAATGGGTAGGAGGGAGGGTAGAACAATTGTAGAAGCCCTGTTGAACAAAGAAGGACTCTGCAAAACTGAATGGGTCATCTGGAGGAGACGTGCATGATGTGAACACTATGATCCGTAGGAATGAACCCATCAACTCTACAGAACTGCATCTCAGGATGTAGCATAGTAGGTATGCATCTGGGCATGTGTGGGGCTACCTGAAGGGCCACCCCCTCATGAGGTCTGAAACATCTCACACACACCCGAGAATCACTGGTACAATCTGTTGCATCACTGGACCATCAAGTATATGGATCATGAACATGAAATGACCAAGTCAAAGGGAAATAATGAGACCCTTTGCTTGGTCCAAGGCATCGAACAAGAATGGAATCTGGAACTGAGATACACCACCCTCTAGGTCGTTCTTCTGGAATAAATGAGCTTATGTCGATAGAATAGGGCCCGCGATAGATGAGGCAATGGGATCCTCAACTAAAGCATGAGGGAAAATAGCAATGTGACTGATGGACTGACACTAGGGATAATGGGGAAAAGTGGGACTAAGGGACAAACAGGTGACTACCCTTATCAGAGCATAAAGTGCATGGTTGACTTGGCAGCAACTGACTCAACTCAAGAGGGGATCGAGATTGTATGACTAGAGGCCAAAATGGGAAATACAGGATGGATAGTATGAAAATATGGATGGAATACTGTGACATGATATGATGGGACATGAAATAGACTCCAAGAATTCAAGGGTGACTCATCGCGAATACTTTGAATAAGGGTGACTCGATGATGCTGCCACACAGACTAGGCCCAGTGGGGACCATCAAAAAATGAGTAAATCATGGTTACTCATGACAAAAATTGACATATGGTATGACAAGTAGTAAGAGGAGGTGGACCTAAAAGTACAAGTGTCACTTTATGACTAAATTAAATTTTGAGAGGCGATGAAGAGACCTTTCTTGGAAAAAGGGCTTCCTCGTGAAGTGTCAAATCATCAAAAATTGAGGAAGACCCATTATAGAGCTTGTTACACAACATTTTGTCATTGTCCCTGTACTCCCCGTCTACGATCCTGAATGACCTCTATAGTGTACCCGACATGATTTCCCATCATGAAGAAACTCCCAGTATGTCCCTCTTCATGAGCAGAATAATTCCCCTTTGCATCATTTTCCAAGAATCTTCCTTCTATCCCAGTTTACAAGACTAGAGCTACTGACCAATTTTATCCTCGTGTCGATTTATAGAGGTCAAAACTAGCCCTCGCACCAATCGGATCGATTGAGCCCTTTTCCAGTTGCATTGATCCTCTTTTGGAAGGTTTTTTAAATAAGGAGTTGAAGCTTCCATGTCTAGAAGCTTCATAACGGAAGTCTGGTAGATGGTTGGGCCAGATAGAGCCGAGGAAATCAGTTTGGGCTCCTTTCCCCTATAGGATGGAACAACCGCAAGAGATAAGACCTTCTCACATGATGAGAGGAACCATCTCCCATCCATCCAAGCTATATAAGTCTCTATTTTTCCCAATCAAAAGCTAGTTGGAGTTTTGGAGGAAGTGTGAATAACCAACAAGTCATTTATAGCTTGTAGCTTTCTAGTGTATGTTTGAGGGAGAATAGTTTGATTTTTTTTGGTTTGAGACTAGAAGGAAAGAGGCCTTAAAACTTCCATTTGTTGGGGCTATCCATGAAGTGCTAGTATAAGTGTGGGAACTTGGATACGTCGAAGGAGACCAACAACATCAAGGCACCGATTGCAATCTCTTTCTGACTTATACTAATGTAATTATCGATTGATTTCCTACATGAAGTTTCATTTTACATACTTATGGCTTAATGTTCCTTGACCTATTAAGTAGGATGAATACAATATTACATGTTGTCACATTTGTCGTTGTTGTTGTTTGCTTGTTTCTGGTATTTGAAGGAAGGAAACGAAAGATAGCTGGAATAAGGAAGCAGGATCATCACCAAGCAGAATATCGTTCTAAGAGGTAGGCCCTGTTAATTGATTCTAGCTTAAGGAGATTTTCCATAGATTGTTTTTTTTGTGGCTAGACTCACTTTCGCGGGCTAGAGGAATTGTTTGTGTCCGCACTGAGAATTTACTTGCACCACAAATTGGCGACTCCACTCAAGAGCCAATTCTTTTGTTTGATTGATTGTCATTTTATGGTTTTGTGTGAACTTTTCTAGTATCACCATTTCCCTTTAGTGTTCTCTACTTTGCCTGGTTTATTGCTTTGAGCCTGAAATTTACAGTGGCAACTTTGGTCTTAGCCTTTGAAAATTTTTATTTTTTTCCTTGAATCCTCGGTCAGAGCATTTATTTTTTGACAGTCACGTCGTTCAATGCGAGTTTCTAAAAAACACTTGTGTTGACCCCCTTTTGGCACATTTTTTCAATTAGCTAGTTGTGTCGATTCATGTAGGTGAAGATTAGGGTATACCCTAGATCATAGCTAGTGTGTCCTGCCCTTCTGATTTCTGTCTCTTAGTGCATTTTGACTATGTTCTCCCTAACTGGAAAGCTCTTTTATCTTGGTTTGTATGATTGGTTAATTTGCATTTCCTTCACTTGGTTTCTTGAGTTCTTAGATGGTTTATAACCCTACGACATCTAGGTCATCACCCATTCACTTGTTTTCGTACTCAAAAAGTCAAGTCCATAGTCAAATTTTCTCATTGCATTTCATTTGATTAGTCCTTTTGTTGCTTCGATTTCCATTTGACAAGTTTGAAAAGTTTCGTTTAGTGTTCAAGCGTCTCTTTTCAGGCATAGATCACATTGTCCATCTTGTTTTTGGTTCAATATTTGCTTCATTCATTTTGGAAGGAATTCTCTTTTCTGCTCGCTTGTGATTGATTGTATTGCGAATGTCTCATTGAATTGTGAAGTGTTTGTGAAAGATTCATTCTGTCATTTCATTGAAAAATAGATAATTCTAGTTTGTTGCATCAATATGTTACGTTAGTTAGAATCATTGAAGGCTAGAGTTGCATCGTCACTTGCATTGGAAAATAAATGAATTCTCTTTACTAGTGAAAGGGCTACTTGAAGTGCATTTGATAGGAAAGTTAGGAACTGGAAAGAATTTTTCATCATTTTTGTTTTCAAAAGACGAAATAGTGAAAAATCATTTTGCTTTCAATTGCTTGTTTTGTTGCATTTGAGTGTGATTTCTACTATCATTAGTGTAGATAATTCATCGAATTGAAAGGGTCTTATCTCATTTAGCTGCATATAGGTGTTTTTGAGTCACATCAATAAGGCCTGAAAACCGAGACATAATTTCAAGATAAAATCTAACATGTACTCAATTAACCTAAGGCGCATTTGAAATCTGACAATCACATCTTAGAAGGTCTAGGCTAGAGATGTGCTCCAACGTCTTAAAACCTAGCAGTTGTCATTCGCTTCAGCACTAGACGGCGCTAGTACGGACTTCTGCTCCCTTTACCGTCGAGTATATAAAGGGAGACCCCACTAGGTTGCAATCCTTTATCCATAGGAATCTGAGTATGTCACCTTGTAAATGTGATACACTAAACACATCATTCAGGGAGATTGCCTGCCCGTACTTCTCAGTTCACCGAGAGGTATTCTGCAGTTCACGGTTACCTAGTAATCCTTTTTACCTAGATCATACTAAGTAGTCATTTTGATATTTTTGACTCCCTAAATATAAAAGATCACCCGAGCATTTGTCCTTTCAAGCTTGTTTCAAAACGAAAGTGATAGAGTCACCTTTGCTTCTTTCTCAACTCTTAAAACATGAAAGAGCACAAATTTTCTTTTGCGTCTTAAAAAATTATTGCCCACGATCTTATAACATCTCTGTTAGTCTTTTTTAGACCACATCGTGAGTATACCTTTAAATACATTTTAAAGCCCTTCAAATCAATCTCTCTTTTTGTTATTTGAGACAAGATCATCGTGGTTGAACCAACTGGTTCACCTAGTTCCTCTTCCTCTCCTCTCTCTGAAAGATTGTCTGAGGAGCCTTTTCCTGAATTGCCACAGTCGCTTGAGGACCAAGGTGTTGAGCTTGGAATTGTTCTGAGTATTCAACTTTTGTCATCTCGTCCTCCCCCTTCAGATACTGGGTCACTTTCTTACATTGGCTCGGAATCTCTAGATAGCCCTATTCAGACTCCCAAGAGTCTGCCAACTTCTGAAGGTCAACTTGGACTGGTTGTTTATCGTCTGAATCCTTTGTTCGATCCTATTGTGATATCACTGTAGTGTTCGTACAATTTGTACGATCAGCTGGGTATTCCTTTGGAATTATCCCCTCGAACATCTTCGGTAGTCCGTCGTCATCTGTTTTCACCCATGGAATCAGAAGGAGAAATCCCAGTCTCCTCTCTGAGTCACTTGGAAGTTTCCACTCCACACACAGTCGAGAAGCAGGAATATCCTTTCCCTCCTGAAGGTTTCCCTTACACGGGAAGCATTCCGACTAGTGTTCATCCTGAGTTACCATGTAATTATGTGACTTTAGCTTAGTTGGTTTCAGGCATGCCTACTGCCTCATCATTGTATCACAACCCTATTTGGGCATCTGGCACTATGCCTACCACAGGTCCATTCATTCAGAACTTGACCACCCAACGAATGGTGATTTCTACAGTTACTTCAGTCCTTGTGCAAACCACCTGTTGGCTTGTTGGGGCCTGACCCAGGTTCAGAGATGATTTAGCCAAACAAATCCCAATACTACTGGCCCTTTCGGCAACAGCCCGCAGAGCACGGACTGAGGTCTCACCCAAAGTAGTATGGTAGGATTCTAGAACTAGGTTTTTGCACCCTGGGGATGTCTGATGGGTTCCATGTGGTCTGTGGTTTGACCCTGCATGCACGTCGCTACGTTCACTTATCAGTACCTCACAACCTATGATGCTATCTTCGCGCAGTCCCACTCGAGGGCCGAACAGTGTTATTACCCAAGGCCTTATTAGTAACCTGATATTAGTTGATTAACTTAGCTTATATGTATGCTTTCAGTTATACTTAAAAATATTCACCATTCATACAAAGGTGCGTAGTAAATAAACAGTATAATTGCAATTGATATCAAACATGTAATAACATAAGAATAGATACACGGAATTCAGATACAAATTCTCTTTAATATTCTTCGTCCTCGGTTACAGACTCGACTCCGCCCTGTGCACTCAGCTGCAGGGGTCCACGCACTCAGCTACAGACTCTACTAGGCCTCTGCGCACTCAGCTGCAGAGCCTCTTCCTACTACTATGACCCAAGATACTTAGATTCTTGCTCTATACTTGCTATCTTATTCTATCTATCAGATTCCATCCCTTCATTCATTAGCTTACAACTTAGAGCCTCGCTCTATTTATACAATCCCATGGGCCATGGACCATGCATAGGCCAACACTACATTCAAAACTTAGGGCGGACAACCCTATGACTCTAACATACAATTTGCGCTCCGCGCCCACAATTCGCAGAGTCTTTACAACAATATTACTCAAAACTTGGGCTTTGAGCCCCAAACCATGCTGTGGGGGGATTCCATTCCCAACAGGCCCCCAACACAAACATCATGACTCACCCTCAAGTCACTCTTTCGGCACGGTGATCTTGGCGTGGAGTCCCTCCAACTGTTCCCAAATAGTCTTGATGTCCGCAGCACACTGTGTTGCTGCTTGTTGTACCTACTGCATTCTCCCTTCTGAGACCTCTGTTTCTGGCGTGTTGCGTTGCATCTGTTCATGCATCCCCTGAATCTTCACAAGCTTTCCTTCAATATTTGTTTTTATTGTGAAGGCCTCGTCGATCCATGGTTGGACGCACGCTTTGAGAATTGCTTCCTTATGGCACGCCGCGTCCACCTGTTCCTTTAATGCCTTGGCTTGCTGCATCCTTGCAAGCCGCTGAGTAAGGACTATGGTCTGCGCAGTCACTCTAATGTTGTTGTACTATTGCTAGAGTTCGCGTGCCTCTGTCTCCAACCATTGGATGTTGGGGTCCTCTTGCAACATCATGAGGACCTCAAGCGCCTGTTCCAACATGTTGGTACAATCGCGCACTACACCTCCAATCTCTTCCAACCCTGCAGTAATAGCATTGGCACGTTGTTCTCTGATCTCTAGGGGAGTGGAAGGTTGTGCCTTCAACCGCAGCTCAGAAATCTGAAGGTTCAGCTCCAGCTGAACCTTTGTTGTCTCTTCTCTCACATCGCGGACTCCACTTGCCAAACTGTGAATCCACACTTCTACCAGTAGATTGCCTGTGATAGCTAGCTCTGGGACATGTTAGCAAGCGTCATCTAACGTCTGCACCAACCTTTGGTTCTGCAATACCAACTCGTCACGCTGCAAGCTAAGTTGTTCCATATTGATCTTCTATTCACTAAGAACTTGGATTGCGTTGTTCTCCCTAGCGCGCAGCTCTACTGTTATTCCATCTTGTAGCTGATAAAGGGTTTCCCGGGGAAGGGCAGCTAGATTAAGGCCAAGGCCATTCAACATGCTAACCGTCATTCGGTCCATCACATCTGATGATACTAACGCTCCCTCTGGAAACACTATTGTGTTGGCCATCCTCGCGCACAGCATCTACTCTGCTGCTGAAGTGCCTGCTGCGATGTGGGCAGACAGGGTACCTTCATAAGGGGGCCACACCTATAACTCCTGCAGTTGCACACTGAGGGACCCCAACACACTCTGGTGCTTCGTCATAAACTCTTGGAGCGCTTCACTGGTGACATCGCGAACCATCTCGCCAATGTCATGGATATCACCTTTGGTTAAGGTGATCGGGTCAATGGCCAACTTTGAAGCCTTGACCTTCTTCCTTGGACCTGATCTCTCTGCGATGCATGGTCGTTTGAGCTGTGTGGATGTGGTCCCTAGGTCCGCGCTCCCTTATGCTATGTATGTGTCCTCTGCCTCCTGCCCTGAGGATGTTGCTTGGCCCTCCTCTACCTGTACCGTTGTTGCCTCTGTTGTTTGCACTGCTGCTGTTGCTTCTGCGGCATTCTTCTACTCCATGGCTTCCTGTGCCACTTCGCAGACAGCCCTTAACACGGCTGTTGCTTTTTTGTTCCGCCTTCTCTCGGCCAGTTAGGTGACGTACAACTTGGCATCATCCTTATTTGTCTATGATGTCGTCTTCTCCAGTTCCACCAAATCTAGGGCGCGCCACTCGGGAGGCCATGTCTCCAATACAATAAAGATCACGTTGTCAGTGGCTATAAATGGTAGCTTTGTCCACTACTGCATCGGATCCTTTCATGCCCTGATGTATATGTTGTGCATATCTGCCTTGAAGTCTGCAAAACTCTGCAGACTATTGTACACCGTAGGTGACAGGAGCGGCCTCCTGTTGATCCACATTCGGATGATCACCTCCATGAGCACCCAGAAAACTTTTGTATCGCAAATCTGTTTCACATCCTTGGTGGCCCAGAGTGAAGCATACTTCGCGGCCTCTAGTAAGTCTCGGTCGATGTTTGGAAACTAACTATCCTTCGGCAGTTTGCCCGCTACCAACAATATGGATAAGAGCAACCATGCGTAGTGGAAGGTCTTACCCTGCTCCTGGGCCTCGCGACGGTTTAACAAAAACTCCTCGCAGAGGAACTCGACCCAGTTGAACTGGACCCCCTCCGCACATTGTTCGGCCAATGCGACCACTGGCACTGGTACCTCATCGGCGCAGCATTTTCTCGTCACTTTACAGGCTATGAGTTGGGTGGCTACGCGCACCCCTTTGTCCTTGATTCTGGTGATAGTGTATCCCCTCTTTTTCTTCTCCAGCTTATACTTTGCCTTCATGGCCTCTGCGAGAGCTAATTCACTACTTTTTCCGGCTATCACGTGGGGTCCTTTCACTTACAGGGAAGCCGAGAAATTCGGTGGATGAGGTCTGTCGTGATGGGAATAGGCTCCTCCAGCCATAGATACCCATCATGCACCAGGAAGAGCAGCTGCCTAATGACGAAAATGGTGATGGGTGCGCGGTGGAAATGTGGTATCCATAGCAAATGCATAAACCCGACCTTTTCCACACTACGCAGCCATTTTCACGGCTCTAACGTTATCACCGACCACTCAATATTGTTATTCATCAATTCATCGTTTCTAGGTGCGGGAACTTCTTGCTGTCCGCGAGATCCCAGTCTTCAAATTTCATGGTGGGCACGCGGCCTAGGTGCGAGCCCTAAAATACAATGCCATCAGGGAGGAGCAAGGTCTGGAGTGAACTCTTTGTTGCATCCAAATCCTTCGGTACTTTGGCTTTCCATTTTCGTGGAGGGACATACACAGCTAGTTTCATTAAAGAGCACAACAGTTGGATTTCTTCCTCCACATCTTCTTCTTCTTCTGTGGTGGCAATCAGGGCCTGCAAATCTTCTTCCTCCTCATCTGTTTCAATCGTGACTGCCTTCCCTTTTTCTTCCATTGATAACTTGCTGTGCTACGGATTCCTCGGGGACATGCGTACTGGTCCCATTGCCTGCTTATCCTTCTTCATCCTCGGCGTCCATGGTGATTTGGGGATTTCTGTCACAACCCCAGCACCTTCAGGAACATCCTTTACCATGGGGGCTCTGCACAACCTCACCAACCATTCCTTCTTCAACTCCCAACCCATTCTTAGTGGTCGTCATCATCTCTACATAGTATTTTGTCTCTCGCATACTTAGGTGCTTAATTATCGCTCGACTCTCAACACTCTGTGCTCTGCTCAAGGGCTCAACTCTCAAATGACTAACTGTTGTTCGTTGACCAGCCCTTTGATTTTTATAGCACCTTTTGAATTCAAATTCGACCATTCCCCCCAATTTCAGGCCATCAATGCTTCCTTGGCGGCATATGTTCCCAAATCTTGCCCATAACTCTTATCTTAAATGCCCACCGCCCACTCCATTTGGCCTAAAATCGGACATCTCATCATGAACAGTGACACCAATGATCACTTCCCAGCCAACCCGTGTGGCAGCTCAGCCCTCCATGCGCGGTCACGAACCCTGTGACATTCTGCTCCTCCGTGCACCTCTCAAGCACACAGCTCCCAGGCAGAATAATTTATAGTCTCGTGCTCCCTTTCAACTACCTAGAGCACTAAGAGTGTCCTTCCTATGGCTAGTCAGGTGGTTGCACCACCTGTGCGGGGCTCCATCCCATCCCTTTTCATGGTTTACAGAGAATCCTCATCTGCCATTATGGTGATCAGCACCATGCACTCTACTATTTGTAACACACTACCCTGGTTACTGTGTTTGATGATATGCGGTCCTAGCCATGGCAGCAGACTAACCAATTCTCGGCGATAATCCTCCAATTCGTTAGTATGATCGTCCGCACCTTGCCTTGCCATCCTTGGTGTATCAACAAGAAATTCTCCCTTTATTTCATTTTCCAGCCTCTTGACCTCTAAGTCCATTAAAGCGCATTTCTTCCTTAGCCATACCCGATCCTTTTCAAGTTTGCGAAGTCTAAATTTCCCCTGTCGAACTACTTCCTAAAGTCTTATATGTTCTACTTTGCATAGCTGTGTTATTTCTTCGTCCCAGGCTTCGCGGACTATCGAATCTATAGTTGTTGCAGATTCATCTTTGCATTCTCCTCAGAGATTACAATCTGTGCTTCATTCCACAGCCTTGGAATTGCTCTCACAGTCAGGGTTTTGCACATGGTCCTATAGGCCCATCGAACTGCTGGTACGCGCAAGTCCCAATCAATGTGTCTCACATGGTGGACCCTGTTCAGCACTTTACACACCCTGTCAAATGCTTCCCCGCGGATAATATTTTGCATGCTTCGTCTTCCTGTCGCTGCATTTTGTTCTTGTTTTCTATCCTGGGAGTGGTGTGCGTTTGTGCGGGCTGCGTGCCATACGTCTGTACCCATTTGGAAAGGTGGGCACACAAGTTGTTTCGCCCCTCATAACTAGCTCTCATCCATAGCTGGGGTTTTCCAAATCGTAGGCGCATCATCCTTCTACATTCGCGCCAATCCCCGAAACTCTGCTGGTGCGTACCCCACCACCTTGCGAGCGTAGTGCGCAGCGCCCATTTCAATGCATCGAACCGCTGTTGTTCTAGCACTTCGCTTTCGAATTCGTTCAGGAATTCATCCACCGTTGTCAATCCGTCGTACCTAGGAAAATCCCTTGTCTTTGTTGTCATGCAGCGCAGTGATCTTACCATCATGTTGCAATTGAGTGTGGTTACTTCGTGTAATCGATTCTGCCATCGTTCTATTTCTTCGTCCAAATCCGAAGTGCAGGAGCTTTCGCGCTCCCACGAAATCCTACCATCTGTTGTTGGATTCACCCAATCCTGCTCTCGAGTGGTTATCTTGTAGATATAGTCGAGATCATCATCACTATCATATTCTGTGTAGTGTGCTCCTTCCACAGGGTTTAAAGGTACCACTACACGTAGTGACTTTTTCTCAAAAATCATTTTGCGCTTCTTTAGATTTATTACTCCATTCATATCAGTGGCCCAATCTATTCCCAGTAGAGCAGGAAAGGGATTGCTATCATCGACAATATCTATCACTTCTAAATCTTCTAGCATGCTAGCACCTTCGATATCTAGTGTTATCCCTTGCAATCTTCCCATCGTTAGGATCTTCTACTGGTTTGCCATTTGCAATTGAATAGGAGACCATTGTAGCGCGGGTCTGCCCATGCATTCCCAATTTGTTTTGGCAGTAAATTCACGCTCGATCTGAGATCCATAATTACTTGATCCATTTCATACTCTCTGATTTATGCAGTCAACCTCATTTCCCTTCTTGTTCGCAATGCATGCTTTCCAAGTTTCCAAACTACGCACGGTTCTCCTGACCACGCGCACCTAGTGATAAGTTCCTGCAGTCCTTTTACAGCCTTGCTGTCGCACAATAGTTTCATGCATGTCTCCAGAAAGGTAGTGAGCATTGAAGGATCCATCCCTGGTTCTAGTTGATCCTTACTACCTGAAGTGGAGGCCTCCATGAAGCTCTTCTTAGCTTCCATGAATGTCTCCTTTGCGCACTCCAAATCAAATTCAGGTTCCTTTGTAGGAGCCTTGTGAACCCACGCACTTTCTTCTGGTTGCTTACCTTTGTCATCTCTAGTTGTGATACCACTTCGAAGCACTATGTTTACATTTAGGTCCTCTTCGCGTGGCTCAGACCTCATCATTTGTAGGTTCTGAGTCGGGGGAGGTTGGAGTACTCCTATATCACGCAACCTTGCTATCAGTGTAGGGCAGCCCTCCGTCTCATGATCAAATTGGGTACAGTGTAAACATGATGCCCTCGTTAGATTCATACAATCACGGGCATAGTGCCTTGGCCCTCTGCAATTGTAACAAATTAGTTGTCTGTGACTCCTTCCTGGTCCCATTCCACCTTGACCTCGTCCGCGCCCCTGAAATCCAACACGCGCCATCCCAGCATTCGGATTGAGGGCTCACATTTCGGTCTGCACTCTATAGGTAGGGGTTTGATCCATCATCAGCTCGTAACTTCTGCAAGTGTAGTCATCATGGTCTACTGACCTTCATAAATTACAGAATAATTGTTGGGACGTCTGCATATACTTCTGCAATAGATGACAATTATCCATAGCGTGTTTTCCTCCTATCTGACAAATCACGCACCATAATGCAGGTGTCACGCTCGGTCCTACTTGTGCCTCTGGTCTTAATGGCATCGACCCTCCTTCCGCCAAGTAGTTCGCGAAGACTGGACAATGGTCCTCGTCATGCCCCTGGTCTTTACATTGTATGCACCATACCTCCTCGCACGCTTTTGGGCGATTTGTCCTGTCCTGTTTCAAACTCTGCATTTCCAAACATAAATTTTGTAGTTGCACGTGGATTTGTTTGACTCCCAGGCTAGGATCTTGTATTGGGATCTTGTGCAGTCTCATTGCAATCTCGAAAGCTTTGGCCTGGGTGGATAACTTCTGTTATGACAACATCATCATTAGATGCGGTGTTAGTGACGCTACAAACCATGTGCGGTGTTGCCCATCTGTCAAGGTCATGTTGGCTTCATGAATCATACTCTTCAGTCTCTAATCCAGATCCCAGGGGGTCTCACCTGGAAGCATCGCAATCTCCTTAAACTTGATAATCGATTGTGTCTCCGATTTTGGCCTGCTAAATTCCCTGTTCAGCGCGGCCTGGATATCTGCGATCCCCGCGTTCGGATGGTCATTAGAATGCCTAATGTACCATGTCAGTGCACGATCCTGTAATGCACTGACCAACGTTGCCTTCTTTATATTGTCATCCACGACTCCTTATGCTTCCCATGTGGCCCTTACCATGAACCAAAATTGGTCTAGATCTTCGTTCCCTACTCCCCTGAATACCAGTAATTTTATCGTGCTCGCCATATTGAACTGTGGTGGTGGCGGAGGTGGTGTTGGCGGAGATGGAGGTGAATATGGTGAGACTAGTGGCGATGTAGGTGGAGGTGGTAGGCACAGAATTATTGCCTTATCAGACTGACCGCACTTCTCGGAGAAGCTTCTGCGAGCTCTTCCTCGCTTTCCCACTGAGGCGAAATCAAGGGGCTATTTTCTATCTCTGCGCTACCTTCGTTTCTATAGATCCTCCCACTTTGCGTAGCCCCAAACATCAATTTATTCGCATAACCCGCTTTTCACACATTAACATCTTAATCCAAGTGTTCAAAGATTTGATGTACTTACCTTGGGGTCCTTTGAGGAAGCGTCGCTTCGCCTCATTGTAGCTGATTGTCGTGTCTACTGCGAACTATGTGATAAACCCCCCTATAACTTGATCGAGCCAATGGTCCACAGCGCGTGTGATCTTATCTTCTGATTCTTATAGTCTGCACACTAATTCTGGAGTCCAAACAATTGGTTTGTCGAGCCTACACCTTCCCTGACTATCTGCTAGCTTCATGATCTGCTTATACAACTCAGAGGGAAAGGATGCAAAGAAAATTTCATGGATTTACATATATAAGTACTGCTCCAACCACTGTTCCATTGATACTCGCGGATTCTTGTTTTAAGGCGCTGCGAACTCATGAATCTTTCTGTCTAACCACCCTTCAATTTCTTTCTTCGTTGGATTCCAGTGACACGACATCAGACATCCCTTATGCAGATCCTGTGCCTAGCAATGAAACCATTTGTTGGCTTGTTGGGCCCTGACCCAGGTTCGGAGATGATTTAGCTGAACAAATCCTAATACTACTAGCCCTTTTGGCAACAGTCCACAGAGCGCGGACTGAGGTCTCACCCGAAGTAGTATGGGAGGGTGCTAGAACTAGGATTCCGCACCCTGGGGATGTCTAATGGGTTACAAGTGGTCCGCAGTTTCACCCTGCATGCATGTTGCTACAAGCACTTATCAGTACCTCGCAGCCTGTGATGTTGTCTTCGCACAGTCCCACTCGGGGGCCGAACAGTGTTATTACCCAAGTCCTTATTAGTAACCCGATATTAGTTGATTAACTTAGCTTATCTATATGCTTTCAGTTATACTTAACAATATTCACCATTCATACAAAGGCGTGCAGTAAATAAAAAGTATAATTGCAATTAATATCAAACATGTAATAACATAAGAACAGATACACAGAATTCAGATACAACTTCTCCTTATTATTCTTCCTCCTTAGTTACAGACTCGACTCCGCCCTACGCACTCAGCTGCGAACTCTACTAGGCCTCTACGCACTTGGCTACAGAGCCTCTTCCTACTACTATGACCCAAGATACTTAGACTCTTACTCTATGCTTGCTATCTTATTCTATCTATCAAATCCCATCCCTTCATTCATTAATTTACAACTTAGAGCCTCACTGTATTTATACAATCCCATGGTCCACAGACCATGGTTAGTCTAACACTACATTCAAAACTTAGGGCAGACAACCCTATGACTCTAACATACAATTTGTGCTCCATGCCCACAATTCGCAGAGTCTTTACATCAATATTACACAAAACTTGGGCTTTGAGCCCCAAACCGTGTTGTGGGGGGATTCCATGCCCAACACCACCATTCCAAATCCTCTTGTTCGTCAGTCCAAATGACCCATCCGGTTCAACCGGCGATCTTGAGTCATGTCGTTGTTAGTTCTTCGATACCTCCAATAGGTGGACAAACTATTCCACCAGGTGGGGGGCAGAGTCTGAATGTTTCTATGATGTCTGGCACAACCAATGTTAGTGGCTCACAACCTTACATGGTTGGGATGAGCCAACCCTCTTGGGGTGCCATTTCAAATCCTGCTTCTCCTGCTGTATCAAGTATTGTCCAGTACCAACAGCCTAATGCTGGTATGTTTGGGTCAAGTCATGTCCAGTACCAGCAACCAAATGTTGGTCGGTCTGGGTCAAGTCACGTCCAGTACCAATAGCCCAATATGGCTCAAGGTTAGTACCAACCTCCTTATGTTCCATATGGTTCACAAGCG
Source organism: Pinus tabuliformis (assembly GCA_031772625.1). Classification (NCBI taxonomy): domain Eukaryota; kingdom Viridiplantae; phylum Streptophyta; class Pinopsida; order Pinales; family Pinaceae; genus Pinus; species Pinus tabuliformis. The sequence goes on along the minus strand of CM062807.1, from coordinate 290,289,463 downwards.
ATGGCTAATCCATCATACATCCCTCAAGTTAGACCCTATTTCCAAACTGGTCCATTCACCACGCTCGGTGGGTATGGCTAGATACAGTTCAGGAACTTTCAAGCTGTCATTCCAGGAACTGTTCAAGTACCTTTGTAGTAGAAAGGACAACTCCTAAAGTAGCAAGGGAAACCTTCGTTATAGCAAGGGCCATTCATGCAGAAGCAAGGGAAACCTTCATTGCATCAAACCATGCAGTCACATATGCAGTATGCACTGCAATCCTCCCAGCCTATGCCTTTGCAAGGTCAACCTCTATAGCCACAGGGACAACCTTTACAGCTGCAAGGTCATCCCTTGCAGCCATAAGGTCAACCCAGGTAGCAGCACCCTTATGCTCATACCAACATGGTCAACCCTTGCAAGGGCAGGGCCAGGGTCAAGTCCTGCAACAACAGGCACATAATCCTTATGTCCAAGGACGACAAGTGCAGAATCCTTACGTCCAAGGGCAGCAGGTCCAAAACCCTTATGCTCAGGGACATCAAGGTGAAAAATCCATATTTCCAAGGCTATCAGGTTCAATAGCCTTTTAACCAATATGTTTCTTATCAACAGCCTCTTGCTGGACATTTTCAAGGCATTCAAGGTCAGAATCCTCCCTACGGGCAAGGTAACCTAGAGTGGGGAAAAAATCAAATGCCTTATGGACACAACCCTCCACTTTGGGGACAAAATCCTTACCAATGGGGATGGGCCCCACCAGTTGGACCCCCTTATCGACCTCAAATTCCTTTCAATACTCAATTGCCATTCTTGGCTACGCTGGAATTGCCAGATGTGTCTAGACTCACGAATGATCTGATTCTTCATTCGCCATACTGGCCTCCGATTCCATCCAAGATTCTGAGTGATTGCCCAAAGTTTGAAGGAAAAGCGAAAGAGGACCCTCAAGCCCACGTGACGACATATCACCTCTGGTGCTCCTCGAATTCCTACGTTGTTGATTCCATTCGTCTTCATCTTTTCCAACGAACTTTTATAGGAGCTACATCCAAGTGGTATATTGAGCTCCCTCGGAATACCTATCATGACTTTAACACTCTCGCCATGGCCTTTCTCACACATTTCCAGCTGTCGGTTCACTATGAAACTGGCACCCATCTGGAAGGCAATTGGTTCTCCTACTCTGAACCAGTCCCCTAACACTCTAGAAGCTTTTGACGGGCGTGATTCATGACCATTCGGTGTCCTTCCCAACCTTGCCATTATCTTGGAGGGCAAGATGGTACATGTCGAAGTATAGATCATTGACGCTAATCTTAACTACAATCTTCTACTCAAATGGAGTTGGACCCTGCCATGCATGATGTAGCCTCCTCCCTCTTCTATGTGATTTGTTTTCCCCATCAAGGGAAGATAGTCATAGTCGACCAACTATCCTTCTTTGCCTCTTCCTCATCGGATGGAAATGTTCCATATGTCAAGCACACCGGTGCTCCTTATCCGGGTGTGGGTGTAGGAATTTTCAAAGATCCTGCCTTGATGGGCATATTTCCACTCCCACCTCCTCATGTTTCCTATGTCAACATGATTTTGGTCAAGTCTGACCCTTGGGTCATTCCTTCACTGGATCTTGTTGATACATTGGGCAAGTTTATGCTGTTAAGTCTCACCGAAATTGATTACGTGGAAAGTGTTTCAGGTTCACCTTCGGTATCCTCTGATCATCATATTTTGAGTTCATCTCTCGATGTGTCTCCTCATTCCTCGTGGCTCATTTTTGGCGCGATGATCATGTCTATGTGTCTGGAGAAGTTCTCTTCTCCACTGCCTATTGACATGTCAGTTTCTACCGACATTGTCAAGATATTTCAACTAAGGGCACCTTTATCTCTTCATGGCTTCAGGCTTTTTCTCCCTCCCTAAGTTTTCACCGATTGCCCATTATTGCAATGGAGTTGCCATCTAACTCGTAACCCTCCCTCGACTAGGGGGCATGGGGGCACAGCCTTATATGAGTTCTACTCTATTATTTGGCTGAGTCGATTCTTACTCATCATGTTAATGGTAAAACTCCGATGTTCATCTGTGTTGATTGGTTACCCAAGTCCGAGCATGGACTCTCTCAAAAAGTACTATGCTTAGGTCATCTTGCATGGTTACTTTTGTACAATAGTGTGTCATTCATTTTTGTACAGTGTGGTTCGGTGTGTTATTTTGCAAGCAGATTTCTTGCTTATTGTTTAGTCAATTTAGTGTGTCCTAAATTGCTACATTAATTATCAATCCAGGAGTCGTAGACTGATGAAGTGTGGCGCACTATATGTGCAAGACAGCCCCTTTCTTACCTTTTTGTCGTTTTCAATTTTTATTTTGTTTTGAGGGTTTTATCTTCGTTTATCTCCTAATATGAATGGAAATCCTATCCCTGAGTTTTAAGAATACTCTAGAAGGCAAGTATGGATATAGATTTTAAGGCAATTATGTCTTTTATAATGATTTCCAGAACTTAACACTTCAGAGGGTCTTAGAACATACTAGTGGTGAAATTAATACTTGAACAAGAATAAAAATGTGCTTCTATTCAAATCAAGCAAATAATGAACTACTGATCATGAAACCATTATCTCTGCTGCTGTCTAAATACAGAAAAATGAATTAAGCTACTACACTCAAACAAATCAAAAATTGTGATCTAATAAAAGTAAAATCAATTCACATCATTCATAGTCTGATACCTCACCAGGTAGTCTAAGCTATGGCTTTCAGAGATAATGTCAATGATATGAGCAAGTTGATGTCTAATTACAAAAAAGTAAAACTAAAATCAAATCACATCATTCATAGTCTAATACCTCGCCAGGTAGTCTAAGCTATGGCTTTCAGAGATAATGTCAATGATATGAGCAAGTTGATGTCTAATTGCAGAAAAGTAAAACTAAAATCAAATCACATCATTCATAGTCCAATACCTCGCCAGGTAGTCTAAGCTATGGCATTCGGAGATAACGTCAATGATATGAGCAAGTTGATATCTAAACTAACTAAGAAAGCAAGTACATAAGACTGAAATCAACAAAATAGAACTAGAATTAAAAAATTAAGAAAAGCAAAGTCAGCAGAGAGGCTAATTCTATGTCACTAATTATTGCAAAAATTGTATGAAAATGCCCGGGCCTACTCTATCCTGAAACATACACACACTGATTAGTGTTAACAATATATAAAGCTTGAAAGATCATGTACAGGAATGAAATGTTAATACCATAGCAAATGAAATATACACAGGTGGATAACTATGAAATATGTGAAATGAAAATAAAGAAACAATGCATAAAACTTTATAGCAGTAAGGAAAACAAAACCTCAGCGTGCAGGGGCCCTCTGCATGGCCTTGGTCAATAGGCTATCAATCCAAGATTATGCTCACGCATTCATATGAAAACAGGGTCTTCTTTATAATTCAAAACAGAGGACGAATCCTCTCATTACCACAGTGGGATTAGTGTCACGGCATAGTAGACTTAACAGCAAAATTACATCAACAAAAAACTAACTCTATGCATTTGGAAACGTGTTATTTATAACAAAAGCTTCATAACTATTTTCCTGTGAAACTACGTCAACAGAGGACATGTAAAAGACATCGTCCATGAATTTAGCATAATGGTTGCCGATATTATTCAATCTATCAAAAGTGGCTGTTGGATTCGCATCGTGGGGTAGTCTACAGCTGTCAACATGACCCGAGGGATCTAGGAACGGCCACGAATCCTTCACGTGTTTGAAAACGGAGTCCTGTTTCTGTAGGATTCCTCTGTTTGACCACCGCTTGACCACCGTTGACCATGGCTTTCCTCAATGAATCCGGCTGAACCAATAGGACTTGATCCATATCCAGGTCATTCCTGATCTGCCCACGTGTCCTGTTTTGCCTGATGACACTTGCAACCTAGAGTTTAACAAAAGCAAATGCGGAAACTTGAATCAGTTGCAGAAAGTGGCTGCATTCCGCAGCTAATGAGCAAAATCTAAGTCAAAAAGCAAACACAAAAACATAGTTAGAAAACCACTTAAATGCTCTTTTAAAATTAGTATGCAATGATTTTGATAGCTTATGAGGTCCAGGTGAGGGGAAAAAGTCTAGGAAAGTGTGTAGGAGATATGTAGTTTCAGAACTCAACATACCCCCACTGTGAAGGTGTTGCATGTCCCCATGCAACCAAAACTTTGACCCTCCTCCTTTCAGTTCATGTGTTCTGAGACCTCTGCCAACACATCCAGTCTTCTTTTCTTCTTTCTTGGGACCACTATCATCCTCGGCTTTCTCATTAGGCATTTGAATTTGAGGTTGATGAGAGCCCTGCTCAACCTCCTGTTCTTTTTCTTCAATTTTCTATTTTTCTTCTGCCATAGGCCAAGATACAACATGGTGTTGTCGTGAATAATCTTATCTAACCTGCCCTGTTCTTTCAATGTGTCTATTTAGGACCTTCAACTCAAAAACTTCCTATTTTAGTGATTGGATTTGAGCTTCTTGGGCTGTATTAGACTGGGCAGATGAAGTGCCTTGGTCTGTGGCAGTTTTCTCCAATGTCTCAATGTAATCATACATTTCTTGATGGATTGGATCTATCTCAGGTGTAGTTTTCCTTGGGATGTCCCCAAAATCTGGTTGAGAAGGACTGATCTCAAAATCTGGCCGAGAAGGACTATTTTCAAAATCTGGCTGAGGAATAGGAGTATGGTGTGGGCCACAGCCAAGAGGGATTACTGAAGGTTGTTCCGGTGTTTCCCCTCCTAAATCAATAAAGTGGGGCCCTTTCATTTGTTCTTTCCTCAATTTTCCTTTAAGTCTGGAGCTCCTCCTCAAATTTTGTGAACTAGTGTCTTCTTTCTCCACACTTTGTTTTTCTTTCCCTTTTCTCTTTGCTGCAGCTGATTGTTCCTGAAGGTAAACTAGTCTATCAGACAGTATTTGGTGGTCCTCTTCTAATGAAGGTCTGGGGTTTGATAGACAGCCTCAATATTTCTTTTCCCTTTTGATTTTCTTGGCTTCTTACCCTCAGTTCTTTCCTTCCAACTTTCAGACAATTTTTCTTCCCTACTAGTTTCTTTAACTATGTTAGTAGGAGTGTCCTGAATTCTAACACTTTTTTTCTTTCTTCTGCTTCTCCTTGATGAGCTGCTCTCAGGTGTTTCATGTGGATCTTGAAAGAAATTTTAAACCAAAAATTTCTTCCAGGTGTCCTTCTTTTCCTTCAATTGTTTTTCTATCAAAATTTTCACAAGGCCGTGATGATACAGGTGGGGTTCTACATCCCCCAGATTCTTTTGGACAGTGATGGACATTTTTTTTAGACTATTTAACAAAAAGTAGGGCAAATTAATAGTTTGATTTTCTAGAAAATTCATCAGCAACCGGGTGTGGTACATATACATTGACCCGAATCGTCCCTCACAGGTAATGAATTTCTGGATTATCAATAATAGACTAGCCCACTTTTCTTCTAAAGCAGAGACATGGATTCCTCATTTGAAAATGGTTATATCCATACCTGGATTTCGTAGGATAACCCTCCATGCTCCCTCGTCAAAGCTTTTATTTTTGAACCACCGTTCTCCCTCGTGTGGGAGTTCCATTGCGGCTACTATGGATGCCTCTGTGATTGAGAATTTAAGGTCTCCAACCTCAGCTTCCACGTCATCAAAAGACCTCGCAAAAGTCTTCGTAACTTCTTTGCTGTAGCCTCTGAATTCTGAAAGAATTGTAGCCACCGTGCCTTCCTTAGCATGCTTTTCAATTGCAGATACCCTTCCATAAATTTGGGCCCTTCCAGTTCTGCTCTCAACAGAGGACCCATTCCTTCCCCTACTTTAAAATATGTCTGCGTGAATGATAGAGTGACAGAGGTGAGACGGTTGTGCTTGCGGGGAATGTAGAAGGACTGTGGAGAAAAACCAGTAGTCGTAAATGGAGGAACAGAGAATAGGTAGTGAAAATGAGTTCACATAACAAAGGCTAGAATGGGTTCACAGAACGAAGGCTTATGTGAGTAGACCAACAATACAAATGCAACTTCGATGGGGCAGTATGGAAATAGAGTGAACCCAGCAAAGTTTTGAACTAGACGGCTGCGGAATAGACGTTAGCATGCTCACAAAATGGTTGCGGAATTTGTGTGGTAGGAAAGAGCCGTGACCAAATCGATCACGTCCTCATAATTACTTGGTTTAACAGATGGAGTGTCAAAGTACGATTGAACACAAGTTAAGTTCGGAGATGGATCATAAAGCCGTTAGAAATTAATGCAAGGTTTGTGGTGGAATTATGTAAAGGCCATGGAGTGGTTATGGAAGCTATCAAGGCGAATCATTACATATAATGGAGCTGGTGGTTTCATAACTATGTAAAATGTGTTTTAAAATGCTATTTGAAATGAACTTTGCTCATACCTTGGAACTTACCACTTCCGTCCACTGACCTTTGATTGGCTGCTTCCTGATGATGCTTCTAGGTGCTTTATATCTTCAGAATATCTTCCTTTTGCCATACCTGCATTTGATTTTCATGATCATTTAACTAACATCTGACTGTCAGTGTTGAAAAATAGAGTGATGGCTGCGGAATTAGCTTTTGGCTGCGGAAACTGGGTTTAGCTGCGGAAACTGACACAATGATCATATTACTGAATGGAGATGGATAAATGATGACTGAGTGAACGAAAACTGCTCATGAGAGGGTTTTTATTGGCAGAATGAAATGAAATGAAGTGAAGTGAAATGGAGTGGAGTGAAATGAAGTGAACTCAAATGTCATGAAACTATGAATACAAAGAGAAAAGAGATTTTTTTTTATTTTTTTTGGAAAATATAGGGCGTCAGGAGTTCCTGATTTTCGCCCTGTATTTCCAGTATAAGACTGCCAATCAGGGATTGGTTTTCAGGCTTATACACATTATTTTTTATTTATTTATTATCTTATTTTTTTTAAACAGAAAAGAACAAAGGATAAGCTGGTGGAGAAGAAGGATTCTTCTTCACCAGCCTTATTGTAGAACTATCTTGAAAGATTTTGACAAATTCCTCTTTTGAGAGTGGCTTATGACAAATCTGTGGCCATTCACAATAAGAGGAGTTTGATTTTCATCAATGGTTTTGATTCTTACTACTCCATTGCTAAAGATTTTGTCAATCTCATATGGCCCAAGCCAATGAGTCTGAAATTTTCCTTTAAAATCTTTAAACTTGGAATCAAATAGAAATGCCCAATCTTCTTTTTGAAAATTTTTCTCCTTGATGTATTTGTCATGCCACTTAGCTCTTTGATATTGAACTAGATCAGTTCTTAGGATTGCTTATTGCCTGATCTCATCTAGCTCATTCAACTGCTCCATTCTATGCTTTTGGGCTTCTGATAGATCCATTCCCAACTGAACTGCCATCTTGAAAGTTTTGACTTGGAAATCAATGGGGAGCATAACTTCTTTCCCATAAACAAGTTCATAGGGAGAATTTCCTATTGTATTTCTCCATGTAGTTCTGTAGGCCCACAAGGCTTCAGGAAGCCTTTCTGCCCAATCTCTTCTGTGTAGATGAACAGTCTTGGTGATGATGCCTTCAATAACTTTGTTTGTAGATTCCACTTGACCATTTTCTTGCGGATGGTAAGGAGTAGATTTTCTGTGCTTGACTTTGTATTCTTCCATCAGCTTCTCCACTAGGTTGGATGTGAATTGAATTCCCTGATCTGTCACAATTTCTCTTGGAACACCAAAGCGAGTAAAAATATCCTCATAAAGGAAACTATCAATTGAATGCTCAGTAGCAGAAAATAATGCTTTGGCTTCTACCCATTTAGTGACATAATCAGTACATACCAATATATACTTTCTTTGTTTAGATGGTGGGTTAATAGGTCCAATGAAATCTAAAGCCCATTTTTCAAATGGTTCGATGAGTACCTGTGGCTGCAATGGCATTTCATTTGAAAGGGTAGGTTTCCCTACTCTTTGGCAGTAGTCACACCTTTTGACATATTTTTTTGCATCTTTGAAGAGGGATGGCCAATAATATCCTAAAGAGAGGATTTTATAGGCTGTCCTTTTGTCAGCAAAGTGTCCACCACATGGTTCATCATGACATGCTTTGAGGATATCAGGCATTTCATCTTCCCTAACACATCTTCTGATCACAAGATCTAGCCTTGTTTTAAACAATTCGTTAGAAATCCATGAATATTTTGAACTCTCCTGAATAATCTTTCTTCTTTCACTAGGAAATAAATGTGGAGGTAGTTTCCCTGTAACCAAATAGTTAGCTACATGTTACACAGCAATTTGTCACCGTCCCTTTTACCCCTCACCCGCACACTGGAGGACTCATTCCGGGACCTGTGAGAAGTGACATGACCTGAAACCACTTGCATCATATTCCTCTAAGTATGAGCTTCATTTGCCCTGAAGACATCTCCTGCAAAATCTTTATGAAAACGGCTCTTTTTGCATTAGCGCGGGCCCGCAGTTCACTACCCACGCCAATGAGAGAAATCCTCTAAACAGGGCGCGCTATTGGCGCTCTGTCTCAGAGTCGCACTCGCACCAACCGAATTGAGTAAAGTTTCTAACCACCAAACTCCTGAAGGTTATCTTCAACCCATTCACCAACTGAATCTATGTTGAGCTAGGATGGTTTGGCTTCGAATCTCCATAGAAGGGAAAGTGGTTTGCCACCTTTCATGGAAGTTTCCAAGTGATAAAGCCAATCCCATGAATAATGTGGTTAATCCTATCTCTTTCTTCTCTATCTATAAAAGCTTGCCTCTATGCCTTGAGCAAGCTAGTCATAGTCATATTTACAATAGCTCCAGTTCTAGCATAGTGATAGAGAGTTTGAAGCTGCAAGAGCCTTCTTTGCACCCATAAGGCCAAATCTAAGTAAGGATATTCTTGTCACCCAAAGAGAGAGAGGCTTGTTCCTCATCCCAACAAGCTTTGCAAGACTTGTGTAGCTGACTACCCAGCCAAAGGAGGATTTGACGTCAGAACAATGGTTGTATTCTTCTTTGTTACTTATTAATAATAGATGACTATCATTATGGTTCCACTCTCATTGTCTTATGTTTGATGTTGAGTTATATCTTTTCTGACTGATATATAATTGCATCTACTAGATTTTAAACTTGTTTTCATGTTGTTCTTTTCATGTGCAGGTGTCCAATCACGGAGATCGTGGGGATCGTGACCGGCCAAGGCAAAGGAACGAGGGCGATATCTCCTCGACGAACACTAGCGTTGGAATCCAAGTAGGTTCTCACCATCTACTTTGTATTTGCAATTAGGGACTTGCGTGATAGCATTGTGTGATTGTTGCTAGACCCGGTCTAGGCTAGTAGGGATCGTCTCTGTCCGCAGAGAGGATTTACCTCCACAACACTACATCTGCATACCAAGGGGTCTTATTAGTTACTACAAATAAGTATTCATCAAGAAACTTGTCCTCTACAGGAGAATCTTCTTTAGTATTCTGAATCCTAGACAAGAAATTAGCTACTGTATTTTGTTTCCCTGGTCTATCCAACACAATAATATTGAATTCCTGTAAAAGTAGGAGCCACCTTGTAACTCTGCCATTAGTAATAGGTTTGTTCATTAGATATCTAATTGTAGAATGATCAGTATGAATAAAAGTTTCATAGCATGTTATATAATGTCTGAACTTATTGATTGCATGAACAACAGCTAAGAACTCTTTTTCAGTCACAGTATAGTTCAACTCAGTGGGAGTTAAATTTTTACTGGTATAGTAAATGGCATAAGGAACTAATTTTTTTTGACCCAACATAGCTCCTAAAGCTGTATCTGAAGCATCTGTAGAAATATGGAAAGGGAGTTTCCAATTTGGTCCTCTCAAGATAGGCGCTTCAGATATTCTTGTTTTCAAAGTTTCAAATGTTGTTTGGCAATCAGGACCCTATTTAAATTCACAGTCTTTTGTAAGCAGTTTGAAGAGTGGAGATGCTATTTTAGTGAAGTTTTCTATAAATATTCTATAGTATCTAGTGAATCCCAAAAAAATTCTAACATCTTTTTAACAATTTGGAATAGGCAACTTGGAGATGACTTCAACTTTTGATCTATCAACTTTAATCCCATCCCTTGAGATATGATCTCCCAAAACAATACCTTCAGTAAACATCATAAAGAATTTTTCATGGCTTAGTGAAAGGTTTGTTTCTTTACATCTTATAAGAACTTTTTCCAAATTTTCTAATGCCTCTTCAAACGAATCACCATAAACTGTAAAATCATCCATATAAAACTCTACACAATCATGGATTAGATCAGAAAAAATTCCTAGTACTGCTCTTTGGAATGTTGTGGGTGCATTACATAATCCAAAAGGAAGCACTCGATAAGCAAAAGTTCCCCATGGACAGGTAAATGTGGTTTTAACCTGATCTTCAGGTGCTACCTGAATTTGATTATAACCACTAAAACCATCCAGAAATGAAAAGTACTTTTTGCCTGCTAATGTATCTAATACTTGATCGATAAATGGCAAAGGAAAGTGATCCTTCAAAGTTTCTTTGTTCAATTCCCTGTAATCAATGCATACCCTCCATTTACCATTCTTTTTGGGTACTATAACCAAAGGAGAAACCCATCAGCTATCTGAAATTGGATAAATGAAGTTTACATTGAGTAGTTTTTGGAGCTCTTCTTTCACTATCTCCCTAATATTTGGATTCATCCTTCTCTAAGGTTGTCTGATTGGCCTACTATTTTCCTCGATATAGATATGATGGATGCAAGTCTTAGGGTCAATACCTTTCATATCAGTATACTCCCATGCAAATGCAGTAGAATGTTTTTGCAAGATTTTGGTTAGCTCTTCCTGTTGTGATTTTTCCAAATTTTGTTGATATTCAATGTTTTACCTGGAAAAATATCAATGGTAGAACTACCGAACTCTTCCATAAAGTAAAGAGACATTTGTCTTGATGATAAGTACTCAATATCAGAATCTAACTGAAATTGTGAATGGTCATATTCTGAAGGTGTTTCATAATTTTCTAATGTGTTCAGAATTTGACTATCTTCACTAATTTCAGAAATGGTAAAGACAGGTTGTATACTGTCCTCATCATCAACCCATTCATTGTCTCCTACTTTTGTAATTGCTTTTGCTGGAGGATACAGATTGAATTTCTTTTTCGAACTACCATTAGAAATGTACATATCTCCAGATCTACAATTAATGAAAGCATTAGCTGTGGCCAGCCAAGGTCTTCCTAAGATGAGTGGATGTCCTCCTAAATTACTCTTGGGAGTCAAAATCATGAAATCTATTGGATATTCCCAAGAATCTAAGGAGACTGAAATATCTTCTAATACACCATCTGGTTTGATTATTGATCTATTTGCAAGTTGCAGTAAGGTGGGTGTAAAAAGAATATTAGGAAGTTTAAGTTGTTCCATAGTCTGTCTACTCATAATGTTGATAACATCCCCTAAGTCAATCAAAGTATTTGGAATTTCTATCCCATTTATATGTGTCCTGACAATTGGACTACCTAGATTTACATATTTCTGCATGGTAATTTTTTCCATCATGATATCTGCAATTTTTTCTACCAGGTGGATTCTTCTTGTATCTCTTGGTTTCCTTCCTGGTCTTTTAAGACTCAACTCCTTTATTGTTTTTGCTAGAATAGGAATCTCTCTAATGGCTTGTAGCAAGGGAATCTTGATACAGACATTCTTTAATTCATCTAGAAAATCATAGTCAGCCAACAAGATTCGTTTTTCTACTCCTTTTTCAATTTGTAATCGTTCAGGGAAAGGAAGTGTAGATGAAGATGCAGGTTGCTCAACTATAGGAGTTGTGGGGGTTGACTCTTTTTCTTTTTCTTTTTGAATGTTTGGGTTTTGAAGAGATGCTTCCTCAGAACCTTTATTGGCTTTAAGAGAATCCTCCTCAGAGGTATCTTGCTCTTGAACATCTATAGAAGGTTTTTCTAAAACTCTACCCGACCTGATTTGTACATCATTGAGAGGAACAATCATATAGGTAGGAAATTGTTGTCCTTCTACCATGTAAGCATTTTGAGGATTTTTGTTGTTGGGATTTGGAAATGGCTGGGCTGGTAGTTGATTTGAATTTTGTTGAAATGGAAGCAAGAGTTGAGAATTTGGATTTTGTTGAGAAGGTTGTTGTTGTGGAAATGGTAATGAAAGTTATGGATTTTGATTTGGAAGTTGTGGATTTTGTGATTTTGAAAAGATGGAGGATATTGATAAAATTGAGCAAATCTCCCATAAGGATTTTGCATCCCTTGTGCCCATGCTTGGTATGGATTTTGAGATTGGGGCCAAGGTTGTTGCCAAGAATTCCAATTTGGTGGGAGCTGAAAGTTCATAGGATTGTTAAATCCTTGATTTTCTGGCCCCTGCCATGGTCTTCTCAAAACAAAACAAAGGGACTCTACTGAATTTGGATCTTCCTGAAAGATAGCTTTGAGCCTAGGAATTGAAGGACAATCCTTGGTCTCATGGCTTTCTGAGCAAATCACACATGTTTCTACAACTTTTTCATCCAAGGGACATTCCCTTAAAGCATGTTTCTTTCTACATTTTGGACAAAATATGGCTAAGGCTTCGGCTTCTGCTTTCTGTTTGTTTTGTATTTTAAGGGTTTCTAGTTGTTCACTAAGGCTCCCTAGAATATCAATTTTGAACTCATCAAGCATATTGCCAATCTCTGCCCTACTTACTGATCCAGTTGCAGATTTGTTTGCTCTAAGAAGAGAAGGATCTCTAGGCCCTTTTCTAGTTTTAGATTTTCCCCTTGAGAGATGGACACATAATTCTACTATGTCATGGAGTGGAAGTTGAGAAATATCTCCCTTCCCCATCATGTTTAAACTATCTATCCATTCATCTCTAATGGCTTTTAATAGAAGGGCTTTCAAGGTTTCCTCATCTAAATTACTCATTTTTTCTCTCTTTAAGTTGTATTGAAATCTTTCAAGTAAATCCTCCAAGTTTTCAACTTCTTTTTGCATCATCTTGAATACCTCATCCTTATGATTGGTGGGCATACAATAATCCATGTATCTATCCAAAAATGTTTGTTTCATATCATTCCAAGTCCTAATAGATTGAGTGACTAATCCCATGAATCATTTCAAAGCAGCTCCTTTCAATGTTGAAGGAAACAGCTTGAGTTTTTGAGAGTCTTCCATATAGTCATAGGTTCGGCACAAGACTTCAAACTCAAATAGAAATGTTTCAGGATCCTCACTTCGCAACCCATAAAAGTTTGGGAGGATAGATGGTGAAATGTTTTTCATTGTTGTATGAGTTTCCTCATCGGCTATAGGGAATCCAAATGAGTTATCTCCATCCTTATTTCCCCCATTGTTACCTCTACCTCCTCCATTGTTTCCTCTTCCTCTACCTCGACCCCCTCCTCCAAATCCATTTACTACTTCCTCTATCATGATAGTTTCCTCAGAGTTCTCAGAGTCCTCTGGTTCTTCTATTAATGGTGAATGAGGAAGAATTTATCCCTCCTCTTCTTCAGGTGATTCTACTTCTTTGATTACAATATGTTCCCCTGTAGAAGTGAAGAAAGGTTCTTCTCCTAGGTCAGATTTAATGGATAGTGTGGGAGAGTCTCCTAATTCGGCTGCTGCCCCTTGAATTCCAGGAATCCTAAGGCTGGGAGTGTGAGTCGGAGATGATAGAGGTGTATCTTTTCTATGACTTGAAGTAGATTGAGTTGTGAAAATCGAACTTTTGTCCCTAGCTATAAACCTTCCGCTAGAATCTCTTGCTCTATGCATGTCATTTTTTTTATTTTTTTATTTTTCAAGTTGGGCTAATAATTCTCTTTCTGATCTTGTAGGTCACACTAGGTGCAAGAAGAGAGCATAATCAAGCAATTATTGAACTAACAACTATCTTTTTTGATCCTCTAGATCACACTAGGTGCAAGAGGAGAGCATACTTCAAGAAGTTATCAATTTTTCCCTCTCTTTTTTTTATGTGAGAGATCGGCTACCTAGTTACACTTCCCCGACAATGGCGCCAAAATGTTTCATCAATTTAGTGTGTCCTAAATTGCTACATTAATTATCAATCCCGGAGTCGTAGACTGATGAAGTGTGGTGCACTATATGTGCAAGACAACCCATTTCTTACCTTTTTGTCGTTTTTAATTTTTATTTTGTTTTTGGGGTTTTTATCTTCGTTTATCTTCTAATATGAATGGAAATCCTATCCTTGAGTTTTAAGAATACTCTAGAAGGCAAGTATGGATATAGATTTTAAGGCAATTATGTCTTTTATAATGATTTCCAGAACTTAACACTTCAGAGGGTCTTAGAACATACTAGTGGTGAGATTAATACTTGAACAAGAATAAAAATGTGCTGCTATTCAAATCAAGCAAATAATGAACTACTGATCATGAAACCATTATCTCTGCTGTTGTCTAAATACAGAAAAATGAATTAAGCTACTACACTCAAACAAATCAAAAACTGTGATCTAGTAAAAGTAAAATCAATTCACATCATTCATAGGTCGATACCTTGCCAGGTAGTCTAAGCTATGGCTTTCGGAGATAACGTCAATGATATGAGCAAGTTGATGTCTAATTGCAGAAAAGTAAAACTACAATCAAATCACATCATTCATAGTTTGATACCTCGCCAGGTAGTCTAAGCTACGGCTTTCGAAGATAACGTCAATGATATGAGCAAGTTGATGTCTAATTGTAGAAAATTAAAACTAAAATCAAATCACATCATTCATAGTATGATACCTCACCAGGTAGTCTAAGCTATGGCTTTTGGAGATAATGTCAATGATATGAGCAAGTTGATATCTAAACTAACTAACAAAGCAAGTACATAAGACTGAAATCAACAAAACAGAACTAGAATTAAAAAATTAAGAAAAGAAAAGTCAGTAGAGAGGCTAATTCCATGTCACTAATTATTGTAAAAATTGTATGAAAATGCCCGGGCCTACTCTATCCTGAAACATACACACGTTGATCAGTGTTAACAATATAAAAAGCTTGAAAGATCATGTACAGGAATGAAATGTTAATACCATAGCAAATGAAATATACACAGGTGGATAACTATGAAATATGTGTAATGAAAATAAAGAAACAATGCATAAAACTTTACAGCATTGAGGAAAACAGAACCTCAGCATGCAGGGGCCCTCTACACGGCCTTGGTCAACAAGCTATCAGTCCAAAATTATGCTCACACAGTCATATAAAAACAAAGTCTTCTTTATAATTCAAAACAGAGGACGAATCCTCTTGTTACCACAGTGGGATTAGTGTCACAGCATAGTAGAATTAACAGCAAAATTACATCAACAAAAAACTAACTCTATGCGTTTGGAAACTATGTCAACAGAGGACACGTAAAAGACAGCGTCCATGAATTTAGCATAATGGTTGCCGAGATTATTCAATCTATCAAAAGTGGTTGTTGGATTCACATCGTGGGGCAGTCTACAGCTGTCAACATGACCCTAGGGATCTAGGAACTACCACGAATCCTTCACGTGTTTGAAAACGGAGTCCTGTTTCTATAGTGTTCCTCTGTTTGACCACTGCTTGACCACCGTTGACCACGGATTTCCTTAATGAATCCGGCCGAAACAATAGGACCTGATCCATGTCCAGGTCATTCATGATCTGCCCACGTGTCCTGTTTTGCCTGATGACACCTGCAACCTGGAGTTTAACAAAAACATCTACGGAAAGTGGCTGCATTCCGCAGCTAATGAGCAAAATCTAATTCAAACAACAGACACAAAAACATAGTTAGAAAACCACTTAAATGCTCTTTTAAAATCAATATGCAATGATTTTGATAGCTTATGAGGTCCAGGTGAGGGGAAAAAGTCTAGGAAAGTGTGTAGGAGATATGTAGTTTCAGAACTCAACACTTATTATGTTTTTGTCTGCTTTGAAGATGTCGGTGTCTCCTCACATAAGTTTCACTGATGGTGCTTGCCATAGTACCCGGAATCTATCATCCACAGCATGGGCCATTTATGACCCCCATGGTGAGTTGATTTATCTTCAAGGTATATGTCTAGGTCGAACAACTAATAACATCACTGAGTATAGCGCGGTTATCGAATTATTGTCAGAAGCTATTGCTCTTGGCATCCGGGAATTGGTTGTCAACCTTGATTCACAACTTGTTGTTCTTCAACTTAATGGGCAATATTCCGTCAGAAACCCTCATATATTGAGAATGTATCTATGTATTCGTTTGATAGAGAGGAATTTTGATTACATTACATATCATCATATTCCTAGACACATGAATACATTAACAGATGCATTAGCTAATTATGTGTTGGATAGACGTTTACGAAACATGTAAAAACTCAAAAACAAAACATTTGTACCATAGTAAGCAAGGAAATACATCATATGTATATATGTGTGCTAGTAATGTTTGTCATACATCAAAACCTCAAAAAATAATATGTGTGTTCGAAATACATAGGTGGCTCGCAGGCCTTATACATTTGTGGCTCGTAGGCCTCAAAAATGTGGAATACTAGACCTATGCACTAAATAGCATGATGCTCATGATAGCATGTAACTGCTCAGACTACGTGAGTTAGTAGTCGCCAAATCCGATCTAACACCCCCACCATATGCCTCTGGTACTGGCGTGGGACATCACCCATCCGAGCATACTCTGATATCCCATGGGTCAAACCCTCGAGATTCTGCGCAATCTCCTCCTTGTTGTTGCTTCCCTTCTAATAAGGAGTGACATCAAACTGCCGAGCGATACGCCTGGCGATTGGGGACATCCCGACAAGGCATTCTAGTCCAACATCTGCATTCATAAAGTCAAAGTGTCATGAACACATATATCTCAAAAAAAATAAAAAACATCAAAAATTAAATTGTTTTTTTTTTACCTCCATCATCAAAATCCTCCCCTTTTGGGAGCATCATATCCAGATCTCCACGGAAGTCGTTACCGTTGTAAGGCAAATCCTCCACTACGATCAGTTGTCATCATAGCCCCAAGAAAAACGCGAGCTTATAGGACATCTGTTGGACCCCCGTAACCTTGGGCATTAACTCGTTCCAATAGACCATCCATGGGTCTCGTGGCACCGGAAGATCTACATCAATCAGCTAGTATTGGAACAACAGAACCCGTTCCAAGAAGAAGGTCACTAGCACAGACCCAAAGAAAAATTGCTTCAGATTTCCCACCTTAGCTTTTGATAGCTGGCACTTCATGTTGATTTTCATAGCTTCCGCCGAGTTAAAGATGGTGGGCGTCGTGTAGTCAATAGCATATTGAAACTTCAACTTGTTGGTCTCATGCGGCACTTGGGACCCAACCACTATGTTGATGGTCAACAGTAGCACTCTCAACACAAGATCCCAAATACTCATAATCTCGATCTTGCCACTTTTGGATTTGAGAGATTCTTGCAAATGTTCGGCAAGTAGAATGGTCACACTTGCCCCAATTAGCCTCGACCCATAAAGGTTGACTGGTTCCCCTCTCCGAGACAATCCTATGATGAAATAAATGTCTAAAGTTTCCAACTCTAGCTCTTAGTCATCGATGATGCAAATTTCCTGATTCACGTCCCAAAGACTGATCAGGTACCGTAGCAACTCGAGTTGGGTCTATAGACCTGGTGTAATAAATAAATTGAGGATCCCACGGTTCCTCAAAGCCTCCAAGCAATTGGGATCAGCTATTGCTTGAGTATCAATATCCTCATGCTCGTGTTCTTTCCTATCCACCATTTTTCATGATTTCTTCCTACAAAAACCATGTAATCAAGTCAATGATCATCCTTTACTAGAAAATTTTGGGTTCAAACAGTCGAATTGAGAAAAAACATGCAAATTCTTTTCTCATGGTGCCCGTGCGACTGTTTTAAAAATAGTAGCGCCAATGGCGTGGTTGGTAGTTTTAGCAACCCCCGATCGGTGCTATTCTGTGCCTAGAAATCGCGCCAACCAAGGGCGAAAACGTTTTGCCAAAATCTCCCCATGAAACCCAAAAATGGATAAAAACAGGAAAAATTTGTATGAAAATGGCGCTTAAGGTCTTGGATATTACCTACAACTAACGGCTCAGCAAATGACCTCCAGGATCTCCCTCAATCTGCTTCGGAAAAATTATCGCACAAGTGGGTAAAAGGCTCTTCTTACAAGGGTAAAATAATAAATGGTAAAAATAATTAATTTTGCCCCATTTTATTCCTTTTTTCACGAAATATTAGGGTTTTTGAGTATTTTTTGACCTATTTTGCCTCAGAACTAGATAATGCATTTACCTTTCTTGTGCAGCAACAGGTGACGGATTGTCGATGATGGTACTGGAGTCACGTTTCAGCTCTTTTCTCGACTCGTAAAACTCAAATGAAAAGATCACTGAGTATTTTTCCCTTTTTGACTCATAAAAGAGAATAAAATGGGGGTCCTTCTTTCAAGCTCTTTTCCGACTCTTTAAACACAAAAATATTGCCGAGCTCTTGTCATTTTGAATTTGTAAAAGGTTGCAAAATGTCATGCACCCAATATACATTTACCCCTTTTTCAGGCTGGGATGCACTATTTACGAAACTGGTACTCCTTGACTGAAATGGTCAAGCGGTTCTCTCAAGTATCGTTTTCTACCTTTTTGGGCTCGAGAGACACAAATGTATGAGAAGGGACCAAATGGAGTTTTCTTTTCCGTGTATTTTTCAAACTCTCTAAACATGAAAAAGATATCGAGTTACACCTTTGTCAGACTCATTAAAACATTAAACGACATTGGATTTGTTGCCATGACGAGCGTGAGCTTCTCCTTCCTAGGGCTCATTAAAATTACTAGTTCGAATTCGTATGAAGGATGAACTTACAGTGAAAGCATATGTTATCCCCTTCAAGCTCTCGATCCAACATAATTCAGGTACCTGCCAGAAATGGTGGGGGAAAATTTGGAAATTCGATCAGTCGTGTCGGCAGCTTACTCTAGAACATGACACATTCTACTTCGTGTCAGTTTGGGATATCCTCCTTTTCATTTGACCTTCTTGGGTTGGGCCGCTCATTTTTTCGTTCCATTTGATCGTTGCCACGTCCTCATGACCACCGATCCTATGGATCCAACAGTTTCCAAACTCCAGAATCATGTCATCGATATGTTCAAGAATCATTCCTTCTGCAGTTACACTTACTCCTGATTCTCTGCATCATCTGAAATCATTTGCATCCCTTTGTCTCGTGTCAATGATGTGGGATACATCATGGCCCTCCTTTGACACGGTAGCTTCCTATAGACTTCAACTCATTATCCGAGAAGTTGGCCGAGATACTCCCTTCTAGTACCTTAAAGCTTGCATGCTCTAGTGGAAAGTTCTTTGCATTCGACGACAAGTTGACATCCTTGTCTTTCGATCAGATGATTTCACGGGTGTTCGACATCAGTTCCTTTATTCACATTTTGTGAACTGTGTTACCTATAACTTGAGAGCCATTCTCATTATTGATGGTTTCTCTCACGCTTGTTAATGGTTCACATCATTGACTAGTAATCAAGCAAATTCCTAGCATGTTCGACTTCAACACATTCATTCATATGTTAGGATTTGTACTTTGATCGGGTTGTTTGGAACGCAAGACCCTGGGCTAAGATTACACAACTTCAGGTTTTGAGGTGATGTGATATGGTCATGTTGATATACATGTCTCTTTCAGATGGATGGCTGTGACCATACCATGAGTTGTTATATGTGATCCTTCTCATTATTGGATGGCTGCGACCATACCTTGGTTTCATTATGATCCTTTCTGCTAGATGGTTGCGCCCATACCTTGGATCCATTTACATGATCATTCTCTAGATGGTTGCATCCATACCACGATTCATGTATCATTATTCAGAGTTTTCAGTGATGTGTATGTATCTATACTTGCTTGTAGGTCTTCTTATGACAGACTTCGGTTCCCCGCTTCCACTTATAAAGAATTTCACCCCACTCTAGTTCGGCCATCACGCTTTATGGGGCATCTGTTACACAACATTTTTCACTATCCCTATACTCCCCAACTACGATCCTGGAGGACCTCTATAGTGTACACGACATGCTTTCCCATCATAAAGAAACTCCCAATATGTCCCTCTTCATGAGCAGAATAATTCCCCTTTGCATCATTTCCCAAGAATCTTCCTTCTATCCCACTTTACAACACTGGCGCTACTAATCAATTTTCTCCTTACGCTGATTTACAGAGGTCAAAACTAGTTGTCGTGCTGATCTTATTGACTGAGCCCTTTTCTAGTCGTGCTAATCCTATTTTGGAAGTTTTTTTAAATAAGGAGCCAAAGCTTCCATGTCTAGAAGCTTCATAACGGAAGTATGGTAGATGATTGCGCCTGATAGAGCTGAGGAAATCGATTTGGGCTCCTTTCCCCTATAGGATGGAACAACCTCAAGAGATAAGACCTTCCCCCATGATGAGATGAACCATCTCCCATCCATCCAAGCTATATAAGCTTCTCTTTTTCCCAAGCAAAAGCTAGTTGGAGTTTTGGAGCAAGTGTGAATAACCAGCGAGTCATTTATAGCTTGTAGCTTTCTAGTGTGTGTGTTTCAGGGAAAATAGTGTAATTTTGGTTTGGTTTGAGACTAGAAGGAAAGAGGCCTTAAAAATTCCATTTGTTGGGGCTATTCATGAAGTGCTAGTAGAAGTGTGGGAACCCGGATATGTCAAAGGAGACCAGTAATGTCAAGGCACCAGTTGTAATCTCTTTCTGATTTATATTAATGCAACTATCGATTGATTTGCTTCATGAATTGTCATTTTACATATTTATGGCTTAATGTTCCTTAACCTATTAATTAGGTTGAATACAATATTGCATCCTATCACATTTGTCATTTTTTTTGTTTTCTTGTTTCAGGTATTCGAAGGAAGGAAACGTAAGATAGTTGAAGTAAGGAAACAGGATCATCACCAAGCAGAATAGCGTTCTAAGAGGTAGGCCCCCTTAATTGATTCTAGCTTAAGGATTTTCCCTAGATTGTTTTGTTTGTGGCTAGACCTACTCTCGCGGGCTAGAGGAATTGTTTGTGTTTGCACTGAGAATTTACCTACACCATAGAGCTTGGTGAGATATTTCCAACGGTGCTGACAGTTCGTCAAACTGAGCTACGGTCTAGTCACGATGGGCGATAGAAAAATTGGGGATTTTTCTATGAAAGGACATTTTCCATCCAATTTGGATTCATTTTCTAAGTGAGTTGTGGTGAATTTGGAGAGGAGGAAGAGACCCTAAATCTTGTGGATATCGTAGCGAACAAATCGACCATCAGAATCGGGATCTGCGACTTTCAAGCAAGTGGCCTTACTTGTCTAAAGATGGCCTTAATGCTTCTTGGAGAAATGGTTCCTGATGAAGAATAAGGGAAGAGGAAAACAAGACTGAACTAGTAGCAGAGGTCTAGAATCATCCTCGCCCACTAAGACAAATATGGGGACTATGTGGACATAGAATAGAATATTTGAAGATATGGTATCAAATGTATACGATATGCGATGTGCATATGGCTCGCCGGAGAGGCCAGTAGGATAAACTATCCAAGGAATGGGAGGATAATTGACCATACCTAAATTTGGTGAGATCTAGTCAAAGACTTAATTGAGAAGATGGCCAAGGGAAAAACATCATGCCCCCAAGCATGGGGTACTGAGCTGGTATGAAAAGGTGGGAATGATGCCTCCTAGCAGGAGGAGTTTGTGGAGCGTCTTTGTGTTCTGAGTGCTCGAAAAAGGGATTCAAGCATCTCGACCCAGCTTGGCATGAGGTCCTCTAAAGAAGATGTAGGGGCCTATATGCCCCCCAGTATGCTATGGGCATACTAGATGTATTTAGAGGTAGGGGATCCAAACACTTATATGATACATAATATAATTGTGCATTTTATATGACGATGATGGTTCGCCATTTGTTTTGCTTATAGTTATCTTATGTGGTATACATGTAATAAATGCCAATCTAGAATGTTGTTTGTGATGGTATCTACATAGTGATTTTGGGCTCTAGGCACATGACTGAACGTAATGGTTTCAAATTCACGTACCAATAGCTTAACTCGTAGATATTTTCTAAATAGGACTTGGTTATGCACATGATACACACCATTCGATTGCATGACAAGTAGCAAGGAATCTAAACGAACATGAATATGAAGGATGTGATGAGCGAGGACATCGACTAAAAAACCTATCACTGAATCATATTCGGCCTGATTATCAGTGGCAGATCTAATGCATATTCCATTTGAAAGGACTAATGTATACAAGGGGATAAAAATGGCCCAGGCTACCAAGGCTAAATTCTGAGAGAAGCGACTCACACTGTCGGCATGACCGATATACGGTGTGGATGATGGATCCATCTGAAAGGTCCAAAAGACAACAGATGAGATGATGTACTATACCTAACTTTATGGTAGAAATAAAGACACACAAATTGAAGTGATGTGCTATGAGAGAAATTTCTACAGGTAGAGCACCTTGGGAGAATTAGGAAGGAAAACACCTTCAAAATTCTCTGAAGAAATTCCCTCTTAGTTAAGGTTAGGGGTAATCAATGGTAGCCATAGCTTCCATGGTGTCCTCATCAGGTTGAGAGATGGGCGGATAGGAGGAAGAATGACTACATGATGCGATGGCATTACCTGGTGCATCAACCTTAGAAATAAGGTTCACATATGCATCATCTGGAATGGTAGCTAGTAGATGGAGGATCTACAAATTTTGAGACCTGGGATTGTGTCGAAAGAGGTTTGATAGAAGCGTGTGCAAAAACCCTAGAAAGGTTTTCCTGCAAGGAACTCAAGGATGAAAACAGGTAAAGGATGTGGCCTGTGGTGTCCATCATCTCGACATCAAGGGGAGGGATCACAATATTAGGGCTATAGTCTTCCTATTCTAGTTGACTAGTGGTACTTGAATCCATGGGTAGAGGAGTAGACGATCCACTACAAATAGCCTCATATTCGTGAATTGCCCCAAGGCAATAGAGAAATTCATCAAGATGAGGGCAACAATGGGAATAATGACCATGATGATCACACAGGGCATAAGGGTGGTTTGTGCACATCGTTTTGTGTTTCTTAGGTGGGACCAGTAAGCTAACAAGGAATTATGGGATATTTGACTCAGGGAATGCTTCATGAACCAAAGGTTTAAGTTGAGGAAGCTCATGACAATTATTGGTGGAGTGCCCAACAACTTTACACAAAGCGCACGGCGGTGATAGCTTTTAGGCCTTAGGGGCTGGACGAGCTTGAGGAGCCTTGTCTTTCGATTCTTTCCTTTTGGATTTGCCCCCCTATTTGAATGTTTTCGCAACAAGAGTGGGTTCTTATTGAGTTTGTGATGGAACTGAAGCAGTGATAGGTGTCGTAGGGACCGTTTGAACTAGGGTCAAATCATGATAAGGTCTTGGTTGACCAGGTGGAATGTTCACTGGGGGGTTGATGTACCATACTAGGATCCCCAAAGTCATGTTAGAAAGGACAAGCGAAGCCATGACAGGTACAGAAAAAATTCCCAGAGGGGGGAATAAGAAACATATCTAGCCTACAGGTAATGTCCTAGAGGAATAGCTCCTAGATGGTTGAGACCTAGAGGAATGGTTCCTAGTGGAAACATAGGAGAGGCACCCGCAAACAGAGGAGGTCCTGTGGGTTGAGTCCAGAGGGTTCAACTAGAAGAGCAACAGTAGGGTGCTGAGGAGCTGGTTGTTGATTAGATGTACCAGACTTCTTAAGGGTGTCCCATGACGCTTGTAACATGCAAACACTCATGGAAGTAGGTTCAGAAATGGGAGCGGGAGGACTAGGGAAGGCACCCAATAATGAGGAATCCTTGTAGACTCTGGGTGAGACACAGGTGCAAGGAGTCGAAGACTGGTTGTCGAACATTCACTAGATAAATCAACCATCTAGGAGTTATTCCTCTAGGACATTACCCTGTAGGCTAGATATGTTTCTTATTCCCCCCTCTGGGAATTTTTCTGTACCTGTCATGGCTTCGCTTGTCCTTTCTAACATGACTTTGGGGATCCTAGTATGGTACATCAACCACCCAGTGAACATTCCACCTGGTCAACCAAGACCTTATCATGGTTTGATCCTAGTTCAAACGGTCCCTACGACACCTGTCACTGCTTCAGTTCCATCACAACCTCAACAAGAACCCACTCTTGTTGTGAAAACATTCAAATAAATCATTCTTGCGGACAAGACCGATCTCCCTAGTATCTACAGATATCTAGCGACAAGCAAAACAAGCAATTCTATCTTTCTCTAAATATTGCGATTTATAAATAAAAGCCAAGAGGTGTTTTAGACCCTACCTCAAGTCCAACGCTAGTTTGTGGCAGCCACGCTTTGACTGTCCAAATGAGCTTCCTTTTAAAGAACTTGCAAACACAAACAAGCACACATCAAATGACACCTGCATAGCCAATATAATAAACCATATTTATCATGATGATCAAGGAATTCATGAAATAAACCATAGAAGACAGCTTATTGAGAAAAATGAACTTGATTGTATTAACTTTAAACAAAGAAGAGCTTTACAACCTTGGTGCCTTGATGTTGTACAAGCTCCTCCCAGGGTCCAGCAAGAATCTCCTCTACTTTGACAAGCTTCACACTCTTCCCAATGAGATCAAAAGGTATGTAATCTCTCCTCTCAAGCTCAATTAGGAAGTCTAAATTCCAACAGCATTTACCCTAAAAAATATTCAACTTTCAACCTCTCTAGCAACCAGCCCAATGCCTCATTTTATAGTGCAGAGGAAGGAAGTTACCAGGTCCACCTTCGAAGGGATAGAGTCCTCCTTCAAAGGGATAAGCTCCTCACATCAAGGGGTTAGCTCCTCTAGTTATGGGATGCATGAACCACCTAGGAGCGAACTTGCCACCTCAAGATTCCTTCTAGAAGCGTCCAGAATTAACCCAAAGTGAGTTTTTAATAATAAACTTGCGCCTTTTTGACTTTTATAGGAGTCCGCACCCTTTCCTTTAGAGACAGAGCGGGCAGGTCCGCAGGGAACATGGCCAAGGAGTGCGGGACCACAGGTAATGCTAAGAGAAAGTGCGGAACCAGAGTTTTAGAGATTTTCAAGGACTTTCTCTCATTTTAAGGCTTGACATGAAGAGCTGAGGTTTAAAACTTGCAAAGGAGGACAGTATGAGTGGTGATAGACTCACACTGACTGCAGAATGTCATGGTGACAATATTTTGTGTAACAAATTGCCCCCTAAAGTGCGAAGTTTGTAATAGATAGTATTTGTCATCTAAGAAGAGTGAAGTACTTTATCATTTCAAGGATCATCTTGTGGAGAGCCTGGTTGGAACCTGTAAAAACATTCAATACAATATATATATATATATATATATATATATATATATATATATATATATATATATATACATGAGATCATATCATCGCTGAGGTAGGCATTCCCATACTCAGATCAAAACTGACTAGAAAACTAACTAAACTACTCTGATATAGGAATGATCTTGTAATACATCACAAGTATAGACATATGTAGACACAGTATGGGTGCATCCATCTGTTTATGAATAGACCACTATATAATGAATAAAAAAATTCCTCGCAGCCTGGATGGTGGAAACTAGATCCAAGGTCTTGATTTCTACTTCCCAAAATAGTACGATTCTATCCATGTGAATGAATTTGTCGAAGTTGAACATGGTAGAAACCACTTGATTACCAGTCAATGATGTAAATTGTTAACAAGTGTGAGAGAAACCACCAATAATGTCAATGGCTTTCAAATTACCCAGTACAATCCATGAAATGTGAATAAATGTGTTGATGTCAAACATGTCATGAAATCCTTCGATCGAAGGTCAACGATGCAACCTGTTGTCGAAGGCGAGAAACCTGCCATTGAAGCACGCAGATTCCAAGGTACTGACGATTTCTAGATCATCTTTCTAGATAATGAGCTAAAGTCAATAGAAAGCGATCCATTGTAGGCAAGCCCACAACACGAAATCATAGATCAAGTCTGAAGAAATATAGTTGCAAGGACTGACTTAGTGATGGTCAAGATGGATGAAAAATATTTTGCAGATGAATGGTTTATTTGCACTGACCTCTTGAACACATAACGACACTGCAGATGGTTTGGTGACAATTGACCCAAAGCTAATACCCAGAAACTGGCTGAAGACTTTCAATATGGTTTGATTAACTGTTAGGCAAAGGATTTCCCAACCCAGGTGAACAAAAAGTGTCGTGTTCAAGAGTGGTTGAATGCTTTTCTAAGACACAAAGTATAACAAACTGGTTCATTTTCCTCTCTTTTCCCCCACCATTTCTGGCAAGTACCTCTTTATTTTTTAACAAGATTGAGGAGGATAACATTTGCTTGATTATAAGCTCATCCTTCGGATGAGTCCAACTTAGTTTAAATTCGAACCCTAAGAAGGAGTGGTCCGTTCCTGTTTGTAATTGAACAGGTCCTTTACTGTTAAATTTTAACGAGTCCAGTATAGGAGAAACTCAGCGTTTTTCAATTTTAGGGAGTCAGAAGAAAAACTTAAGAAAACTCCATGGTTGTCCTTTTTCATAAATTTGTGTCTCCCAAGCCCGAAAAGGTATAAAATAATTCGCCTTTTCTTTCAATGTAGGATATACACCATGCTTAGCTGGTGGGAACGGGAGCACGAAGATGTGGACTTGCCGAAATTAATCATCAACCTTTGATAGATGCATTGAAGGCATGCGAGTTATTTAAATTCTAGGCCATACCTGGCATGAGGGCCCAAGTAGACTTTCTACAGTGGTTGATGGATAGGTGGAATATACAGGACCAGTGTTTCATTAATGGTGGCCACCAGCTCGAAATGGAGCCAAAGGATATTTACTTTTTGACTGGTTTGCCTAGGAGAGGTGAACATTTGACTCTATTCGGGATTAGGCCAGGTGGCCAGTCTGTCGATAATCTCCGGTTAGAGGTTTGTAACAAACAAACCAAGGACAAAAAGATTGATATCAAAACCATCTCCCATCCTAAACTCAAATTGATTGCATTTACTGTCACCAGACTCTGCAGAAGTGCAGCACTGCATATGGCCACTGGATCCCAGACGCGGATGGCAGTAGACTGTTATCGAGGCACCATCTTCAACTGGTGCAAAGCTGTGTTGGCTAATGTAAAAGGCCAACTAACTAGAGCAAAGAACAGACAACTGAAAAAATTTGGATATGGTTTCTTAGTTGTGAGCTTTGGTCTAGAGAGGGTCCCAATGTTGGTCCCACAGCATCTTTCCGTTGAAGCTGGACTTCCCCGAGAGCCCAAACTGATGTGTTGGGTTGCAGTTATGGCCCGTCATCCTGAGGAGGGTTCAGAGGTTGTTCGATTTCCTCCTGAGTATGTTCATTGGTTAGAGAACCAAGTTTTTGCGATTCAGGATTTTCCCTATGCTGGGATGGATTATCATGGTGACCCAGACATGGATCTTCCACTAGGAGAGCAATGGGATGACTCAGGTAAAATCATTTTCAACATTTTCTAATTTAATTTTTTTTTTTGTTTTTAAATCGTCCCAAAATTGATAGTAAAATGTTTCAAATGCAGATGTAGGTCCACGGTGACCAGCCACTCCCCGGCCTTATGAGAGGAAACATCCAGTTGCAGCAGTACTAGCCCCACAGGACGAATCTACAGAGACCCTGGCTGAATTGGAAAACCATCTAGAGCGTTTGACAGTAGACATTCCAGAGACTAGCATAGATGAAATTCCTCTTAGGTTACAGCGCTATGTGATTGGGGTCCCAGGACCTTTCAGGAGGTTCCTTTGTAGGTTGGCCTGAGCAGTGGTTTCTTATCGTGATCATCACTAGTGATAGGATGATCGCCTGTTGTAGACTCATATGACATTTTTGCTTTTTGTACTATCATTTTTGTCGATCATAAGGTGTTTTTCAACCTATGATCGAAGACGATGTATATTTGACACACTTATATGCTATGCTATATCACTATTACTGGTTATCTTGTAAAACATGTTATGGAATGTTTTTAAATTTACTATTTGATTATTGCAAATGTCTACTTAACATTCGAGAAGCAATTGCATCTGCTAATGTATTTAAATATCTTGGAATATGCTGATATTCAATATAGTCAAATTCACGTTCCAAGAGAAGAACTCTTAAAAATAATCTTAATAACACTGGATTTCTAATGGCATAAACTCTATTAAGCTGCAATACAACGAGTTCAGAATCTAATCTCACAATCAAACTCCGAATCCCAAATGAGATGGATTCAGATAGTAACTCAATCACTGCACTATACTCTGCAATGTTGTTCGTTGTTTGACCGAGGCTTACCCCATGCATAGATACCAACTCATCAGAGGGTGAATAGATAACCCAAGCTGCGGAAGAGATGTTCTGTGTATTGCGACAAGCACCATCAGCAAAACCAATGTATGTTTGAAGAGACGTCGACATTTGTAATATCAAGAGTAAAATCAAGATAAGCAGGAATAATGACAAAAACACTCTCTAAACTAAGCACACTTTTATAATCTAAAACACACCAGCTAGAAAGAAAACTAATCTAACTAAAATCTCCACACCCAGATTTAAGCATAATATCTCTTCAGGTAAAGACCATTTATGGGTTTACCTAAAGAGACACCGTCAAAATCTACCAATTCATAGGCCCCTTTTGCCAGCTTTCTCTTAACAACATAAGGACCATGCCAGATGGGTACGAACTTTCCAGCACCTAGCTTATCATTTGCTTGATCGTATAGTAAGACTAGGTCTCCTTCCGAAAATTATGAGGTGTAACATTTCGATCGTACTGAGCTTTAATTCGTTTGGCATGAGTTTCGATTTCTAGTGCAGCTTCACGTCGATTCTCATCTAGCTGAGCCAAGTACAACAAATGTTTCTCCTCTTCGGAAGTGGCTGGAAGTAACTCTATGGCTATTTGTAATGACAGGATTTCACATTCAATGGGTAACATAGCTTCCAAACCATAAACTAGTTAGAAAGGAGTGAAACCAGTTGATGTTTTTACTGAGGTTCGATATGCCCAAAGCGCTGAAAATAACATGTTATGCCAATTCAACCTATGAATCCCAATGATTCGTCAGATCATACTGACTAGAACTTTATTGATGGCTTCAACCAGACCATTAGCCTATGGGTAATAAGGAGTAGAACTATCGTGACGTAGGCCAAGCTGATTTGTTAGTTCAGTCATCATGATGTTTCGAAAATGACGCCCATGATCAGTGATAGTCGCTTGTGGAACACCGAACCTAGCAATTATATGATTGAAAACGAAAATCGTAGCAGTTTTGCCGTCTGCCGAAAATGTAGGCATCGCCTCGGCCCACTTGGTAAAATAATCTACTGCAAGGATGATATACGCATGCCCCCCGACCGAGTGAGGGTTACATGTAATAAAGTCGATACCCCACTTTGCAAAAGGACCTACGACAATTATAGGGTGGAGAGGAGCAGGTGGAGCACGCATCTTTCGGTCAAAAATTTGACAATTGTGGCATTTTCGGACCGCGTCAATACAATATTTAAACAAAGACGACCATAAATAGCTAGCGCACAATATCTTTTCGGCTGTGGCATACCCAGACATATGACCGCCACACCCTCCAGAGTGACAGTCATTTAAAACCCTTTCAACTTCCTCATGAGTTAAACAATGTCAGAAAATAGAGTCCACCCCACGACGATAAAGTGTATCTCCAATAATCTTGTATTGTTGGGATTGGAAATGTATTTTCCGACGCTGAGATCGTGAAATTTCAGGCCGAAAAGATTGGGTTTGGAGATAAACAATGATATCTCCAAACCATGGATCAAGAGTGCTGATAAGAAGCAAGGATTCGTCTGCAATGGGCTCTTCCGCCACAGTTTCAATATCAGCACACGGTAAGTCACACATCAACTCCGCAAAAACTGAAGATTTCTTTGACTTAGATTTTTCAAACTCTAAGCCAAATTCCTGCAGGATAACAATCCATTTGGAATACTTGCCCCCTTGCAATTGTTTGGTCAAAATATAGATCATAGGGTTGCAATCGGAAATTACGGTAGTTTTGCGTCGTAAAATGTAATGACGAAATCGTTGGACAGCTTGAATAGCTGCCAAGGCCAATTTCTCCACATGTGAATATTTTAGCTCAGTCGGATTTAAAGTTCGACTAAGGTAATAAATCACATGTTCACTACCGAATTCAGCTTCCTGAACTATCACCATTCCGATGGTGGAATGAGAGGCGGCGAGATATAAGAAGTAGTACTGGTTGTAGTTGGGAGGATGCAATAACGGTGCATGGGTCAACACGTGTTTAAGTGCATCGAAAGATTTGTCATCTATCTCATCCCAAAAGAATGGAGTATTCTGATTCAACAACCTGGTAAAACCCTTTGTTATCTCGGCATAGTTAGGAATGAATCGACGTAAAAAGTTTGCTTTCCCTTGCAAACTTTGTAGTTGGCGAAGAGTCGAAGGAGGAGGCAATTTGACAATAGCTTCAACCGTCGAGGGATCGACACGAATACCGGCTTTCGAAACAACAAATCCCAGGAAACGACCTGTTTCTATACAGAAAACACATTTGTGTGGATTCAACCTAATTCGATAATGCCTACATCTCATAAAGATTGCTTGTAAATGAATAAGATGATCGGCTCTACGTAATGAATGAGCAGGTAAATCATCAAGATAAGGTTGCACAATGTGCTTGATGTCATGAAACGCGTAAGACATAGCTCTTTGAAAAGTTGCTCCAGAATTTTTCAACCCAAAAGGTAATTTGCAATAAGCAAATGTCCCCCATGGACAAATAAAAGCCGTTTTTGGTTGATCAGCAGGTAGAATGTTGATTTGATTGTAACCCGAAAAACCATCCATAAAGGAGAATATTTCACTGCCAGCACAATCATCAATGATTTGATCGATATAGGGAGTTGGGTAATTGTCTTTGGGACAGGCTCGATTAATATCCCTATAGTATAAACATTTTTGAACCAACGTTTCGAATCCCAAGTGGGATCCATCATCAGGGTTGAAGAATGATGATAAAAGAAGAGCAAGCAGGGAGAATAAATACTAACAAGGCCAAAATTATTTAAGGAGGAACAAACAGTCGGCTAGAATCCTAATTTTATATTATTATTATTTTTATTATTTTTATTTCATATTAAATATTATTAATAATTATCATTTAAAATAAATTAATATAATAATAACTTATACATTAATTAATATAATATTAATATGATAATAAACAATTATTATATAATAAATAATTAACTATTACTAAATAATAATAATTAAATATTTTTTTTTTTTTATAATACCAATTATTAATTAATAACTAAATTAATAAGATCAATTATTAATTAATAACTAAATTAATAAGATCAAAACATATTATAAATGATTTAATATTTACAGCTAACCTAAATAATAAATTTAATTCATATTTATTGATTAATATATTAATTTAAATTATATTATAAAATATAAATAATTAATAATTAAAATAGAGAATATAATAATTCATATATTAATTAATAAAATAGCTTATATATAAATTAATATAGACTTTTTATATAATTTTTTTTTTTAATTAAATTTTTATATAATTGAAATAATAATGATCAACTATTTGATTTCCAAATAAATTAAATTAATAAATATTTGATCTTATTAATAATTAATTATTTATACTATATTAATATAATAATTCATATATTAATAAAATAACTAATGTATAAATCAATATTAATAATAATTAATTATTTTATAATAAATAATTAATTTCTATTTATATTTGAATAATATATAATAATTGATTAATTATTATTATTATTATATAAAAATAATAATTAAATATTATATTAATAATTAATAATAAAATTAATGTATTATAATAAATTAATAATTCTTATAATAAATATTATAAAGAATAAATTAATAAATTTTATATATTTATTACATTCTATTTATAAATAGTTAATATATAGTTAGCTAATGAATAAATTAATTGATAGCTCTATATAGAAAGAAATTAAATTATTATAGAATAACAGAGGCCAACATACCTGAGGACAACATACCTGAGGACGCATTACCTGGGGATGGGATGGCGACTTTTAACTTCATTGATCAAGGGCAGCCAGCTTCCGCTAATTTCCAAACCATTGTCTCTGTTCAGATTCTGAGGATACTTCATAATTTCAAGAGCTTCTCTGATCTTCCGTCTTTGATGGTGTTCCTCTCTTGCGATAATAGAAGCGTTTTCCAGGCAAATATGGTGCTTAGTCTTCAAGGATTGTTCTGCCAGTGCTGAGGTACGAGATCTTCCATTCTTGATATCAGCGCCATGTTCTTTGAGCCTTGTCTGGAGGGAGCGACCTGTTTCACCTATGTAGCTTTTTCCACAAGAGCAGTCTATCTTATAGACTCCCTTAAGCTGAAGATTGTCAATATCATCTTTAACAGATTTCAAACCTTGTCTGATGGTACCCGGAGCTGAGAAATGAGTGAAAATGTTCTTCTTTCTTAGGATTTTAGCGATTTTGTCTGTAACACCAAGGATATAAGGAAGAAAAATCTTACCCTGAGGTTGATCTTGCGCCTTATGCTCATGAGATGACAACTTTCTTTCAGCTCTCTCTATGGCTTTTTTAATCTCATGCTCTTTGTAGCCTATATTCTTGAAAACTGAAACCAAATGCCTCTTTTCTTCATTCAGATGCTCTGAGTCGGAAATTCGAAGGGCTCTGATGGCAAGGGTGTTTAGAACACCAAACTTCTGGGCCGGGTGATGGTGGGAATCCGCATGGAGGTAACTTTCCGTGTGGGTTGACTTTCTGAAAACCTTGTGGCCTAGAGAGCCATCTTCCTTTCTGATGATTAGAACGTCCAAAAATGGGATGCTCATATTTTCTTCAAGTTCCATCGTAAATTTTATTTCTGGAGAGATGGAGTTTAAGTGAATGAAAAACTTATCAAGTTCTGCTTTACCATGGGTCCATTTTATGTTGGTATCATCGACAAAACGCTTCCACCACGCCGGCTTTAAAGGATAAGATTCAAGGGCCTTCTTTTCAAAGTGTTCCATATACAAGTTGGCTACGATCGGTGATAGGGGTGATCCCATAGCCACACCTGTTGTCTGCTCATAAAATATTCCTTGGAAGGTGAATACTGTTGACCTTAAGCAGATTTCCGCCAGCTTTGCAGTCCTCGGATCGGTAACATCTTTTATAACCTGAATGGCTTCATCAAGAGGAATCTTTGTGAATAAGGATACCACGTCAAAGCTAACAAGAATGTCATCACGTTCCATCTTTTCATTTTTTATTAGATTCACAAAATCATGGAAATACTGATTCCTTCATCAAAGACTCCCATGATTTTGTGAATCTAATCAAAAATGAAAAGATGGAACGTGATGACATTCTTGTTAGCTTTGACGTGGTATCCTTATTCACAAAGATTCCTCTTGATGAAGCCATTCAGGTTATAAAAGATGTTACTGATCCGGGGACTGCAAAGCTGGCGGAAATCTGCTTAAGGTCAACAGTATTCACCTTCCAAGGAATATTTTATGAGCAGACAACAGGTGTGGCTATGGGATCACCCCTATCACCGATCGTAGCCAACTTGTATATGGAACACTTTGAAAAGAAGGCCCTTGAATCTTATCCTTTAAAGCCGGTGTGGTGGAAGCGTTTTGTCGATGATACCAACATAAAATGGATCCATGGTAAAGCAGAACTTGATAAGTTTTTCATTCACTTAAACTCCATCTCTCCAGAAATAAAATTTACGATGGAACTTGAAGAAAATATGAGCATCCCATTTTTGGACGTTCTAATCATCAGAAAGGAAGATGGCTCTCTAGGCCACAAGGTTTTCAGAAAGTCAACCCACACGGAAAGTTACCTCCATGCGGATTCCCACCATCACCCGGCCCAGAAGTTTGGTGTTCTAAACACCCTTGCCATTAGAGCCCTTCGAATTTCCGACTCAGAGCATCTGAATGAAGAAAAGAGGCATTTGGTTTCAGTTTTCAAGAATATAGGCTACAAAGAGCATGAGATTAAAAAAGCCATAGAGAGAGCTGAAAGAAAGTTGTTATCTCATGAGCATAAGGCGCAAGATCAACCTCAGGGTAAGATTTTTCTTCCTTATATCCTTGGTGTTACAGACAAAATCGCTAAAATCCTAAGAAAGAAGAACATTTTCACTCATTTCTCAGCTCCGGGTACCATCAGACAAGGTTTGAAATCTGTTAAAGATGATATTGACAATCTTCAGCTTAAGGGAGTCTATAAGATAGACTGCTCTTGTGGAAAAAGCTACATAGGTGAAACAGGTCGCTCCCTCCAGACAAGGCTCAAAGAACATGGTGCTGATATCAAGAATGGAAGATCTCGTACCTCAGCACTGGCAGAACACTCCTTGAAGACTAAGCACCATATTTGCCTGGAAAACGCTTCTATTATCGCAAGAGAGGAACACCATCAAAGACGGAAGATCAGAGAAGCTCTTGAAATTATGAAGTATCCTCAGAATCTGAACAGAGACAATGGTTTGGAAATTAGCGGAAGCTGGCTGCCCTTGATCAATGAAGTTAAAAGTCGCCATCCCATCCCCAGGTAATGCGTCCTCAGGTATGTTGGCCTCTGTTATTCTATAATAATTTAATTTCTTTCTATATAGAGCTATCAATTAATTTATTCATTAGTTAACTATATATTAACTATTTATAAATAGAATGTAATAAATATATAAAATTTATTAATTTATTCTTTATAATATTTATTATAAGAATTATTAATTTATTATAATACATTAATTTTATTATTAATTATTAATATAATATTTAATTATTATTTTTATATAATAATAATAATAATTAATCAATTATTATATATTATTCAAATATAAATAGAAATTAATTATTTATTATAAAATAATTAATTATTATTAATATTGATTTATACATTAGTTATTTTATTAATATATGAATTATTATATTAATCTAGTATAAATAATTAATTATTAATAAGATCAAATATTTATTAATTTAATTTATTTGGAAATCAAATAGTTGATCATTATTATTTCAATTAT
This sequence comes from Pinus tabuliformis, assembly GCA_031772625.1. Classification (NCBI taxonomy): domain Eukaryota; kingdom Viridiplantae; phylum Streptophyta; class Pinopsida; order Pinales; family Pinaceae; genus Pinus; species Pinus tabuliformis. The sequence goes on along the minus strand of CM062807.1, from coordinate 290,254,199 downwards.
ATAAAAATTTAATTAAAAATTTTTATATAAAAAGTCTATATTAATTTATATATCAGCTATTTTATTAATTAATATATGAATTATTATATTCTCTATTTTAATTATTAATTATTTATATTTTATAATATAATTTAAATTAATATATTAATCAATAAATATGAATTAAATTTATTATTTAGGTTAGCTGTAAATATTAAATCATTTATAATATGTTTTGATCTTATTAATTTAGTTATTAATTAATAATTGGTATTATAAAATAAAAAATAAAAAAATAAAAAAAAAATAAAAAAAAAATAATTATTATTATTTAGTAATAGTTAATTATTTATTATATAATAATTGTTTATTATCATATTAATATTATATTAATTAATGTATAAGTTATTATTATATTAATTTATTTTAAATGATAATTATTAATAATATTTAATATGAAATAAAAATAATAAAAATAATAATAATATAAAATTAGGATTCTAGCCGACTGTTTGTTCCTCCTTAAATAATTTTGGCCTCGTTAGTATTTATTCTCCCTGCTTGCTCTTCTTTTATCATCATTCTTCAACCCTGATGATGGATCCCACTTGGGATTCGAAACGTTGGTTCAAAAATGTTTATACTGTGGATTCTCCGGTCAATTCAAAAGATAAAAACCACAGATCTCTCAAATCTAATATCCCTATAATCGATACATATTCTTATTGTTCCTTTCTTTTTGTTAACAGGAACAATATTCAATACCCAATCCGTTAAGGGAATTGAATAAATGAAACCTACTTTAAGTAATTTTTCAACCTATGCTTTAATAGCAGCAGCTTTTCACGGGTGAATCTGACACAAATGTTGTCGGACAGGTTTAACATCTGGGTAAGTTTTGATTTCATGAAAAACAATTGTTGGACCAATTCCTGGCATTTCTTCATATGACCAGGCAAACACGTCATGGAATTCTTGAAATAGGGCCTTATATGTTTGAAGTTCAGTTTCCGTACAGGAGGAACCTATATGAATGTTTTCAACAATTCCAGGTTTAACTAAAATTTCAGTAGGAACTGTTCCAGAAATATTCCCCAAATTTAACTCAGAATTAGGATTTTGCAATGGATTCTGAGGTTCTTTGACAAAATCAGTAGTAAAAATAGATGTAAAATCATTTTCAAAATGATCAATCTCAGGTAAGAACGAAGATCTATGATGAATATCTTCCCATGGTAAATCATCAACAGACAAAATTTCACGAATTTTGCTCATCAGTATGAATAAGTCCGAAAAAATTTGTTGAATCTGAGTTTGATGTTGAAAGTGATTCTTCATGGACCACATTCATTAGGTCAATTTTGGTTGAAGAAGGATCGGAAAACGACTGTACAGCCTGATATGCAATTTCATAGGGACTCAAAGGCATAGCATCACCAAGTGAATCCATCTCAGATTCGGAAGGTACGATCCAAGGATCATCATAAACAATAGTGTCTGATGAAATCATATGAATGGTTGCAGTAGAGGGTGATACGTTAGGAGGAGGAAAGGAAAAAGTTCCTAGTAAACCAGAATCTTTAACCAATCCTACCCCAACATCCTTATAAGGGATAGTTGTTTTGCCGACATGTTGGATACTTTCAGAAGAGGCTGGGTCGGATGAAAAGTAAGTTAGCTGGTCTATAGTTACGATCTTTCCATTATGAGGAAACTTTATAAGCCGAAAGACCGATGAAACAACAGTAGTCATAGCGTAAGACCAACTACGACCCAAGAGAAGGTTGTAATCTAGAGGGGCATCAACCACTTCCACATCTAGATTAATAGTTTTTGCCTTCAACCCCTATAGGTAAATCCTGTAGAATGCCAAAAGGATGGAACCCACGGCCATCAAAAACCTTTAGAATCATCGGGGATTGATTAAGTGTAGGAGAACCAAGTGATCTCCAACACTAGATCGACATAATACACGTTGAAGCTCCCTCATCAATTATAGTCCTAAAGCAAGGTCTGTTTTTGACTAACACTAGAATCTGGAAAGCCATTTGATGAGGTAAGTGAGGTGTACTATTTTCTAAATCGAAGATTATAAGGTTCGAGTCCTTAATATCAACAGCTCCTATAGCAGACAATAGCAATTTACGTTGTGCTAGACATGATTGCAGCACCTCCAAAGCCGACATTGCTGAAGGTGAAATAGCTAAACCTTCAACAATGTTATAGTTCTGAGCAGCTCTCACATGTGGATTGAAAGCTGACTTTCGAAGCATACCTCTTGCAGGTGGTTTGATCACTAATTCTGGGTTAGGTTTCTCGATCTGTAGCAGATCAGAACCAGGAGTTGAAGTTGATGGGTTCGAATTAGAAGATTCTGCTTCCTTACCATCAACAGGACTTTTACTTCCATAATCTTGCGATCGTGTCGCAATCCTAACATGGGACATCATCATTATGGGTTCTTCTAAGGCATTTGAGGAAGAACCTATCATCTTACTATCTTGACTAGGAAAAGGATCCTTCAAGACAGCAGTCGTTTGAGAACCTTTGAAAATTTTTGCAACCTCAGCGCGATGAGGGCAGTCTCTTGTAAAATGATCTTCGTCACAAATGAGACAAGGATAACGAGGTTTATGTTTCTCATCAGTAGATTCCATTTTATTTGGTTTCTCTTTCGAATTTTGCTTATTTTTCTTCTTCGCCTTCTTTTTACCGCCGATTTTGATTTGGCCGTAGATGATTCTACGACATGAATATCGGCAGGAATTTCCACGGAAGAGTCTCCTGTCGGGGAATCTGGTAAAGTTATGATAGGAGAAGAATTCTTTGCAGATTTCTTCTTACTTTTGGTGTTAACTGAACCAATCATACCGTCAGCGGCATGAGATCCTGAAGGAGCTGCAGTTATTTGATTTTGTTTAGGAAGGTCGGGGATTTTCTCGTGTAAAGTACCCGACTGCGTATAAACAAGGTCAAGGTACTGAGCTTGAGCAATTACTTGCTCTTCAGTAACAACTCCTGCCTTAGCTACATCCTCAGTGATTTTAGGTAATAATGATTTAACAAACCATTCTGCTAAGATTTGATCTGGAATAAAAACTTTCACTAAACGTCGTCGACGTCTCCATTCATGAATGTGATCTGAAATATAAGTGAACGTTGACTGTTTTAATGAAGTTAATAATTCCGTGCCGTTGTCATATCTGAGAGGCAACTGAAAACGAGTTAAGAATGAAGTAGCTAGCTAACTAAAGTTATAAAAAGTGGCTCGCGGTAACTCAATGTACCACTTGGCCGCAAGACCAATTAGAGTGCATTGAAAAAGACGTAAACGAATTGAATCACCTAAAATGGAGTTAGATGCACACCAGAGGTGATAAATCATCACATGGTTTGACATATCCTCTCCTAATTTACCTTCAAACTTTGGTATATCACTAGGAAACTTATTCGGCATTGGCAGCCAAAACGGAAGATAATTAATCGTATCGTTCGTAAGGCGCAACAAATCAGGCAAGTCCAAAGTTGCAATGAACGGTAACTGACAATTAGGGTCTCGAAAACCCTGGGTCATAAGACCAGCCCCAGGAGGAGGATATCCATGATAACCTGGAATTGTGATCGCGTTTGGGATATTATATCCTCCTGGAAAACCAGGATTAACCGAACCATACTGGGGTTGTTGAGGTTGCTGATAAGTATATCCAGGGTATGGTTGATACTAATAGACTTGGTTCTGAATAGCAAGACCGAATTGGTACTGTCCCTGGTACGGTTGATAAGTAAATTGAGGTTGACTTGTGACAACCGTACTTGGACCGGGTTGTCCTACAGGCATTTGAACCGAAGTCTGAATTGTAGGTCCAGACTGAGGTAAACATGCTTGAGGAGTTGATGCAGGAACAGTAGAAACCGGAGCTGCTGATACTCCAAAAGTAGGTGGGGTAGATTGAACAGATGTAGCAGTAGTTGCAGCAGTCATTTGAGGCGGAGTTCGAGGCGAACTAGGCCCAAGCTGAGAAACTACACCAGGTGCAGAAGTTTGAATAGTAGGCTGGACAGGTTGCTGGGTTGAACCAGAAACCAAGGGTTGTCCAGATTGAGATGACAACTATACATTCGGTTGCAAGATCTGTTGGGATTGAGATGGATCCCACACTACGTTCATTCCGGGGTATCGAACCATAGAAGGTTGAGCATATTGAGGACCATAACCGGGTTGAGGGTAGGGTTGATAATTCAAAGGTACATTTCCAGTTCCTTGGACAAATGATTGACCTGAAGGTGGTTGGAAACCTTGGGTTGCGTACTGACCTTGAGGTTGATAACCTTGAGGCACGTACTGAAACTAGGGTTGACCTTGAGGCATATATTGATACTGGGGTTGACCTTGAGGTACATACTGAGTCTGGGGTTGACCTTGAGGAATGTACTGTCCCGAAGGTATGTACTATCCTTGAGGCTACCCTCCAGGCGGTAATTGGGTACCTTGAGGTTGCCCCCCAGGTGATAATTGAGGACCTTGAGGTTGCCCCCCAAGCTGTAACTGACTACCTTGAGGCTACGGATTTGGAATGGTACCTGACATCATAAGAATATCTTCTACACTCAATGGCTTAGTTCCATTATTACCAGTTAATAATCCTTGTTCAACAGGTTGAGGAGATGCTCCTGAAAAAGTACCAGTAAGTGACTAATACCCAAAAGGAACAGAAGGACCGCCATATAAAAATGTTTCTGGAGATTGAGAAAACATGGATGACTGTCTCGACATATTCAAAGGAGGATAATAACTTCTAGGTGTTGGATGAAAAGGAATACGAGGTGGCGAAAAACTTAGTCCCAGATTTTCTAAAAAGTTGGTCAATGAAAGATACCAGGCGTCCCTCCTAGGTGGACTGTAAAATATCGATTCACACTCCCTAAGTTCTATAGTTGGTTGATTTTCAGGGATAGATATACCTTCTTCCGGAGTGACAAGTTCTTCAATAGCAATAAGTCCAAAAGGAATATTTTGGGTAATGATTCTTCCTACCCTGGGTGAACCAGGACTATTGGAAGTTGGAGAAGAAAATCCTGATGATGGAGTAGCAGCAGGTTCAGTTTCAGGTTCAGAAATTTCAGGTTCCTCGGCTAATTCACTAGTAGAGGAAACACTATCAGTAACTTCGAAAATGAAATTGGTTAAATAATATACTCTGGTGCTTGACTTGATAATCAAGATGCACAACTAAAGAAGATTCTCCTTCTTCAGGTGACCCAACTCTACTGTCACTAGGAGTTACAAGAGCTCGTAGCCCTTCAAGCTGGCTTGGTGAAAACTCAGGAGGTTGGCCCCGAAGTCTACGGGACTGTCTCGGTAATTCAGCCACAATTAAATATTTTAATTACTTCACACGCAAACAAAGAAAAATCTCAATGAAAACCACCTAAAGTCTCTAAAGAACCAAACAATTTGAATCACACGCCTAAAGAATCTAGGAGGTCAAACCACACACAAACAGTAACTTTTCGTACCGAAAACACTAGTTGGTGATGAAATCCAACGTCGCAGAATTCAATACAGAAATGGCAGTTGGAACAGTTACCCCGACAACCTGCTTAATGAAACAGATTGGCACAAGTTTCTCCACTAAACTGTCTCGAGTGAAGAGAACCCCCCCAGAGAGTCCAAGTGAGTCTAGTCGACATCTGCTCCAGGTAAAGTGGGATCTTCCTTCCACCGTCACCTTAGGAAAGAATCCTATAGATTATGGTCACTATGGTTACCAACAGAAACAAATATACCTGAGGGAACAGTCTGTGATCCGATACACACGCAAGGGCAGAGTAGCAAAGCTCAATCCCCTTGAAGGCTCCTTTAAATAATCCAATGTTTGCCAACAAGTGACCCCAGGCTCCTCGACAATGGTTTATCCGAGGTTTACCATTTTTAATACGTGTATATCTTCTGTCGTTCCCAATGAGGAAGGATTGATTACCCCACTAGTTCAGATATGATCTCGTGCTTGACTCCTTTAAGAGGAGCTTCCCAGAGCATAGATGTAACAATTGGAATTTATCTCCTACCGCAAGATATAGCTACTTGTTTGTTTTTACTATCTTGGAGAGTTAATTACTCCCTACTCCAAGATACTAACCTAAGCTATGTTGGTGATAAAGAGCCCTAGAAATAAAAAGATTGCTAGATAAATTTTACTTTAAGCGTTATTTTTATGGTTGTTTCTTAAGTCAAAAGGTGTGGAGATGAAACTTTATGGTGTGAAGACTCGACTCCAAAACACTAAAAATGCACCTAAGATGATAAACAATCCTTTTTCTTCAATGAATTTCTAGCTAAAGAAAGAGTTGAGAATGCAATTGCTTGAAAAACAAATCTTTCCTTAACAAACAAATGAAAAGAAAAACTTTTTTGTCTTTTTCAATAAACTCAAAAACGAGACTACTAATTATGCTCACGAAAAATATCCCTTTCTTTTTCCACTCAAAAACTACAAAAACAAACTTATTCAAAAGATATTTTTAAAATTTCTAGAAAACACTCAAAACTATTAAAAATCTAATCTTGAGACCTATAACTTCTAAAAACCTAATTGAAGTAAAAGCTTACAAAATTTCTTTTCGAGGATGTTTTACTTAGTTATCAGCAAACTAAGGACTAATTCGTTCAGAATAACAAATTAATCAAAAAACAACCAACTTATGTTTTCTTTTTAAAAATGAAATCCAAAACTTTCAAAACAAGTTCTTTCGAAGCTTCGCAAAGAGAAAAACGAGACGTATTCCTCACCAAAGGAAAATTTTACAAATCGGTCAGACTCATAAAGAAGACCGCCAAAAACCAGGGTAATCTGAGGTTTCTTAGGCTTCTAAACTTTGAGTTACTACAAAGACCAAACGAAAATCAAGCCAGGCAGACAAAACTTCTAGAAAATTACCTAAAACCTAAATGCCAATGGAATTTGCCTACAAGAAGTTTCTGACAAGACACATGAAAATCTGGGCAAAGGTTAAAACACATAAACAAATCCAAAGCTTAACTGAATGAGAAGATTTTGAGTTTTTCAAAAATTTGATAGGGTCCGCAGGCTCCGAGTATAACCAGGTGCGGTACCGCTCTGTGTAGTAAAGCAACAGTGTGGGGATGTCCGCACTGTGTTACAAACAGAACGTGCGGTCCTCTCTCAAAAGCGTGAAAAACAAAAACAATTCAAGATCTAAAGAAACTACAAAATCCCACACACATCAATCAAAAACCAGAAAAAAAGAAAAAGTTTCTCAAGTCAAAATAAAAGTAAAGGCAAAAAACCAAAATTCAAGTCCCCAGTGGAGTCGCCATTTTGTCGGCCGAATAAATTGTTCTTGCGGACAAGACCAATCTCCCTAGTATCTACAGATATCTAGCGACAAGCAAAACAAGCAAATTCTATCTTTCTCTAAATATTGCGGTTTATAAATAAAATCCAAGAGGTGTTTTAGACCCTACCTCAAGTCCAACGCTAGTTTGTGGCAGGCACGCTTCGACCGTCCAAATGAGCTTCCTTTTAAAGAACTTGCAAACACAAACAAGCACACATCAAATGATACCTGCATAGCCAATATAATAAACCATATTTATCATGATGATCAAGGAATTCATGAAATAAACCATAGAAGACAACTTATTGAGAAAAATGAACTTGATTGTATTAACTTTAAACAAAGAATAACTTTACAACCTTGGTGCCTTGATGTTGTACAAGCTCCTCCCAGGGTCCAACAAGAATATCCTCTACTTTGACAAGTTTCACACTCTTCCCAAAGAGATCAAAAGGTATGTAATCTCTCCTCTCAAGCTCAATTAGGAAGTCTAAATTCCAACAGCATTTACCCTCAAAAATATTCATCTTTCAACCTCTCTAGCAACCAGCCCAATGCCTCATTTTATAGTGCAAAGGAAGGAAGTTACCAGGTCTACCTTCAAAGGGATAGAGTCCTCCTTCAAAGGGATAAGCTCCTCACATCAAGGGGTTAGATCCTTTAGTTATGGGATGCATGAACCACCTAGGAGCGAACTTGCCACCTCAAGGTTCCTTCTAGAAGCATCCAGAATTAACCCAAAGTGAGTTTTTAATAATAAACTTGCACCTTTTTTACTTTTACAGGGGTCCGCACCCTTTCCTTTAGAGACAGAGCGGGCAGGTCCGCAGGGAACATGACCAAGGAGTGCGGGACCGTAGGTAATGCTAAGAGAAAGTGCGAAACCAAAATTTTAGAGATTTTCAAGGACTTTCTCTCATTTTAAGGCTTGACATGAAGAGATGAGGTTTAAGACTTGCAAAGGAGGACAGTATGAGTGGTGATAGACTCACACTGACTGCAGAATGTCATGGTGACAATATTTTGTGTAATAGTCAAATCATGATAAGGTCTTGGTTGACCAGGTGGAATGTTCACTGGGGGGTTGATGTACCATACTAGGATCCCCAAAGTCATGTTAGAAAGGACAAGCGAAGCCATGACAGGTACAGAAAAAATTCGCAGAGGGGGGAATAAGAAACATATCTAGCCTACAGGGTAATGTCCTAGAGGAATAGCTCCTAGATGGTTGAGAATTAGAGGAATGGTTCCTAGTGGAAACATAGGAGAGGCACCCGCAAACATAGGAGGTCCTGTGGGCTGAGTCCAGAGGGTTCAACTAGAAGAGCAACAGCAGGGTGCTGAGGAGCTGGTTGTTGATTAGATGTACTAGACTCCTTAAGGGTGTCCCATGACACTTGTAACATGCAAACACTCATGGAAGTAGGTTCAGAAATGGGAGCGGGAGGACTAGGGAAGGCACCCAATAATGAGGAATCCCTGTAGACTCTAGGTGAGACACAGGTGCAAGGAGTCGAAGACTGGTTGTCGAACATTCACTAGATATTGGACTTGGGGGATGTCACGGATGCCAGCTCGTAGTAAGTCAACTAGTCAATGGTAATGATCTTCCCTTCATGGGGGAAGCACGTATTGAGGAACACCACAGATGCAATAGCTGACATGGCATATGTGTAACTATGACCTAAGAGAATGTTGTAATCCAAAGGGGCATCAATGACTTCGATATCGACATGGATAGTCTTGCCTGCAAGGGTCATTGGACAGTTGTGGTACATTCCAAGGGGCTGGGAGGGTTGTCCATCCCAAGCACGCAAGGTGATGGTGGAGTGGGACAACACAGGTGACTCAATATGTTTCCAAACAAAAGCGAACATGACACAGGTGGATGTGCCTTCGTCAATAATTCATTTGGAGATGATGTCATTACAGACTCTAACCGATATCTTGAAAGCAAAAGATGAAGGCAATGGGGAATGCACTAATGTATCAACTGGGAAGAAAATCAAATGATCGTCAAAAGGATCCACTTCACCCAAGGCAGTTAGTAGATATTTCTTTTGGGAAGGGCATGACTGGAGGACTTCCAGTGTCGACATGGTGGCCGGTGAGTGCACCAAGTCATCTACTATACTGTATGTATGGTCAGCTTTGTCAGAATCTGCATTACGATGTAATGGTCCCTATGTAATCTTGGGAATGGCCTCAACTTTAGGTTTAGGGATCTGTAAAGGACCATTTGGTGTCATAAGAGGCTTAGTGGATACTTTGGTTTTGGACTTGGTAGCTGACGAAGTGGAGGGATTGTCATATTAACGTGACCGAGTTTGTAGATTGATATTGGAGGGGTTAACTTCATCAAAGTTCATCATAAGAATCTGGTAGTCATCGGGACCAAAAGGTTGGGGGAGGTGGGTTTCCTGATCTGGCTAAGGTTGAGAAGCAACAAATCCTTGCTGAGGGAAAGGATTTTTGAGCATTGTTGGTTGGGGTGGCACAGGAATCTGAGGCGATTGTGGACCTCTATAAGCTTCTTGAGCTTCCCACATTTGGCACATCTAGGGTAAAAGGGGACACTCATGTGTGTAATTTCCATGTACACCACAGCATGCACAAGGCTTGTTCATACAAATAGCCTTGTTCTGCTTGGGCCAGCCACCCTGTTGCTAGTTGTTAGTGTTAGGCTGGTTCCCCTGGGGTTCACTAGGTTGGTTACCTTGATTATCCTGGTTACCCTTGTTACCCTTCCCCTTATTATTTTCTTCGAATTTTGGGTATTGGTAGTACTCTGTTGTGCAAACACTTGACCCTGAGGGAGTGGTGGCTATTAGGGCTTAGGATGCATGGGAGGTTGCAGCGCTAATACTTGAGGGGTTGGAGCACTCAGCTGTGCATAAGGAGGAGCAATAGTTTGGTAGACGGGTTGGGCCTAGGAAACATGTTGCTAGTAGAAGGGGCATAAGTGTTGGAGAAACGAGTGCCCCCTTGTGGGTAGCCATGTTGGCTTATTGGGGCCTGACCTAGGTTCAACGTTAATTATCCAAACAAATCCCTACACTACTGGCCCTTTCGGCATCAGCCTGCGGAGCGCGGACCGAAGTCTCACCTGGAGTAGTATGGGGGGGTGCTGGAACTAAGTTTTCTCACCTTGAGATGGTTGTGATGCAGGTTTATTCCTTCTTTTCCTACCTTCATACAGGTCTCTTAGCTCTAGGGCTTGCCAGATTAGCCTTTTATTCCACCATTCAATACCTCCGCGAAAGGGTACGATTGACCTTCGTGCAGCCCTGACCTATGGCTCAAGTACTTTCGCGCTGTTATGGCAACATACCATGTTGATTCCCAAACTAGTCTAAGTGTCTTACTTATCGTATTAAACAATTGTAGTTAGCACCACGTAAACATATGTTCTTACTTGCATTTACTTAACCAGCATAATTACATTCATTCGTGCATCATGTAAGCATTATAAATGGAATTCATACATGATACAACAAAATGCAGTAACTGAAAGAAAGACACAAAATTTGAAGAATACTTCTTTTTATTGATATCTTTCAAGTGATTATAGACTCTATCCACCCTACGCACACAGCTGTAGGGGTTCACGCACTCAGCTGCGGACTTCCACGCTAGGCCTCTGCACACTCAGTTGCAGAGCCTCTACCTACGCTACGACCCAAAACTTAGACTTCTTACTTCAGAGCTATGACTTTCTAAGACTTATCTTCACTACCTAGAGCTTACTTACTTAACTCTTTTTAAACAATCCCATGGTCTGGTAGATATTTTACAGCCGACTTTACTTTACAAAAATAAGGGCAAACTAACCTTTATGACTCATGACACCTTCGCGCTCCACGACCACAAAATGTGGAGTCTTTACAAGTTTATTACAAAATTTGACCAAAACATGGGCTTTCAGCCCCAAAACTATTCTTGGGGGATCCCATTCCCAACGGGCCCCCAACACAAACATCGTGACTCGCCCTCGATTCACTTAGTAGGCACGGAGATCTTTGCGCGAAGCCCTTCCAGGTCAACTCATATGCCCGCAACCTCAGTCGTGCACTATGTGGCCACCTGCTTCGCGTTTTCCACTATCTGCTCAATCACTGCTCCTGAGTTGTTGGCCTGAAGCTTTTGTTGCGTCACTTACAGAGTCACAAGCTTACCTTCAATAGATCCTATCACTGTGTAACCCTCATCTAGCCAAGGCTTCAGTCTTGCCTTCAGCACTGCTTCCTTGTGCAACGTTGCATCCACCTGTTCCTTCAGTTGTTTGGCCTCCTACAGCTTTGCTAGTATTTGTGTCAGCACAACGGTTCGCGTTATGCCCTTAACCTCATCGTAGCAGTGCTATAGCTCGCGCGCTTCTGTCTCTAGCCCCTTTACATTGGGGTCCTCCTGCAAGCTGGTCAGGACCTCAAATGACTCCTCAAACAATTGCGTGCAGTCTACTACTGAACTGTCTACTACCACTACTGCTTCTATGACAGTGGTCGCCCGTTGTTCCTTCACTCCTAGTGGAGTTGAAGGTTGGGCCTGTTAGCCCTGAGGTGCAGCACTACTATTTTGAAGGCTAAAGGAAGGAAATGGTCTATTTTGCTATTGTGGAAAGGTTCCCACACAGTCCATCACCTCACTTTCCTCACTCTTCCACTCCCATTCACGTCCATTCATGCCCTAACCCGACCGTCACATCATAATGAAACCCACTTTCACCTTGGCCCTACATGAATTAACCCATTTTTTCCTGAAAACCTTACCTTTCCGCCCATATGTGCCCTTTGCACATTTCTCGAGGTCATCCCATACTTTCGTGTCCCCCGTCATCGATATTCCAACTGATCGGACGGTCCGCACTTCACCCAACCAATGTTACATGCTCAATAATCATCACCATTAGATCACTTCTGCCATATCTAATAGCTATCACGCATATCGCTCAGGAAACAAGCGAGAGGGATACCCACCCGATAAAGGCAGTTTCCTCTCTCTCCTCCGCTGCTACGTGGCACCCGATGAATGGAATCAGGTGGGCTCTGACCTTTACTACTTACTGCTTGATTGACAGCCCGATAGAAACCATTTCTGCTCAAATGAAACCACTCTGGGGCGTTATCTTTCGAGCACCTCCTCCACCCGATAGCCATTCGATCTACCCATCCAAGATATGACAGCTCAGACTTGTCCCACTCTCACCACGACTTCAGGCCTCTGACGATTGATCTCCTTCGTCCATCTCTCTCGATCCAATGGCCTTCATTCATGATCTCCTCAGTGTGTCCTCCGCTGCCCGACCAACATCCTAACCATTGATCTATCCCATCCAATGGCCCATATGCCCCCGTACCCCACTCCCCATCAGTCACCCAGGGAGAAAAGTTGTTGGCTCTTTTAGTGTTTGTGGCAATCAGACAGTTGAACTAAAATAACGGAATACATGGCCGAAAGGGGGAAAAACAACAACACGGTGTAGCCGAACCAATAGAAATGGTGATGGAACATCGTTGGCATGAGTGAGCCACCTGATAGTGTGGCAAAATTACCAGAAGTTGGTTACTATGTTTGTTAGGAAAAGATACCTTTGAACTCATGTCTTCCTAGTTATGGCATCAAGTAGTTAGAAGACAAAGGGGATAGATTAAGACATCTTGAGCCTCAGAGGGTTCGAGAGCATTGTAAAAAGCCTATAAATGGCTGAAAGTTCGAAAAAAACAGGGTTCAACTTTTGGAGGCCGTGGATACTCTATTCCTTCCAGCATCTCATCTTGATTCCAGTAATACAAGCTTCTTTTGTTGCTACATGTTCAATTTCCATCTTCTCCTCTATTTTAAGCTTCCACTTGAATAGTTTATTCATGTTTTCTTTTGTGTCTAATGCCAGATAACTGTCATATTATCTCTGCGTTGATAAATTAGATTTGCAATCTTCATTTACTTTCTATAGCTATCCATTCATATGTGTTTATATATGTGTCTTCTGGTATAGTCAGGATTCTCCATCTATTCATTAAATATATAAACTATTGAGCATTAGTGGTCTAAATCCTTGTCAAGCTAAGGTTGTTCATGCATGTCTTGAGTGAAAACAGAGTTGAAATAGTCATCTGACTTGATCCAAACCCCAATCCATTCCAATAGTTCAAAGAACGATATTGAAGATTTATATGTTACCAGGCATCTCCGAGCTACAACCTAGGAGAGTTTCCTAGAGTGATAACATAATTGGCACCACTGCCGAGGAGAGGAGACTGAAGCTCAGCTTCGTCGGGGGATGACACAGATCCAGCTTTGATGATAGACAAAGTTTTTACACTATTTGGGTTGTAATCATCTATCTGGCGACTCTACTGGAGGACGAACCTCTTGGCGACTCCACTCCATAGTGTTGGCTCAGTTTGTGAGGCATACTCTGAGAAATCCTCGGAAGCCACAAGCTGACCCAATACCTGACCCTGAAAGAATCATCAAAGAAAGAAAGGCGTTGCAGAAAGGAGCATCAGGTTTAGGTAGTTCTAAAAAATATTCTATATCTCTTCAAGAAAATCCTGTAATAGAACACATACATGTTAAGAGTATAGCATCTAATAGTAGCAGTGAAGAAAAAATCTTAGAGATTCATAGAGCTCCTTATTCTTTAGGTTCTCCTTTCATTGTAAGCCCCAAGGAAACCTCTCCTCCTATCCATCATACTCCTTTAGTCCTATTAGTCACTCCTCAACCCTCTGTCATTCAGACTTCCAGTACCCTTGTAGCCACCACAGCTATGGCAGGACCACAAGCACCTACCAAAATGGAAAGAATCATAGCTGTTAAGTATGGACCTCTAGTACTACCCACTCCTTTGAATGCCATGCCTACTGGAGAATATCAAAAGTATATGCCTAAGTTCACTGGGACTGAAGGTGTTACAGCTGAGGAACATCTTGAATCATTCTATAGCTATGCTAATAACCTGGACATTAGTGAGGATGATGTATGGATGAGAGTCTTTGTCCAAAGTCTAGATGGAGAGGCGAGAAAATGGTTCAGAGAACTAACCCCAAGGTCTATAGTAGATATTGAGGCTTTAGATGATGTATTCCTAAAGCATTGGGGTGATAAGAAGGATCTACTCTACTACCACACCGAGTTTGGGAACTTAAAGAGGGAAAATGGTGAGTTGTTATCTGATTTTAATAAGAGATTTAACCGCATGTACAGCAAGATACTAGCTGAAGTAAAACCCACCACTACCTCTGCTAAACTCACCTATGCCAATGCCTTTGATTTTGACTTCTGTCTACTGTTGAGGGAGAGACTATGTGCTACCTTGGTTGATATGCAGGATGTAGCCTTGGAAGTAGAATCAAACATCATGGTTGCAGACAAGCTCAAGGGGAATGTTGATAGAAGGAGACAGAGGGGTGAACCTTCATCATCTTCAGATCCCAAGATAGATAAAATGACCAAGATGATAGAGTCATTAGCCTCTGAAATCTCCAAATTAAAGTTTGAGCGGCACCTTGGGAAAGGAAGAGTTCCTAATACCTTTGCTCCTAGAAAGCCAAATCCATATAGAAGAGCTAATGAGCAGTTGCAGATTCTACAAAGAAGCAAAGATGTCAATGAAGACCAAAGGGTGAAGACCCCTTTCCAGAATGTAATCATGGAAGAAGAGCGGTTTGAAGAAGATGATGAGATCCATTGTCTGGAAGACAAAGGCAATGCCTCTTTTTTTACCTTAGCTGCCTATGAAAAGTCGTTATTCAATGACCATATCAGCCAAGAGTGGGATGGGGGAGATGTTCTGCAAACTAATGATCAGCACAAATATGATATGAGGTCGAAGATGAATAATGCCAAGGAAACTCCTATTCAGAGAACTGTTGTCCCTGCAATACAACAAGCTAATAAGTAGAAACAACCGACAGTTGATCCCATCATCCTTAAAGCTCTAGCTCACGAGGTAAGAGGCCTTGACAAGTCTCCTTCTCCTTTTAGTTTTCAATCAGAAATTCAGAAGCTAAGAATACTTATACCTCTAATTGAACTAGTGAATAAATGAGTCCTCCAAGAGATCTATCCTCGAGGCCCTTGAGCCTAAAGCCATCCAAGCCTCCACTAACTATGTAAAATTGCAAGATGACAAACCAGTTGTTGTTCTCAGCCCAATTATTGAAAATTATGATGATAGCTCCCCATCATTCTATGTCCCTTTGACTATTCATGACAAAATCCTTCACAACTGCCTTCTGGACATAGGAGCCAACCATAATCTAATGCCCAAGGCTGTCATGGATGAGTTGGGTCTTGACATTACCAAGCCTTGTCATGACCTATTTTCTTTTGACTCTAGAAAAGTGAGATGTTTGGGATTAATCAAAGACCTAGCCATCACCTTGTCTCAGCTGCCCATGAAGAGCATGATGATGGATATTGTGGTAGTAGATGTACCCCCCAAGTTTGGCATGTTGATTTTCAGAGGTTGGATCAAGAGATTAGGTGGAACATTGCAAAATAATCTGTCCTATACTACTATCCTAGTTTTTGGAGGTGAGAGTAGGAGATTGTACAGAGAAGCTCAGTTGGCTTATATCATCAGTGATGAAAGGAATCCCAATAATCATCCCATCTATGCCGTCGACACTGATTTTGGAGCTTGTATTCTTCAAATTGAAGAATCCCAGTTGGCCTCCATGCAGCTTAGGAAACCGGTTTGCCAGATCACAGAGGAAGAAGGCCCACAAATTTGGGACATGTTCTTTGACGGAGCTTGATCTAAGGAAGTTGCAGGGGTAGGTGTACTCCTTGTGTCCCCCACACAAGAATGCATTCATTTATCTTTCAAGTTAACTTTTCAGGTCACAAATAACATAGCAGAGTACGAAGCCTTGATATTGGGCTTAAACGCTGCTAAACAAATGGGCATCAAAGGTCTGAAGGTGTTTGGAGATGCAGACCTTATCATTCAGCAGGTGAACAAAACTTTCCAAGCAAAGCATCTAAGGCTAAAAGCATACAGAGGTGAGGTATGGAAGCTCAAGGTTTCTTTCAATAGTTTCAGCATTTCTTACATACCTAGAATGAAGAACCAACTTGTTGATTTCCTTGCTGTGTCTGCTAGCACATTTATCCCTCCTTTGCCTCCTAAATTGACTTCTGAAGTTTAGGTGAAATATAGACCATCTCTGCTTGACAATGTCAAATACTGGAAAGTTTTTGAAGATGATGATGAAATAAATAGGTTTTTACAAGGCATTGATGAATTTTCTGAAATGCACATCGACCAAGAAAACGAAACCATTGAAGAATGCAACCAGTCCAAGCTAAAGGACGAGATTTGTCAAGATAACATTGTTCATATGCCTAGTAACCATATACCCAAAGGATTGGTGCCTCTAGAGAAGTTATTTGATCATACTGATGTACCTTATAAGCCTGCCAAAAAATAAAATGAGTCTGTAGTTCATGGACATAATGTAGGGAGTCCAGACCATCCAAAGTACATAAATTTGTCCACCCACTTGTCTTCTTCCCAAAGTTCTAAGTATTGCGCCTTGATGAAACAATTTGTTGATATTTTTGCTTGGGAGTATAGTGATCTTAAGACCTATGACACCAACATCATTTAGCAGAAGATTCCACTGGAGAAGAAAACCATCCCTTTTAAATAGAAGTTAAGACCTATCCGCCCTCTCTTATTGCCTTTGATTGAAAAGGAAATCAAGAAGATTTTGGATGCCAAGATCATAGTTCCCCTAAGGTATTCAAAGTGGATAGCTAACCTTGTGGTAGTAAGAAAGAAGAATGGAGAAATCTAGCTCTGTGTTGACTTCAGGAATCTGAACAAATGCTCTAAAAGGACAACTACCCCCTGCCTAAGATGGAACACTTGCTGCAAAAAGTTTCAGGGGCTAGAGTCATGTATTTCTTAGATGGATTTTCAGGTTACAATCAGATTGTTGTACATCCAAAAGATCAGGAAAATACCACCTTCACTACTCCTTGGGGAACTTTTATGTACTCCAAGATTCCCTTTGGACTGATGAATGTTAGGGCTACTTTTCAGAGGGCCATGGACATAGCCTTTGTGGGAGAGAAGGACCAGTTTGTCCTTATTTACCTTGATGACATAACAGTCTTTTCTAGCAAGTGGAGACGGTTTGGAATTTCTGTGAACCTAAAGAAGTCATAGTTTGCTCTAGAAGAAGGCAAACTTCTGGGACATATTGTTTCTATTGAAGGTGTGAAGATCAATCTAGCAATAGTTCAAGCAATTCAGACATTGTCCATCCCAAGGTCAAAAATGGACATTCGATCTTTCCTGGGTAAGATAACTTTGTCAGGATGTTTATTCCGAACTTTGCAGAGCTAGTGAAGCACGTCACTTCCATGCTGAAGAAAGGATCAGAAATAAAATGGACAGATGCTGCAAGAAGCTCTTTTAAAGCTATCATGGAAGCTCCCACTCTAATCATTCCAGATTATACCAGGGAGTTTTATATCTTCTCTTTTGCCTCTTATGATACACTTGCAGTAGTTCTATTGTAGAAAAATGATGAAGGTATAGAGCACCTTGTGGCCTTTTTCAGCAAAACTCTGAGGGATGCTGAACTAAGGTATGACCTTATTGAAAAACAAGCTTATGCTCTCATAAAATATTTAAAGGCATTCAGAATTTATATTCTGCATTCCAAAGTGGTTGTGTATGTACCTTCAGCCTCAGTAAAAGATGTCCTAACTCAGCCAGATATTGATGGAAAGAGAGCTAAATGGATTGCAAAATTCATAGAGTTCAACATAGAGGTGAATCCCACCAAGCTTGTCAAAGGCCAGGGCTTGGCTAAGCTTATGGCTGAGGAAAATTGCAGTTTGCTAGACATAAATTGCATGGGTTCAAATTCAGGTGGTGAGCAGACAGAGGAAGCAGCAGAAGAGCAAGAGTAGAATCAGTCTTTGGCTGAAAATATAGCCACCTGTGAATGGTATTCCAGTATAGTTCATTTTTTACAGAAGCTATAAGTCCCTCCAGGGTTTAGCTCAAGTCAATCCTAGGCCATCAATCTCAGATCAGCCAAATTATGCATTAATAAAAAACTGCTTTATTGGAAACACCCATAAGGGATCCTCTTGAGATGTCTAGACAAAGGACAATCTGTGGAAGTCATGCCCCAGTTCCATTCTAGCATCTGTGGAGGGCATCATTATTGGAAAACCATAGCCCACAAGATCCTGAGAAATGGGTATTATTTGCCTACTCTGTTCTTTGATGTGTTTTCTTTTGTGAAGTCTTGTGACAAATGTCAGAGGTTTGCAGGAAGACAACAGCTAAAATCTCTTCCCTTGAAGCCAGTACATGCCAATGGTCCCTTCTGACAGTGGGGCTTGGACATTATAGGTGAGATCAATCCACATTCCAGTGGCCAGCACAAATGGATCTTGGTAGCCACTGATTATTTCACCAAATGGATTGAGGCTATACCCACTAAGAATGCTAATCATCAGGTTGTCATAAAGTTCTTGAATGAGAATATTTTCACTAGATTTGGTTGCCCAACCAAACTAGTCATTGATAATGCAGAAGCTTTCAGGGAAAAAGAATTGGTAGACATGTGTGAATCCATGGGCATTCAATTGGTGCATTCTACCTCATATTATCCTCAAGGTAATGGCCTGCCAAAATCATCTAACAAGAGTCTTGTAAGGATAATAAAAAAAATATTGGAGGACAACAAAAAGAGGTGGAATTCCAAGTTGAAGTTTGCACTGTGGGCTGACAGGGTTACCAACAAGAAGTCCATAGGAAATTCTCCATTTAAGCTGGTTTATGGCGTTGATGCCATTTTTCCGATCCAGCTGATTCTCCCTGTGGCCAAATTCTTGCAAGAAGAGCAGGATGAAGAGAATGACATGGCGAGGAGAATGAGTAACTTGGTTGAATTACAGTAGATCAGAGAACAACTGGTTGAGAAGTCAAGAATTCATCAGAGGAAGATCAAAGAAACCTTTGATAGAAAAGCAAAGGTGGATAGTTTTCAGGTTGGTGACTGGGTTCTCAAATGGGATGCATTGAAGGAAAAGAAGGGCAACCATGGTAAATTTGATGCCTTATGGATAGGACTGTTTGTCATTGCTCAAGATCAGATGAACAATACTTTCATTCTGCACAATTTGGAGGGGGAAGGTGTCTTTGATGGCCCAGTCAATGGGCGGTTTTTGAAACTTTACTTCATATGAGGCTTTAAGACCTTAATATTGTAATAGGTTTTTCAGTTTTGTTTTTATGCAAATAAACTCCATGCCCAATGGAACACTAGGAGATAAGTTCGTTTTGGTTGTTACTGGAAAGGCAGTAGTCTGCAGTTCTTGAAACCTCGTAGGGAGTCTTTCATCCCCAGAAGGAGCTAGTGTTAGCCCTGAGGTGCAACGCTACTATTTTGAAGGCTAAAGGAAGGAAATGGTCTATTTTTTTGTCGTGGAAAGGTTCCCACATGGTCCATCACCCTACTTTCCTCACTCTTCCACTCCCATTCACATCCATTCATGTCCTAACCTGACCCTCACATCATAACGAAACCCACTTTCGCCTTGGCCGTACATGAATTAACCCATTTTTGCCCCAAAAACCTTACCTTTCGGCCCATATGCGCCCTTTGCACATTTCTCGAGGTCATCTCGTACCTTCGTGTCCCCCGCCGTCGATCTTCCCACTAATTGGACAGTGCACACTTCACCCGACCAATGTTACATGCTCGATCAATCATCACCATCAGATCACTTCCGCCAGATCTAACGACTATCGTCCATATCGCTCGGGCAACAAGTGAGAGGGATACCTGCCCGATAAAGGCGGCTTCCTCTCTCTCCTCCACTGCTACATGGCGCCTGAGGAATGGAATTGGGCGGGCTCTGACCTTTACCGCTTACCACCCGATTGACCACCCGATAGAAACCATTTCCGCTCAAATGAAACCGCTCCTGGGCGTTATCTTTCGAGCACCTCCTCCGCCCGATAGCCGTTCGATCTACCCATCCAAGATCTGACGGCTCAGACTTATCCCGCTACCACCATGACTTTAGGCCTCCGGTGATTGATCTCCTCCATCCATCTCTCCCGATCCAACGGCCTTCGTTCATGAGCACCTCAGTTCATCCTCCGCCGCCCAACCAACATCCTGACCGTTGATCCATCCCATCCAACGGCCCATATGCCCCCATACCCCACTCCCCATCAGTCACCCAGGGAGGAAAGTTGTTGGCTCTATCAGTGTTTGTGACAGTCGGAGAGTTGAACTGACATAACGGAATACATGGCCGAAACGGGAAAAACAACAACACGATGTAGCCGAACCAATAGAAATGGTCACGGAACATCGCTGGCACGAGCGAGCCACCTGACAGCGCGGAAAAATTACCAGAAGTTGGCTACTGTGTTTGTTAGGAAAAGAGACCTCTGAGGTCATGTTTGCCTAGTTATGGCATCAAGTAGCTAGAAGACAGAGGGTATAGATTAAGACATCTCGAGCCTCATAGGGTTCGAGAGCATTGTAAAAATCCTATAAATGGCTGAAAGTTCAAAAAAAAATAGGTTTCAACTTTTGGAGACCGTGGATACTGTTAGCACCTAAATTTGCCTTAGGCTGAAGGAAGGCAAAATTTAGGGTAACCACAAACCACGCTCAGTCTGGTAGCTAGCCCTACCAGAACAGGAGAGGGCTCTCTCTAGGTCACACTCAGGAAAATAAACAATAGGGTCTAAGATTACTCAAAAATGGATACTAATTCTAGGCTAGGTAAATAAATACGATGGAGATGTTTGAAGAATAACTAAGTTTTATGGGATGTGTGGGGCCAAGGAACAGCATGAGCAGAGAATTTAACTCAAAGACGCAGGTTATTTCGTGAGGCAAGATAGGCGGAAAGTCTAGCAATTAGAGTTGAAAAAATGTGAGGTGGAGAGATTGTTTGAGAGTGTGAAAAGGGCATAAATACATGAACCCTTTTCAACAGAAGAAAACATAGAACATGAAAATTATCCCAAGGCAGAGCAGTGCACTGAATTCTACCTTTTTTACTTAGAAAGACTTCGCTGGAAATGAATGTGAATTAAAATATGAAACATAACGAAATACATATGAAACATAAAGAAGATATATTTTCTAAACTCACAGCACAGGAATCTCATGAACCAGAGCTGCAATCTTTCATTAATTCTCTGTCAAAATGTATAGTGAGTGACTGGGTGTCTCTCCCACAGTTTCCTAGAAATTCCAACCCTTTGCAAATAGTGTTGCTTACAATAAATAGACTATGCCATTGGGAAATAGAATGACCCACAGTTGGGGAGTTTTTCAAATGATTACAAACTGGAAATGGAAAGCCAACCATTAGTTACAGGTGTAGTGTTACAGAAATGACAAATGGCTTGGGTGACTGCTCGCCTTCCTTTGCCACTTGGATAGGAGCCCACCTTTAGTGAAAATAATTTTTAAACATTGCCTTAGTTGCCAAGAAAAATATAGTGTAAATGAGCGGGCCCACTTGGAGAGAGTCGTGAATCGAAATGTCGCGGAGCGGAAGTGATTTTGGCCTTTGGGTCTATATGCGCCGCGCCCAAATCTATATACATTGCACCACTTTGGAGGCGATTTTGAGGTACCTCTAGGAGTCCAAATTGTGCCCAAGTGTGCTTGTTGGAAAGCCTGGCCTGTCTACTTTCCAACCCAAGTGGAATTTCTGAATTTGGTGCTCATTTTCTCCTCCAAAACTTCATTCTCCCAATACTTCTTCCTATGTGTCAAAATAGGGGTAGAGAGGTCATTTTTTGAGTGTTTTTGACCTCCTAGGGACTCAAATCATGCCCAAATTTCTTGTCCATGCACCAGCAGGCATGATTTTTCATGCTAAATCCAAAAATGCAAGCCATTTGTGATTTGGAGCTCCCAATCCTAAGCGTCGCGCCATTGGGAGAAAAAACCTATGTTGTGACCAAAAATTTGCCATGTGACCAAAATTGCCCCAAATTTCTTGAAATTTGTGCTGGAGCTTCCTTATCAAGTGTTATGCTGGGCCAAAGAGGCTTCGACCAATATCTGAAGTTGATCGAGCTCCCTTTGCCTCTTTTGCTTCTTGATTGCCTTCCTCAATTTCGCCTTCAAATTCCTAATTCGGGCCTTGCACACTTTGTTTCGCACCATGTAGTGGAAAGCCATGTGTCTCAGCAATACATGGTCCTTGTCAGCCTTGTCCAGTAGCCTATCCAAGTGCATGTTAACTCTCTCGATATTGGCCTCCCGATCCTCATTAATCTCTTGCAGAATGGGTGTCCTCTCATTTAGGTTTCGTTGGGCAGCCTGTTGGTCTTCACGGATGTTTTTCCACCTCTATGAGGCCTCCTGGTTGCATGTACCTCTCTTGGCGAATCACTGTGTGTCTCTTCTTCATGATCATATGACAGATCAGATGTCATGTCTGGTAATGGACAAACTGCTTGGACAAATAGGTGTTGATATGTCACACTGTCTTGTAATGCCTTTGATGATGTGCTTGACCTTAGTCAGCAAGAGAAAATAATGACATGAGGGACAGTAAGGGGAGGGAAGAATAGTGGGGGATTAGGGACCATTGGGGAAAGATTTTTTTGGGAAATATAGGAGGGTTTGAGGGGTCTTATGTGTGGGATAGGGTTTAGGGTTTCGCCTTTGAAAGTTTTGGGAAAGGGAATTTAGGATAGGGTTTAATAACTTTAGGGGATGGGGAACAAAAGGAATTAAGGACAAGAGAAATAATGGAATAGAGTAACTTTGGTGGCGAACAAGTTTTGAAACCCTAGGCAGCAGTTTACATGTGAGGAATTCAAAATGAGAGGGGTTGAATTTTTGTTTCAATCATTAGCATCCATAAACCACCATACCCTAGCAAGAACTTGGATGAAACACCAAAATGGAGGCTTTACCTACTTTTGGAATGAAGCATTTGAAATTTGGAGGAATATTTTAATGAATTCCAGGCCTTTTAGCCCTGTGCGTTGCGCCTCCCATGTGCGTCGCGCCAGTGTAAATTTACACTGGAAAATTTCTCCTAGTGCGCCGCTCCTTTTTGCAGGAGCCTTTTGGAGGCCTTCCTGGTGTCCAAATTGCGTGCAGGATAGCTCGTTGGAAATTTAATTGAGTCTAATTTCCAACCCAACTAGAATTTTTCAATTTGGAGTTCATTTTCCCTGTCAAAAATCAAATCTCCCAAGACTGGTCAAAATGTGCCAAATGGGGCTGCCTCAAGGCAGAGTGCTGTTACAGTCAACTTTTGAATGCCTTTCGCAACTCCAAATTGAGCTCATGATAGCTCATTGGAAATATCTTTGTGTCTGGTTATCATTTGACTAATCAAGCAAGTGATTTGGCCAACCGAGCTAGGAGAAAACTTGATTTTCCCAAGGTCACTTCAGAGGTGCATCAATTCTCCCGAGGAAATTGTATTTTTGACATTTCTCGAAAACCATGACACCTGTGTAAAAGGTGAAGAAGGTTTTTCTTCCTTGGCTTATTTTCGACAAAAACCTCTCTCCGTTTTCCCAAATTCATCTTTTATTTCTCAGAAACATCATTGGAGTAAAACCTATCCCGATGTGTGGAACAAGAGATTTGTCAAAATGAAGCGAAATGAAGGGGATGGGCGGCTTCTAAATTCTTGGGAAAATTCTTGGAAGTAGGGAGGGATGTTTAGAAGTAGGGGAAAGTGGAATTTCAAATATTTAGTGAGGAGAAGGGGTCCAAAAAGGCAAAACATAGGTCCAACCTAAGAAAATTGCCAGGTTGTAGCAAGAAACTAGGGTTTGTGCAAAAATGAGGAATTTGGGGGATCTCAGTGATGGG
The DNA here is from genome assembly GCA_031772625.1 of Pinus tabuliformis. Taxonomy (NCBI): domain Eukaryota; kingdom Viridiplantae; phylum Streptophyta; class Pinopsida; order Pinales; family Pinaceae; genus Pinus; species Pinus tabuliformis. Next base: position 290,230,002 of record CM062807.1, on the reverse strand, counting down.
AAGTGTTTGATAAGGTACTTTAAGGATAGGGGAAGGTGTATGAACATCAGGATACAAGTTTTGCCGATGATTTGACCGTCCAAGAGAAAATGCCTTCAAAACCCTACGAGAGGGAAATGACCTTACCTAGGCGCAACTGAAGCATGAACAAGGTGTAAAATGACCCAGTGGAACTTGACATGATAATGAAAACCCTCTGAATGATGGTACACTCAGCTGAACGGTGACATGGACTGACATTTGGACAACTTTGATAGGAATAAAAGCAAACCCTAGATCTAATGCCTAGTGACCAAATTTTGCTTGAAGACTTACTGAAATGACAAAATTTGACCTTGACACTCTGAGACCACTTTGTAAGAGCATATTTGATCACTGGAGGAAGGCTGCAAAGACTGACACTAACATTGGCTCCAATGGGGATGGTAGCTCCAGCTCCTTGGAGGTGCCAAGAACTGCAGATCTTTGGGTGAGCAGACAGTGCCTTTGTCCATTGGGCTATGGAGTCCACTATTCCGACAAACCAACATGACTCAATTTATTGACTAAAAGTTCACTGAAACTGACTCAATGCAAACTGACATGACTGAAAAAACTTGACTCTAACAAAAGGAAACAACTCATGACTGACTTAACTAAAACAAGAACTCACAAAAATTTTTTCAATGGCAGCAGTCCATCAAGATCTAAGGGTTCCAAATCATGATGACAGTCGCCTGCATACTAATGCAATATGTACAATAATGTGTAATGTGTCTTCCAATGTAACCAATCAAGCAGATGCCTTGCTGACTGATTCTCCTGATCAGATCTCCTGGTCAACAGTAGATACTTGTAACTGGGCATCCAAAAAGCTAATTGACCATGATCTCCTTCATCACTGAACACTGTAATAATCACCTCCACTGCTGTCTGCAACAGATTTGCCATTGGATCTTGAAAAACATGAAGATTGACCTCCTGCTAGAAGAGCAAGGTGTCTTTCTCCTTTGATACTGATCTTTCTTCACATTGTACTTCAATAAGAGTATGTCCCTAGTCCTCAAAAAATTCTGAACAAGTAGATGAGCAAATCTCCTCTTCAAAGAACACTTCAAAACATGAGACATATGAGGAAGAATCTGAAAGAGAATCCTGAATGGTTTGATCTTCTGAAGTCTGAATATATGGTAGGTCATCTTCATACGATATGAGAGCTAGATTCTCATTATATTCATCATATTCATCAATCATGAGAAAGGAAACTTCAGATGTTTCTTGAAACCTAACACTAACATTTCTATCATCTACCATAAATTCATCCAGAGGAACTCTTTCACTTGCTTGAGCAAAGATCTCATCTTGTTGTTCATGAGTTGACTGGATTACCTCTTCATGAAGATTGTGTTCTGATGACATGAGAACATTTGGATCCAAAACTTTGTCTTCTTCATCCCAGATGATTTCAGCAGCAGAGTTCTCTTTCATGGGACTTAGTACAAGGTTTTCTTGGTCATCACAATCTGAATCTACATCTAAAATGGCTGTCTTAACATTATCACATTCTGAATTTGAAACTTGACTTCTCTGCGTGCTGTCTTCTTTTATGGACAAATCTGAAACGAAACTTTCTCTTTCATCACTTTCAGCGATATGGAAATCTTCAACCTGTTGATCTATAAAGCTGCTTACAAGACTATCATCATTTTCACCAGAGGAAGAAGTTCTACCATCACCTTCTTGACCATGTGCACACTGTAGATTTGCATTAACTTGAGTTGTAACCTGACCGTTCAAGAGTTGATCTATCTCATTTTCAGACAGAGGAGATAATACTTTTTGTTTTCTCTTGCCCAAACAGTGATTTTCTTCATTAATTTCAAGTGAAGGAGTATACAAATTTTCCTCATATAGCTGATCCATTTCATGTAATTCCTGTTGACTGTCAAGATGCAAAATTCCTTCATCTTCCACCGTACTAAGATCTTGATCCTGCTGCAAATTTTCATGATTGTCTTTATGCTGTTGAAATGGATTTTCATACAGGGCTTCCATGATCTCTTCATCCATGAAATTATCATCCTCATAATATTTCTCAAGGCTTTCAATAAAACCATAAGCATGCTTGCAACAATCCTGAACTAAATTTAATGATGGATAAGATTCTTTATATCTCTCAATGAACATGGCATGAAAATCCTTTAGACAGTAAATACAAGTAGCGGGAAAAATTTCATACCAAGATTGGGCTTCACCTTCCAGAGTGGCTAGGAATATCTTCATCAAGCAATCTTCAGGAATATCAACCTTCAACTTGTGAATGTGCATGTGAAATCTAACCAGATGTAAAGCCGCATCCTTCCTACCATCATCTTTAAATGTAGGCAAATTCCTCGACCAATCTACCTTCGGAATTTTATTTGGAAAGCCTAGAATGTGATCTCGGCTCATAGGAGCATACCTTCTTGCAACGCGTTCCATCTTGAAAATCTCGAATCTACTGATCTCTTTGCAGTGGAGTCACCATGAAGGATTGATTGTTGGATTCTTCAGTGAATTGAGTCACTAGGTGAATGATTTCAACCTTCTTATTTTGATCGTTGTTCACCATCAACCATCAGATCTGAACTTGATAGATGTACTGGGGCAAGAAAATCTTCAAGCAAACCATTTTCTTCCCCAGTATGGTCACCACTATGTTAGCACCTAAATTTTCCTTAGGCTGAAGGAAGGCAAAATTCAGGGTAACCACAAACCATGCTCAATCTGGTAGCTAGCCCTACCAGAACAGGAGAGGGCTCTCTCCGGGTCACACTAAAGAAAATAAACAATAGGTTCTGAGATGACTCAAAAATGGATACTGATTTTAGGCTAGGTAAATAAATATGATGGAGATGTTTGAAGAATAACTAAGTTTTCTGGGATGTGTGGGGCCAAGGAACAGCATGAGCAGAGAATTTAACTCAAAGACGCAGGTTATTTCGTGAGGCAAGACAGGCGGAAAGTCTAGCAATTAGAGTTGAAAAAATGTGAGGTGGAGAGATTGTTTGAGAGTGTGAAAAGGGCATAAATACATGAATCCTTTTCAACAGAAGAAAACATAGAAGATGAAAACTATCCCAAGGTAGAGCAGTGCACTGAATTCTAACTTTTTTACTTAGAAAGCTTTCACTGGAAATGAATGTGAATGAAAATATGAAACATAACGAAATACATATGAAACATAAAGAAGATACATTTTCTAAACTCACGCCACAGGAATCTCATGAACCAGAGCTGCAATCTTTCATTAATTCTCTGTCAAAATGTACAGTGAGTGATTGGGTGTCTCTCCCATAGTTTCCCAGAAATTACAACCCTTTGCAAATAGTGTTGCTTACAATAAATAGACTATGCCATTGGTAAATATAACGACCCACAGTTGGGGAGTTTTTCAAATGATTACAAACTCGAAATGGAAAGCCAACCATTAGTTACAGGTGTAGTGTTACAGAAATGAAAAATGGCTTGGGTGACTGCTTGCCTTCCTTTGCCACTTGGATAGGAGCCCACCTTTAGTGAAAATACTTTTTAAACATTGCCTTAGTTTCCGAGAAAAATATAGTGTAAATGAGCGGGCCCACTTGGAGAGAGTCGCGAATCGAAATGTCGCGTAGCAGAAGTGATTTTGGCCTTTGGGTCTATATGTCTCGCGCCACTTTGGAGGCGATTTTGAGGTACTTGCAGGAGTCCAAAGTGTGCCCAAGTGTGCTTGTTGGAAAGCTTGGCCTGTCTACTTTCCAACCCAAGTGGAATTTCTGAATTTGGTGCTCATTTGCCCCTTCAAAAATTCATTCTCCCACGACTGCTTCCTGTGTGTCAAAATAGGGGCAGAGAGGTCATTTTTTGAGTGTTTTTGACCACCTGGGGACTCAAATCATGCCCAAATTTCTTGTCCATGCACCAGCAGGCATGATTTTTCATGTTGAATCCAAAAATGCAGCCATTTGTGATTTGGAGCTCCAAATCCTAAGCGTCGCGCCACTGGGAGAAAAAACCTGTGTTGTCACCAAAAATTTTCCATGTGACCAAAATTACCCCAAATTTCTTGAAATTTGGGTTGGAGCTTCCTTGTCAAGTGTTATGCTGGGCCAAAGAGGCTTCGGCCAATATCTGAAGTTGATCGAGCTCCCTTTGCCACTTTTGCTTCTTGATTGCCTTCCTCAATTTTGCATTCAAATTCCTGATTCGGGCCTTGCACACTTTGTTTCGCGCCATGTAGTGGAAAGCCATGTGTCTCAGCAATGCATGGTCCTTGTCGGCCTTGTCCAGCAGCCTCTCCAAGTGCATGTTAACTCTCTCGATATTGGCCTTCCGATCCTCATTAATCTCTTGCTGAATGGGTGTCCTCTCATTTAGGTTTCGTTGGGCAGCCTGTTGGTCTTCACAGATGTTTTGCCACCTCTATGAGGCCTCATGGTTGCATGTACCTCTGTTGGCGAATCACTGTGTGTCTCTTCTTCATGATCATATGATGGATCATATGTCATGTCTGCTGGTGGACAAACTATCTTGGACAAATAGGTGTTGATATGTCACACTGTCTTATAATGCCTTTGATGATGTGCTTGACCTTTGTCAGCAAGAGAAAATAATGACATGAGGGGCAGTAAGAGGAGGGAAGAATAGTGAGGGATTAGGGACTATTGGGGAAAGATTTTTTTGGGAAATATAGGAGGGTTTGAGGGGTCTTATGTGTGGGATAGGGTTTAGCGTTTCGCCTTTGAAAGTTTTTGGAAAGGGAATTTAGGATAGGGTTTAGTAACTTTAGGGGATGGGGAACAAAATGAATTAAGGACAAGAGAAATAATTTAAAAGAGTAACTTTGGTGGCGAACAAGTTTTGAAACCCTAGGCAGCAGTTTACATGTGAGGAATTCAAAATGAGAGGGGTTGAATTTTTGTTTCAAACATTAGCATCCATAAACCACCACACCCTAGCACAAACTTGGATGAAACACCAAAATGGAGGCTTTACCACTTTTGGAATGAAGCATTTGCAATTTGGAGGAAGATTTCAATGAATTTCAGGCCTTTTAGCCCTGTGCGTCGCGCCAGTGTAAATTTACACTGGAAAATGTCTCCCAGTGCGCCGCGCTCCCTCTGTGTGCCACGCCGTTTTGCAGGAGCCTTTTGGAGGCCTTCCCGGTGTCCAAATTGGGTGAAGGATAGCTCGTTGGAAAGGTATTTGAGCCTAATTTCCAACCCAGCTAGAATTTGTCAATTTAGAGTTCATTTTCCCTATCAAAAATCAAATCTCCCAAGACTGGTCAAAATGTGCCAAATGGGGCTGCCTCAAGGCAGAGTGCTGTTACAGTCAACTTTTGAATGCCTTTCTCAACTCCAAATTGAGCTCATGATAACTCATTGGAAATCTATTTGTGTCTAGTTATCATTTGACTCATCAAGCAAGTCATTTGACCAACCGAGCTAGGAGAAAACTTGATTTTCCCAAGGTCACTTCAGAGGTGCATCAATTCTCGTGAGGCAATTGTATTTTTGACATTTCTCTAAAACAATGACACCTGTGTAAAAGGTGAAGGAGGTTTTTCTTTCTTGGCTTATTTTGGACAAAAAACTCTCTCATTTTTCCCAAATTCATCTTTTATTTCTCAGAAACATCATTGGATTAAAACCTATCCCGATGTGTGGAACAAGAGATTTGTCGAAATGAAGCGAAATGAAGGGGATGGGCAGCTTCTAAATTCTTGGGAAAATTCTTGGAAGTAGGGAGGGATGTTGAGAAGCAGGGGAAAGTGGAATTTCAAATATTTAGTGAGGGGAAGGGGTCCAGAAGGGCAAAACACAGGTCCAACCTAGAAAATTCCCAAGTTGTAGCAAGAAACTAGGGTTTGTGTGAAAATGAGGAATGTGGGGGATCTCAGTGATGGGAAGTGTTTGATAAGGTACTTTAAGGATAGAGGAAGGTGTATGAACATGTTTTGCCAATGATTTGACCGTCCAAGAGAAAATGCCTTCAAAACCCTACGAGAGGGAAATGACCTTACCTAGGCGCAACTGAAGCATGAACAAGGTGTAAAATAACCCAGTAGAACTTGACATGATAATGACAACCCTATGAATGATGGTACACTCAGCTGAACAGTGACATGGACCGACATTTGGACAACTTTGACAGGAATAAAAGCAAACCCTAGATCTAATGCCCAGTGACCAAATTTTGCTTGAAGACTTACTTAAATGACAAAATTTGACCTTGACACTCTAAGACCACTTTGTAAGAGCATATTTGATCACTGGAGGGAGGCTGCAAAGACTGACACTAACATTGGCTCCAATGGGGATGGTAGCTCCATCTCCTTGGAGGTGCCAAGAACTGCAGATCTTTGGGTGAGCAGACAGTGGATTTGTCCATTGGGCTATGGAGTCCATTATTCCGAAAAACCAACATGATTCAATTTATTGACTAGAAATTGACTGAAACTGACTCAATGCAAACTGACATGACTGAAAAAACTTGACTCTAACAAAAGGAAACGACTCATGACTGACTTAACTAAAACAACAACTCACAAAATTTTTTCAATGGCAGCAGTCCATCAAGATCTGAGGGTTCCAAATCATGATGACAACCACTTGCATACTAATGCAATATGTACAATCATGTGTAATGTGTCTTCCAATGTAACCAATCAAGCAGATGCCTTGCTGACTGATTCTCCTGATCAGATCTCTTGGTCAACAGTAGATACTTGTAACTGGGCATCCAAAAAGCTAATTGACCATGATCTCCTTCATCACTGAACACTGTAATAATCACCTTCACTGTTGTCTGCAACAGATTTTCCATTGGATCTTCAAAAACATGAAGATTGACCTTCTGCTGAAAGAGCAAGGTGTCTTTCTCCTTTGATACTGATCTTTCTTCACACTGTACTTCAATAAGAGTATGTCCCTGGTCCTCAAAAAATTTTGAACAAGTAGATGAGCAGATCTCCTCTTCAAAGAAAACTTCAAAACATGAGAAATATGAGGAAGAATCTGAAAGAGAATCTCGAATGGTCTGATATTCTGAAGTCTGAATATATGGTAGGTCATCTTCATATGATATGACAGCCAGATTCTCATTATATTCATCATATTCATCAATCATGAGAAAAGAAACTTCAGATGTTTCTTGAAACCTAACACTAACATTTCTATCATCTACCATAAATTCATCCAGAGGAACTCTTTCACTTGCTTGAGAAAAGATCTCATCTTGTTGTTCATGAGCTGACTGGATTACCTCTTCATGAAGACTGTGTTCTGATGACATGAGAACATTTGGATCCAAGACTCTGTCTTCTTCATCCCAGATGATTTCAGCAGCAGAGTTCTCTTTCATGGGACTTAGTACAAGGTTTTCTTGGTCATCACAATCTGAATCTACATCTCAAATGGTTGTTTTAACATTATCACATTCTGAATTTGAAACTTGACTTCTCTGCATATTGTCTTCTTTTATGGACAGATCTGAAATGACACTTTCTCTTTCATCACTTTCAGCCATATGGAAATCTTCAACCTGTTGATCTATAAAGATGCTTACAAGACTATCATCATTTTCACCAGAGGAAGAAGTTCTACCGTCACCTTCTTGACCATGTGCACGCTGCAGATTTGCGTTAACTTGAGTTGTAACCTAACCGTTCAAGAGTTGATCTATCTCATTTTCAGACAGAGGAGATAATACTTTTTGTTTTCTCTTGCTCAAACAGTGATTGTCTTCATTAATTTCAAGTGAAGGAGTATACAAATTTTCCTCATATAGCTGATCCATTTCATGTAATTCCTGTTGACTGTCAAGATGCAAAATTCCTTCATCTTCCACCGTACTAAGATCTTGATCCTGCTGGAAATTTTCATGATCGTCTTTATGCTGCTGAAATGGATTTTCATACAGGGCTTCCATGATCTCTTCATCCATGAAATTATCATCCTCGTAATATTTCTCAAGGCTTTCAATAAAACCATAAGCATGCTTACAACAATCCTGAACTAAATTTAATGATGGATAAGATTCTTTATATCTCTCAATGAACATGGCATGAAAATCCTTTAGACAGTAAATACAAGCAGCGAGCAAATTTTCATACCAAGATTGGGCTTCACCTTCCAGAGTGGCTAGGAATATCTTCATCAAGCAATCTTCAGGAATATCAACCTTCAACTTGCGAATGTGCATGTGAAATCTAACCAGATGTAAAGCCGCATCCTTCCTACCATCATCTTTAAATGTAGGCAAATTACTCGACCAATCTACCTTCGGAATTTTATTTGGAAAGCCTGGAATGTGATCTCAGCCCATAGGAGCATACCTTCTTGCAACGCGTTCCATCTTGAAAATCTCGAAACTATTGATCTCTCTACAGTGGAGTCACCATCAAGGATTGATTACTGGATTCTTCAGTGAATGAAGTCACCAGGTGAATGATTTCAGCCTTCTTATGTCTGATCATTGTTCACCATCAACCATCAGATCTGAACTTGATAGATGTACTGGGGCAAGACAATCTTCAAGAAAACCATTTTTGTCCCCAATATGGTCGCCACTATGTTAGCACCTAAATTTGCCTTAGGCTGAAGGAAGGCAAAATTCAGGGTAACCACAAACCACGCTCAGTCTGGTAGCTAGCCCTACCAGAACAGGAGAGGGCTCTCTCGGGTCACACTCAGGAAAACAAACAATAGGGTCTGATTTGACTCAAAAATGGATACTGATTTTAGGCTAGGTAAATAAATATGATGGAGATGTTTGAAGAATAACTAAGTTTTATGGGATGTGTGGGGCCAAGGAACAGCATGAGCAGAGAATTTAACTCAAAGACGCAGGTTATTTCGTGAGGCAAGATAGGTGGAAAGTCTAGCAATTAGAGTTGAAAAAATGTGAGGTGGAGAGATTGTTTGAGAGTGTGAAAAGGGCGTAAATACATGAATCCTTTTCAACAGAAGAAAACATAGAACATGAAAACTATCCCAAGGTAGAGCAGTGCAGTGAATTCTACCTTTTTTACTTAGAAAGCTTTCACTGGAAATGAATGTGAATGAAAATATGAAACATAACGAAATACATACGAAACATAAAGAAGATAAATTTTCTAAACTCACGCCGCAGGAATCTCATGAACCAGAGCTGCAATCTTTCATTAATTCTCTGTCAAAATGTACAGTGAGTGACTGGGTGTCTCTCCCACAATTTCCCAGAAATTCCAACCCTTTGCAAATAGTGTTGCTTACAATAAATAGACTATGCCATTGGGAAATAGAACGACCCACAGTTGGGGAGTTTTTCAAATGATTACAAACTGGAAATGGAAAGCCAACCATTAGTTACAGGTGTAGTGTTACAGAAATGACAAATGGCTTGGGTGACTGCTCGCCTTCCTTTGCCACTTGGATAGGAGCCCACCTATAGTGAAAATACTTTTTAAACATTGCCTTAGTTTCTGAGAAAAATATAGTGTAAATTAGCGGGCCCACTTGGAGAGAGTCGCAAATCGAAATTTCCTGGAGCGGAAGTGATTTTGGCCTTTGGGTCTATATGCGCCGCGCCCAAATCTATATGTGTCGCACCACTTTGGATGTGATTTTGAGGTACTTTCAGGAGTCCAAATTGTGCCCAAGTGTGCTTGTTGGAAATCCTGGCCTGTCTACTTTCTAACCCAAGTGGAATTTCTGAATGTGGTGCTCATTTTCCCCTCCAGAACTTCATTCTCCCAAGACTGCTTCCTGTGTGTCAAAATAAGGGCAGAGAGGTCATTTTTTGAGTGTTTTTGACCTCCTAGGGACTCAAATCATGCCCAAATCTCTTTTCCATGCACCAGAAGGCATGATTTTTCATGCTAAATCCAAAAATGCAAGCCATTTTTGATTTGGAGCTCCCAATCCTAAGCTTCGCGCCAGTGGCGCGACGCACAAGGAGAAAAAACCTGTGTTGTGACCAAAAATTTGCCATGTGACCAAAATTGCCCCAAATTTCTTGAAATTTGGGCTGGAGCTTCCTTATCAAGTGTTATGCTGGGCCAAAGAGGCTTCGGCCAATATTTGAAGTTGATCGAGCTCCCTTTGCCTCTTTTGCTTCTTGATTGCCTTCCTCAATTTCGCCTTCAAATTCCTGATTCGGGCCTTGCACACTTTGTTTCGCGCCATGTAGTGGAAAGCCATGTGTCTCAGCAATGCATGGTCCTTGTCAGCCTTGTCCAGCAGCCTCTCCAAGTGCATGTTAACTCTCTCGAGATTGGCCTCCCGATCCTCATTAATCTCTTGCTGAATGGGTGTCCTATCATTTAGGTTTCATTGGGCAGCCTGCTGGTCTTCACAGATGTTTTGCCACCTCTATGAGGCCTCCTAGTTGCATGTACCTCTGTTGGCGAATCACTGTGTGTCTCTTCTTCATCATCATATGACAGATCAGATGTCATGTCTGCTGGTGGACAAACTGTCTTGGACAAATAGGTGTTGATATATCACACTGTCTTGTAATGCCTTTGATGATGTGCTTGACCTTTGTCAGCAAGAGAAAATAATGACATGAGGGACAGTAAGGGGAGGGAAGAATAGTGAGGGATTAGGGACTATTGGGGAAAGATTTGTTTGGGAAATATAGGAGGGTTTGAGGGGTCTTATGTGTGGGATAGGGTTTAGGGTTTCGCCTTTGAAAGTTTTGGGAAAGGGAATTTAGGATAGGGTTTAGTAACTTTAGTGGATGGGGAACAAAAGGAAGTAAGGACAAGAGAAATAATGGAAAAGAGTAACTTTGGTGGCGAACAAGTTTTGAAACCCTAGGCAGCAGTTTACATGTGAGGAATTCAAAATGAGAGGGGTTGAATTTTTGTTTCAATCATTAGCATCCATAAACCACCATACCCTAGCACAAACTTGGATGAAACACCAAAATGGAGGCTTTACCTACTTTTGGAATGAAGCATTTGCAATTTGGAGGAAGATTTCAATGAATTTCAGGCCTTTTAGCCCTGTGCGCCACGCCAGTGTAAATTTACACTGGAAAATTTCTCCCAGTGCGTCGCGCTCCCTCTGTGCACCGCACCTTTTTGCAGGAGCCTTTTGGAGGCCTTCCTAGTGTCCAAATTGGGTGCAGGATAGCACGTGGGAAATTTATTTGAGTCTACTTTCCAACCCAACCGGAATTTTTCAATTTGGAGTTCATTTTCCCTGTCAAAAGTCAAATCTCCCAAGACTGGTCAAAATGTGCCAAATGGGGCTGCCTCAAGGCAGAGTGCTGTTACAGTCAACTTTTGAATGCCTTTCTCAACTCCAAATTGAGCTCATGATAGCTCATTGGAAATATATTTGTGTCTAGTTATCATTTGACTCATCAAACAAATCATTTGGCCAATCGAGCTAGGAGAAAACTTGATTTTCCCAAGGTCACTTCAGAGGTGCATCAATCTTCCGAGGCAATTGTATTTTTGACATTTCTCTAAAATCATGACACCTGTGTAAACGTTGAAGGAGGTTTTTCTTCCTTGGCTTATTTTTGACAAAAACCTCTCTCAGTTTTCCCAAATTCATCTTTTATTGCTCAGAAATATCATTGGAGTAAAACCTATCCCGATGTGTGGAACAAGAGATTTGTCGAAATGAAGCGAAATGAAGGGGATGGGCGGCTGCTAAATTCTTGGGAAAATTCTTGGAAGTAGGGAGGGATGTTGACAAGCAGGGGAAAGTGGAATTTCAAATATTGAGTGAGGGGAAGGGGTCCAAAAAGGCAAAACACAGGTCCAACCTAGAAAATTTCCAGGTTGTAGTAAGAAACTAGGGTTTGTGCGAAAATGAGGAATTTGGGGGATCTCAGTGATGTGAAGTGTTTGATAAGGTACTTTAAGGATAGGGGAAGGTGTATGAACATCAGGATACAAGTTTTGCCGATGATTTGACCGTCCAAGAGAAAATGCCTTGAAAACCCTAGGAGAGCGAAATGACCTTACCTAGGCGCAACTGAAGCATGAACAAGGTGTAAAATGACCCAGTGGAACTTGACATGATAATGACAACCCTATGAATGATGGTACACTCAGCTGAACGGTGACATGGACCGACATTTGGACAACTTTGGCAGGAATAAAAGCAAACCCTAGATCTAATGCCTAGTGACCAAATTTTGCTTGAAGACTTACTGAAATGACAAAATTTGACCTTGACACTCTGAGACCACTTTGTAAGAGCATATTTGATCACTGGAGGAAGGCTACAAAGACTGACACTAACAGATACTCTATTCCTTCCAGCGTCTCATCTTCATTCTAGTAATACAAGCTTCTTTTGCTGCTACATGTTCAATTTCCATCTTCTCCTCTATTCTAAGCTTGCACTTGAATAGGTTATTCATGTTTTCTTCTGTGTCTAATGCCAGATAACTGTCATCTTACCTTTGCGTTGATAAATTAGATTTTGCAAGCTTCATTTACTTTTGTTAGCTAGCCATTCATATGTGTTTATATATGTATCTGTTGGTATAGTCAAGATTCTCCATCTCTTCATTAAATCTATAAACTATTGAGCATTAGTGGTCTAAAGCCTTGTCAAGCTGAGGGTGTTCATGCATGTCTTGAGTGGAAACAGAGTTGAAACAGTCATCTGACTTGATCCAAACCCCAATCCATTCCAATAGTTCAGAGAATGATATTGAAGATTTATATGTTACCAAGCATCTCCGAGCTACAACCTAGGAGAGTTTCCAGTAGTGATAACAAGGCCCTCAATTGTAACTCCATAATTCACAGGTTCAACTCCAACTGAACCCTCGCCATCTCTGTACAAGTGTCGTGCACCCCTGTGGCCAGCTTGCAGATGCGTACCTCGACTAGCTCCTCCTCTAAAATGGCCAACTCTGGGACCATTCGGCATGCCTCCTCGATGACCTACATAATGCGCTTGCTCTGATTGGTCACCTCAGTCTCAACGGTGATGGAAGAATCTCACTGTAGTGCCATCTGCTCGTTGTTGATCCATTGCTCACTGATCACCTGGAGGGCCAGTGCTCACGGGCCCTCAGCGCTACAATCACTCCATCCTGTAAGAGGTGGAGCGCTTCACACAGGAGCACTGCCAGGTTCAACTCTACTTCCTTTAGGGCACTGACAGTGGGCCTGTTAGCCTCATTCTTTGTGGTCAGTGCTCCATCAGGTAGCACTATCACACTGGAGGCCTTCACGCACAACATATCAATAACCCTCCGAAGTGCCGATAGCTAGGCTGGTAGACACCATGCCATCCTGTGACGCATGGGTCTGCAGCTCATGCAACCCTATCTGGATAGCCCCCAAGATGGTCTGTTGCTACTGCTCAAATTATTGCAGGGCCTCCACGGTGACATCCCTCACTGTGTCACCGATATCATGAAAGTCGCCCTCTGTTAACATGATAGGGTCCAGTGATGTCTTGATAGCCTTTGATTTCTTTCTAGACCCTCCTTTCTCCTGCTCCCTTGGGTGCTTGATGTGGGTGGATGTCTCCTGAGGGTCCACTCCGTGATGTTCTTTCTCCTCCTCTGTCTCAAGTGAAGGCGACCTCATGCCTTTGTCAAAGCCCCACTTTGTCCCACCTATCTGCTACACTGTCTACTGCGTGGACACACGTTTTGCCTAGGCCTTGTCAATGACCTCCTTTTTCCTCTTTTCGGCCAGCTGTGCCATATTAAGCTTAGCCTCCTCCTTCTTCTTCTGCACAATGGACTTGCTCCCTCCCACCACCAAGTCTGTTGTAGCACGCCACTCTGTTAGTCATTGATCAAGTACCGCATCAATGGCATCATCCATTGCCAGGTAAAGCAAGTCATACCATTTTTGCGTAGGGTCCTTATGTGCCCTGATGGATACATGATGGAAGTCTGCTTTAAATTCAGCGTAGCCCTGTAGGTTGGCATACACCGTAGGTGATAAATCACGGTTTGCGGTTGATGGCCATCTGGATGTTCATCTCCATCAAGATCCAAAAGATCTTGTTGTCCCTGACTCACTGCACGTCCTTGGTTGCCCACAGTGAAGCATACTTCGCTGCTTCTAGGAGGTCTGGCACGACCGAAGGGAACTAGCTATCCTCTGCTAGCTCCCACGCTACCAGCAGAATTGACAGCAAGAGCCATGCATAGTGGAACGTCTTGCTGAGCTCCTTTGCTTCGCGGCAGTTTACCAGGAACTCTCAGCGAAGGTAGTCTGATCAGTTGAACTGGACTCCTTTCAGTTCACTGGGTTGCTAGCGCGATGACAGGCACCAGCACCTCATTAGCACAACACTTCCTCATCACTTTCGATGCTAGGATCTACTTAGATACCTTCACAGCAGGGTCACAGATGCTGGATATAGCATACCCGCACGACTTCTTCACCAGTTTAAACTTTTCCTTCATAGACTCTATGAGACCCTACTCACCACCTTTTCTGCCAAATATCATGGCCGGATTCTCTCCTGTATATGACAATCGCGTTATCTGGTGAATCAATCTATCTATGATGGGTATTGGCTCCTCCAGCCACAGACACCCATCATGCACCAAGCACAGTAGTTGCTTGATGACCAATACTATCACCAGGGTGCGGTTGTAGTGCGGCACCCAAAGCAGGTTGAGCAACCCTGCCTTGTCTACTCCTCTGAGCCACCTCCGTGGCTCCAATGCAGTCATTCTAGTGTTTGTATCAATGATGCAGTGCATCAGCTGCTCGGTTGCCAGGTGTGGGAACTTCTTATGATCCACCAAGTCCCAGTCATCAAGTTTTAGCAGCGGCACCCATGCCAAGCACAGTCCGTCAAAAACAATCTCATTTGGCAGCAGAGGGGTTTGCAAGGCGGTATTTCTCTCATCGATTTCCTTCGGCACCTTAGTCTTGGGCTTGTGTGGAGGTACATACTCAGGCAACCGAGTAACAGGGTCCGCATCCTGGGCTTCAACCTCCTCCATTTCAACTCCCACATCCTCATCATCCATCAGGATGTCTTCAATGTCTTCCTTCTCCAGTTCCAAATTTATGGCCTTGCCTTTCTCCTGTGCAGTGGGTTTTGGTGGGTTTCTCCTTGGCAATGCGCGCACCGGTATGGTAGGCTGCTTGCCCTTTTTATCCTTCACGGTCTCTTTTGTTGGGGTCAGCTTCGGTCTCAGCATTCTTGGTGATTTAGGGACTTTGGCTAGCACCTCGGCGACCTCTGGAGCAGCTACTTCTGCCTCCATCTCAACTTCTAGCACCGATTCTTTTGCTTCGATATCTCTAACTTCTGTGGGCGCTGATATAACGCTTTCTAACAGTGCTTGTGACGTCTCTGGTAAGTTTGCAAATGCTAGAGTATCTTTCAAAGCCTCGAAGAATTCTAGGTTCATGGGTGCTTGAGAGCTCAACAACTCAATTCTCAAAATGCCAAGTGTTTTTCACTGGACAAACACTTGTAATTTATAGGGCATTTTGAATTCAAACCTAACCATTCCCCCCAAATTCGGTTCATTAATGCTGGATTGGTGGCAGATTTTCAAGGATCTGAGCTATAAATTTTGTCTTAAATGTCGGCTGCCTGCTCCATTTGGCCACATTTCTGCCATCAAATCATGAACAGTGACTTTAATGGTCACTTTCTGGCCAACCTGCGAGATTTCCTCCTGGGTAACGCAACCCCCTTCGTGATGCCATGAACTCTATGACACTTCCTTGCTCCATACAATTCTACAATCGTGCAGCTCCCCAACTCGGGCAGTGTAGTTTATAGTCTCACGCCTCCTTTCAGCTACCTAGAGCACTAAGACTGTACTACCTTCATTAGTC